>CM069134.1:41379008-42054008 GCA_035221665.1 Okamejei kenojei
CACAATTAACCGTGTTGGTTGTAGTTCGGCTTTTTGAATTTTGGCTTTAAGACCGATGGAAAAAATATTAACATAAAACATAAAAATAAATTAATTGGAATATAACTTTGTAAGAAATGCATGCTTTTCAATACTGAATTTGGGTGTTGCCTGTGGTGGTGAGTTGCTTGCTTAAGGGGCTACATAAGTGGTATTACTTGTGCACTGTAGAACAGTGCAGGATCTACAGCAGTGTAGTAGACCATGCTCACCTGGTTGACAGAGTTGAGTGCAGGGTCACCACTGATTACCTGGCACCATCCAGAGTGTTATCCATTTTACCGGACCAGCAGAAGTCTCGGCCTTGGGGATGTTGGGATACCGACCCACAAAGTTAGCCGTGGCAGTCGGCTATGGGAATGGAGTTACAGAGCACCGAACGTAGGGGGTAAATTTGACCCGCTGTTTGGCCGTGGAAGTCCAGATGAGGTCGAGATCGACTGCCTCGCCGGTTGGGGGTGGAGGGGGGGGGGGGGGCGGGCAGACCATCAGTTGCCAGAAAATTAGTGGTGGACCTGTATTCGTTGGAAGTGTGAAACAAAAGCTGGAGAAACTCAGCGGGTGAGGCAGCATCTATAAAGCAAAGGAATGGGTGATGTTTTGGGTCAAGACCCTTCTTCAGTGACTGGCACTAAGAAAGAAGATAGAATTCAATCAGCTGAGGTGGTGAGTATGTTGTATATTTTGGACTGTGCCAGGTTTTCAAAAATTAGTGTTTATTTAGGATAAAAACAATAAGTATTTGAATGCTTTTTTTTGGAAATTATATTGTTTTTGAACTGTTACCATGACAAGAGGCTAGTCATACTTGACCCCATCAACCCGAAACGTGCCATTAAAAGGTGAACCCCATGTAGAGTATCTTGAGCTGGTAATTTGTTTTTTTGCATCTACATTTTCACCAAAATATCATGTATGTGAAATGTACAATTCTGGCTGAAGCGCGATATGTTGTTTTCTAGCATTGGTAATACAATTCTAAGATTTAGCAACAAAGGGGAAAGACTGAATTTGCTAACCCTGAGAATATGTTCTGGGAATTGACAGCTTTGCGGTTATGAGAGTATTTTCAGTGATTACTGGGCAACAAAAGCAAGTACTGACAACAGGGGTGGGGGGGGCAAAAACAAAGATGGACACGGTGGGGCTGGGAAACTGAGAACAAAGAGGGGCCCGTGGAATAGGGGGGGGTGGGGCAAGAACAGAGAAGGTCCCGGGGGGGGGGGGGGGGGGGGGCGCCAAGAACAAGGTGGGGGGGGGGCAGTGGTGAGCTTGCCAAGAACAAAGAGGGACCATTGGACCTCTAATCAGTCCTTTTGCAACATCGGTGCCAGATACTCTTTGCATATTTTGTGTATTGTATGCCAAAGCTAATAATTTTCACTGCGCCTCGGTACATGTGAGGAATTGATTCATTGATTGGAATCTAGAGACTAGCAGCGAGACTATATGAGACATTAAATTGAGCAGCAGAAGGGGATTCCCTGTAAATTAGAGTGCACCTTTGTGCTGAAATGTCTGGCATTGTCTCTGCCAAATTAAGTACTGAAATGGCCTATCTAGGATGCATTGTGAGTACAGGGTCTACTGAAGATCTGACTTTAAATCTGAGGCAAATTCCCCCACAAAGCTTTAAATAATTTTTCAGTATTGCAATAATATGTTTTACGGCATTCATTTACAATTGCATACAGTAGTTGGTTGAGCCTTCCTGAGGTGTCATGGTCGTACCTCAATGAAACACCAGTGAAGGGAGGTGCCCACTTGATAACCCCAATTGGCATCTACATGCTTAGTTTTTTATTCTTCTTCTGTCGTATGTCTTTTAGACCTGCAGCTCCGTTGAGGCGAGCCAGGCCAACGTGTCATCGTCCAGGTCAATCAGACCTCGTTCACCATTCGGTGGCCAGTGTTTGGGGCAACTGGTGATGATGTGTCCACTCGCAGGAGGCACTGTCCACGAGGCCCCACCTCTTCATCGCTACTCCATAGCATCCGATGCCTGTCCTTAAGCAGTTGAGGGCTGTCCACTGCTTTCGGGGCAGGTCCTGGCCAGGGACGTCCATGGGGTTATGAATGTAATGGTGTAGCCTAGATGGTTCCGCTGGCTTCCACTGGTCTCTCCATATCGTCTTGACCCAGGCAACCTTAGAAGCGTCAGCCGGTGTAGTGCAGAGCAACTCTTGGGCTTGCGTGGCAAAGGGGCGCCGTGACTTGAGGCCTACTCGTCGTGGTGTCTCTGTGACGATCTGATGGACGAGATGGGATTCACTGGTCTGCGCCTTTTGAGTGAAGGCCAGCGTGGCTGCTTCTCGTCTGATGTTGGCTGGGGCGATGCCAGCGAGGACGGGCAGTTGGTTTACTGGGGCGGCTCGTAGGCATCCGGAGACAGTCCGCAGGGTGCTGTTGAGGGCAGCATCCAGCTTCTTGGCGTGAGGGCTACGTCACCAGACTCGGCTGCTGTCACATAGTTTAACTGTATAAAGGCATCTTAGATTCTCATGTTCATTTGGGGTTGGGTTTCTTGGTTAAACATGTAGCTTGTGTGTTTGTCAACATGTAGATAGCTTATTTCTGAATATGGAGTTAGTTATTGTCCAATAGCAAAAAAGTGTACAAGCAGTTTAAATACTACTTTGGCAATGGGCTTCATTTTCTCGGTTGAGCGCTTATCCTGGTGTTATAGCACAAATATTTTGTATTTCAACAGTAATTTATATTTCATTCATTTAATTATTGGTAGCATTGGAGCAAATAGTTGAAAAACAGTGGTTTGCATCTTGCAGCCTCGTATTTCTGTTCATGAAGTCTTTGGCGGACAGTGGTCATTGACAAATCCATACCTGACTCCTGAAGAGTGTTTCTGATCTGTCAGACAGATGTTTGGGGATTTTTCTTTATTATAAAGAGAATTCTTCTGTCATCAGCTGTGATCTTCCATGGCCTGCAAGTCTCTTTGCGATTAGTGAGCTCACCAGTGCTCTCTGTCTTCGTAATGACGTTCCAAATAGTTGATTTTGGTAAACCCATGGTTTGGCTGATGTCTCTAACAGTTTTATTCTTGTTTCTCAGTCTCATAATGGCTTCTTTGACTTTCATTGACACAACTTTGCTGTTTATAAACAGCAATAAAAGTTTCCAAGGGTGATGGAAAGACTGGAGGAAAGACTAGGTGCTGAGAGCTCTCTTATACCTGCATTAAGGAGGCAATTAAACGCACCTGAGCAATTACAAACGCCTGTGAAGCCATGTGTCCCAAACATTATGATGCCCTGAAATAGGGGGACTATGTATATACACAGCAGTAATTTCTACATGGTGAAACCAAAATGTATAAAAATACCCGTTAATAAAATTTGACAATGTGCACTTTAACCATATGTGTTTTTTTAAATATTACAAATCTCAAATTGTGGAGTACAGAGGTAAATAAATAAATGATAGGCTTTGGTCCCAAACATTATGGAGGACTCTGTATTTCGCTAGGGTAGCTAACACCACAGCGGCATGAACTTTGACTTCTCTAACCTCTAATAGCCCTTGCCTCTCTCTCTATTCCCCCCTCTCCCTTCCCAGTTCTCCCACCAGTCTTAAAGGCCTGTCCCACTTGGGCATCATGTGCGCGTCACGCAGGTGGCGCGCGAGGATTTTGAGAATTCCAAAATTCTGGGACATGACGTGCTACCGCGTGTCACTGCCTACGTCACCACACGCCATGCGCGCGCAATGCACTCGTGTGCGCATCACGCGTGCGTTAATGATGTCGCGTAAATGACGCGCAGATGATGCTCAAGTGGGACAGGCCCTTTACTGTCTCCGACTACATTCTATCTCTGTCCTGCCCATTCCCCTGACATCAGTCTGAAGAAGGGTCTCGACCCCTAACGCCATTCATTCCTTCTCTCCAGAGATGCTGTCTGTCCCGCTGAGTGTCTATCTTCGATTTAAACCAGCATCTGCAGTTCTTTCATATACTTAAATACTTTTAATGTGAACATCTGGTTTAGTGTAGAGTTACAGCATGGAAACAGGTCCTTCGGCTCACCAAGTCCAAGCGGACCAACGATCACCCTGTACACTAGCATTATCCAACACACTATGGACAATTTACATTGTTGCTGAAGCCAATTAACCTACATCTTTGGAATGTGGGAGGAAACCAGAGTAGCCACGCAGTCACGGAGAGAACGTACAAACAGCGTACAGACAGCATCCGTAGTCAGGATTTCACCCTGGTCCCTGGCGCTGTAAGGCAGCAACCCCACCACTGTGCCGCCCCATATCTGAACTTTATTACCTTCCCTCACAGTGGGAATGTTGATTCCACTGTGTGGGGATGTTCATGTTAAATTCTATTGTGTATCGTGTTTTTTTATTCGTATAGCTGTATGATAACTCAAATCTCACTGCACCAATCGGTGCAGTGACAATAAATGTCAACTTGAACTTGAACTATCTCATTTTTTTATTGGTGATGTGATTAGAGCTTTGTAGTGAAATGGGAAAAATATCGTGCATAAAATTAAATTGAGTGTATAATGACTCTGCAATGTGTGTTTTAACACTGTCTTTGTGCTTCCCTTCCAGTCGCAAACCATGAACTATGTTGGACAATGGCTGATAACAGTCAAAGAACTGTACAAGGGATTGAATCCTGCAACGCTCTCTGGATGTATAGATGTCATTGTGGTGCAACAACAAGATGGCACTTACCAGTGTTCTCCATTTCATGTTCGGTTTGGAAAGCTTGGGGTGCTTCGGTCGAAGGAAAATGTGGTGGGTTCCCAATTTTGATTAGTAGAAAAAGTCACATTAAATTAACAAACTTTATTTAAGGCGACATCTTAGAAATACTTTTTGTCACTCCACGTCAATAGTGGGAGAGAACAGGTTACAGGAAATAAGCCGGAGAAAAGGACTTTTTACGACATCAGCAGAGACTGTGGCCCAATCAAAAGCTTCCTTTGATGTTGTAAAAAGTGTGATCATGCAATGCAGCCTTAAATGACGAATAATGGGCCTGTCCCACTTTTTTTTTTGGGCGATTTTTTTTTGGGCGACTACCGGCGACTGCCACAAAATTTTCAACATATTGAACATTTTTCGGCAACAGTGGTGATCATTTTTGCTGTCGTAGGTGAATTTCATTAAAACTAGTCCCTGGCAGTCGCCTAAAGAGTCGCCGAAGTGGGACAGGCCCATAACATAAAACTGTTGATCCCACTATGATGGTCAATGTGCTAATTTTTTATATGTTGTTTGCATTCATGAAGCTAAGAGGGGCAAAGCTTTATCTTCGTAAATATAGGGTGGCACGGTGGCACAGCAGTAGAGTTACCTTACAGCACCAGAGACCTTGGTTCGATCAGTACTACAGGTGCGGTCTGCACGGAGTTTGTACGTTCTCCCTGTGACCAAGTGGGTTTTCCCCGGGTGCTCCTGGTTTTCTCCTACACTCAACACATGGCTTGTTGTAGGTTAGTTGGCTTTGGTAAAGATAGTAAATTGTCCCTGGTGTGCAGGATAGTGCTAGTGTACAGGGGATCGCTGGTCTCTATGGGCTGAAGGGTCTGTTTCCACGCTGTATCTCTAAACTAAACTAAACTTGGAAACGAGAGAGACAACAGATCTTGGAATCTTGAGGAAAATAAACAAACTAGTAGAAGAGTGCGCCAGGTCAGGCTGCATCGGTGGAGGGAAATGGACGCGTGATGTTACAGGTTGGGGATTCTTCAATGGGATTTTTTGAAGGTGTTTTTTGAAGAATTGTACGTGTTTTTGAAGTCCTCTGTCTGAAAGTAATATGATAAGTAGATGATGGTCAAGAAGGCGTACAGCATAGTTGCTTTCATCAGTCAGGATATTCAGTATAAGAATCAGGAAGTTATGGTGTAACTTGGTAAAACATTTTGGTTTGGCTGTAATTGGAGTATTTTGTACAGTTTTGATCGTCTCATTACAGGAAGGATGTGGGGACCTTGGAGAGATTGCAGGGGTGGTTTACCAGATGCTACCTGGATTAGATGGTATTGCTATAAAACAAGGTTTCGCATAGTAGGCTGCTCTGGAATTTTAGATTGCATGGATTCCAAGGAGAGATAGCTGAATGGATAGCAAATTGGCTCTATGGAAGGAAGCAGAGGGTGATGGTAGAAGGTTGCTTCTCGGACTGGAGGCCTGTGACTAGTGGTGTGCCTCGGTTTGGTGCTGGGCCTGTTACTGTTTGTCATCTACATCAATGATTTGGATGAGAACATACAGGGCAAGGTTAGCAAGTTTACAGGTGATACAAAAGTTGGTGGTTTTGCAGATAGTGGATGGTTGTGAAAGATTGCAGCAGGACCTGGATCTATTGACCGGGAAGGGGGGGGTGCAGAGGAATGGTTGATGAAATTTAATACAGAGAAGAGTGTGCTGTTGCATTTTGGGACATCGAACAAGGGCAGGACCTACACAGTAAATGGTAGGCCTCTAGGTAGTGTTGTAGAGCAGAGGGATCTAGGATTACAGGTGCATGGTTCCTTGTAGGTCGGGTCGCATGTAAATAAGGTGGTCAAAAAAGTTTTTGGCACTTTGGCCTTCATCAGTCAGAGTATTGAGTATAGAAGTTGGGAGGTCATGTTGCAGTTGTATAAGACGTTGGTGAGACCGTATTTAGAATATTGTGTTCAGTTCTGGGCACCATTTTAGGATAGATATTGTCAAGCTTGAAATGGTTCAGAAAAGATTTACAAGAATGTTGCTAGGACTAGAGGGTGTGAGCTATAGGGAGAGGTTGAGTAGGCTGGGTCTCTATTCCATGAAGCACAAGAGGATGATGGGGAAATCTTATAGAGGTGTACAAAATCATGAGAGGAATAGATCGGGTAGATGCACAGAGTCTCTTGACCAGAATTGGGGAATCGAGGACCAGAGGACATAGGTTCATGGTGAAGGGGAAAAGATTTAATAGGAACCCGAGGGGTAACGTTTTCACACGTAGGGTGATTGATGTATGGAACAAGCTGCCAGAGGCGGTAGTTGAGGCTGGGACTATCCCATCGTTTAAGAAACAGTTAGACAGGTACATGGATAGGACAGGTTTATGGAGGGATATGGACCAAGCGTAGGCAAGTTGGACGTGTAGCTGGGACATTGTTGGCCAAGGGCCAGTTTCCACACTGTATCACTCTATGACCTACACTTCATTACTCTCATTCTATTGAGTAGTTAACAATCAGGAAATGTAACCAGAATTTTACTTCGGAGTCACGTGAGTGACTACGTGAAGAACCCGCCTCACGCTGGTAACGGCATGACGTCGACGCTGACGGCAGAAGGTGGAGCTGCAGTAAGGAGCAGCTCCTCGCAGCGGTCGGAACGGCCCGCAGGTAAGAACAGTAAAGTTGGGTTTTTTAGCGGGCGCTGGGTAGGTCCAGCAGTATAGGAAATTTGTTAAAACAGGTCAGAGTCATATTAGTGCTGGATAAGCACAAATGATGAAGTAAATTTATATTCGCGGGTTAAATGCTTCCTGGGGTGAAAAATAAATATACGGGAAAGCTAGTGCGGAGCCGGTTCCGATACCGGTGGCCGCAGATATACCCGTTAGCGAATTAGTTTACAAAATGATAACCACGGAGAGAAATGCTCCCGAATATGTAAAAATGGAAAAATAAAATAAAATAAAAAATCTGAGAGGTCCGTGGTTCTGATGACTCTGACATTGAAAAATCCTCCACATAAGTAAACTATGTGGAACTGATTATGGAGCATATGGAGAAAGTTCTCCAAATAATTATGAGACTAGGGTCATAGTACCCTGAAGGTTCCTAAGGTTAGCCCTGAGGGGTTTAATTATTCTGAATATGGCCATGGGCCTAATTGGAAGTTGGAACTCCGGACCCAGGATTTGGGCCGGAAGAAGTCTCATGGGATGAAAACCCAATTGATTTAGGGCTGCAGAAGGCAGACCCTGTTGATGGTGATTTGCATTTTTGAAAGCACACCACAAAATAAAAATAAAAATAAAATGAAAAAATATGAAAAGAGGCCAAAGATGCATGGAATAGCAAAAGGTTTTGCTATATATGAAGGAAGTGGTGAGGCTATGGAAGAAATCCTAGCTGCCAACATATATATATGGTATCTCACCAACTTCATGATTCTGTGATGATTGAAATATTAAAATTGCACAGCACAGGAAATTGTGCCTCATTGGAAGAGCCTACGGTTTATCCGTTAATATGGGCATTCATGACTCCAAATATGAGAGCGTCAAATAGTGAGGTTTAAAAATCCTCACAAATTACTCTGCTGCTATTATGGCTTTTGGGCAGATGAAAGGAAAACATAAAATAAAGACGCTATTGTGCAATTTTTTCTATGAAATTTTGTATAAAATAAATGGCTATTTGGCCCATTTTTCACCCAAGGTTGCATACCTGTGTCAAGCAAGTGGTGTTTAAGCTCTTGGTTATCTGTTTGGAATAATCTGCCTAACTTATTGAAATTGGATGAAAAGCTAAAATATTTTAGCTGCATGAAACCTTCGTCTTTGGACGAAAAGGTATTTTCGCCCAGAAGGGGATTTGATATTGGAAATAGAGGCAGAAATATGTCAAGGAAGTTTTATTGTATTGCACAACCAAATACTTACCCGAATTCAGGGGATAAGGAGACCACCACGCTCATATGCAGAGGAATTAAAGACGTGTTCCCTGCTTAAAGAAACTGCGGATTAATCTCCAGTTAGAGGGAGATTACAAAAAGTTTATTAAAACTGGCTTACTATTATTTTTGATCAGTATATTACGAGCAGTTTCATTAACTACTATTACTTTTAAAAACAAGAGGTTAATCCTCCTGTACAGAATAAACCTGCTTATGTTTTCGTGTTTCTGCATTGAAAAAGCAGAGTTTTATGTCCACATTGCCTAATTATCTGGAAAAGGGGTAATGGAAAAGATTTTGAACACGAGCATAAATTTGTCTTTAATGTTAGAAGGCATTACAGATGATGGTTGCAGAAGTATTCTGGACCTTACAGGTCTAAATAAGTTTGTAGAATACAAACATGTTCAAATGGAGTCATGGAATACTGCAAAATATTTAATTCAGCAGGTTGTTATATGGCTAAGATTGATGAAAAGACGCCTATTATTCTGTACCTATGTATCAGGTTTCGGTGATACTTAAATTTTAATTGGTTTGTGACAATTATGGCAGTTAAGCTTTGCCAAATGGACTGAGTTCAGCTTTTTACTCTTTACGAAACTGTTGAAACCAGTTTAGCCCAATTAGAGCACAAAATGCACATCATTATGGCTTATCTCAATGACATTCTGGTCATTAGTGATTATCAGGAGTCAGCTGAGGACTCAGTTTCAGTTACTAAAGCTTTGTGGTAAGCTAAGGTTCTTAATTATCTAATTAAGCCCCAGCTGCAGCCAGCACAAACAATTTACTTTTGGGGTTTGTAATTAACTCAGTGACTATGTTAATACCTTTACCAACAGTTAAAGTCGATGATATTTTGGTAACTTGTCATTATCTCATTCAAAACCTTATCCTTCCATCCGAGAAATGGTGACAACCATTGGTGAACTGCTAGCAGCATTTTCCTGCATT
Source organism: Okamejei kenojei (assembly GCA_035221665.1). Lineage (NCBI taxonomy): Eukaryota > Metazoa > Chordata > Chondrichthyes > Rajiformes > Rajidae > Okamejei > Okamejei kenojei. The sequence continues at coordinate 41,388,657 of CM069134.1, forward strand.
AGAATTTGGTTCATTACATTTATTGATATCTTCGAAGGTACAAGATACAAGCTCTCAAAGAGAAGGCAGGCCATTTGACAGGCCTATGTAATTAACAAAAGAAGCTGTATTGGAATTTACAATGGTGGGTTAAAAAAGGAAAATGTCCCACAAGCTGCTAAATAAATATTATGATTAAACAGCCTGAAATGGTTTTACATACAGATGCTAGTGCTCTCGGATGGGGGGCCACAGATTTATCCTCCAGTTGTGGAGGTAGATGGAAAACTGAAGAACAAGTGTTTCTCCAAGAGTATGGTATTAACTATTGGGAGTTATTGGGGGCCTTTTATGGGCTTAAAGCATATTGTTGTGCTAAACAAGGTCTGCATGTGTTAATACAATTACACAATAAAACAGCTGTGGTTTACATTAATCACATGGGGAGAGTTGGATCAGTATCATGTGATTGTCTGGTCAATGAGATATGGCAATGGTGTATTGGTCGGCAGATATGGATTGCAGTAAGCTATACTCCAGGTAAAGACAATGTGGTAGCAGATGAAAGGTCCAGGTTTTTTAAAGATAATACGAAATGGATGTTTAAGCCACCAATATTTAAGAATATTGTTCGACGATTTGGGTTGCCAGAAATTGATTTTGCATCCAGGCTTAATCATCATTTGCCTCATTATGTGTCTTGGGAACACGATCCGGACGCAGTTGCAGTAGATGCATTTTTATTACACTGGGGAAAAATGTTCTTTTATGCTTTTCCACCATTTGCTCTGATCCAGAGATGCTTGAAGAAAATAGAGCAAGATTCAGCTTCCGGATTGTTGGTAGGGCCAAATTGGCCAACTCAACCTTGGTTCCCAGTTATGCTGAATATGATTAAAGAACCGTAATATGCAGATTCTTAACTGTAGTGATATCTTGACTAATCCAGTAACAAATGAAGATTATCCATTATATGCATATATGAATTTTGTTAATCTGCAGGTTTTGACCAGACCACTACAGGAACTGGGATTGTCGGACCAAACTTGACAGTTATTGGCACATCATGACGAGATAGCACACAGAAACAGTATATGACACATATTAAGAAATAGGAAGAATTTTGCACACAGTCAAAATATTTCTGATGATTATGTGAATGTTACTCATGTTTTGGAATTCCTTGCCAATTTGCGCTTTGGCCAACATTTAAGTTACAGTGCCATTAACACTGCACGCAGTGCCTTGTCGTCCTATTTAGGACTTATGACTGGTGAAAAATCAATTGGGTCGCATCCATTAATATCACGATTCATGAAAGGAATTTTTCACATGAATCCGCCAAAACCTAGATATACAGAGATTTGGGATGTGAGCATAGTACTTGCTCTACTTAGAGAATGGACGCCAATTGAAGGGTTGTCATTGGATAGGTTAACATTGAAATTGGTCATGTTAATGTCACTGGTCTCAGCCCAAAGAGTGCAAAACTTTACAAATGTTGCGTTTAGACTGTATGCATGTGACTACAGATAACGTTGTATTCTATGTTTACGATCTGATCAAACAAAGTAGACCAGGGAGATCTGGAACAAAGGTAACCTTTCAAGCTTTTCATATTGAGCTTGCTTTGTGTGTGGTTAGACATTTGAACCAATGTATTAAAGTGACGGACACTTTTCGAGGAAACGAAAAGACATTGCTGCTTACGCACAAAAAGCCACACACAAAAGCTTCAGTTCAAACTATCTCAAAATGGTTGAAACAGGTGTTGGTTTTAGCGGGAATAGACACTGATGTCTTCAAATCTCACTCCACCAGGGCGGCAGCTACGTCCGCGACGAAGGGGCGGGACGTACCTCTTGAGCATATTTTTAAAAATCGCAGGGTGGAGTAAAGAAGAAACTTTTTCAAAGTTCTACAACAAACCTGTTCACACTATGACAAGCTTTGGACACGCGGTGTTGGGAGCACTATAATCACCTGCTTTGTTTGCTATTAATTGCTATAATCAGTTGTGTAGTCACTGATATTTTTTGTCACTTATAATCATTTTTTCCCTCAAATATAAGGAGGGTATTATATGGTTTTTTCAGCCATTAAAAAACTTGATTGTGAAAAGATCTAACATTTGTGTGCTTTCTCATGTATGTGTTTACTTAGCCGGATTGTCGTACGGATTAATTCTACGACATAAAAAACACAGAAAGCTTTAAAACTCTTCACGTAGTCACTCACGTGACTCCGAAGTAAAATAGTAAGATTAAACGAGAACTCACCTGTTCGAAGTTTGATCGTTATTTTACGAGGAGTTACGATGAGGGATTACGTGCCCTCCACTCCCACCCTCGTAAAAATAAATGATCAAATGGTGGTTCTAAGTCTTTTTATGAGCCTTACTATGTTACTCCGGCTTTGGTGTTCTGTGTTTTTCATGCCGTTGCTTTGAAGTATGCCGTTACCAGCGTGAGGCGGGTTCTTCACGTAATCCCTCATCGTAACTCCTCGTAAAATAACGATCAAACTTCGAACAGGTGAGTTCTCGTTTAATCTTACTATTATAAGTGTGGTTCTTGCATCTTTTGATCCAAAGATCACTGATGGAATCATAGGTGGTGCATCAAATTCTTTGCAATGCCATAATTATATAATGTGTGAGAATCGGAATATCAAAAGTAAGTTGAGAGAAGAGTTGAAGCAACCTTAATTGGTGTGTAATACTATCTCAGCAGATTTTGGCAAATGCTCTTTTGGATGTCGCTCTCCAGACATTTTAAAGATGGATGCACTCTACAAGAGATTGGTTTGGAACTAACCCCTTGAATGCAAGCTATTGTTTATTTTTGCATAGTTTGCTAACTTATTCAAATGCAGAGTAAAACTATTGGTTTGAATAGTCAAATATTTCTGGGTGGGAGGGCACAGAGGGGCAGGGTAACGGCAATTTCTTAACTTTCCAACGTCCAACTTTTAATTGCCATTACTACTCGGGAATGTCAGAGTGAAAGAACTTATGCAGTCACTGATAGTATAAACAAATCTTCCAGTCATTATTTCCAGTCCGAGATCATTATTTGTTTATTTCCAATCCGATCTTCTTAATTCTTATGGAAGCAGTGACTTTTTTTACCTTCTTACTAACCATGTTGTGTGGTAAATCTACAGAAGTGAATTAAACTTCACATATCCTACTTGTGATAAACAATTATAATTTCAACTTCCAGTTCCCCTTTACTAGCACTATCCTTTGCCTGACCGAACATGACTTGAACAACTTATCTGCTCCCTTTCCCTTTCTACAAATCAAATCAAAAGATAGGTGGAGGTATGAACCCCTGTTAGCACAACCTTTTCACTCCAAACTACTCTGGCACCAACCCGTTTTCTGGTACATTGATGATTGGATTGATATTGCCCCAAGCACGTGCATGGATTTTGTAACTTTTATCAACTTCGCCATTGCCTCCCACCTTGACCTCAAATTCACGCCACAGTTCCAGTGATAGGGGTGAGATGGGGAGAAATGGCTTCATGCTGAATCATTGGAATTCTCAACCTTGCTTGATGTCAAGCCTCATCTCAATCAATAAACTGAAATTCCAAATGCAACTCCCAAGGTTCTGGATATTAAAGGACCCAAAGGTTATAGGATAATGAAATAAATTAACATTGAGGTAAAAGACCGACTGTGATCTTAGTAAGTAGTAGAACTGGCTGTGAGGACCAAAGGACAAAATGTCCAAATGGCCAACCGTTACTGTCACGCGCAAATGCTCAACGCTTTATATGCGTGCTCGCCTTTGTCCGCACCTCAAACCAACCTTTGAGGTTCATGAAATGTTTAGCATTTTGTAACCGATTTGATGCAATGCATGAAGGAGATACACAGAGAACTTGGTTTTTGAGATTTGTTATTTTGGGATTTGCAGATTGACATCGAGATTAATGGCGACCCTGTTGATCTGCACATGAAGTTGGGTGATAATGGAGAAGCATTCTTTGTACAAGAGACAGAGGAAGAAAATGTACGTAACTTTAAATATTTGCAAATAAAGTGGTATTGTGGTTTGTGACAAATGATGGGCACAATGAAAGAGAGATGTGTTTGTTCTACAACCTTGTTTAATTTTAGACTGCTTCTCAAGTCAAGTAACATTTCACTTTTGTCTTACAAATGATGTTTTGTGTCAAAGTGTATAACTGAAATAATCTATTTTTTTCTGTGAAATGAAACTCCTAGCTGTTGGTTATGTTTATTACCATAACTTTTGAATTTAGTAAATATGATTTTAATCTAAACTCTATTTTGTTTCCTGAAAATTGAATAAAAAGATTAGTGCTTACTATGAAAAGGAAGGATTGCTTTTGATGACAAAGAAAATAATCAGTGATTCCAGGATCCTTGTACCAGTTCTTGCACCAGATTAAAGACTGAGCCACTTAAGCTATAGGTTGTTTCTCAGGCTATGGGAAAGATTATTATAACCACATTTATGATTATTGCAAGACTGCCCTGTGATCTTTGCCCATTGAAATTCCCAGAATGTTGTGATAGCCCGATGATATTAAAGTTCTGGCAAGGATCTCGCACTGGGATAGAAACATAGAAACATAGAAATTAGGTGCAGGAGTAGGCCATTCAGCCCTTCGAGCCTGCACCGCCATTCAATATGATCATGGCTGATCATCCAACTCAGTATCCCGTACCTGCCTTCTCTCCATACCCTCTGATCCCCTTAGCCACAAGGGCTACATCCAACTCACTCTTAAATATAGCAAATATTGCTGGATATTGCACTGGGATATTGCTGGATTAGCATTCAGTTGTTAAAGATGCTATCTCTCCAGGACTTGTTGGGTTTATTATCATCTCCCTTCAACGTATATTCAAGTCAATTAAATGCCCACAATCAGTTGTGTGTGTGTGTGTGTGTGTGTGTATGTATATATGTGTGTGTGTATATGTATGTATGTATGCGCACACGCACGACTAACCCAATTGTTTAGAAGAGTTGGTGATAAAGGATTATGAGTAGTGACAGTGGGTCGAAATCCCCAAATTCTTTATGATGACTGAGAATATATCCACCAGCTAGTTAGTTTCCAAGCCTTTGGAAGATTAAGCTTTTAGCTCTCGTGCCAGCAAGCAACCACCTCATTTGGCGATTCGAATGCTAAGGGGTTTTCATTGCTCTCTGAACAGGGAGAGGAAAATAAGAAAATTATGAATTATGGGTGTTAATAAGCTGAGAGAGCCTTTTATTCAGCTTGCAGCATGGTGGCGCAGTGTTGGAGTTGCCGCCGTACAGCGCCAGAGACCCGGGTTTGATCGTAAATACGGGTGGGGTCTGTACGGAGTTTACCCCCGGTGACCACGTGAATCTTATCTGTGTACTCCAGTTTTCTCCCACATTCCAAAGATGTACAGGTTTGTAGGCTAATTGGCTTTGGTAAAATTGTAAAGTGTCCCTAGTATGTACGATAGTGTTGGTGTACGTGGCGATCATTGGTCGGCGTGGACTTGATGGGCCGAAGTGCCTGTTTCGCCGACCAGAGATCACCCCGTACACCAACACTACCCTACACACTAGGGAGACTTTATCATTTTACCGAAGCCAATTAGCCTACAAACTTGTACTCGTTTGAATGTGGATAAATGTGAGGTTTTCCACTTTGGTGGCAAAATCAGTAAGGCAGATTATTATCTGAATGGAGTGTCAAGTTGGGAAAAGGGAAAGTACAACAGGATCTGGGGTCCTTTTACATCAGTCACTGAAAGTAAGCATGCAGGTACAGAAGGCAGTGAAGAAAGCGAATGGCATGTTGGCCTTCATAACAAGAGGAGTTGAGTATAGGAGCAAAGAGGTCCTTCTGCAGTTTACAGGGCCCTAGTGAGACCATACCTGGAGTATTGTGTGCCGTTTTGTTCTCCAAATGTGAGAAAGAACATTCTTGCTATTAAACGAGTGCAGCGGAGTTTCACCAGGTTAATTCCCGGGATGGCAGGACTGTCATATGTTGATAGAATGGAGCAGCTGAGCTTGTATACTCTGGAATTTAGAAGGATGAGAGGGGATCTTATTGAAACATATAAGATTATTCAGGGTTTAGATACACTAGGCAGGAAACATGTTCCTGATGTTAGGGGAGCCCAGAACCAGGGGACACAGTTTAAGAATAAGGGGTAAGCTATTTAGAACGGAGATGAGGAAAAACGTTTTCACACAGAGTTGTGAGTCTGTGGAATTCTCTGCCTCAGAGGGCGGTGGAGGCCGGTTTTCCGGATGCTTTCAAGAGAGAATTAGATGGAGCTCTTAAAGATAGTGGAGACGGGGGATACGGGGAGAAGGCAGGAATGGGGTACTGATTGTGGATGATCAGCCATGATCACATTGAATGGCGGTGCTGGCTCGAAGGGCCGAATGGCCTACTCCTGCATCTATTGTGTATTGTGGGAGAAAGCCAGCTGTATACAGATACAGGGTTGTATTGCTAAAATAAAAATGAATTACTATAGGGGTAATTTTTGCTGTAGATTCATTTTTGTGCCATAATTATATTTTATAAATTGTGTTTGTATAACTGTACACCAGGCACGTGCCGTGAGTAATTACTCAGGGTAGGCAGTCAATTGGCTTTTAAAAAAATCTTAAACCGCGCATGCGCAGATTGTTCTCCTTTCCGTAAAAATAAAGAATAAAAATAAAGAAAGTAACAATTCAATTTGCCCAAGGCTTCCAAATCTCCTTCATTCTGAATTACTGAATGGGTGGGGAGTGGAGGGTGACGGCAGGTGGAAAGATGGTGGGAAAAACGGGAGCACACCGGGACAAGTTGAATCAGTTGCGATCTTATTGAACGACAATACTAGTTCAAGGGACCAATTGGGGGGAGAGTTCCTTTCACAGCGTGTGCCGAGTCTGGCCAGGGGTAAAGTTGCAGGGAGGGCAAGAACGTTGAGAAGGAGAGGGTCGGGGATCGTGCCAGCAACTCACTCACTCACCACTGCCACCGCGCTCCGGGCATGGAGCCACAGCATTGTGGCCGGGGGGGGAAGCAGCTCGGGTGGCTGCGAGCGGCCGCCGGACCTCAGCGCCTTCTGCCGGCACGCTCACCTCTGGCAGTGTTCTCCGTCTTATCAGTGAGGGGACCAGCTCAAGAGCAAAGATTATAGAGCGGAGTGGGTCAGCGGGCGATGAATAACAGGACCGCGGGCAGTGGACACCCCTGTGTCAGCGCAAACAAGGGACCAATTGAGGTTACTCGCACTGGACACATGGAGTAATCTCTCCCACCCCCCCCCCCCCCCCCCCCCACCAGTGGCGCTGTCCTTTTACAGCCGCTTCCCACTTTACAGCGGCTTGCGCTGCGCATGCGCGGTAGGCTCCTGCGCATGCGCCATACATAGTCCACGCTGCAAAGGCAGAATTTCAGCTGCCTTCAGCTCTGCTTCAAATTGTCGGCTTGGAAGCAGCGTCCACGGCACGTGGGTTGCACACACTTTCCCGTATTACATGTACTGCGCATGAGAGGCACGGAGAATTATGCCTACCTAAGGGATTGATCTCTTAGATAGGCATAATTCTCCCATGCCTTTACTATTTATATTTAATAATTATCATTTTATAATTTTAGTCAGAGTAGGTGGTGCCTATCTTGCCTACCCGGGCGGCACATACCTGCTGTACACGTTATTCCTATTTTTAGCCAGCAAGCAATCAATGTGGTTATTAAATGAGCTGGAAGCCCACAGTAGTCTCTTCATTTTAAATCGGTTTTGTTCTTCTGCATGGGAGAGATTTTATTTTTGTCTGCCTTTTTGCACAGTTGGCTCCACAGTAGCCGTTACAGCAACATGTTGCAGTGGCCTGTTAGAACTACAATTGTTTGGCAAAGAACTGCTTATTTAAAACTGTGTCTCAGTGGAAAGGTTACTTTGACATGCTATTCTCAATGAAAAGGAAAACGGGAGCCAAGTTTGCTAGTTAATCTTTTTCCAAAGTGGAATATATAAGCACAGAAAAGTGGCCGCACTTTGTGGGGAAAAAAAGACGTGAAAGTAAAACAATTGTCAAGCAGCCACTGTGGTGTTTTCACCTCTACTGATGTTTTCTTTGGCTGAAAATAAGGATAGAAGGATGGAGTATAAGCAATGGAAAACCCATCAAGGTTGGGCAGGGAAGAAAATTATGGATCCAGAAACAAATTCATGACTTGTAAATTGATATCTACATGGGTGGCAGAGTTGGCAGTGGGGTGCGGGGAGCAGGGAATTGCCTTTTTTGCTGACATGCTTAAACCAACCACTTGACACCTCCCACACAGCCATGATGAATGAGTGGCATGGAATTTGCAAACAAGTCAGCCAGTCTCATTGATGATCACCGAGGGCTAGACAGATGTTGTGTCAATGATCAATTACTGATTTGGAAAAGTTTAGCTTTAATCTACTGCTGCCGACTCTACACAAGTGAAGGTTTTGGTCTAAAACATTAAATTTAGTAGGGGGCAGAGCATGGTGGCTGATTAGACAGAGAGCTCCGTACAGTCGGATAAATAAACCTCCCCTAAATTCAAAGTAAGCAAGTATTTAAGTATTTAAGTTTTAATGAGTACAGTATGAGTGGGGGAGTCAAAAAAACAAAGAGCAGAAAGTTGCAAGAAAAGATGCTAGAAAAGCAAGAAACAGAAGGTCAGGCCCGAAGCGACACAGACAAAGCCAAAAACAAACAGGCTGGTGGAGACGATGCAACAGAGGCCCTCCATGAGGGATTAAAAAGCATAAGTACACAACTCAGCAACTTGAGAAGAGAATTAAAAGCATTCACATCATTCAAAGACGATTTCAAGCGGGATATGAGAGAAGAGCTGGCCGAATTTAAACATGAAATGAATCTTTAGATGGCAGCGAATGCACAAGCAATACAAGACCAAAAAAAAAGAAACGGAAGAAGCCGCTACCCGAATAGAGGAGTTGGAAACATGGAGTGTCGCTGCAAACACCATCCTCCAAGAAACACTGAAAGACCAGAGGTTACTTGTCGACAAATTGAATGATCTGGAGTCCAGAAATAATCTGCAGATATACGGTGTGTCTGAGGGTGCTGAAGGTAGCTCAGTTCTTCAGTTTGTAGAGAAACTGCTCAGAAGTGAAATGTCAATCCCTGAAATGATAGAGTTACAGATTCAATGAGCACACAGATCTCTGGCACAGAAACCAAGCCCCAGTTCCCCTCCGAGATCCATAATTGTCCACTTTCTCCAGTTTAAAGTTAAAGAGATGGTTCTCAAACAGGCATGGCAAAAGAAGATCCAACTTTGAGAGCGAATGCTGTCTTTTGACCATGACTATACTACCGCTGTAGTACAACAATGCAAGGCATACAAACATATTAAACGCTTCTTAAAAGAGGAAGGAATCCGCTTTCAGACACCATTTACCAAGATACGTATTCACTGGGAGAGCGGACACCAAACCTACAACAACGCAAGGGAAGCCGTGCGAGAGCTACAACGGAGAGGCTATAAAGTGGAAGAGCTGCGGGGAGACACGGACATGCCGCCACTGCGTGAACAACTCCACCAAACGGCGCGGTGGCAGCTCGTCGAGAGACACGGAGAATCAGAGACAGTCAGACGGGCATGGGAGCACCTTCAAGAATTCCAACAAAAGACTCATGCTTGAACTGAGATATGATTATGAAGGTACGCATAGACATGGATAACACAGTGGCTTCTGCCACAATATGTTAGAATACTGAGTTCTTATGGAATCCTAAGTTTATAAATATGTGTATAGATATGCATATTCATAGACAAATCTGTTTATAAGCCTGGTTCTAAAAATATCACCAAGCATCACAGACCTCATGTGAGTGTAATTAATGTTGATTTAATACAACTTTCTGTATTAGATAAATCCGACTGTTAGGGAGATTAGCTAAATATTAGAGTTAGAATGAATGGAGGGACCCATAGAGGGTTACCCCCCTTATCTAGGAGAGGACCCTTTCTTAGTGTTAGGCTTCCCCCCCTCAATTTACAAAGTGTTTCTGGATCTATGGAGGAGAGAGAATTCCCTTTTTTGGGAGTCCATATATGTTTTGATGTTTTGTTTTGTTTTGCCAGGTAAAACAGCTTTGTTTGTTCATATGTTTTGGTTTGTCGTTCAGAATGGTTCCGGTGTTGAGTTGAGGGGATACAGTGAAATCAATCACACTAAGTGTAATGATGCAATGTCAAGGACATAAGCTGATGTCTCTAAATGTTAATGGTTTGGGTAATCCAATTAAGAGGGCTAAAGTCATGACTAAATTGAAAAAAGTGAAGATGCATATTATTTTCTTACAAGAAACCCATTTATCGCGACAAGAGCATGAGAAGCTGAAAAGATTTGGATATAAAAACATATATTATTGCTCACATACTTGTAGTCATAAAAGAGGAGTGGCAATCTTGATATCAAACTCAGTTAAATTTGAAATGCTTAAAGAAATAAAAGACAAAGAAGGGAGGTATATCATAGTAAAGGGCAAAGTTGATAATAATATCCTGACACTGGTGAATATCTATGCTCCCCCAGATAGTGATAAACATTTTTTTAAATTCCTATTTGATATTATTGCGATGGAAGCAGAAGGAATTTTGATATGTGGGGGGGATCTGAATGTTGTACTGAATCATAGGCTTGATACGACAAGTAAAAAGAAGAATAAGAACCAATTAACAAAACTACTAAACACTACCTGTGAAGAATTTGGGTTTCTTGATGTCTGGAGGAATTTTCACCCTCTAGAAAGAGACTATACACATTACTCAATACTGCACTCAGTTTACTCCAGAATAGACTATTTCTTAATGCAGAAAAAAGACTGTTATAGGGTAACGGATTGCAGAATTGGTGTGGCAGATGTATCAGACCATAATGCCATATACTTAACAATTCAAATGGACAGTAGAAGGAAAAACACAGTGTGGCGATTATTGTATTGTATATCTTTATTATCATTTAATGTTGGAATACTGAATGTTAAAACAACTGTTAATTATATTAAATTGGAAATCAAAACTTATCTAGAGGAGAATGACAATGGGGAGGTGGATCATCCATACTATGGGACTCATTGAAGGCTGTAATACGAGGTAGGTTAATAGTGAGTGCATCACATATTAAAAAGGCCAGAATGAAAATGTATAATAAGTTGATAACAGACCTGAAGGATTTAGAGCAGAATTACAAAAATAATAAGGACCAGAGAACTTATAAGCAAATAGAAGATTTGAGGGGACAAATGGATGGAATATTGGGTCAAGAGGTGGAGATAAAAGCAAGATTTGTAAAACAGGCACATTATGAGCTTGTCCCTAAATCCACTAAAATACTTGCCCGAAGGCTACGCAAACAATAGGCTGACAACACCATACACAAAATTAAGGACCCCCTGTACACAGAATTTGAAGAGTGAGCCAAAAGAAATAGAATATCTCTTCCAGGAATATTATAAAGAATTATATACACAAACATCTACAGTAGATGGGGAATCAATGAGGACTTTTTTAAGTACAATAGATCTGCCCTGTATTGGAGAGACACACAATAAAATAATCACAGCAGAAATATCACTGGAGGAGATAGAGAAGAAAATTGGTAGGATGAAATCAAACAAGGACCCAGGCAGCGACGGTTTCCCTATAGAATGGTATAAAATATTTCGGAATGAGCAGAACCCACTTCTTCTGAGAACCTTTAACTGGATTATCAAAGAAGGCAAGACACCCCCGTCATGGAAAGAGGCAATTATAACATTAATCCCCAAAGAGAACAAAGACAAGGAAAATTGTACCAACTACAGACCGATATCAATTCTAAACGTGGACTATAAATTATATTCTTCAATTATCTCCAAACGATTTGAAAAGTTCATGCCAGATTTAATTGATGAAGACCAGACTGGTTTTATAATAGGCAGACAAACACAGGACAGAAGAACCCTACATATAATACACAAGATTCAAAAGGAAAGTACGCGTGCTGTCCTGATAAGTCTAGACTCGGAAAAGGCTTTTGATAGGGTCAATTGGAAATTCTTATATCAAACACTAGAAAGATTTAGCTTTACCGAAGAGTCAATTCAAGTTATTAACGCAAATTACCAGAATCTTAACTGAGAGATTTGTGTTAGGAAGAGGAACGAGACAGGGATGTTGTCTTAGCCCTACCCTGTTTGCTATATATATTGAACCATTGGCTCAAGCGATTCGTCAAAATAGGGAACTGAGGGGAGTAACTATAAGAGACCCAGAGAACATAAAATTGGCCTTTTCGCAGATGATGTAATGATGTATCTCACGGAAGTAAACACCTAATTTCCAAGGATGATGGGGATCATAGATACATTTAATTTTTATGCAGGATATTATGTGAATATTTCAAAAACTCAAATCCTCCTATTTAATTGTCCTCCTCCAGAAGAAATAAAACAAAATTATAATAGTAAATGGGATTCAAAATCAATCAAATACCTAGGGGTACATATAACAAAAAATATATCAATGTTGTATGGGGCCAATTATAATCACATCAACCAAAACATAAGAAAGGATATAGAAAGATGCTGCACCTACCCAATGTATTTTAGTAGTAAGATAATTGTGGTGAAAATGAATATTTTGTCAAGGCTATTGTACTTGTTTCAATCTCTGCCAATAGAGGTACCATTAAAACAATTCACGGAATGGGATAAATTAATATCTAGATTTATTTGGGGAGGAAAGAAGGCCAGAATTCGATACACTACACTCCAGTTGCCAAAGGACAAAGGTTGAGTGGCACTTCCAAATTTTAGGATATAAATCTATGCGGCCCAACTCCGACCACTAATTAATTGGTGTGAGGACAGCGATATAGCTAGGTGGAAAGAGATTCAGACATATATCCCTGACTTCCAATCCAAACACTTTTGGGAGAAAAAGCGCTTCCTGGACATATCAGGAGTATAATCGATCCAATAACGATATTTACTTTAGAAACCTGGTTCACTCTTACCAGACAACTTAAACTGAATAAACGACAAAACGTTTTAAGATGGATAGCTTTGGATAATGAATTTAAACCAGGGATGTATGACTCAACATTTAAAGAGTGGATGAAGAAAGGAATGACTGCATTTTGTACTGTTATTGAAAATGGAGACCTAAGAATTTTTCAAGAATGTCAAGCTAAAACTACATTTTATGTAAAATTTAAGTGGGAAAGGGAATTGAACATCACAATCTCAGAAGAAGAATGGCATCATATGTGTGTAACACTACAGACATCCACTAATTCACAAAATTGGAGAGAATTTAATTGGAAAAAATTGATTTGTTTCTTTATTACGCCTAACATAAAAAGCAAGCAAATTCTAAGGGAGCAAACATGCTGGAGGCAATGTGGTCAAACAGACGCAAACCATGCACATATCTTCTGGAGTTGTCCAAAGATAGAACCATTTTGGGACAGAGTGAATTCAGAATTAACGGAGGTATTGGACAACAAAAACTCATATGTCAGGCTGTTATTCATTGACTACAGCTCGGCATTTAACGCAATCATCCCCTCCAAGCTGGTTACCAAACTCGCAGAACTGGGTCTCTGCGCATCCCTCTGCAATTGGATCCTCGACTTCCTCATTCACAGACCACAGACTGTTCGTATTGGTGGAAATGTGTCAGACTCGATAACAATCAGCACGGGAGCACCTCAAGGCTGCGTGCTCAGCCCCCTGCTGTACTCACTCTATACTCATGACTGCGTAGCCGGTCACAGTGCAAACTCCATCATCAAGTTCGCTGACGACACCACTGTAGTGGGACGTATCACTGATGGGGATGAGTCGGAGTACAGAAGAGAGATCGAGCGACTGTCCATATGGTTCCAGCACAATAACCTGGCCCTCAACACCAGCAAAACCAACAAACTGATTGTGGGCTTTGGAAGGAGTAGGATGGGGACCCACGGTCCTGTTTATATCAACGGGTCGATGGTTGAAAGGGTCAAGAACTTCAAATTCCTGGGCGTGCACATCTGTGAAGACCTTTCCTGGTCCAAGAACACAGATGCAATTATTAAGAAAGCTCATCAGCGCCTCTACTTCCTGAGAAGATTACGGAGAGTCGGTCTGTCAAGGAGGACTCTCTCTAACTTCTACAGGTGCACAGTAGAGAGCTTGCTGACTGGTTGCATCGTGGCTTGGTTCGGCAACTTGAGTGCCCTGGAGAGGAAAAGACTACAAAAAGTAGTAAACACTGCCCAGTCCATCATCGGCTCTGACCTTCCTTCCATCGAGAGGATCTACCACAGCCGTTGCCACAAAAAGGCTGGCAGCATCATCAAGGACCCACACCACCCTGGCCACACGCTCATCTCCCTGCTACCTTCGGGTAGAAGGTACAGGAGCCTGAGAACTGCAACAACCCGGTTCAGGAATAGCTAGTTCCCCACCGCCATCAGGCTATTAAACCTGGCTCGGACAAAACTCTGAACATTAATACCCCTCCATCTGTTATTTGCACTTTATTAATTTATTAATTAATGTGTGTATTTAAGTATATAATTGTAGTCAATGCCTACTATGCTCTGTTGTGCTATGCAAAGAAAGAATTTCATTGTCCTGTCAGGGACACATGACAATAAACTCTTTTGACTTTTGACTTTGACTATTAGGATATATAATGTTCCATTTTATACCTGAGTAATATAACTACAGTGGTGCTGAAGGAAGATCCTACTCACAGCTGGCAGAAAGGCCATTACAAGAAACTGGCATGCAGCGGACACACCCAGACTTAGACAATGGTTAGACATAGTACAGGAAATATTTGTCATGGAGAAAATGACATATTCTCTAAGAGTGAAAGAAGACGAGTTTAACAGAAAATGGGAAAAATGGATTAGGTATAGAAATAAAGACATCAACACTGTATAATTTTATAGACAATAATGTAAGTTATTGGAAAATGTTTTAATATGAAAATAGTTATGTATACTGCATCATTAATTGTAAACTGAACCCCCCGCCACACTGTTGTACTTTTCATTGTAATGTTGTATGTTTCGTTGTTATATTTGTGTTTTATTTGTGTGTCCATAAAAGCAATAAAAACTAAAGTGGAAAAAAAAAGTTTAGTAGGGGGAAAAAAAAGCCTAAACAGTTCAAATTGGAAAATGTCTGTCATGATCCTACTTTCAAATTGCAACTTTTTTTCCTTGGTTGTCCAATTTGCTCAAGGAAATATAACTTTTTAAAAAAGCAGCAACTCTATTCCTTTTTTTTATTTCCTGAGTTCTGAGGAAGTAACTAATTGCTCTCATAAAAATAGATTTGTTTCTCTTGTTGAGAGCATATGCTTCAGGCAGCAGCCAAGACATGTGGTTTTAATTATATGCTTTCTATACCCTTTTGTGAGACTGCTTTCTTACAATGCATTTTATTTCATCAGCATTTGGTTTCCATGGTTTATTTCATCTACATTAGCCTTCCTGTATTCACAGTCTCAAATTCGACAGAACTACATTTGGATGTAATGCTTTTACAAGAAGAAAATCTACTCAAATGTTTTAAGAAACCTGAACTCTGATGTTCTTCAATTCCTTGTTTCAGTCTTTGTCCTTCACACAACAAGCATGTTTCCCTGGGAATGTGTGAAATTAACTGAATGTGTAGAAGAGCATGGTTCTGGTAAATGGGAAGCTTGTTTTTCTTGGGCAATCCCTTGTGTAAAAGATGCTTTGCTTGCACATTGATTTCTACAGCAATGAGTTGGTCTTGAAGGACTATAGTTGTCTTTCTAGCTATTCAGGACCAATTAATATTTTTACAGAATTCCATAAATTAATGTATCAAACTGCGTAATAACCAAAAAGTAATATTTCAGTGGTGCCTGAGCTTAGTTTAGTATTGTCACGTGTACTGCAGTACAGTGAAAAGTTTTTGTTGCGTGCGAACCAGTCAGTGGAAAGATAATACATTATTACAATCGAGCCATTCACAGTGTGCGTTTACATCAGGGCCGTTCTTAGAAGGTGCGGGGCCCAATTGGGAACAATTGGTCAGCCTGCGTCGCATCGTATAAAGGATGCCGTTACTAAAAGCAATGCAAAAGGGATTCAACACTCCTGCACATTCAGCACCAGTCCAAGTAACTGCAGACCGCAATATAGTCTTCTCCAGACGAGCACGGGGTCCAATTGGGAGCAATTGGTCCAATTGGCTTTAGGTCGGCCTGGTTTACATGATAAAGGGAACAATGTGAATAATGTTTAGTGCAAGATAAATCCAAAGTCAGATTAAAGATAGTCTGAGGTTCTCCAATAACATAGGTAGAAGTTCAGGACTGCTCCCTAGTTGGTGGTAGGGTGGTTCGGGTGTCTGATATCGGCTGGGAAGAAACTGTCCCTGAATGTGGATGTGTGCGTTTTCACACTTCTATACGTTTCATCAGATGGGAGATGGGAGAAGATGAGGTGGCCAGGGTGAGACCCGTCCCGAGTTAGTGTTCATGAAATAGGTGGCAGCTGTTTGAGTAGGTTTAGATTAAAGTCTCTGAATTTCTATGAACTTGAGGCTATATTTAAAAATGGTACAGCAAATGATCTTGTCTTCCATTGACATAACCTGCGTTTTGAATGGGCTTCCAATTTTTATTTCACCAGGAAGAAGTTCCTCCTCACTTGGCCACCTCTCCCATCCATACGGAAGAAGGACAGTTCTTCAAGGAAATTAACTTGGTGAAACCTGGAACTGATCTGAGGGAGGGACAGAACTTGGAGAATGTTGTTCAGGGCGCTGGCCCAGAGACTATATGTTCCGGCTCGGGGAAGAAGAAGAAACGACGCAAGAAAAAAATTAAATCTGATGGCAAAAAGGAGGAGCGCACTTCAGGTGGAACTGAAGATATATTTGAAATGGACATGAGTTCTGAGGAAGACAAACCGGTACACTTGTCCAGGTTGAAGCAAATTTTTATCTTGTAATTTTTGTACTGTTAAAAAAAAATCTTTTAAGTACTGCTTAATGTATGATTTTGAAAAAATATACCTTGGGAGTTTTGAGAATAAATAAGCCGCTAATTGTTTGGAGTGGTGAACCTTTCGGCTATGAAATATTAAAAAAAAAAACACAAATTCAGTAGATTGGCAAGTTGGGTGATCAAATGATCTCTTCATGAAAACTTTTGTTTGAGAAAGAACTGCAGATGCTGGAAAAATTGAAGGTAGACAAAAATGCTGGCGAAACTAAGCGGGTGAGGCAGTATCTAAGTTTTCATGAAACTTGTCAGTAATGCTGAAATGGGACAACGATTTGTGCAGTGGAAATAAATCCTGTGAATTGTAAATTGAGCTGCTGGCTAATTTTATTATTTTATTGTTAGTTCTAGGAAATGGCTTGCTGGATTAAATCCAATATATGTTGCTGTCGTTGGGAAATAATGTATTTCCTCTGCTCATTGAAAACATGTTTCTCCTTTAGCCTATTCAAGATTTATACAATTTTACTAAGTATTAGATGGTCTCTTTGTTTATAAATATGAGCCATGGTAATGGTATCAGACATGTCCAATCTGTTTTTAAAGTCCTTTAACAAACAATTATTTTGCATTTGTTTTACCTGAACTTTGTTCATCATTTCTGGATGATTATTCAGTTAATTCCTTTATTTTGTGCAAGAGATATATTTTGGCTTTAAATGTGATGTGACTGCAGCATCATGGAAATGGTTGATGTCCACCTCCAATTCCATTCCTTTAGTATTATTCTTGCCAATGAGGGAGTGCAGTGTAGGTTCACCAGGTTAGTTCCCGGAATGGTGGGACAGACATATTATGAAAGAATGGGTCGACCGGGCTTGTATTCACTGGAATTTAGGATGAGATGGGATCTTATAAAAACATATAAAATTGTTAAGGGATTGGACAGGCTAGATGCAACAAAAAATTCCCCATGATGGGGGAGTCGAGCCAGGGATCATGGTTTAAGAATAAGGAGTAGGCTTTATGGAAAACAAATCTCACCCAGAGAGTTGTAAATCTGTGGAATTCTCATGCCACAGAAAGCAATGAATGCCAATTCACTGGATGTTTTCAAGAGAGAGTTAGATTTAGTTCTTGGGGCTAAGGAATCAAGGGATATGGGGGAAAAAGCAGGAACCGGATACTCATTTTGGATGATCAGCCATGGTCATATTGAATGGCGGTGCTGGCTCGAAGGGCTGAATGGCCTACTCCTGCACCTATTTTCTATGTTTATGCTTCCATTAGTGAATGATTAACAAAGAATCCAAGGGAAGCATAGAAACAGACCCTTCAGACTACTGTGTCCTACTACCCTTTCACCCTAACGCTACATTAATCCCATTTCTATTCTTCACACATTTTTCACTCCAACCTTTCCCCCACCCCACTAATTCTACCCCTCACTTACACATTGGGGACAATTTAGAGATCAATTTAGTGCTCGAGATCAGAATCTAACTTGGGACTGTCACTGTAAACCTGGGACTGTATCTCTACCAGTTGTGTCACTGGCTTGTGCTAACATGGTGGATAATTTGAATGTTGAAAAATAAGGAAGTAAATTACACTTCAATTTGAATCTAATTTTGCAGGAAATATAGGAAGAATAAATTGTGATCAAAAAAATTGCAGCCTATTGCTGAGATGTATTGTTTGTTTCATTTTCTACATGCAGTTATTTCCCATATTGTCACAAGAAAGGATCTGATTATAACTTAATAATTAATAATTATAACAATAATAAATATCCCTTTATTAATTATAAATAGCATTATTTTGTAATATCCCATTGTTAAATATAATTATTTTTAAATATAACATTAAAACATGTCCCATTATTTTCTTCATTCAGGGGATCGATATATTCTTCTTTGAAGGAAAATGACTTGAAAGAATCTCCAACTTTTCACCACGAGGCCACTTACCCATATTCTGATGGTGACTGGTATCCAACTGAGAGGTGCGTCTTACAGTCCGACGTCAAAAAATATTATAACAGTCTATCCAATCTTTTTAATTGCAGTATATATTCAAGCACAGATTTTATAACTGCATGTGCTTATCTGTAGGATTTGGGTTAGGCCATATTTGGTGTATTGCATGCAGTTGCCTCAGCTGCCGAGGATGTACTTACGGCAGATGAGGAAGCACAATCTGCCACAGGCAATGATGGTCCAATTCTACACAACCATCGTAGAGCCTGTTCTCACCTTCACCATCATGGTCTGGTTTGGCTCAGCCACCACGCTCAACACCTGGAGGCTGCAGCGAATTGTCCGATCAGCAGAGAAGGTTATTGGCTGCAACCTTCCCTCCATTGATGAACTGTACACTGCAAGGGCCAGGAAGTGAGCGGGCAAGATCATCTCTGACCCCTCTCACCCTGGCCGCAAACTCTTTGAATCACTTCCCTCTGGAAGGCGACTCCGGACTGTCAAAGCTGCCACAGCCAGATGCAACACAGTTTTTATCCACAAGTAGTTGCTCTACTCAACAGCCAAAAATCTGTAGCCTCCCTTTAATCTGGTATTTTGTTGGTTCACATGCTTGATCAATGGTGTTTTATCATTAATGTTTTATTATTATTAATGTTTAGTGTTTTCTAACTCATTCGTAACTGTCACTGTATGTCATGTTGTTACTTGTGGGCGGAGCACCAAGGCAAATTCCTTGTATGTGAACACTTGGCCAATAAACTTACTTGTTTACTTACTTACTTAGTTGGTCCATTACAGGAAAGATGTGGAAGCAGGTGCAGAAAAGGTTCACCAGAATGCTACCTGAATTGGGGAGTATTGGCTACATGGGGAAATTTGGATTGTTTTTTCTAGAATACTGGAGGTTGAGCGGGGACATGATCGAAATGTATAAAATTATTACAGGAGGCACTAACCAGTGTTGCGACTTGGAACCTTTTTTCCAATGCTGGAAATGTCAAAGTCGAGATGACATTGCATTAAGTTGAGAGGGACAACGTTTAAAGGAGATGTGCAGGACAAGTTTTTTACAGTGGCGTGGGTGCCTGGAACTTGCTGACAAGGGTAATGATGGTGGACAGATACAACAGTGGCTTTTAAGAAGCTTTTAGATAGGCATAGGGGATATGCAGAGAATAGAGGATATGGATCATGTATAGGCAGAGGAGAATAATTTATCTTGGCATCAAGTTTATGGGCTGAAGGGCTTGTTCTCTCATTCTGTACTTTTCTATGTTCTATTTATCAGTGTCATATTTAACCTACTGTGAGTACGAATCGTTGAATAATTTTGGCTTTGTTTTGCTGTCCAGTTTGTAACATGTTGAATATACTGGATTTGCTACTATTTTTAAACTAACAAACACACATTCTGTTGTGCATCTTGCAGATGCCTATATTATTTGAATCTTGATAGACATTTCTGTGAACAATTCGATTGTGCTCTGCAAAGATGTTTCTGAGCTGAAAGGTTGTACTTCACAGCTGGGTACAAAAAGACAAGAGTTGGTACTGTTTCATTCCTTTTCTCAGCGCATTCCAACGTGCTTTATAACCAATAAAGTACTTTTGACGATGCTGTGTGGGAAACATGAAAACCATTTTGCAATCTGCATCTGATTAAAATCCTGGAACCATAGTAACCATATTACTGGAAAATAGTAACCATATTATTAGTTCCCAAGTACATTGTAATGGGAGTCACTGTTAATAATATTTTCTCTACAAGATGTTGGTGAGGCTGCATTTGGAATATTCTGGTCAGTTTTGGTCACCCTGCTTCAGGAACGATGTTATTAAGATGGAAAGAGTGCAGAGAAGATTTACGAGGATATTGCCAGAACTAGAGGGCCAAAGCTTTGGGGAGAGTTTTGGCAGGCTAGGACTTTATTAGTTGGATTGCAGGAGGCTGAAGGGTAACAATAGGTGTAGGCCATTCGCCCCATCGAGCCAGCACCACCATTCAATGTGATCATGGCTGATCATTCATACTCAGTACTCCGTTCCTGCCTTCTCCCCATATCCCCTGACTCCTCTATCTTTAAGAGCCCTTTCTAGCTCTCTTGAAAGTATCCAGAGATCTTGTCGAGTTGTATAAGATCATGAGGGGAATAGATAGGGTGAATGCGCAGTTTTTACCCAGAGCAAGGGAATCAAGAACCAGAGGACATAAGTTTAAGATGGGACGGGCAAGATTTACTAGGAACTTGAGGAGCAACTTTTTCATAAAGAGATAGGTAGGTACATGGAATGAGCTGCCAAAAGATGTATTTGACAGAGGTACTATAAACAGCATTCAAAAGGCATTTGGACAGGTTTACATGGATGGGAAGGATATAGGCCAAACACGGCAGGTGGGAATAATGTAGATGGGGCTTTTTGTGCAGCATTGTCAAGTTGGGCCGAAGGGCCTATTTCTGTGCTGTATGACATCATGACTGTGCAGTACCTGTGCCAAAAAGATCAGGACATTTCTCTTAATCTGTACTGAGCACTTAGAAAGGATTTTATCTTTCTGTATAAATGCAGAGAACGTTAAGGTTATTTGTGGGCATGATTATGCTCAAAATGGTTCACAAATTGTAAATCTAGGTCCACCATATTTAAACCACCAATTTTTGATTATCGGAAAAAAGAATTAAAAAAAACACTGACAGGTTTATTACTTTAATAAATGTATTTTTTTTACAAATCTATTCTTTCCTTTTATTTTTATTAGTACATCCTATTCCCAGCCTGCTTCTCCTAAAAGTGATTCGGAGTTGATGGTGAAACCAACTGACTTACGGTTGTCCGAGTCCCACATGCAGTGGTCTTGGGGAGAGTTTCCTGAGTCAACAAGGGTAAAGAATGTAATTACATTTTCCAACTGAGATATGTGTGATACCTTTGGAATCTTTTCTAACTTAGTTATTACTTTCATGGCATGATTATCGGGCACAGAAGAATCTCAAGGAATAAATTGAAATAGAGACTTTTCCAAGAAATGTTAAAACCAAGACAGGAATGGAAGACACAAAATGCTGGAGTAACTTAGTGGGTCAAATGGCATCTCTGGAGAACATGGATTGGTGATGCAGCTCATCTATGTCCAACCATCTGCCCATGAAAACCCCCCTCGCTTATATCCACCTACTACTTGCTAGGATTTGTTCTGCCCCTCCTCTCTTTCAGCTCTCTCCTCCTCTTCCCCCCCATCACATTCACTCTGAAAAAGGGTCCCAACCTGAAACATCACCTATCCATGTTCTCCAGGGATGCTGCCTGCACAAATCAACATTGCCATTCAAATCTTTAATAAAGATGACACGATCCGTTCACTGAATTGGTTAAAGCCTGTGATTTGGTTAAATGTTATTTCATGCTTTTGTAAGTCGAAGTAAAATTGTGTGCAGCTGCATGTGGAATGACCAACATGTTTGATTTGAATGTTTCAGGTTAACAAAATAGAGAAACTGGGACAACCAAGAGCCTTCACGATTACACCATCTGAAAAGACTCACTTCAGGGTTATCCTCAGCTCTGATGCCATGAATGTAGATGTGACTGATGGGGAAAGCACAACTCATACTTTAGTAAAACCTGAGCCTCGATCACATGTGAGCATTAGCCAAACAGTTATTACCAACACAGATGAATCCTCAAAGGAAATTCCCAGCGAAGCACTTTCACAACCCCCACCTCTACAGAGTGTCCCAACAACTACAACTCCTGTAGTACCTCAGATGGACAGCTTTGCTACAGATCTTGGAATGCCGTCTCCGGTTAATGCAAAGTTAGATTCTCCATCAAAGAAAAAAGGTAATAGCTAATGGTATTCAGCATTGCCATGTGTATTGTCATTGATTTATGTACTATCCAGGCAAATCATACCACGCACCAGGTAGTACAAAAGAGAAAATAAACAGAGTGCAGGTAATGGACTGGGCTGCATTCACAACCATCTGCAAATGTTTACGGTCTTGGGCAGATCGGTTGAAATACCAAATTGTGATTCATCTGGACCGGATGCTTTCTACGTGACATCTATACAAATTGACAACATATAAGTCCACTCAACTCATCGAGTCTATACCAGTATATAGCAACCCTTGCTAATTTTCCATATAACTTGTTCATCCGACGTTCCCAATATTTCTCAACCCCACCTACATTAAGTTCAAGTGAGTTTATTGTCATGTGCCCCTGATAGGACAATGAAATTCTTGCTTTGCATCAGCACAAAGAACATAGAAGGCGTTTACTACAAAACAGATCAGTGTGTCCATATACCATATATAAATATATACATACATGAATAAATAAACTAATAAAGTGCAAATGGCAGATAATGGGTTATTAATGATCAGAGTTTTGTCCGAGCCGGGTTTAATAGCCTGATGGCTGTGGGGAAGTAGCTATACCTGAACCTGGTTGTTGCAGTCTTCAGGCTCCTGTACCTTCTACCTGAAGGTAACAGGGAGATGAGTGTGTGGCCAGGATGGTGTGGGTCTTTGATGATACTGCCAGCCTTTTTGAGGCAGCGACTGCGATCGATCCCCTCGATGGAAGGAAGGTCAGAGCCGATGATGGACTGGGCAGTGCTTACTACTTTTTGTAGTCATTTCCTCTCCAGGGCGCTCAAGTTGCCAAACCAAACCACGATGCAACCGGTCAGCAAGCTCTCTACTGTGCACCTGTAGAAGTTAGAGAGAGTCCTCCTTGACAAACCGACTCTCGATAATCTTCTCAGGAAGTTGAGGCGCTGATGAGCTTTCTTGATAATTTTGTCACCAAGTTACTGACAAAGGTCCCCATCTATGGGATGTGGGAGAACACCAAGGCGCTGGGGGTTGTGGATGGGGAGGCTAAGGTTGTGGAGGAAATGCATCTGATCAAGGAGAATGTACAAAACTCCATACACAGGTTGCAGAAAAGATCAGATTTGATTGTGTTCAACAAAGAGATGGAGGTATTTCTGGACTTTGAAGAAATCTGGTGAAATTAGGATTGATTAGAATAGTGTTTCAGATAGAACATAGAACAGTTCAACACAGGGCCCTTTGGCCCACAATGTCAATGCCGAACATGATGCCACTGATTCGTACCCCCCATTTCCTACATTATCCAAAAGCCTCTTAAATGTCACTATTGTATCTGCTTCCACCATCACCCTGGGCAATGCAATCAGGGTGTCCACTTCCCTCTGTTCAAATTTTAAAAAGTTGCCCTGCACACATCGTTTAAACTTTGCCCCCTCACCTTAAATCTATGCCCTCTAGTATTTGATTTTTTTTTTCCATCCTTGGGAACAAGGTTCTGGCTATCTATAGGTCAGGCATGATCTTGTTCAAAGGTAGTGGAGATTCAGTGGCACCAGTTGTATTTGTGTTCTGTGTTATCAGCATCTTTGGGGAACCCAAATGTTTCCAGAAGGCAGTTGTGATGGATACATCCTGGGCAGAAACCAGAGATAGAGGAACGGAAGAGTTCTGAATCGTAAAGTTTGCAAAATATCAAATGGTCAACAATAGTGCATGTGCCTGCTTTGCTTGTTAGAAAACAAAAGTCCTCATACAGAGCTAATATCTAACTTTTCAAACCTTTCATGCCTTCATTTGGAGAATTTTATTGAATTTGATGTGAGGTTTTTGGGAGGAAATATGCCTAGATATTTTTTTTCCCAAAAGTAAATCAAGAGAGGAAATTGGGGTATTAAATAATTGGAGAGTGTGGAAAGCTATTAAAATTATGGGTAGAAATTCAGTTTTGTGTGTCTTTGCAGGTCTTCATAAACGAAGTCAGCACCAAGGACCTGAAGACATTTATTTGGATGATCTGACTGTGTTGGAACCAGAAGTTGCTGCTCGCTATTTTCCTAAAAGGTACGGTGTTGTCTGACAAAGCCACTTGAAGGGAAACATTAACACTTTCTCTTTCCAAAGCTTCTGCCTGACCTGCTGATTGTTTACAGCCATTATTTTGTGATAGATGCTCCCCCATTTACGATGCTTCGACTTGCGATATTTTGACTTTACAATGGTGCAAACACTCGGCAACGGCAGCGAGCTGCAGCTCGCTTCCTGTCACGTGATCAAATTGTATTAAATGCGTTTTCGACTTGCGATATTTTCGATTTACGATGGGTTTATTGGAACGTAACCCCATCATCGGTCGAGGAGCAGCTGTATATATACCATGTTGTCCCTCTGATTTGATAGACTGGTTTGGGAATTTTGGATGAAGGAAGGTACTGGAGAGACATCTGACATCTGGATGTTAACAGCTTTTAGCTGTGCGGATAAATGTTCTGTTTTTTAATCCAATGTGATAAATTGCTGGTAATCAGTTTTTTTTTTTGCCTTTTGCAGCAAAGTATTTGAGTATCGAATGATATTTGAGAGCAGATGTATATTGTGTCAATTTAATTTCTGTATTTGTTATTAATCATGTGGCTACTCAAGCCTTGTGTCATACTATTGTCACAACAGAATTGGCCTCTAAATGAACTGGTGAAGAGGAAAATGCTCAGTACCTAAATACATATTTTCTTTGTTTAACAGGGTGAGATCAATTAAAGTTGCTGATCGTTTCATTCGTAAGCTTGTATAAAATGTTTTTGTTTGTTTGACCATTTGGTGTCCATGAACACCAATCTGACGTCCTATCTGATGGAAATATCCTCATGATGGAAATTTCATGGTCGAGTATATATGAGACCGAGTAATGTCTTTTGCTCAACCTCTCAAATACTTAATCAGTCATTCACTCTCTGTCTTGACGATTTGTGTGCTGCAGTAGATGCTTCTTAAATGTATCCCCTAAGATGGTGTGTTCCAGATTCTAACTATTCTGTGTATGGGTGGGATACCAATCCAATCTCCTCTGAATCGCCTACGTCTCAACTTGTAATCATGACCTGTTTTGGACACTGCCATCATGTGGTGGCTAGAATCCCACGCAATACTTCAGGATTCCCAGCTCATCTCCTTCAGCCTGAATTACCAGGCATACACCTCCCTCCTAATTTACATCCCTTCAATGTTCGCAATTTAATAATTAATCACCTGGTTAACCTAAACATGGTCTTCTACTGATATGGCATTCCTGTCTCAGTATTCACCATCTTTGGTCTTAAGACAATTACCAATTTCCTTGCCTCACTTTTATATATTCGATGATGATATTTGCAGCCACCCTTGCTTCTCTATATTTGTTCATATCCCAACATCCATCTAGGTGAATCATTCTGACCTTCATACTTTGTTCTGTTGTTTCTATGACTCCATTTGTTCCAGTATATACTTAGTAATTACAGGTTTAAGATAATATTTATTCCCAGCCCACTTAACCAACAAAATTTGCATACAGTGCAAGATAAAGCTTATCCTCGTGGGCTTTGCTGAATTCCTAGCTTCAGTTGGATAAGGCTTCTTGGTGATAAGCTGTGCCCACCTCTTTGTTCCAAGTGACATATAGTGGATGGATCAGAAAATCTTTCAGGCTAAGATTTAAAAAATCAATGGTGCTCGGATTCATTGGATTGTGATCCTCACTGATTACCAAAAGTATTCTCCAAATAAAATGCTCTTTATTGTGGTGAATCTAACTCACATCCACCCCCCACCCCCACTATACCCCCTGCTGTATAGAAAAATACAGCATGGAAACGGGCCCTTTGGCCCACCTGGTCCATGCCGACCAGTGTTCCCTGTACACCAGCACTATGCGACACACTAGGGACAGTTTACCAAAGCTAATTAACCAAAAACCTGTACATCTTTGGAGTGTGGGAGAAAACCAGAGCACCCAGAGAAAACCCACATAGTGAAAACGTACAAACAGCACATGTAGACAGGATCGAACTCAGGTTTCAGGCGCTGTGAGGCAGCAACTCCACCGCTGTACTGCCATGCCGCGGAAAGATCCTTCCACTTTATTTTTCCCTCTAGTATATCCATGAGTAAATTATGTTGTTCAATAGTTATTCACAGCTGTACTATTTAGGAACTGTCTCTTCATATTTGTAATGAACTTTGGACCCACTTTGTAAAATGGTGGTATTGTAAACGTGTATAGATTTTCTTTGGGACTCGCAAAGGTAGGTTGGCATGTCTCCCAATTGTTGCATCTGGGAATTAGCAGGTTTAATTGATACTAATTATGATACCAGTAATCTTTGTTGTGGATGGCAAGGCTGTTAATGCAACATACATTAAATAAAGTGCAGTATCCTTTTTTCTCTTCTGCAGTGAGTTTGACAGCAGTTCTAAACAATGGACTGAATCAGATGTGCAATCTGCTTCTCACTCCCCACAGTTGGTGGAGAGCGTGGCAATGGACAGTGGCACGGAATGCCCCTATGATTCGCCCTCTGACTTACCAGGTCTTGTGTTCTCACTCTGTGGGGGACTAAGTGAAAATACTGAGATTTCCAAAGGTAAGATGGCATATGTGTTAAAAACATCATTGAAGTTTCATGAAAATATTCTTCACTTGTACCTAAATTTTAAGACAATTGAGATTGTTCTTCATCCTTTGATCAGATGAGTTGCATCAGCTTAATACTGAATCTGTAATATAGAAATGGACCATTCAGTTCAACTCTCTTTGTATTTCGATCATCTATTTCTTCTACAATTACTAATTTCTCTCAGTTTCTCTGATCCATTTCCCATTTACAAAATCTAATCTGTGCACCACATTGTAGCCCCCGTACCCAGTGCAAGTTCTCTTAGCTTTTCCACTCCATCTTCCAAACATTTTATTAGCAGTAGTTGAAATTGACAAATCCCATGATTCCTTGCGTTTTTCAGAATACCAAACTCGCCTAACTCTTCCTCCATTTTTCATCCACTATTGGGTAATATATACAATAATCTGTTCATTTATTCCCTTTGGGTGGAGATAAATTCAATCATTCTTAATTCAGTTAAAATGGGCATCTTATTCCCGCTTTTCTATCATATTTAAATCTATTATTATCCTGCAATATTTAAGTTTTATTCATCATGAAGCCAATCATTAGTTCTTCCTACAGTCACTTTTGGTTCTTGCTTAAAAATATCTTTGTTATACATTGAATGATATGCACATCTGGCTAATAAATATTTGTTGTTAACTGAATCTCCATTTTCTATTTGTTGCCACTATGTTCAATAATACTTTTTATTAATGCATTTTTCCTCATGATTTTGGAAATGAAAAATTGTTTTCCTAAAGGGCCTGTCCCACTGCACGAGGTAATTCAAGACTTCTCCCGAGTTTCTCCTGATTCGAACTCGGAGAATTACGGTAATAGCTGCTCGTAGGTACTCTGGGCTCTCATGGACATTTTTCAACATGTTGAAAAAACTTCACGAGCTTACCGCGTTTCCCGAGTACCTGCTGTTGCCATTATGAGCCACTAAGAGACGTCCCGAGTTCCGACGTACCCACTACATACAATCTACGGACTTACCACGAGTTTGATTTTTTTTTTTAACTCGGAAGAGCTCTTGGGTAAACTCGTATAGTGGGACAGACCCTTTACTTTATTAAATAAAGAGTACGTGGATGAATGTTATTTTCTGCCATCAAGAGCACACTGATGTTCCATTCTTGTTTTCTATTGTAAACCCTACATTGATAATCACTCAGCAAACTTATCAATTAATTTGATCTTTTGCTTTATCCTTTTATGATACGAGTAATAATAAATGCTAAGTTTTTGTTTAACTGAAATTGATATAAAGTGACACTAAGTAGAGAATATTGGCATTGTCTACAGTCGTGGTGAGACTCGGGTTTTTCTCTGAATCTTTGGCATGCTGAGTTTACAAGTGCAGCCAAACCATTTTGTTCAAGTATTCAGTGAAGTCTGGGCATTTACGGAGTCTAGAAAATATTGATGATTAATTTTACCAAGTACTTCCTAAAGATCAGCTGAACCCTGATTAGATTTACGGATTGAAAGAAAATGGAACAGGGAAAAGTGTGATTCACCCGCATTTCTAATTTAAAAGGGGGAGCAGCATAAGTTAAATTGAATGTATTAACCATAAAAGGTGAATCTCCGAACTGGACAAAATAGACAAATAAATATTCAAGCTTTTACTTGTCTTCCATTCTTTTGCAGAGAAATTTTTGCAACATGTTGTTACATATCATGAATTTTCCGAAAATCCTGGAATTATAGATGATCCTAATATTGTTCTAAGAATTAATAACAGGTATGATATCTGATGATATGAACATGTTGTTGTTAGAGTTTATGTAAAGAGAGTTTGTAATGCAACTGTAAAAAATGCTGGATTATATAAGCAACATTTACAGGTGCACGCTTCAAATTTGATTTCTTTCCACTTTGTGTACGTGGAACAAAGCTACATTGTTTTAACGGACCCTCTTTATAACAGATTTTTGTTATAGCAGACGGACTTACCGATGGCTGCCAAGGCCACCCCAGCTCGCACTGCCCCCCCCCCCCCCCGGCCCTCCCCCGGCTGCCCACGCCACCTGCCAGTTCGCACAGCCTCCCTAGACTCTTACAGCATCAGCGCCACCACCGACACTTACCTGAATTCTGGCCTCCCATGGGCCGTGATAATTGACTCCGCTCGCTGATCCTTGTCTCTCCGCCAGTCGGCGAGGGCTGTCAACTCACCCGAGTTCCAGGACCAGTTCTGGACCGAGAGACTGAAGAAGGGTCTTGACCCAAAGCATCACCTCTCCATGTTTTCCAGAGATGATGCCTGACCTGTTGAGTTACCCCAGCACTTTGTGTCCTGTTGTGTATTAACCAGCAACGGCAGTTGTTTATTTCTACAACTTGTACAATGATAATACCTTTGTTATAGCAGACAATCAGCAATCACGGACACCATTCCCACACCTAAGATGCATTAAAACAAGGGTTTACTGTGCACTTAGCAGTGTAACAGTAGTTTTTGGTATTTTATTTAACAATTAGTTTTTGTTCAATTGTTTTTTTTCAAGCCCAACCGTTTGCTCTATCAGCCTTGCGTCTTTATGTTTATTAATGTCATGTGCCAAGGTGGTGTGAAAAGCTTTACTTTGCATGCTATCCAATAGAACGGATAATACTATACATAAATGCAATCAGTGCAGAGTCAAACTTGAGTACATTAGCTAGAGCAGGGGAGAAGAAACAGAATGCAGGATATAGTTCTTGGCATTGAAGCACTTCAGTTCCTGAGAAAAAAATCCAGTGTCCTCTGTGTTAAGGTGAATTCGAGCAGTACCCTATCTTATTGAAGGGCCATTCGGAAGCATCTCAATTATTTTAATGAAATAGTGCCCTGTTTGATCACACAGCTGTGGAAATTGCAATTGACCACATTGATACAAAATTAAAAGGCTTCCAATTTACTCAATCATTTGTACTATTGGGTATACTGGACCAGAAAGATTCAAGGGCAAGTAGACGAGTTCATCGCTCACAACCCACTCCAACTTCTTTCTCTCCCCACCCCCCGTCCCAAATGTTCAAATAACCTAGTAACCTTGCTTCATACGGTACTCAACCAATTAAAACAAACGTCTAGCCATGAAATAATTATTTAAAAATCCTTTAAAAATCTAATAAAATGTAATTATTTTGCAGCATTTTGAACTTATTGTAATAGATCTTGTATTAGTATGCTGCTTTACTGACGTGATTGTTGTAGATTGTGCCCCAGGGCATGAGCTCATTGTATACACATTAATCCACCCTAAATAAATAATTACACACATTGATTGTCTTGAACCATTGGTTTTTAAGAACTGAACCTTGGATGTTACACTTAATTTAAATTAATGTGATAATTTAGCTTCTCTCAGTCACACAGCGTGGAAACAGGCCCTTCGGCTCAACTTGCTCACTCTACCAACACGTCCCATCTGCACTAGTCCCACTTGCTTGCGTTTGGTCTAGATCCCTCTAAACCTGTCTTATCCATGTACGTCTAATTGCTTCTTTTCTACAGATATTATTAAACAAAATAATTAAGTATATACAATTAATATTTCTAAAAATAGATAATTAAAGAAATCTAAATATGAAGTGCTTGTGGTTGAATTTCTTATTGGCATTTGCTGGGTGCCACCAGGATATGAGCTACCAGGAATAAAAGGCCAATAACATTGGAAGGTAGTGAAATCTATTTGCAGCAAAGGGCGCTTATTCCTGAACCTAGATTTTTGATATTCAAGTGATGACGATTTGTTACATTACCTTGAAATGGAACATGAATAGGCTTCTGTTACTGCGTATATAATATGGAGGAAAATTAGACTAAACCAATAGTGAATGGCAAGGAACCTGGTGCATTTAAGCACGGCAGCTGCTTTAGTTTCTGTAATTACGCACATATCCACACTTCACAAAAACTTTTTAGATTCTCATTGACTGAACTTTATCGTGTATGAAGGAACTGCAGATGCTGGTTTAAACCAAAGATAGACACAAAATGTTAGAGTAACTCAGCGGCACAGGTAGCATCCCAGGAGAGAAGGAATAGGTGACTTTTTGGTTCAAGACCTTTCTTCAGACTCAAGAAAGGAGGGTCTCGACCTGAAACATCAACCATTTCTTCTCTCCAGAGATGCTACCTGTCCCGCTGAGTTACACCCCAGCATTTTGTGTCTATCTTTGACTGAACTTTATCACCGGTCTTTCTAATCTAATATGTTAATGTATTTTTTTGGTGTTAAGCATATATTTTGTCTAATTTTTCTGGAATTTATATAAATTATGTTACTGTGCAGGTATTATAACTGGACTTTGGCTGCTCCCATGATTCTCAGCATGCAAGCTTTCCAAAAGTGCCTACCCAAGGTAAAGCAAACAGACTTTAACCATTGTGTTGCATTTTTCAGATTACTTGAAGTATTATTTGTATAAAATGGCACAGGATATAATTATAATCAGTGTATTAACCTTGCTAAGCTGTTAATTGTTAAAGATACCTTTTTAAAAAAAAAAACAATGTTTTACTTTCACCAAAAGAGATACAACACACAGTGCCAGTGCAACTTGGTGGTTGACCCCAAAGACAGACACAAAAGTAATTCAGCAGGACAGGCAACATCTCTGGAGAGAAGGAATGGGTAACTTTTTGGGTTGAGACCCTTCTTCAGACCCGCTGAGTAACTGCAGCACAGTCTTTTTTATTGTAAACCAGAATATGCGGTTCCATGTTTCTGTTATTTTTTGCAACTGCATATGATCAGTGGTTTGCAGAAGTCACAAATAGGCGTTGTTATGCCACATATAATTTTAATCCATTTTGAGGTACACACTGAGAAACCCAGTTCTTTGTGTTCCAGATGTTGGATGTTAAAGATAGCTACATTTCTCAATGAGTTTGGTGCAGAAGGCTACTTGGCCCATTACAATTTACGTTGTTGCCATTACTTCCTCAAGGTCCACATGTAATTTTTTTTCTGAATTGTAATTTACTTTTCTCCCCTTTTGAAAATTTAATGCTTGACTTTCTGCAGCGAGTACTATTTCTGAGAGATCAATTTACCCTAAAATTATATTATGCTTTAGAAACAAATTATAATTTCTGAAATTTGCACCCTCTGATTTCCAGCTACTGAAGACATAGTCCTAACTCGCATTATCTGAAACTCTTTCAGATTTCCTTTTGAAGTCTCTTTTGAAGTATTGATCTTGTAAATCTCTTCAGCACCCTCTCCATGCTTTTCCATATATACTGGAAATGTGTCCAAAAAGGGACATAATATTCTTACTAACCTGACCAAGTGATTCAGTATGATCATCTTGCCGTGACTCTAGAACATATTTGTGGTTTAGTTTGTGGAAATGTATACATTAATAGGCAAATTGGTTCAGCACTAAATATACAGTCTCTCACTAACCTAACTAATGATTTATATAGATTTAACATAATCTTTTCCTTATTATGGACAATGTTTATGATGTAGGTGGTGTGTGGAATTGTATGTCTTAATAGGCAAAAATGTACGTCAGTTCAGCACTAAATATGCAGTCACTAAATGGAAGGAAACAAAAAGTGATAATTACCAAATTAAATTAATGGGTCATATCTTTAAACTCGTACAATAATTAACTTGTATTAAGACGCACCCACATTCATTCTGCACTTGTAGAAAACAATTGATGACTGGGTAAAAGTGAAGATGCCAAAGAAGTCTGGCAGGTGGTGGTTCTGGCGCAAAAAAGACAGTGCAGTTATACAGGTAAGCCTATTGCTAACTTCTTCATTATGGATAACCTTGTTGCTGAGATATCAGCCTACCAAAGCAGTGCTTATTTAGACTGAGTAATTCTATTTTATTTCAATGAATAGGTTGGAAATGTACATTTTTTTGGATTGAAGTTAAATATGTTTGGTATTAAATGTGTTTTTCAATATTTTTTCAATAGTCCAATACTTTTTTCAATATCAGACATCTAGTAACTATCTTTTTGATGGGCAGCTAATTCTAGAGGCATGGCTTAGCAACTATCAAAACAACAGGACCATTTGAAGGCATTGAGCCTGTACCCGCTGAAGTTCAGAAGGATGAGAGGGCATCTCATTGCAACCTATCGGATAATGAAAGGCCGAGTTAGAGTGGAGGTGGAAAGAAGTCTCCAGTAATAGTAGAGTCAAGAACCAGAGAGCACAGCCTCAGAATAAAAGGAAGTACCATTAGAATAAATATCAGGAGGAATTTATTTCGCCAGAGGGTGTTGAATCTGTGGAATTCATTGCCACATTTTGCTGTGGCGGCCAAGTCAATGGGTGTTTTTAAAGCAGATATTGATAAGGTTCTTGATATTAAGGGCGTCAGAGGTTTCTGGGACAAGGCAAGAGAATAGGGTTGAGGGGAAAAAATAGATCAACCATGATTGAATGCCTGAGTAGACTCAAAGGGCCGAATGGCTTAATTCTGCTCCGATGGTCTTAATTTGGGTTGTGCATATGTGGTGCATTTAGGTGGAAAGCTGGGGATGGTCTTTGGCCAGGCAGACCTAAAAAAATTGTCACTTGAAGATCTGTTGAGAGTAAGACCAGCCACAGCTTGTTCGGAGGTGGCAAGCATGAGTGCTTCTGATATGATACAATAGAACTTTATTCATCCTCGGAGGGAAATTTGTCTGCCAACAGCCACAACACACAACAAGGTAAACAAAAACATTAAATTTAAATTAAATTAAAAGTAAAAAAAAAAAAAAAAGACAAGCGGCTGTTGACTGACTGCCATGTGCAGGGCACCTTAACAGGAAAGAACGACAAAACAAACAAATGCAGGCTTGTCCCCTGGGCAGAGGATTTTAAAACTAGAATGCTCCCCCCTCACTCACACCGGGTCTCCCTTTGTTCAGTGCTGCCAGGTAATTTTGTCCAGGTAGGGTTGAGTCCAGGTAGGTCACAGAGAGTGGTGAGTCTCTGGAACTCTCTGCCACAGAGGGTAGTTGAGGCCAGTTCATTGGCTATATTTAAGAGGGAGTTAGATGTGGCCCTTGTGGCTAAGGGGATCAGGGGGTATGGAGAGAAGGCAGGTACGGGATACTGAGTTGGATGATCAGTCATGATCATATTGAATGGCGGTGCAGGCTCGAAGGGCCGAATGGCCTACTCCTGCACCTAAATTCTATGTTTCTATGATACTGCAACTCCCTGCTGGACAGATTCAAGCATGGGGTATTCTCCTGCACCAGGGCCTAATGCTGCTTCAGAATCTCCATACCTCTAACCTGCCGGAGCTGTCAGTGACTGAATAATGTGCAGGTAGTGGGAATATGAAGCCTGGGATGTTGACATTCCTTGGTTCAGTTTAGTTTAGAGATACAGCTTGGAAACAGGGCCCTTCTGCTGCATCGACCAGCGATCACTTGTACACTAGTTCTATCCTACTCACAATAGGAACAAACTAACAGAAGCCAATTAATGTACAAACCTGCACATCCTTGGAATGTGGGAGCAAACTAGAGCAACTGGAGAACATCCACGCAGTCACAGGGAGAATGTACAAACTCTGTACAGGTGGCACTCGCAGTCAGAATCAAACCTGGTTCTCTAGTACTGTAAGGCAGCATCCCTATTGCTGTACCACAATGCTGTCGCCCTCTGTGCCGCCCATGTCTTCCAGCCCTATGATTGTTTTACCCTTGGTAGTGGCAGAAAATCTACTGCAAAATTCAGCAAATGCCCAAATAGAAAGATGGCTTTTTAACGTATTTACGGACAGATATGGAGAATTCCATGCTGAGGCATCTGAAGATTGCAGTGCTAACCTTTTAAACCATTTTTTTATTGCACTGCTGGAATTTATTTTTTGACACAGCATGCTCTATTTTGATGGTGAGAGTACTCCCAATGCACTGCTAAATAATATTTAGGACATAGTACTGTTTTAAAATCTAACCAGTGCTTTTGTATGTATATTATGTTAACAGGCATTACTCAACGTATTGCATGGTGTATCTGACCCGGCCAATTCTGCTGGAGGGTGGTATAGAGAGCATTTTTGTTTGGAAAAATCTTTCTTGACTAGATTGAGGCCAAATCATTACAAATTCTGAAAGAAATTAGCTTGAGAGGGTTTGTTCAACCTTTCTTTCTATGGTTCCTTCTCCCCTCATCCCTGTAATCATTGTTTTTACATGCTTTGGCAGCCTGAAACACAAGAAAAACTGAATGACGCCAACAAACCTGATCAACTCCGAAACACTGTCACCAGCAGGTAAAGTTTGACACACTTTGGACCCCAAGCCAGTAACAATTACTTTTGCCAAACCTCAAAATCTTAAATTTGCATGTCTTTGACTTTCACTGATAATTGCTGCTTTTAAAAGATGGAGAACCTGTGTTTAGTTTAGTTTAGAGATACAATGCGGAAACGGGCCCTTCAGCTCACCAAGGCCACACTGACCGGCAATTCCTGCACATTAACACTATCCTACACACCAAGGACAATTTACATTTACACCAAGCCAAACTTGTACGTCTTTAGAGAGTGGGAGGAAACCGAAGATCTCTGAGAAAACCCAAGCAAGAACGTACAAACTCCGTACAAACAGCACCCATAGTCAGGATCGAACCTGGGTCATTGGCGCAGTAAGACAGCAACTCTACCGCTGCGTCAACATGCCGCCCAATGTGTACATTTTAAAAAGGAGTGAAATAAAACTGTCTGTTTTCTACTTTGGATACAAAAGCTTCTCTTCATCTTTATTAATTTTCTTTCCTTTTCAGCAAGAAATGTTAAAACTACCATCCCACTACCAAACAAACTAATGCTTGGATTATTTCCAATCTAACACACTACTACATCTGGTCCTATGTCTAAGGCCACTGATTCACTGTAATTTAAATTAAATTGCTATCTTGGTAGATATAAATAGAACCTATAACCATGGTTACTTATTATCACAGATGCAAAAGAATAGAGAGATTGTAGCTATTAATTGCTGCCATTTAACATAACTGGGACTGAAAAATCAGAGCATTATTATGAATATATAGCACTGAAAAAAAATACTCTGCTCATCTGCGATCATTGGTTTTTATTCCTTCAGATTTCAACTATCGAAGACGTGATGGCTTCTGATCTTTCTATCTCATTTTTTTTCCTTGCATTCTTCTTTATTTCTCCTCATGTTCTTTCCCTTGGTTTCTCAGCTGCTCTCAACCAACCTTCTCCTTTTTCATCTGCAAGTAATTTTGCACTGAATTATTCTACCTAGAACTTCCTGCATCAGTCTATTTTGTGAGACAAAGTTGCTAATTTTAGAGACTTAAGGGCCTGTCCCACTTACGTGTCTTTGGCACGCAAATTACGCGACCTCGTGGTCGCGTTGTGCCGCGATGGTCCCACGCGACTTCATTCGATCGCACAGCCGTCTGGAGCGCGTGAGGTCATTTGAAGATGGACACAAAATGCTGGAGTAACTCAGCGGGACCGGCAGCGTCTCTGGAGAGAAGGAATGGGTGATGTTTCGTGTCGAGACCCTTCAGTCTGAAAGAAGGGTCTTGACCCGAAATGTCACCCATTGCTTCTCTCCAGAGATGCTGCTGGTCCCGCTGAGTTACTCCAGCATTTTGTGTCTATCTTCAATTTTCTTGGCCCCGCTCTGGGAGTAGAAGTGGGGGCGGATCCGGACCACAACGGCCGTGACCCCCAGGCCGAGTTCGGCGATCGTTTGCCCGCTTCTGCTGCTGTTGGAGGTGAGACGTTGCATCATGCCAGGGTCTTGGGCCTGTCCCATTTTTGCACAGACAGCAACGATAGTCAGGATCAAACCCAGGTGTCTGGCACTAAGGCAGCAACTCTACCACTGCAGCACACAGCAGAAGACCCCGAAGCAATGGTGACACTGCACAAAATATAATATGTTTGACTTACTTCAACTTGAATTTGCATTCTTGTACGTTGAATTGAAAACATTTGTGCTAAATATATTATTGCATGCTATCTATGTGTTCACACAAATATCAATTGTGAAACTATGACTGATGTGGATTAGATCATGGAATTTTTTGAGAATGGTTAATTTTTGGCACTACATGTGAGTGATAATTTTCCCACTTTGTCACTTGATCAGATCCAAGGAAGAGGGTTCTTCTAGTGATGAAGACCCAACTCAACCAAATGAACCAGCAGCAAATGATTCAAAACACTCTGAGAACCCCGCTCAGGGATACTCTGTTTTCTACAAGAAGTCTCTGCGGTTATCTTCGGAACAAATTGTAAGAAAGTCTTCCACCGCACGATTATTTGCTTAATTTAAATATAACTATTCATTTTTAGTACATAGGGGTTCAAGACATACTAGATTTCTCAAATACACATTTAAGTTATTGCAACAGAGACCCTTGAGTACTTTTAGTTTTGAGATACAGCACGGAAAAAGGCCCTTCGACTCTGTCCATGTCATCCACCTGTTCAAATTAGTTGTGTGTTATTGCACTCCCTGCTTATTAAGGGCAGTTTTACAGAAACTAATTAACCTACACAGCAGCAATTCTTTGGGATGTGGAAAGAGAACCGGAACACTCAGAGGCAACCCATACAGGCGCAAGGAGAATGTGCAAACTCTACACGGACAGCTACCGAGATCAGGATCAAGTCTGGGTCTCTGGTGCTGTGAGGCAGCAGCTTTAATAGTTGTGCTGCCTTTGCTACACTACTGTACTGCCATAGATATTTTGAAATATGTTTAAGATTGCTGTGTGTGCAGTATATTTGCTCTACAATTGAATTTCTCAACCCAGCAGATACATGAGGTGTATGCTATGAGCATAGTATATTTATTTTTATTCATTATCTGATGGATAACGTTTTTACACAAAGGGTGGTGGATGTATGGAACGAGCTGTCAGAGGAGATAGTTGAGACAGATACTAACAGAGACATTACTAAGAAACATTTAGACAGGTACATGGATAAGACACATTTAGATGGATATGGGCCAAACGCAGGCAGGTGGGACAAGTGCAAATGGGACAAGGTGGCTGATGTGGGCAAGTTGGGACGAAGGGCCTGCTTCCATGCTGTATGACTCTATATCCAATTTTAAACTAAATAATACAATTCTGGGCAGGTCTAAAGTTTGTGCTGATAAATCAGTGAGGGTACTCTAGTGGGTTTAGGGATTCTGGGAAAGAGAGGAGCTTGCAACTTTAATATGAAAAAAAGCCTAGTTATTCACCTCCATTCCTTGACAATCATGATGGAAATCTGTGCCATTCTTGGACGTTTCTTTGAGGCAACTACCACGATATATTGTCTGCCATCCAGAAAAAGACCTAGTGTGGTTTTTTAAATTAGTTTAGTTTAGAGATACAGCGCAGATCCAGGCCCTTCGGCCCATCGAGTCCACGCCGACCAGCGATCCCTGCATACTAACACTATTATACACACTAGGAACAATTAGCCTACAAACCTGTACGTCTTTGGAGTGTGGGAGGAAACCGGAGATCCCAGAGAAAACCCTTGCAGGTTACGGGTAGAATATACAAACTAGTTAAAGACAGCACCCATAGTCAGGATCAAACCCAGGTCTCTGGTGCTGTAATGCAGCAACTCCACCGCTGCCCAACGTGCCGCTCCCAAACTTTTTTCCAGAAACGTTTACTCCAGTCGTGACTGGTGACTTGGTTTTAGAGAAATGCAATTTCAGAATGAAGTGTGAATGAAAATAGTTAAAACCTCTCTTGAGTCTTACTTTTTCTTCTTCTTGTGTTCTTGTATACCAAAGGCAAGTCTTAAACTGAAAGAGGGGCCAAACGATGCAGTCTTTAGTATAACAACACAGTACCAAGGTACCTGCCGCTGTGAAGGAACGATATACCTCTGGAATTGGAATGACAAAGTCATCATATCTGATATTGATGGAACGATTACTAAGTAAGTTGTGGAAATAGAAAGTACATGTACACTAGCGGGTTCTTTTCATTAAAAATAGCGATTTTTTTTGGGTGGCACAACAAGTTGCTTAAAACAACCTTTAATACAATGTGTAAGAAGGAACTGCAGATGCTGGTTTACTCCAAAGATAGACACAAAATGCTGAAGTAACCCACTGAGTTACTCCATCACTTTGTGTCTGTCTTTAATACAGTTTTATCTATGAACCTTGAACCTTAGGTAGGTTTTTGCTGCTTTTATGCAGTTTTTCGCAAAGTAATTTGTTGTGCAATTTAAGAAAAAGTATTTTGAATGCCATTCTTGAATTCATACTAGTGTCTTGTCAATAAAATCATGGAAGCTTACCCTCTCTTTTTGTTTTCAACTAAACTGTGTGTATGTCTCTTTGATTGCTTCCATAAGTGGTTTAATTTCTGTTACATTCCTGCACATTTTCCTCTTTAAAAATGAGACTTAAACTGTACTTTGAACTTTTTTTAATAACCCAGTTGCACTCTGTAGCATTCATTATCCCCACTCCCTTGATTCTTGTATGATCCAGCCTTTTGTTCTTTGCTTCATTGTCTTTTTCCAGTGTCCATATCCTTTTGAATCATTCTATAACGACTCTGAACAGCTTCTTACAGTGAAGTTTTAAGTTTCCACTCAACAGGACCAAGATTTTCAAAGGTCATCTAATTTCTAAATCTGTTTCTATTTTCTCCTTTATTACTTTCATGTGTTCTTAAAGAGTTTGTGTGTGTGTGTGTGTATGTTACAGTGCATTTAAAAAAAAACTTTTCCTCAGTCGCTCTGAGAACTGTGGGCCATAAATCTCTGGGCTTTTTGATCCTTTGTGTTGGGACTGGCTGCTAGAAACTTCAAAGAATGCATAGGGCAAGACTGTTTAGCACCTTAAACTTGAGCAGTCATTGGAAGACTGAGTCTGCAATCTTGCACCAAATCCACTTTCCAATATTCCTTCTAACAAAAATCCATCGATTTTTAGCTCTAAAATTAACAATTGACCCCTAACACTCTTCTAGGTGTCTGTTACCCATTTGTACAAGGCTTGTTTTTTTTAAACAATGTTTCAATGTCCTCGACAGCCTATGCAAGAAAAATCATTTATTAATACTTTTGCCATTTTTCGTCTTAACCTTTGAAAGCTTTGACCAAATCATGTGCCATTTTTAAACTAATTTATGTCCTGCACTTTTTCCTATTTAAAGGTATGACTTACAATCTTTGAAACTTTACTAAGAACTTTCTAGTAGTCCAATTGCAGTCCGCAGCATTCATTATCCTCCGATGATTTTCATATGATCCTGCCTGCTTTTTTACTTCATTATCTATGTCCAAATTATTGACCATCTGAATTCAAAGCATCTAGTCCTAGTTTTCATTTGATATTTAACCTTTGGATTCCTAAATATCATTTGCTCCCTCCAAGACCAATACATCCACCAGTAAGTGTGATGCCCAGACTCTGTGTAGTCTGGGAACGAACTGCATATGCTGATTTACACCGAAGATAGACGCAAAATGCTGGAGTAACTCAGTGGGATAAGCAGCATCTCTGGGGAGGAAGAGAAGGGTCTCGACCTGAAACGTCACCCATTCCTTTTCTCCATAGATAATGCCTGTCCTGCTGAGATGTGTCTGCTGTGTGGTCTAAGCAGGATTTTGTCCACAAATTTTCCAGATCTTTTGATATTAAGACAATTAATGGTGTAGGGAAGAACTGCAGATGCTGGCTTATATCATGAATTAGTCACCTTTGAATAAATTGTAATCAGTCAGTGCATTCTGTTATTGCCATTCATAACCCCTTCACACAAATATCATTTGACTGCTGATAGGCCATAGAATATAAAACAGTACAGCAAAGGAACAGGCCCTTTGGCTCGTGTCCATGCCGAGCATGATGCCAAGACCAACTCTTATCTGCCTGCATGTGATCCATATTCCTCCAATCCCTGCATATTCATGTGCCTATTTCAAAGTTTCTTAAACGCCACTATCGTATCTGCCTGCATCACCACCCCTGGCTGTGTATTCCAGGCACCCACCAATCTCTGTGTGGGAGCAAAAAGGAACTTGTCCTGCACATTCCTTTAAACTTTGTAGGAAGAAGGGTCTCGACCCACAACATCACTTACTCCTTTTCTCCAGAGATGCTGCCTGACCTGCTGATTTACCCAAGCTTTTTGTGTCCATCTTCCTTTAAGCTTTGCCTCTCTCACCTTAAAACTATGCCCTCTAGTCCTTAATATTTCCCTGGGGGAGGGGAGGAGGGTGAGGGGTCAGACTGTCGACCCTCTCCATGCCTCTCATAACTTTAAATACATCACACACACACACACACACACACACACACACACACACACACACACACACACACACACACACACACACACACACACACATATATATATATTTTTTACATAAGACATTAAATACTAGATTAAATTACCCCACTGCCGTCTTGAGATTATCCTAGCCATCATCTGTCAGGCTCATTTCTAAAACCTGTATTAACATGTATGTGGTAATGCGCATTCATTGACCAGCATTATCTTTTTCCATAAAGTTTGTTCTGTCAAGATATCTTTTCCAGTAAATTGTAAACATTCACTACATGGGATGAAATAGGAACGTATTTTTAAAGATGCATCCACCTTCAGGTTATAATAATACTGATTAAGTGCTTGTTTAATCATTTTTATTTTGTAGCTATCAAATGTGTGACTGCCTTTCCTATTACTAATAAGACACTTATTTTTATTCCCATCAATTTATGACAAGTCTATTTAAGATCATCTGTTTATGGTGGTCTTTTAACAATTTCCTTTAAGCTTATTGTCTGCAGGTAACTTATTGTGATATTTCTTCTAGGTCTGATGCTTTGGGACAAATCCTTCCTCAGCTGGGCAAGGACTGGACCCACCCAGGGATCGCAAAGCTTTATCACAAGATACACGAGTAAGTATCTAGGAACCATATTTCAGGATTACTAGATGGCACAGTTTTAATATGAGGGGAGCAAAGATTAAAGGAGATGTGTGGGGCAAGTCTTTTACACAGATGATGGTGAGTGCCAGGAACACAATGCCGGCGGTTGTGGTTGAAGCAAATACAATAGTGACAATTGTAGTGAGTTTTGTCTAGGCACATGGATGTGCAAAAAATGGAGAGAGATGGATTATGTGCAGGCAGATAGAGGATGGTCTTGGCGTCATGTTCAGCACAGACATTGTGGGCCGAAGGGCCTGTTCTTGTGCTCTGCTGTTCGATGTTCTATGAAAAATAATGACCAAACATAAAAGTCCCTTTTTTTTCTCCATGCTGCCAATTCCATTTCAAGTAGTAACAGAAGGTGCTGTAAATGCATTGCACTTAAGGGCGCATCCCTGGGGAGAGAAACGGAGTTAATATACGGACACAAGGAACTGCAGATGCTGGTTTGCCAAAAAAGTGACAAAGTGCTGGAGTAACTCAGTGGGTTAGGCAGCATCTCTGAAGAACATGGATAGGTATATAGAATGTCTATATCATGGATAGGTATATAGAATGAGAGCAAGCCAGCTGAATTGGAATTAGTGAATGGATAGGGTTGGCAGCCAGATCCTTCTGCTACACCCCACTCACCTCACTGCAGCCCCCCTCTACTATTCGGCTGTTCCTTTCTTGGTTTAGGCATTTTTATCCGCAAAGTGTTAAATTTTACTGATTATACTTCCAGAAACATCATAACAACATCAGCCACAGAGTAACACACCGTAGGTGGGGCAAATGGTTAACCAAGATTTTATGAAGTACATTAGGAATCAAAATGTGCAAGGAATACAAATTCATGTTAACATAAAATAAATAAGATTTGTTGTACGGGAGTTAATTGAGATATTGTTTAAATGTCTTCAATGTATTCCCAGGTCATATTCACTGATAATACAATTTACTGTTCTTTATTTGCTTAAAGGAATGGCTACAAATTTCTTTACTGTTCAGCACGTGCGATTGGCATGGCAGACATGACGAGATGGTATTTGCATTGGGTGAATGATAAAGGAACAATCCTTCCTAGAGGACCTGTACTGCTGGCCCCTAGCAGTCTTTTTTCAGCTCTTCACAGGTATGTATATGGCAGGATCTCCATCAGTAAGTAATTTAAAACTCTTATTTCGCTGATTCCCTGACAATTGATTTCAATTTTGGCTTGAATCGTGGTAGAAATGTAATTTTGAGAGCCATCTAACTTGCCCAGAAAGTTCTTAAACACTTTTGAAACTCCAGAATTAGTTGTAATATCACATATAATATTTTGCGGAATTAGTGGAGACATGGCCTTATCTACAAACCCCCGAAGGTTTGGTAAATGAGTTGAAACTTACTTTGTGCATAGTTTATGAAGGAAGTTTAACCATAGAAAATAAAGTACAGAAGGTTGTTTTAAGTTAGTTTAGTTTAGAGATACTACGCGGAAACAGGCCCTTTGGCCCACAGGGT
The DNA here is from genome assembly GCA_035221665.1 of Okamejei kenojei. NCBI lineage: Eukaryota > Metazoa > Chordata > Chondrichthyes > Rajiformes > Rajidae > Okamejei > Okamejei kenojei. Next base: position 41,432,522 of record CM069134.1, read on the forward strand.
CCGCGCTGACCAGCAATCCCCGCATATTAACACTATCCTACACCCACTAGGGACAATTTTTACATTTATCAAGCCAATTAACCTACAAACCTGTACGTCTTTGGAGTGTGGGAGGAAGCCGAAGATCTCGGAGAAAACCCACGCAGGTTAAGGGGAGAATGTACATACTCCGTACAGGCAGTACCAGTAGTCTGGATTGAACCCGGGTCTCCAGCGCTGCATTGTCTGTAAGGCAGCAACTCTACGCCACTCTTTCACCAATTGTAGAAATAAAGAATGACAGATGATGGTTTACAGTAAAAGGAAACAAAGTACTGGAGTAATTAAGCAGGTCAGGCAACGTCTCTGGAGAACATGGGTAGGTGATGTTTCGGATCATGACTAGAAGAGTCCCGACTCGAAATGTTACCTATCCATGTTCTCCAATGATGCTATCTGACCTGCTGAGCTACTCTAGCATCTTGTGACCTTTCACCAATTGGCTTGTAAGGGAGTTTATGGATCTGGCGATTGATAAGCAGATGGATTTCCTAATTGATAGGTCCTCTGTAGATTTAGTTTAGTTTATTGTCACGTGTGCGAGGGACAGGGAAAAGCTGTTCTCAAACAGACTAGATAGATAGAAATCAGATGTCTTGATAAATTATGAGGTTTAGTTATTGGATAGTTGAATCTGCTACAGTGTCGGAAATGTTGCTTGACAAAAGCTGTTGGGCTTGTCCATACATCAAAGATAATCCAATAATGTTGCTAGATTGCACGTGGTAGAGTGTTGTGAACATCTGACAGCATAGATTCAATTCTACTCGTTTTCCAGTTTAATGTTAAACATGTTATTGTTTCAATAAAAAAAGTTCCCAATACTGTAAAAATTTCAAAGTAGGTGTAAACTAAAAAATTTAGAGGAACATTTTCCAGAATTAACTTTTGTTATCTGTGTTCGTAACCACAGAAGTGAAAGGTAAATTACTCAATCTTTGACTGACATTTCCCAGAGGTGGAATTATCTCTAAACTAGTTTCAGTTGTCTGTCATGGATTATTTGCATTTCAACCTATCAAATAAAACATGACATATAGCTGGTAGGATTCCAAGTCACAATCCTGACTAAGGTTTTGTGGAACAGGTTTTATGCACAATTAAAAGTCCATTCTCCCTCTGTCTTTACTGTGATGGTATATAGTTTTTTCGTTTTAGAGATACAGCGTGGAAACAGGCCCTTCGGCCCACCAAGTCCATGCTGTCCATTCCATCACCCGTACACACTTTTATCCCTACACACTAGGGGCAATTTTACAGAAGCCAATCAACCTACAAAAGAAGGGTCTCGACCCGAAATGTCACCCATTCCTTCTCCCCAGAGATGCTGCCTGTCCCGCTGAGTTACTCCAGCATTTTATATCTTATAATCGGATTAAACCAACATCTGCAGTTCCTTCCTACACCTACAACCCTGCATGTCTTTGGGATGTGGTAGGAAACCAGAACATCCAGAGAAAACCCATGAAGTCACAGAGAGAATGCAAACTCTGCACAGACAGCACCCGTAGTCAAGATCGAACCCGGCTCTCTGGAGCTGTGAGGCAGCAGCTTTACCGCTGCACCTTTGTGCCTTTATTAATTGTAGTATAAGCAATGATAATAAACAAGAATGAATTGTACATCTGATTTTCTACCCATTTAATTGCAGAGAAGTAATAGAGAAGAAACCAGAAAAATTTAAGATAGAATGTTTGAATGACATCAAAAGTTTGTTTAATGTTTACAAACATCCTTTCTACGCTGCTTTTGGGAACCGACCGAATGTAAGTTATTACCAATACTTCCATAGATTAAAAATTGCCTAGTGAATGTTTTATACAGTAGGAAAGCATGCAAAACTTCCACACAAAGTTAAAATACTTATGTTTGTTAGTCTTTGTCATTTAATACCGATTTGTTAACTTGAGAGTTCAATATCAGAACATTTGGAAAGGGGAGGTAGAGGAGGATTACAATATTTCACATCTTTTGCTATTGTTTTTAGGACGTTTGTGCCTACAAGCAAGTAGGAGTCCCAGACTACAGAATCTTTACAGTTAATCCTAAAGGCGAACTAATACAGGAGCAAACCAAGGGCAATAAATCTTCGTAAGTATTTATTTATTTATTTTCCCCCACCTGTTCTTTGCCCTGCATAAGAACGCTGAGCGACAAGGAACTGCAGATGCTGCATTACAAAAAAGAGACATAGTGCTGGAGTAATTCAGCATCTCTGGAAAAAACATGGATAGGTGACACTTTGGTTGGGGCTCTTCTTCAGACTGATTCGATAGGCGACTTTTTGTGTCGGAACCCTTCTTCCGTCTGAAGAAGGATCCTGAGCTGAAACCTTGCCTATGTTCTCCAGATATTCTGCATGATCCACTCAGCAAAGGTTGCTGTACAAGATGCAACCTAGCGTAGCAGAAATATCCTTATAGCGCCTGTGAAACCCTGTCAGTGGTGTGTAAACCGCACATGTTGTTCCTTTACCACACTCTCAGTAAAATACAGGCACTTGCCATGGGCAAATGCCACAACCGCTCCCTTTAAAGATCCGCTCTATGACTGGGGAAATCAACTAAAAATATTTTAAACTGAGAAAGGAAAATGCTGGCAAAAAAACTAGGGAGCGTGTGTAAAAAATATATATAGATTTATTGTATTACAGCTGCACTTCGCCACATTTTTTTTATTGTCAGTAATTTTACACTTTTTAACATAAAAAACATTTCAGATCCAAGTAGTTGGTTCACACCCAGTGAGGGCAGGTGCTAAGGAATTTGGAACAGATTGTCTTGCCATTTCCTATACCAGTTGCAGCTCTCCTCTGTGTTCAGTCTAAAACTATTTGCCGTTTATACATGTCAATTCTCATCAATGACCATATTTTCCCATTCCTCATTCTTGGCTGTCTCTACTTTGGCCCCCATAGATCCAGATGCTATCCAGCTCTTCTCCTTCCACAAATTCCCATTACCTATATTCTGCTATCATACAGCTCCACCTTTTCTTTCTTGCACTAAATGTGATTCCCTTTATCGTGTACTGTGGATGGCTCAATGTAATCATGTGTGGTCTTTACACTGACTGGTTAGCATGCAACAAAAGCTTCTAACTGTACTTCGATGCAACATGACAATAAACTAAACTAAATCCCCTTGCTGAGAGAGCACAGCTTTAACATGAGATGGATAAAGTGTAAAGGAGATGTGCAAAGTTTTTTTTTTTAACATAGAGAGTGCTGGGTGCCTGGAATGCACTGCTATGGGTACCATACAACAATGGCATTTTAGAAGCTTTTAGATCAGCACATAAATATGCAGGAAATGAAGGAATATGGATCATGTGCAGCTAGATAGGATTAGTTTGCCTTGGCATCATGTTCAGCACAACATCGCGCAAACATAGCACAAACGGGACTGTTCCTTGTCCGTCGTTAACTTCCTTGTAACACTCACTACAATTCTTAGTACATTACACCCCATCCCCTCCAATAGAAGGGTGCAGGGAGTATTGCAGAAGGTGTTAAATAAAAGTCAAATTATTTCTCTTGTTTCACTCTGTCATTGCTGACTTTTGTTCCAGCCTTCCAAATCCCGCGCACAGCTTCCGCTCTTGCCAACTACTCCTGCACAATGCGGTGCTCCATAAATATATTTTATTCTCCCCAAAATGTTGACATTGGCGTATTCCTTTACACAAAGTTCTTTTCCAAACTTAATTTTCCATGAAACATAGTACAGAAACGGGGCCTTCAGCACACAATGTCAATGCAAAACCTGATGCCAAGTTAAACTAATCCCTGCTGCCTGCAATACTCAATGTGCCTCCATCCCCGCATATTTATGTGCCCATATAAAAGTATCTTAAATACCGCAATTTTATCTACTTTCACCACAACTCCTGGTAGTATGTTTTAAGTGCGTGCCTCTTTTTTTAAAGTTGCTGCTGCACATCTCATTTAAACTTTCCCCTCTGACTTTAAGAGATTCAAGAGTAATTTATTGTCACATGTACCAATTGGTACAGTGAAATTTGAGTCACCTTAGAGCCTTACGAATAAAAAAGAACACAACACACGATAGACTTTAATATAAATATCCCCACACAGCAGAATCAAAGTTTCCCACTGTGAGGGAAGGCACCAAAGTTCAGACATCCTCCTCTTTGTTGTTCACCCGTGGTCAGGCCCCCCCCGAGCCCCCACAGTTGCCGCTACGGGTGACCCGATGTTCAGGCCCTCCCGCCGCGAGGGTCCTCTAGTATTATTTCCATCCTGGGAAAAATATTCTGTCCGTCCATGCCTCTCTTAATTTTAAACTTTCATTAGTCTTCCCTCAGCTTCAGACTTTCTAGAATAAATTAATCCTAGTTTGTCGAACTTATCCTTGAGGCAAGTATCCTTTATAATACAGGCAGCATACTGGTAAAGCCCTCAACACTCCAAAGCCTTCACGTCTTTCCTGGAGTAATCAGAACTACACACACTATGCCAAATGTGGTTTAACCAGCTCTATAAAATTGCAAGGGTACACAAAAGGCTGGAGAAACTCAGCGGGTGCAGCAGCATCTAAGGAGCGAAGGAGATAGGCGACGTTTCGGGTCAAGACCCTTCTTCAGACTGGTCAGGGATCAGGGAAACGAGAGATATAGACGGTGATGTGGAGAGATAAAGAACAATGAATGAAAGATATGCAAAAAAGTATCGATGATTAAGGGAACAAGCCATTGTAAGCTGTTTGTGTGTGAAAATGAGAAGCTAGTGCAATTAGGGTGGGGGAGAGAGATAGAGAGGGAATGCTGGGGCCCGAGGGCTGAGGGAGAGGTGGGAAGGGGAGGAGACAGCAAGGGTTAACAGAATTGAGAAAATTAAATGTTCAACAGAACTGAGAAATCATTGACCACATCCTCATGAACATTGTGTATTCTTTTCGCATATACTGAAATTTCCTCTCCATTTTCAAAATTTTCAGATATCAACTCAAAGACCAAATCCTTATCTGCTCTTCAGTTTCTGCACTTTTCCCAACTAACATTCTTCCAATGCAAAAAATCCATTATTATCTCCAATTATAAATCATACTGAGCCTTCATCCACTTAAACTTTGGGCCAAAATCCTCTACATCCTACAGTAGGCTGGAACCAGGAGCTTGTAATAAGGCTGGGTCATTTAAAACTGAGAAGAGGAATACATTTCTTAATTCAGGGTGGTAAATGGATCAACAAGCTCATCAGGAAGGTTGGCTCCATTGGAGGTGGTCTTGGGAGGATGCTCCTCAAACTGCGGGGAATCTTGGACAATACAGTTCACCGCCTCCATGGCACACTGGTCAACCTGAGGAGCACCTTCAGCAACAGACTGGTTCTACCAAGTTGCAGCACAGAATGCCACAGGAGATCCTTTTTCCCAGTGGCTATCAAACTGTACAACTCCTCCCCCTTCTGTCGTGGGGTTCTGTCTCACTCGCAAATCCCGACCAAATCTTATAATCCAAATTTAATCACTCACAAATCCCTACCAAATCTTATAATCCAAATTATTCTTCCACACATTGCACAGTGGCTAATAGTATAATGTGGCCACTTTCTTGATAAAAGATGTTCTCCCATTTCCTAAATAGTCTCACAGAAAATATACTCAATATACTTGAATTTAAGTCATGTACAATCCTATCCAGTTTACTTCAATCCTCAAGGTAGAAAGAGATTTGAAATGTAAGTAGCTTGAGAGAATACGTACAAAGGTAAAGAGAAGTACAATTAGATTGCGCAAAGAAAACGGAGAGAAACTCCAGGCAAACTAGATTTCAATCGGCCACGAGAGAAAATTGGATATGCAGTTGGAAGGAAGGAAACACATAAACATTAAATAAATCCCATAATTTAAGAAGTGCTTTTTTTGTGTGTAAGATTCAGTGGTTTTGCACTCCTTTTGGCTTCCAAATAAATTCCTATTTATTGCCAAGACCTTTATGTATTTTGATTACTATGACAAATACATTGCAGATTTAATCAAGATTTTTAATAGCATTGTCATAGGTTATATAACAAGTTCTAATATTACTGCTCTTAGAGATGAGAGCATTTTCAAAATCCTGCAAGCCACAGTGAAGTATTGAATCCATTCCTGATAAATATCTTGTTCATTTTAAAGACAATTTCTATCAAGTTTCATGTACAACAAAATAACTTCTTATGTTTCTGTGTTTCATCAGTTAAATGTTTATCCAGATTCCAGATGTGTTTACTAATGCACATAGCTAAACTGTGCAGTGAAGGTTCTAGCATTTGATCAGTTCTCTACTTTGCCTCATCCGTATGAAGTGAAAGAGAAACTGAACAGAGACAAGCCTCCCTTGCCACAAAGAATTGGCTTGGTTGTTCACATGCATTTCTTAGTGGTCACTTTGAGGCATGCAGGCAGAGGAAAGAAGCAGGTTATTTTTTGCTAACAAGAACTGCAACCAAAACAAATTGCGAATGTAACAGGAAATCATATGTAGCAACACTTTCAATGTTGTTAACAAAAAAGCCACTCAAAAGATCCCAAATTTAGTGCTTGATTAATACTGAAGTTAATCTCTGTTTATCTATGGCCCTTGCATTGAGAAGTTTATGTTCAATAATAAAAGCAGATTGCTGAAAATACCTTTTATTGGAGCTCTCTGAATTTTTGTTCAACATGATTAACATTTATAATCATCCTGTGATCCTTGCTGGAGAAAGTGTGTGAATGAGGACAGTGTAGTATTTTTGTTCAACTTCCTTCCATAAAAATAGGTTGGAGGAACTGTTGCAGCTTATATCCGAGTAAGTACTTGGGTAAGGTAACAGGCACTCAATGAGAGAAGCTCCAGTTTTGCCCAAGAAATAAAGAAAATTGAAGGTGATGTTGGAATGAACAATGTACAAACTTTAATTCTGTAATTTGAAAAATGCATTGCTTTTCCTTAAATTATCTTGCATCCCATCTGTTTAATGAGAACATTAGTAGGCTTGTTTTTTTTTTTGTACTATATGGAGAAAAAAATTACTTTGCTCTAATTGTGACCTTTCTCTCTCTCCTTGTTAGGTACATGAGGTTGAGTGAGCTCGTTGAACATGTCTTTCCTTTACTCAGTCAGGAACAGTGTTCTGCTTTTATTTATCCAGAATACAGCCACTTCAACTATTGGCGAGATGTGCTGCCAAGTATCAATATGGAAGAACTTAATTAGAAATTATATTCATTGATTTCTTGTCAAAGAAATCCCAAGTACTGTTCATACTTTTCCAAAAGTCTGGTTCGGGTATAGATTAAAGATAGCTATGTTTGTTTTATGTACTGATTCAATTGTTGTATAAGCATGAATATGCAGTTAATACCAGCACAATTCTCAGGAATATTGCCTAGTGTTCATTTTACCAACTTGTTGCAGCAGAAGGAAAAACATGATTTTAGTCATGTGCTGTCTCTATATGCAAAAACATTGCACATACTGTTCGCACTCTACTCTCATCATTCCAGTTGCTACTTCTAGTAACTTTTTAAAACATCTTGGTTTAGATTAGAGATTCCTCAGTGTCTTGAAAGTGATAATGCCAGGAAAATGGGCTCAATCTGTTGAATATAATGGAATCGAACAATAACTAAATCGCCCAGTTACATCTTGTGTAACAGTCTGATTCATGTTGCAAAACCTCATGCTATATGGTGCTGCTTCACCTGTGGTGTTAATGAATGCCAATTTTGTATTCTGATTTCATTGTGTTTTTTTTTTAAATCAAACAAATTGCACTTTCATCCTGTAAATCAGATATAAATGGTACCTGATCACTTAAATAGAAGAGAAAAGGTGTAAGAGTAACCTGACACTTCTTACAACGGCTGGCTAATTGGGTGGAGGCAGGCTATTTGTAACTTTAAATGTATTTTGTAACCTATTGCCATAATGTCATCTATTCTCTCATGAATACCTTCCATTGATAAAACAAAATGTCAGCCATGTTCCAGCAGCACAGGAAGGATTTTGCATGAAGGTATTTCACATTGCAGCAAGTAATTCTTTCTATGAAAGATGTGGATTAGTGTGTTATGACAACACATATGAAAAGATAATTATACTGTTTAAAGTGCTTAAATTGGATGTATTATACTGGGTGAAAGGAAAATAACAATCATATTTCTTAGATTCAGTGTTCTTCACTTTAAACTAGTTGTGGAAATATCTTCATTTGTTCTAGTGGCAAGAAATAATGAACTTTGATTTTGTCACTCAACCCAAGTAAATTCTAAGGGGCTTTCTACTAATGATCAATTATAATGTTGGTACGGGGTTTACACAATGTACTAAAACCTGTACACATTTTGATGAAGTCGTAAATTGAACACATCTCTGTATAGTTTTCAAATTAAGAAATTATACACGTAGTGACATTGTGTTGATCATACAATATTGTTATGTTTCTGATAATGGAAAGTATTTGCACACCCCTTATCAAGAGAAAGTCTGAGCTGAAATTTGATTTTGTTGTGTCATTTATGATACCTACAACACAGTTGTGGTCAACCTTGGATTTTAGTGATTGTATGTATGGCAGAATGTGTACTTATTATTAACCATGTTTAATACAATCTTCATTCCATGTGTGTACGTACACATTCTTGTTGGGACATTTATTATAGGGTCATGGAATAAATATAACATCAGAAATCTTGTACGTCTGTGTGATCTAGAGTATTGTGTGAGTTGAAAAACTATTTGAGTCGTGAGGAACAAGGAAGTGAAAATGCTGCAAATTTGGATAAAACTATGCTGGAGGAACTCAGCAGGTTTGGCAGTAACTCTCAAGGCAAAATTTCAGAATGTGACTTTTCTGCATTCTGAAAAAGCTTCCTGACCTGAAACACCACCTATCCATTCCTTCCAGAGATGTTGCCTGACCTGCTGAGTTACTCCAGCATGTGTTTTATTTGAGTAGGTAATTTGTTTCAGTGGATTAAAGCTGGGAGTTTGTCCTGTGTGAACGAAGAGCCCCATGATATATATTGCAACATTGGGAGTGCAGATGAGAAATTGACAGGACCTTAACCAACAAGTGTCTCATGCTTTCTGATCTTCTGGAGTGAATACTGGCAAGTTTTAGCTGAAGGTGAGAAATTTGATTTGACTGTGTCCTACATGCAGTTTCTCAAATAGCAGAAATGACCTTGGAGCAAAAGGCAAACACATTGTAACTTGGTTCCCTAGAGAAATGGATCTGCTGTATCAAATAGAACTGGTCAATAGTATAATGTAGAGAAGCGTGATATTATTGAAAGATAAAGTAACAGAGGGATGTTAATTTTTGGTGTCTACGCTACACCTCATATTTCACTGACAATAGAATGTCTACTTTGTTGCTCCCTCACTCCTGCCCCTTGCACAATCACCAACAAGAAACACCTGAATAGTCAGAACAGCTTCATGGAACTAGAGCCAACCGTACCAGGCACCAAAACAAAACAACAGATGGCACCAGGACACCACCTGCCTTATACTACCTGGAAAGCCCTAAACCACTTCCGCACTGGAGTGGGACGTTGCGGACGCAACCTGAAGACGTGGAGCCTCTAGAACTCTGACAAGTGCAACCGTGGAGAGGTACAGACAATGGCTCACCTACTGACTTGCAGCGGAGAGGCATGCACTGCGGACGATCTCCGCAGAGGCACAGATGTGGCACTGGCTGTGGCAAAGCGATGGTGGAATGTCAGCTGACACACGAATGAGTGAACTCCTGTCAAACCAAAAGTCCAAGCGGGTTCTCTTTAGTTTATACGCTGGGTATTTTGAGGCATTTCACTACTGGGTTTCTTCAGTGACAGAGCAGAAAAAAAAAATTGTGGTGCTTCAGACCACAACTTTATTAGAATTGCGTACAGACTGACTTGCCTGGCAGTATTACTTTGTTCAGTGGACTTTGTATTGGTTTGTTATTTTAATGCCAAGGAAAACAGCATACAAGGTAAACATAAAATTGTGCATGTTTTTAAAAATATAGGTTTAATCAATAGGATTATTAACCTTGATAAAACAGTAAAATATCCTCATTGGTACAATAATACATGAGTCCAGATCATTCAAAAAGCAAAAGTTCACATGCATTTTGGGTTTCAAAATACTTCAATAGAATTCATGTTTTTCTTCACTTCTGTAGTGTCAGAGAGAAGTATGGAAATAAGCCCTTTGACCCATCAAGTCCACATCCATTATTGATCGCTGATTTTAACAATTAAAAATTGGTTGATTAAAACTGGTTACACTAGACTTTCTATAAGTTAGCTCAATGGGGGACATGTGCAAATTTTCTTGGGCCAAAATCTTCATTATTTTTAAAACAGTGAAAAATTGACCATACAAGATTTTTTTTTAATACTGGAAATACTCAAATGAAGCGACTTCTGCAGAGAATATTCTCCACACACTACTTGACTTGTTGAGTATTTCCAATTTTATGTTTCTATATCCCAGCACCTCCTATTTGGTTTTCTTTCCTTTAAAACTGAAGCTTAAACATTACCATTATGGATCTTTCAATATAAAATCTGTTCTGGCATCTTCCAACTTAAAAGAACATTTAATATTGAAACAATGTAGTGCTCTGTGGAGGAGAATGTGTGAGCATTTCATTTGGGCCTAACCATTGTCTGTACCAGAAGTGGTTCCTTTGCACCAAAATCAACGAAAGATCTTGTTTAAAGGAAGATCTTCATGCTACAAGAAAGGAGACGTTCCAGAGTAAGATAATGAACTATTTATTTTAATAAAATCTAACAAATGTATTGTCTGAAGTTTAAGTGTAGGTGAGTGGAAAAATTGTATATTTAGCTATTATAAATATCAAAAGTTATATTAATACTCTTTCAAATGTTCTTTGAATTGTTTCTCTAGCTTGTTTTTATAAAATGCTTGTGATAAAGTAGTATTAATGTTGATATCCAATTTGTATGAATTAACATTTTCAGTTTATAGAATATTATTTCCAAAAGGCAACCAAAAATTGCATTATTGTAAGCCATTAGCAAAAGCAAATTGCTAGTTATTTGGACACAAAATATTTTAAGAGACTGGCTTTAGAGTCCAAGAAATATAGCCAACGATAACCTGAGTTTGAGGTGGTTTATGGTGTAAGCCATTCATTTTGAATTGCATTCCATCTACCACATTCTCCCACCATCGATTGTTTATTTTGCTTAGCATATTTTCACTTCTCAAAGATTTTTCCTGAATGGCTTTGGTTACCCTTCTTGTAGTTGTCCATGTCTTAATGTGGTTTAAACCAAGTGTCAAGAAAATAAATTATTCTCTCTTCCTCTACCACCCCCCACCCCACCAAATAACCTGATGATGCATGTTAACATTTTGGCAACATGCAGAACTAAATTCAGTTTTGTTGGTTTCCATTGGTGCACTGATTCATTCATGAACATAAAATGTAACAAGAGAGCACAAAACAAGAATTTACCTATGCAAGTGCAATAACCACTTCAAATTATGCATTTTGTTGGTATGTAGCAAAGCTACCTTCCATAAGTGATAGAAGCAGAATTAGACCATTCAGTCCAATAAGGTCTACTCTGCCATTCAATCATGGCTGATCTATCTTTCCCACTCAATCCCATTCTCCTGCCTTCTCCCCATAACCATTAACACTAAGCCAGTATATCATAAAGCGGAGCTATGTTTAAATAGTAAATTATTACCATAATTTCTTGCATCTTCACAGACATGATGGAATTGTATCTTTCTTAATTATATCTGTTTACTCCCAAGATTGCATTTCAGAGTGGGGAACATTTTCCCTGTGATTTAAATATAGAGTGAGGGTGAAGGGGGGAATATTTTGTTGCTGAATTAAGACCAGATAGTCAAGAGTACAACTGAAAATAACTATCCAGAAAATTAAAAAAAAAAATTGCCATCACATGGATAAAGTTTGCACATCCTTAAATATGTAAAACATTTGATTGGACAACCCATCCAGCTGTGACATTCTGGTAAACTGTGTCAACAAGTGAAATTGTAATATTTCAAAGTAACTCTCACAACAGACAATACTTTTTAAGTTAGTAAAATGACTGATCGTGAAATCCTATTATGGAAAGATTATTTAAAAGTCTTGAATGTTAAAATCATAAGCCAGAAGCTTATGTAGAATTCTAACTTGGTGGAATTGGTCCTTAACGTTGAATTGACATTTTATATATTTTTTGACTGTCAGATTCAGGAATATCCACATCCCTTTGCACACCCTAAATTGGTGTATTTTAAACATTCATTTGCCCAGTTTTCAAGTTGGCTAGCTCTGTGGGGATGTTTCGTATAGCAAGGTCCCGCTGAAAGTTGAGTACATTTCATCGGTGTTGACTAGTTTACCATCAATCACAAAGACACTCACTTCATCCCCAACTTTAAGATTTAGAATCAGGTTGAAGGTCCCGATTCCCCCACAAATCTCTCTTCTTAGGAAGGGTCTTTGAGATTCCAACAGCTCTATCCGATAGCCAGCCGTGTCCATCTGTGTGATACTTCGATTAGAAACAGTGAGGGTTGCTTCAATGTGTTCATTCCTCTGAGGAGCAAGAACTGCAGTGATGAGGTACTGTCCTTCCAAAGGAACAGTAAATATACCTGGAATAAAGTCAAAGATAATTTGGACAACCTGCAATTGAGAACTTAAAATTGAGGCAACAGATTGAGGACAAACAGTATTTCAGAGTGAAGCCACCAACACAGTTTGTGATCCTCTGGAGTTGACTCTTTGGATGTTAAAAGGACCAACTCACCATTTTGCACTAAAATTTATAACTATTATTGGAAATCTGAAAACAAATAGAGAGCATTTTTTGTTTGCCTAGCTCTCAGTATCTCCTCAGTTATAAAACTAAACTGCCAGTTGTTAACCATTTAACTGTCTTGTCATTATTATGTTGAACCCTAAGAGTAGGGTATCAAAACCTCATCACACTGAAATTATTTAATATAGTTTCAGTACATTTGCTATCCAACTAGAGTATCAACCTCCATAGTCTTCTCCCAGTTCCATAACTTGTCATTCCGTAGTCATTGCTCAAAGCTGGGGAAACTAAGGGCAGATTTAGTGGCTGTTTTAAAACCTGCAACTATCAGTTGCCAGGCTTCCAATTCTGTCACATTAATTTTGTAGGAAGGAACTGCAAATGCTGGTTTAAGCCAAAGATGGACACAAAGCTAGAGTAACTCAGCGGGTCAGACAGCATCTCTGGAGAGTAGGTGACGTTTGGGGTTGAGACTCTTCTTCAGTCTGAAGAAGGATCTCAACCTGAAATGTCACCTATTCCTTTTCTCCAGACGCTGTCTGACCTGCTGAGTTACTCTATTTTCTGTTAGATTAATTGTCCAGAACAATTCCAGTCTTTGGCTGTTGGTCTAATTTCTAGTTCCAACCAGTTTCACTGTTTTCCTGTTGAGTTTCCGTGTCTGTACAACTCGGTACCATCTATTCCACAGCTCACAATGGATCTTTCCCTTGAATACTGTTGTTTACAGTCATAGAGTGACGCATAGCCTTCGACCCGACACCAGCCAACAATGTCCCAGCTACACTAGTCCCACTTGCCGGTGTTTGGTCCATATCCGTCCAAACCTGTCCAACTGTTTCTTACAACGATGGGATAATCCCAGCCTCCTCTGGGCAGCTTGTTCCATACACCCCCACCCATTGTGTGAATAAGTTAATCCTTGGATTCCTATTAAATCTTTTCCCCTTCACCTTGAACCCATGTCCCCTCCTCTGGGCAAGACACTCTGTGCATCCTGGTAACATCATAGAGGGAGTACAGAGAAGGTTCACCAGACTGATTCCTGGGATGTGAGGACTTTCATATGAAGAAAGACTGCATAGACTCGGCTTGTACTTGCTAGAATTTAGAAGATTGAGGGGGGAATCTTATAGACACTTACAAAATTCTTAAGGGGTTGGACAGGCTAGATGCAGGAAGATTGTTCCCAATTTTGGGGAAGTCCAGAACAAGGGGTCACAGTTTAAGGATAAGGGGGAAATCTTTTAGGACCGAGATGAGAAAAATATTTTTCACACAGAGAGTGGTGAGTCTCTGGAATTCTCTGCCACAGAAGGTAGTTGAGGCCAGTTCATTGGCCATATCTAAGAGGGAGTTAGATGTGGTCCTTGTGGCTAGAGGGATCAGGGGGTATGGAGAGAAGGCAGTTACGGGATACTGAGTTGGATGATCAGCCATGATCATATTGAATGGCGGTGCAGGCTCGAAGGGCCGAATGGCCTACTCCTGCATCTATGTTTCTATCTATCTGATCTATTCCTCTCATGATTTTGTACACTTCTATAAGATCACCCCGCATCCTCCTGTGCTCCAAGGAATACCCAGCCTACTCAACCTCTTCCTATAGCTCACACGCTCAAGTCCTGGTAACATCCTCGTAATTTGTTTCTGAACTCTTTCAAGTTTGACAATATCTTTCATATAACATGGTGCCCAGAACTGAACACAATATTCTAAATGCAGTCTCACCAACTTCTATACTCAGTACTCTGACAGATGAAGGCCAATGTGCCAAAAGCCTTTTTGACCACCTTATCTACCTGTGACGCGACCTTCAAGGAACCATGCACCTGCACTCCTCTACAACTCTCCCCAGAGGCATACCATTGGTCCTGCTTTTGTTAGATGTCCCAAGTCATCCTCACACTTCTCTGTATTAAGTTCCATCAGCCTTTCCTCAGCCCATCTGGCCAAACGATCCAGATCCTGCTGCTATCTTTCACAACCATCTTCACTATCTGCAAAACCCCTCACTTTTGTATCATCAGCAAACTTGCAAATCTTGCCCTGTATGTTCTCATCCAAATCATTGATGTAGATGACAAACAGTAACGAGCTCAGCACCGAACCCTGAGGCGCACCACTAGTCACAGACTTCCAGTCCAAGAAGCAACCTTCCACCATCACCCTCTGCTTCCTTCCATGGAGCCAATTCACTATCCATTTAACTACAGTATCTCTCCTTGGATCCCATGCGATCTAACCTTCCAGAGCAGCCTACCTTGTTTGAATGCCTCAGTGAAGTCCACGAATACAACATCTACAGCTCTGCCCTTTTTGGTCACGTCTTCAAAAAAAAATCAATCAGATTTGTGAGACACAACCTCCCACGTACAAAACCATGCTGACTGTCCCTAATCAGCCCTTGCCCCTCCAAATGCCTGTATAACCTATCCATCAGAATACTCTCTAGTAACTTTCCAACTACAGATGTTAAGCTCGCCAGCCTATAGTTCCCAGCAATTTCCCTGTAAACCTTCTTGAAAAGAGGCACAACATTTGCCACCCTCCAGTCTTCCGGCACCTCTCCTGTATTCAAGGACAACTTGTAAATTTCAACCAGGGCTCCCGCAATTTCCTCTCTAGTTTCTCACAATGTCCTCGGACAGAGCAGGCCCTGGAGATTTGTCTTCCTTCATATACGACAGTACCTTCAGTAGTACTTTGATAGTGACACTGACTGCTCTCAAGACACTTCCATTGACTGTCCCAAGTTCCTCCATCCTACTGCTTTTCTGCTCGGTAAATACTGAGGAGAAATACTCATTGAGGACATTGTCCATCTCCTGTGGCTCCACACAGAAGTGACTGCTTTGATTCCTGAGAGGTCCCACTCTCTAGTTACCCTTTTCGCCTTTGTGTATTTATAAAATCTTTTGGGATTGTCCTTAATGCTACCTGCCAGAGGTATCTCCTGGCCCCCTTTTGCCTTTCTGACCGTTTTCTGTTTACTCCTTAGTTCCCAAAATTCCTCCAGGGATGCACTTGATCCCAGTTGCCTATATCTGTCCCATGCATCCTTCTTGTTTTTGACCAACGCCTCGATTTCCCTCGTCAGCCAACTTCCTTAAGTTTGCCTGCTTTGCTCTTCATTCTAACGGGGATGTACGGAGGCTTTTGTCAGCACATTTTAAAAACATCCCACTTGCTTCTTGTATCTCTTTCATTTGTCTTTTTTCTCTCATTTCCCTCTCCTCTGACACCCAATCTGAAGAAGGGTCTCAGCCAGAAACCTCACCTATTCCTTTTCTCCAGGAATACTGCCTGACCTGTTGAGTTACTCCAGCTTTTTGTGTCTGCCTTCGGTTTAAACCAGCATCTGCAGTTCCTCCCTACATATTATACTTATTGGTCCCTGAAGTCAAGCATTTCAGGTGCATCTCTTTCCAGCATTGTTTCTCTTTAAAGTTTTAGACTTCTCTTGCCTATACATACTACCTACATGCCTGCCCGTTGTTATTCACTGATCTCTTTCATGTCCTCTCAATCCCCTCTTCCTTCTCCCTCCCCATCTATCCTGTCTCCAGTGTTCCAATTCTTATGGAAAGTCATCAACCAAAAATAACCACGGACTTGAATATTTCTAGCATTTGTTTTACACCATTCTTCAATTCCAATTCCAAGTTAGCAGTTACCTGTATTTGTATTGTAGTGGTATCCGTCATTAACTAAAACTCTATTGAATCGGATTATTCCTGCATTGCCAACAAATGGTTTTCTGGTCAGGCCTACGGAAAAGGCCACGTGCTTTTGGACCCCTATATTGCCTGAAAAGAAAAATAAATATGGGTCAGACCGTATCATATGAACATAATACTATCAATATCTTGTATTGTAGAAGTCTATTTACTGCACAGTATATTTTTTGTACTGATCATCAATTCACTGGACAACAGTTCTAAAATTAAAGCATAAAATTTTTGATTGAAAGATACAGTATGGAAACAGGCCCATTGAGTCCACATTGAACATCAATCACCCATTCACACTAGTTCGACGTTATCCCACTTACACATCCACTCTACACACGAGCAGCAATTTACAGAGGCCAATTAACTTACAATCCTGCACATCTTTGGGATGCAACTGAAGCAACCAGAGGAAATCCATGTGGAGAACAATTTAGTTTATTGTCACATGTACTGAGTTACAGTGAAAAGCCTTAGATGCTTGCCAACCAGTCAGCCGAAAGACAATACATGATTACAATCGGTCCATTTACAGTGTATCGATGCATGATAAGGGAATAACGTTTAGTGCAAGGTAATGCCAGCAAAATATGATCAAGGATAGTCCAAGGGTCACCAAAGGGGTAGATAGTAGTTCAGCACTACTCTCTGGTTGTGGTAGGGTGATTCAGTTGCCTGATAACAACTGGGAAGAAACTGTCCCTGAATCTGGTGGTGTGTGTTTTCACACTTCAATACCTTTTGCCTGATGGGAGAAGAGGGAGCGGCCAGGGTATGACTCATCCTTGATTATGCTGCTGGCCTTGCCAAGGCAGCGTGAGGTATAAATGGAGTCAATAGATAGGAGGTTGGTTTGTGTGATGGTCGGGGCTACGTCCACAATTCACTGCAATTTCTTGCTGTCTTATATGGAGCTGTTCCCAAACCAAGCTGTGATGCATCCTGATAAAATGCTTTTCATGGTGCATCCGTAGAAGTTGCTGAGAGTTGTAGGGGCCAAACTTCCTAAGCCTTCAAAGCTTGCTTGGTCGTTGCTTCATTATGGGTGGTCCAGGAGAAGTTGTTGGTGATATTGACTCCTAGGAATTTGAAGTTTTCAACCATCTCTATTTCGGCACCGTCAATGAAAACTGGGGTATGTGTACCACTTCGCTTCCTGAAGTCCAGCACTTCCAACGTGCAAACTTCACAGAGAGCACCGGAGGTCAGGATCAAACCCAAGTCTCTGGTGCTGTGATGCAACAGCTCTACCAACTGTGCCACCGCTATTGGGACATTGTGTCATTTTGATACCAAAATCCATTTTGATGAATTAGTAATATAATAGCTGATTGCCCAGCCAAAAGATTCCCTGTGGAGCTTACTAACAGTATTCACTCCCACTGGAGATTTTTCCCAGGTGAATTTGCTTTGAAATACTGCTTCATTGCGATCTTGTAGTATCAGCTGTTGCATTTCCAAGAGGAATAGAAACAAAGATAGACACAAAGTGCTGGAGTAACGTAGCGGGTTAGGCAGCATATCTGGAGAAAAGGAGTGGGTGGCGTTTCAGGTCAGGATCATTCTTCAGACGGACTTTCCCATCTTTGTTTCTACAGCTGGGTTACAAATTTGTTTTGTTTCTAATTATTGCTTAGTACTTTAAAGCTTTTATAGTTAAAAGTCTTTGGTAATTTTGACTCTTAAGACCAGATATTTGACTTTATCTCAAGTCAAATCTGACATGAATTGTAAAGCTTTGCCACCTCCACCCCCCAACTTATATCAAAGCCTGTCGGCATATCCTGCAATATTGTCCTGGAAGCACCTGAGCTCTGGTCAATATACAGGCTTCACAGTGAAGGGCGAGAAAGACTGACCCTCAGTATCTAACAGTTGTGCAAGGACTGCAGTCAGCAAACCTAGCCGTGCAAGATTTAGGCCAAAGAACAACATTCCAGCTTAATACTGGGCCCAAACATTTTTAATATAAAATAATGAATTACATGATTGGACAATCAGGTCATCTTCATGTTAGTTATGTTAGACTGTAATCTATCTAGAAATATGTAAATATTCCAAAACTCTGTGTCTTTACCAATGTATCATAATTAACTGCTTGCAACTGTTACTTACTGACTTGCTAGAAAGTCAAAATGTACAAAAAGGTAATAAAATATGACCCAATGATATCACCTGTTTGTGTTCTTCAGAGATGCTGCCTGAGTTACTCCAGCTCTGTGTCTTCTTTTTAAAATAAAACAGCACCTGCAGTTCCTTGTGTGTCCATTTACCATGTTTTATACCTTGGTAAATGGAGACACAATTTACCAAGGTATAAAACATGGTAATAAGTATTGACTTAACACCTCAATGACCTGCCCTGATTCCATGCACAGATTATTCTTTTGATGCAAGGGAATGTACGTTTCAGTACCCTCTTGCTCAAATTTACTTTTTAAATACCCTGGGATTCTCCTTAATCATTCTACCAGTGATGTTTCATAGCACCTCTGTGCATTCCCAATTTGCTTAAGCATTCTTCTACACCCTCTGTACTCAAGGTACCTGTGTCAAGGTTAGTCACATGTGCACGCCATATGCTTCCTTTTTCTTCATTAAACCATCACAGCACCTCATATTCCGCTTGGGGAGTCTGCATCCTTTGGGCTTGAACATTGAATTTTCTCAATTCTGTTAACCCTTGCTGTCTCCTCCCCTTCCCACCTCTCCCTCAGCCCTCGGGCCCCGGCATTCCCTCTATCTCTATCTCCCTCCCCCACCCTAGTCGCACTAGCTTCTCATTTTCACACCACAAACAGCTTACAATGGCTTGTTCCCTTTATCTTCGATACTTTTTTGCATATCTTTCATTCATTGTTCCTTATCTCTCCACATCACCGTCTATATCTCTCGTTTCCCTGATCCCTGACCAGTCTGAAGAAGGGCCTCGACCCGAAACGTCGCCTATCTCCTTCGCTCCTTAGATGCTGCTGCACCCGCTGAGTTTCTCCAGCTTTTTGTGTAACCCTCGATTCTCCAGCATCTGCAGTTCCTTCTTCAACACTATTCCTTGTCACCCAGGCTTCCGTAAACTTGCCATCCTTGTGTTTCATCCTTAAATGCTATAAACATGGTACTTGCTAGTAATGGAGAAACAATTACCAGCGAACTGGAGGAATAAAATATCTACGTCAAATATGTTTGCAAGTAAATCTGTGATTATGAAAACATTTAACCACTGTTGGGGGGGGTTGGGGAAAAAACAATTAATCAGATTGCTTAATAGTTCTGCTTTTCTCAAAATGATCAACAGCATTCAGGTGAGAAGGCAAACACAATGCCAGCTAGAATAGAAAAACAGGGATGTAATGCTGATATAAGGTGCTGGTCAGGCCCTATTTGGAGTACTGCCAGCAATTTTGGACACCATATCTGAGAAAGTATAATGCTGGCTCTAGAGAAGGTCCAGAGGAGGTTTACAAGAAGGATCCCATGAATGTGAGGGTTAACATATGATGAGTGTTTGACGGCACTGGGCCTTTACTCGCTGGAGTTTAGAAGAATGAGGGGTTGAACTCAATGAAACTTAACGAATGGTGAAAGGCTTGGATAGGGTGGATGTGGAGAGGATGTTTCCACTAGTGAGAGTCTAGGATTAAAGAATGTTCCTTTAGGAGAGAGATGAGGAGGAATTTAATTAGTCAGAGGGTGTGAATATGTAGAATTATTTGCCACATAAGGCTGTGGAAGCCGTCACTGGATATTTTGAAGGTGGAGATAGATAGATTCCTGATTAGTTTGAGTGTAAGGGGTTATGGGGAGAAGGCAGGAGAATGGGGTTAGGAAGGAGAGATAGATCAGCCATGGTGTAGACTTGATGGGCCAAATGGCCTAATTCTGCTCCTATCACTTATCACCTTAGTGGTAATGACAATTCCAGCAATTCTGTCAACTGGGAGCCTGGTATTGTGCCAGACCTACTGCAGTTAACAGAAATAGTAAGATTAAACGAGCTTACCAGTTTGAAGTTTGATCTTTATTTTATGAGGAGTCGAGTTGAGGGACTACGTGAATAGAAGCCCGTACAGCCGTTGGTGCGTCAATCTTCAAAGCAGCGGAATGAATTCACAGCTAACAATGACTGAAGTATAATGGTAAGATGACAAAGACTAGAACTACCAGCTGAGATCTTTAAGGGTGGGAGCGGAGGGCACGTAGTCCCTCAACTCGATTCCTCATAAAATGAAGATCAAACTTCAAACTGGTAAGTTCTCGTTTAATCTTACTATTTTACTTCGGAGTCACGTAAGTGACTACGTGAAGACTTCAAAGCACTGTGAATTCACGCCGCAGACTCAAATCCGGCGTTCACACTGCCTCGATTGACTCAAAAGTCGTTAACAATCAATCATGCATCAATAATAACATTTGTTAAATGAATAACAGTTTATTTACAAACAAAATCATAACAAACCCCTCTAACTCAGGGGGAAACTATAACAGTACTCAAAACAGAATCAGCAAACACCCCGAGCCTTGAAATCGGCTTGTGATAAAACCTCTGAAAGGTCAGCTCACTGGACCATCCTGCGGCCGCGAGGATATGGTCTATTGGCACGTCCATCGCCCTTGCCGCGGAAGTTGATGCCGCCCTGGTGGAATGAGATTTGAATTTATCAGTATCAATTCCAGCACTTGCCAGGACCTGCTTTAGCCACCTTGAAATTGTTTGCACCGACACCTTACTGTGTGTTTTTTTGTGACTAATAAACAAAGCCGACTCTGTTCCTCTCAGAGCTTTAGTAATCTCAATGTAACGAGATAAATGTGGGACTACACACAAGCGATCATCTGTGGGGTATGCCGAAAACACAATCTCACATCCTGTCATGCCTCTTCTATTAGGTTTAAGCAAATCATAGACATAAAATATAATGGCATCTGCCGACACATGCATTCTATCTAGCCGTAGCTTTTGCAACGTTTGTACACGTTGAGCTGAAACCAACGCCATAAGCATGACCACCTTCATAGTTAATTGGGCTATAGATAGGCTTGTAACCGGAGCCCACTGGCGAAGAAGCATAAGAACCTCACTCACATTCCAAATACCGGCATACCTCGGTTTAGGAGGATTAGAATTGAAAACTCCCTTCATGAATCGTTAAACTAACGGATGTGTCCCTACTATATGCAATTCTGAATTCATGGGTAAATAAGAAGACAGAGCACTTCTGGCTGAATTGATCGCACTGTAACTTAATTTTTGGTCGAAATAAAGAGTTGACAAAAACTCCAATACGTCCGTGATCCCTGCAGTGTGATATACAATATTCTGCTGTAGGCAGAATTGCTCCCACTTCCTTATAAAGGTGATATATTGCTGCTGTGTACTATCCCTGCAGGCCGACATGAGAACATTCACAGTCCGATCAGACAGTCCTCTCCCCAGGTATGGCCTCCTTAAAATCTGCAAATTAACAGATCAATACGATCATGTAAAGGATGTTGATCCCCAGTGACTGGATTTACCAGTAGATTTTTATTCTTGGAAATAATCATGTAAGGCTCCCTAGCCATTTGTAATACAACAGGAAACCATGCTTGTGTAGGCCAATCTGGCACTACCAATACCCCTGAAGCGGAGTCCTCCTTGATCTTTTGCAAAGATCTGCTGATGAGACAGAATGGAGGAAATACATACACAAACATTCCTCCCCAATGCAGCGAAAACGCATCCACTGCCACTGCCCCAAGATCTGGTTCCCACGAAACATATCTAGGTAACTGATGATTTAATCGAGATGCAAACAAGTCAATATCTGGCAATCCATACTGAACAATCACTTGGGTAAATACATCCTGATTTAACATCCATTCAATGTTGTCATTAAACTGACGTGACCTAGTGTCAGCTACAGTGTTGAATCTTCCTGGCAAATAAAGTGCTGAAAGCCAGATATTTTGGTCAATACACCAGCTCCAAATCTGGTTAGCCAGTCTATCACAAGACTGTGACTTAACTCCACCCATGTGGTTTACATATGCCACTGCTGTGGTGTTGTCAATCTGAACCTGGACATGCAAGTCCCTCCTGGTAGAACAATAAGCTTTGAGCCCATACCAGGTGCCCAACAACTCTAAATAATTAATCCCTCTTAATTGAAGAAGCTATGTCTCATCCACATTCCATCTGCCTCCACAACTAGAAGACATATATGTTGCACCCCAACCCAGTGCACTTACATCAGTCTGTAATATCAGTGACGGTGGTTCCACCAAAACCTTCCTAAAACTTTTTGAAACATGTACTATCCACCATTGTATGTCAGCAATCGCCCCTGCTGACAACTGCATAGGCCTATCAAAATGGCCCCTTTGTATTCTCAGTGCCTGTTCCTTTGATCGTTGTAATTGTTGATAATGTAGAGGACCATACTGCACAGCTGGAAATGTTGCAACAAATTTCCCAATTAACCTGGCTACTTGTCTAATCGAAGGCCGTTGTTCTCCAACGAGATTAACACAGTCCTCAATTAACTGATTCAATTTATCCCTGGGCAAAGTTACCAACATGTGATTGGAATTAATGGTAAATCCCAGATAATCAATAATTTGGAGTGGTGATAATTTAGATTTATCTGGGTGAACAACAAATCCCATTTGTTCAAAAGTGAATTTAACAACTGAAACCGATGATTGAGCTTCAGCATGAGTATTTCCAACAATCAGAATATCATCTAAATAGGCCATTACCACATGCCCCTAAGCTCTAAGTAATGCTAACACAGGTTTTACCAATTTAGTAAATAGTCTAGGAGCTGAAGTTAATCCATTCGGCAATGCCCTGAATTGCCACAACTAAGCCATCCAAATAAATTTCAAATATCTTCTATCATCACCATGAATAGACACTGAGTAATACGCATCCTTTAAATCAATGGTTGCCATATAACACCCTTTGGACACTAGATGTTTGGCCGTGGTAAAGGTTTCCATTTTGAAATGCCTATAACAAACAAATTTGTTCAAACTCGATAAATCCAGAATAATTCTACATCCCCAGTCTTTTTAGATCTGGGAAATATACTTGACACAAATTGTTGACTTTGATAGACAGAAGGCCCAATTACCCCTTTCTTATATAACGACTGAATCTCTGCTTGAATAAGCACATTTTCCTCATCTGAAAATATAAGTTTATGACTAGGAAAATGTTGATTAGGTAAACTGTCCTTAGAGTAAAACTCAATTTTCACCCTCTCAATACTACTAAGTATGAACGAATCTGATGTCAACTGCTGCCATTGTTTGAGAAACAATTTTAACCTTCCCCCAATTTGAACAGGAACATCAGCTAATTCATTGTCTGTCAATGTTATATTCCTTACCTGCATCTGTCCTTGCGGACCTTGTTGTCCTCGACCTCTTGTAGAGAAAGGCACCTTCCCCTTCATGCTGGCAGCCTGCCAGTTCCGATATTGAAAACCTGAACGGCTTGTTCCTTCTCCTGCATCCACATTAGTGCCTTTCCGATACGGATAAAACCTTTTGTCTTGCTTGCCAGCCGGCTTAATGAGGGCCATGGTTTTAACATCGTCATGACAGTCTTTGACCCTTTTTGCAAGGTTACCTCCAAACAACAGATTTCGTGGTGGTACACTGGTCGGTTTGCACAAACTCGCCAAATTCGGATTAAGCACTGGCCTAATAGCGGCCCTCATGATATTATTAATTTCAAAAAAAGCACTACAAAGGAATCCAAGTGCGTCCTGGTGTGTTTCAACCATATTGCTTGTATCAATAACTTTCACCACAGCTGTAATAGCTGCTGACAACAGTTTAAGCACTTTTTGAAACTTCATCTCCTGGGCCCTAGCAGGCATACCCATCTGTGATCAAATTTGGTGATTAACCACCGGTACCTTCAGGAGATCACAATTAACAGGAGCTTTATAGTTTTTTGCTGCTTCATCCATAGCTAGCTCCTGTAACTGGTGGGAGAGCATATACTGAATTGCTTCTGCCAATTCTACATCAATCGCCTCTCCTGCCTCTCTAGGCTCAGCAAACTTCCCAGCAATGTTCGGAATTACCTCCAAACGAACTCCTTTACTGCTCTCCCCCAGCATAGAATCAGTGTCAGCGAACTGCACTGATGGAACATCCTCCTCACAGGCAGGATAGTCCTGCAGCCCTGTAACAGTTGCTGCTAGCACAGGCTCTCCCTCAGCCTGGCTTGGGCACCACGCCTCCTCACGGAGCTGGTCCCTGTCGAGCATTCTTTGTAATAAAATCTCGACCTGGGAGAGCCGTGAGCAAACGGACTCTCCTATGGAGGGTATAACCTCCAGGCCCGACTCAGGGTCTACGGGCCTATCAGACTTGCTAGTGGCCTTCCGCCCTACTGGCAAGCCTCCACTGCTCCCAGGCAGTGGGTCCGCAACCACTGTACCAGGTGTACCAGACGGGCCTCCATCAACAACACTCTCCTGGTCACTTTCCTTCCTATCTCCGGAGCGCCTCGCCGATATCTTCTTCATTTTCTGCAACATATCTACAAGAACTCCAACCGTCGCAGAAAATGAGCTCTGGAAAAATTTTAAAAACTTACCTCCGTTTTTAAACTTACCGCTTGGAGGAGCGCTACTGCTCCAACCGGCCGACTGCACCAATGCGTCTGACGTCATGACGCACCAACGGCTGCACGAGCTTCTATTCACGTAGTCACTCACGTGACTCCGAAGTAAAATAGAGGCACTTGATTTCAGAGTGCCTGGTATGTGGAGATCTTTATTGCCATCCCAAAAGGAGAATAAAGTACCTCCTGCAGCCACATTTATTTAACAGTAAATCACTTGTCACACATTTATTATTCTTTAGTGTTCATTGGAAGTGTGCATCTGACTGTGACCCAGCGGTGTAAATTTATTTGCAAATCAAAATATTTAAAAATAAAAATAAAAGCTGCTGGTCATACAACTGCTGTGAAAAAACACGAGCTAATGCCTCAGGTTGAAAACACTTCATTTGAACCAGGAAAGAGAGAAAGATAAATAGACTTTTGTTCTCACTCTGAACTCCCTGGAGTAATAAACTAATTGGCATGCAGCAAAAACACTACCAGCGTTATATTGAAGATAGACACAAAATGCCGGAGTAACTCAGGGGGTCATGCAGAATCTCTGGAGAAAAGGAATACGTAATGTTTCGGGTCGAGACCTTTCTTCAAACCTCTGACTTATATTGAATTGCCTTGGCTACTTACATAACTGGATCCAAGGAACAACTGTGCACATTTTTGTGTTGGAAGGAACTGCAGATGCTGGTTTAAACCCATAATAGACACAAAATGCTGGAGTAACAGCAGGACAGGCAGCATCTCTGGAGACAAGGAATGGGTGACGTTTTGGGTCGAGACCCTTCCTACACACGATTTCAAGCACATTGGATTTAGTTTTCTTCTAGCAACAATCACTGCTCCTATCAACCACAACATATTGTATTTATTACGGGTCTATAACATAGAAAAATCTCCCTTTGCTTCACGGGAAACTATTCAATAAGAAACTACCACATGTTAAAATTAAATCCTGCCGCATTAGTTTGCATTGATGATTCATTCATAAATTAGTTAGACGATAACATGGCGTAAAGGGGAGGTGGTCAAGTGGAACCGCAAGCCTGGTCTGGTATTTAACAAGTTCATTTCAGTGGTGTCTGGTTTCTTTGTGTAATCGCGTGGGTAAGGTGCCCCAACCTCAACAACAACATGATTGTAATGCAAGGACTCTCGCGACTGGTTTGGCAAGCTTCTGCACATAAATGCCACTGGGCAAAGAGCAATTGATCAAATCAACCTGCACTTAAGGTAATGGCAGCCTTTAAGAGCTAATATTAAATATTCTGCATCACACTCACACCCCAACTTCTTAAGGGAAAGAAAGAACGAGACAAGGTGACAACACGGGATCCTGTTACCAGACTAGCAATTCACAAGATAATCTAACAACCCAGGAATTTCAGTTCCTCTGGATTTAAAATGAATGATTGAACACATTAATGTTCTATTGTCAAGTCACAGTGAAATTCTTTGCTTGCATACCCAAGGTATGCAAATAGACACCACATAAAGTGCGCTGACAAAGTCACAGAGTATCCGCCCCAGGTCCCCATTTGTTCCTCTCCGCTCACCCTTTGTTCACCCCCCTCCCCTTCACACGGCTGCTCCCCCATGCCGGGTCCTACATTGTTCTTCCCCCCCCCACTCATGGTGGTCCCCCCATGCCAGGTTCTCCTTTGCTCCTTCCAGCTAGTCTCAGTAATGATGAGCTAATGACAAAGAAGGGTCTGAAGAGGGGCCCGACCTGAAACGTCACCCCTCCTATATCACCAGAGATGCTGCCTGACCCGCCGAGTTACTCCAGCACTTTGTGTCTCTTCAGTGTATACCAGCATCTGCAATTCCTTTCTGCCAACAAAGAACAATTGACTTGTTGTAAATGCCACTCAGCAGACCCAGAGATCAAGAGTCTTTTTTAATTAGATATTAAGAGATTCATGGGATATAGGGTTATGCAAAAAGTGGGTTGAGCTAAGATTTCTTTGTTCATCTTAATGAATGGCAGAGCTAACATGGAGAGCTGAACAATCTATCACTGTGTCTATTTCTTATGTTCTTCGTGCTCAAGGATGATCGACCTCCTCTCCCATATGATAGACACAACGTGCTGGAATAGCTCAGCGGTTCAGGCAGGATCTCTGGAGAAAAAGAATGAGTGATCTTTTGAGTTGGAACTCTTCTTCAGATGGAAGAAGGGTCCCGTAACGTACCACATCCTTTTTCTCCAGAGATGTTGCCTGACCTGCTGAGTTGCTCCAACACTTTGGGTCTCTCTTTGGTATAAACCAACATCTACAGTTCATTGTTTCTATATTTTCATATCTCCCATATGACTCTTGAATGTCTTCTGAAAGTCTAATCCATTTTTTTTTTCAAAATTGCCATGTTAAATCATTAAAGAAAGGCTTACATCAATCAGCAATTTAGACATTAAACCCAGGTAGGAATAAGAACAGGCCACAATATATCGTGTAGCTTTCGACAGACTCCTGGAGACTGTTGTATCTCACACTAATCCAGCAATGGTCTCACATGTTTGTACCAAGTGAATTATACCTTCTTTGGTCCATGTTTGAGCTTTCAAGTGAGTGGTCCCAGCCAAAGTGGGCAGCAGTGACCTATTATTACAAGATTGAAACTAGACTGAGCAGTAATTGTGTAGGATGTTACCTAAGATGCTGGTTTACACTGAAGATAGACACACAATTCTGGAGTAACTCAGCAATGTGAATATTGATTTCCCTAAATAAGATCATGTGACAGGAGTAGAATTAGGCCATTCAGCCCATCAAGTCTACTCCGCCATTCAATCATGGCCCTTCAAGTCTACTCTGCCATTCAATCAAGTGATGAGGAAACACTTTTTCACACAGAGTTGTGAGTCTGTGGAACTCTCTGCCTCAGAGGGCGGTGGAAGCCAGGTTCTCTGGATACTTTCAAGAGAGCTAGATGGGGCTCTTAAAGATAGCGGAGTCAGAGGATATGGGGAGAAGGCAGGAACGGGGAACTGATTGTGGATCAGCCATGATCACACTGAATGGCGGTGCTGGCTCGAAAGGGCCAAATGGCCTGCTCCTGCACCTATTGTCTATTTTCTATCTATCTCTCCCTCCTACCCCCATTCTCCTGCCTTCTCCCCATAACCTCTAATCAAAAATCTATCTATCTCTGTCTTGAATATATTCACTGACTGCCGCCAGAGCCTTCCGTGGCAAAGATTTCCACAGATTCACCACCCTCTGACTAAATTTCAGGTAACCCCTCAATCCCTCTCTCTCTGCTCCTCCCTCACCCTAGCCGACCTGCTGGTTCCACTGTTAGCATCCATATATCCGCTTGTTATCATTTCTTCCACAGCCAACAATGGACCATTGTGGGCTCCATCTTTCCTTGGTCATCGGCGCCGGCTCTGATTTTGTGCCGAACCTTTTCATACCTCATATTTTCCCCTCTCCTGAATCTCAGTCTGGAGCAGGGTCCCGAATCAAAACTTCACCTGTTCCTTCCTCCAAAGATGTTGCCTGACTTGATGAGCTATTCCAGAATTTTATGTATATCTTGGGCAGTAATATGGCTTTATTAGATTTCTGCTGCATTTCTTAGTGAGCATTACGTAACAGGGTGAGGTCAAGTAAGTTTATCCTCTGGCAATTTATTTACTATTTGCAGTATTTACTATTTTGACATGCCTGTCAGGATTCTGCTGATTCTGTCTGTGGTGATAGACACATTGGAGCTGGATATCGATGACATTCTTTAGAGTTTAGAGAAACAGGGCAGAAACTGACCCTTTGTCCCACTGAGACCAGTGATCACCCCGTGAACTAGCACGATCCTACACACGAAGGACAATTTCCAATTTTTCCAATTAACCTAACAATCTGTACGTCTTTGGAGTATGGGTGGAAACCGGAGCACCCAGAGGAAACCCACGCGGTCATGTTCATGTTATAAGAGCAGAATTAGGCCATTCGGCCCATCAAGTCACAGATAGCATGCTTGTGCATGTCAAAGGTCAAGCATCCCAGAACATTACTGGAGGAGTTTTGCTGGAGAATGCCCTAAGACGAACCATCTTCATCTGCTTAATCAATGATTTTCCTTCCATCCTAAAGTAAAAGTCCAGCTTGTTCCTTGATGACTGCAGAATGTTCAAGTCCACTCACTACTCCTCAACACATTAAGTAATCCATGCCTGTGTACAACAAGACATAGACAACATTGGGCATGCACCAATAAATAGCAAGTAAATTGTATGCCTCAAAAGGGTCAGGTAATGACTACCTCCAACAATAATTAGTCTAATCACTTTCCCTTAAAATTCAATGGCATTACCATTGTCATAAGTACCATCAACAAAATCATCACTGAAAATCATCACTGACTAAAAACTCTGCAGGACCAGCCATATACAGAGCACTCCATAATGTTTGGGACAAAGACCCATCATTTATTTATTTGCCTCTGTACTCCACAATTTATTTATTTGCCTCTGTACTTAATTTGGTTGGCACCCCATCCACTACCCTAAGTATTCATTTCCAGTTACAGTGGGACACAGTGGATGAATGTGCTTTATCTAGAGAAGAGACTGCAGTTACTCACCCAGGCTACTCCCAAATATGCAACCTCTACAACAATTGAGAACCAGGGGACATAGGTTTCAAATGAGGGGGGAAAGAATTAATAGGAACATGAGGATTAACATTTTCACAGAAAGGGTGACGGGTGTCTGAAATAAGCTGCAGGAGGAGGTAGTTGAGACAGTCACAATCACAACGTTTAAGAAACATTTGGATCGGTACATGGATCGGACAAGTTTAGAGGGAAGTCTGCCTGACCCAGTGAGTTACTCCAGCTTTTTGGGTCTATCTTCAGTTTAAACCAGCACCTGTGGTTCCTTCCTACACAGGTTCAGAGGGACATGGGCCAAACGGAGGAAGGTGGGACGAGTGTAAATGGGACATGTTGTTTTGTGTCAGAAAGTTGGGCCGAAGGGCTTGTTTCCACGCTGTATGACTATCACTTGAACAAAACAAAACCAAGAGAGGCAAGAGATGACAACACACTTACATGTTTCCTTTGTGTCACACACCATTCTGAAATTTGTCACCATTCCTTATTCAATGTGTTTTTATCTAACTGTAAAATTTGTTTAGCTTCGCTTGAACACGCCTAAAAACATTCATTTCTGGTTCTGGTGCTGTTTATTTTTCCCAATCCTTTGTGCACCTTTTTACTGTTACATTCCTGTGTCCTTGCCCAGTACAGGCCCGTTCCCATGACTGAACAGTCCACAGCAGCAAATTTAGGTTGTTCACCTTCTTGAAGTCTGAAAACAGATTTTCAATTCACATTTCACATTTAGCACAATGGCCCAAATGCCATTTAAAAAGCATGCCTCGTTGTCCTCTATATTTCAACCCTCCCCCACCACAGAAGGGGAGCTGCAAGATGGCAGCCTCACCAGCAGCTGTTCGTCCTTTCCACTTTTTTACGTTTTTAGTATGTCTAAAAGTGTGTTTTAGTGTGGGGGAGTGGGGGCGGGGAAGGGGGAAACTGTTTTTTAGTCATTTACCTAGGTGGAATGCGACTTTTCTCCGAGTTGCATTTTGCTCTCCCTCGAGGCCTAGCAGCTTGGATTGGTGCGGCCTCTCCCTGAGTCGGGGCTTAGAGCTTCAGCAGCGGGCACAGCGCGGACTTTCCATCACGGGGCCTGGAAATCCCTTGCCGGGGATCGCCAGAAGAAGTGCTCTAATCGCTGGCCCGCGGACTACAACCTCCTGAAGACACGGTCTGCGGAGCTTCTGGCCGCGGGCATGGCGTGGACTCTCTACCGCGGAGCCTGGGATCCCTTGCTGTGGATTGCTGGGGAAGAGCTCCGACCGCCAGCCTGCGGCCTACAACATCGTGAAGCCCCGGTCTCCGGTAGGAAGCGGCCGGTTCGGGACCTCCAAGCCGCGGAGTGTCCATCGGTCCCGACGTCGGAGTTTTGAGCATTCCGACGAGAATCGGGCTGTCCGTACCGGCGACTGCAGAGGGTTCATGGTCTCGACCACGGATGAACAAAGGAGGAGGACTGACTGAAAGTTATTGCCTTCCACCACAGTGAAGAATATTGATACTACTGTGGTGGATGCTCATGTGATATTCTATTGTGTATTGTGCTCTTTGGTTTGTATGGCTGCATGGTAAGTCAAAATCCACTGTACCTTAAGTAAGTTAAGTAAGTAAGTAAGTTTAAGTTTATTGGCCAAGTATTCACATACAAGGAATAGGTGCACGTGGCAATAAATGTGAACTCAAACTTGAATTAGTCTGAAGAAAGGTCTTGACCTGAAAAGTCACCTATCCACTTGCTCCATTGATGCTGCCTGACCCGCTGAGTTACTCCAGTGTTTTGTGTCTATCTTTACGAAAATTAAAAAACTTGAACACAGACTTGCCTTCTTCAAGTCATCATCCTCTTGTCCACTCTTAGCAAGGTATTCCCTTGCCAGTAGTTTACTGACAGAAGATAGACACAAAATGCTGGGGTAGCTAAGCGGGGCAGGCAGCATCACTGGCGAGAAGGAATGGGTGATGTTTCGGGACAAGACTTTTATGCAGACTGACATCAGCGGGGAGGGAGATAGATGGAAAAGCAAGTGTGAGGTGTGAAAACAAGACTGAGGAAATGGAGATTATGGAAAATGTAGATCAGATCATTGTTAGCTGGGAGAAGTTAACAACAAAGCAAACAGAGATAAAATGTGGTTGGAGACAGTAAGACTGGTCGGAGAACTGGGAAGGGGAGGGATGGATGGAGAGGGATGGAGACGGAAAACAAGAGTTACTTGAAGTTAGATGTCAATGTTCATACCGCTAGTGTGTAAGCTACCCAAGCGAAAAATGAGGTGCTGTTCCTCCAATTTGCGCTGGGCCTCACTCTGACAATGGAAGGGGCCCAGGACAGAAAGGTCAGCCTGAAGTCAGTCTGAAGAAGGGTCTTGACCCAAAAAATCACCCATTCCTTCTCTCCAGAGATGCTGCCTGTCCAGCTGAGTTACTCCAGCATTTTGTGTCTATCTTTGGATTAAACCAGCATCTGCAGTTCCTTCATACATGTTACTTACAGATTCAAGTTAATTTCCAACATTGTTGATTGTTTTTTCTAACAGTGGCCTGTGAAATTGTTTTTGCTGTTGTACCTTTATACATTTATTTCTCATTAAACAAGAAGTGCAGTGTTTTTCATGGTTCCCCATATATATTTAAAACTGTACCAGCATACCTTTGAAGTATGTCTGAAGTAGGGTCTGAATAAAGCTCTCGACCCAAAACATTACCTATTCCTTTTCTCCATAGATGCTGTCTGACCCGCTGGGTTACTCCAGCTTTTTGTGATTAATTCGATTTAAACCCGCATCCGCAGTTCCTTCCTACAGCATATTTTTATATCATTAATAAAACCATAAATATATGTGCAGAATTCCAACAGATGGAGCTCTTGCAGTGAATGAACACAGTTTGGGAGACGAACTGTAACGTTGGCAACAAGGAATACATTGTAGTTATAATAGTGCCAGTTAAAAGTCATCATCTGCCCCAGAGCAGATCTCAGTGAAGTACTTTCAAACCTGTTCATTTTCAGGAGTTAAGGCCGCCACTTAAAACTATACTGACCAGTGATCCCTGCACATTAACACTATTCGACACACACTAGGGACAATTTACATTAATACCACGCCAATTAACCTACAAACTTATACGTCTTTGGAGTGTGGGCAGAAACCGAAGATCTCAGAGAGAACCCACACGATCATGGGGAGAACATACAAACTCCGTACAGGCAGCACCCGTAGTCGGGATCGAACCTGGGTCTCTGGCGCTGTAAGTACTGTAAGACAGCAACTCCACCACTGCGCCACCGTGACTCCCTTTGCTGCATCAGCATTATTCAGTGCGACTCAGCAGGGGTTTAGTTTAGTTTTGTTTATTGTCACATGCACTGCTCTGTGTTAAATCTGGCAGGTGATCTTTGCTGAGGATGGCAATCACGACTCTATTAAACTGAAAGTTAGCCATGGAGTCAGACATTAAAAAATAAGTGCTGTGAAGGTTAGCAGTGGAGCAGGAGAAAAAAAGCTACCCAACTTTAAAATGGCCTCCAAATAGCTTCCTCCTGCTTCACGATAAATAAGCATGGCCAATACATAATGACGAGTTTACTTACTGGTGACTCCCTTTTGCCTGGTCGTTGGTGGTGTGCTTTGTTGTTCCTTGATCCGAGGAGAGCCATTAATATCTGGGATATCCCTCGATCCTGGTGGACCTGCGTAACCAACTTCTTGAATGAAACTCTGGCTTGTTCCGGCAGCGGGTGAAAGTCTCGGCGAGTTGGGCAGACGTCTTGCTGATTTGGGTGGGATACGTGGAGAGTTGGGTGGGATCCTTGCCGAATTGGGTGGGTGTCTCGGTGAGTCAGGTGGAAGGCCTGCTGAGTTGGGTGGTCCCGGCGGTCCCGCTTGGCCCCTTTCCACTGTTTAAAAAAAAAACATAAATTAACAACCATTTTATATTCCACGCCAAAGTCAGATGATCAATCACTGTTTGTATTGGAAGAGTTTGCTTCTCTACTGAGAAGGTTGAGTGCATTATGCTAAAGTGGACATTAAAAACTAGAAAGGTGCTAGTTCATTTGTTTAATTGAACTTTATCTGGCATTAAACATTATTCCCTTTATCCTGTATCTGTACATGATGGGCAACTTGATTGTAATGTGTAGGAAGGAACAGCAGACGCTAGTTTAAATCGAAGATAGACACAAAAAACCGGAGTAACTCAGCGGGACAGGCAGTATCTTTGGACAGAAGGAATGGGTGACGTTTCGGGTCAGACTACCAGTCTGAAGAAGGGTCTCTGCTTGATTGTAATCATGTACAGTCTTTCCACTGACTGGATAGCACGCAACAACAACGCTTTTCACTGTACCTCGGTACATGTGACAATAATAAACAAAACTAAACTAATTCAGTGCCCAAGTTAGCTGATCTCACCAACGTTGAAATGACAGGTAATCAACAGATTTGGCACTAATGAATTTTGCAATCAAATGGCCCCATTGGCAATTTAGTTTTGGACATAACTATGAAGCTCTTGTGGCAAAAAAGAATTTCTTCAATGAACTGCAGCTGGTACCACTTATCAAAGGGGTGCATAAAAAAGGAGCATGTCCAATGGCATAAATCATTACCATCAGAGGAAAGGAAAGAAGCAATAGCATTAATAAAATGGCTTTGGATTCATACGGAGGGGTTTTGTCTTCAGTTAATATTAATATTTTTTGAAATAAGAGACCTTAAGAGAATTGATGTAAATTTATGAAAATCTGTCACATAGTTCATTGATAATCATGTTCAATTAACTAGAGTCAAGAGTCATATGTCCCAGACAGAACAATGAAATCCGTGCTTGCAGCAGCATATCAGAATATGTAACCATAGTGCACTGTAAACCATATAAATAAGCAAAAAAGTTCAAGACCACACACACACACACACACACACACACACACACACACACACACACACGCGTTTATATACACACACACACATATGCACACATACATATGCACACATACATATACACACAAATCCACACGCACTTATATAAACACACACACACACACATATATATATATATATATATATATAAGATTATTAAGGGTTTGGATACGCGAGAGGCAGGAAACATGTTCCCGATGTCGGGGGAATCCAGAACCAGGGGCCACAGTTTAAGAATAAGGGGTAAGCCATTTAGAACGGAGACGAGGAAACACTTTTTCTCACAGAGAGTTGTGAGTCTGTGGAATTCTCTGCCTCAGAGGGTAGTGGAGGCTGGTTCTCTGGATGCTTTCAAGAGAGAGCTAGATAGAGCTCTTAAAGATAGCGGAGTCAAGGGATATGGGTAGAAGGCAGGAATGGGGTACTGATTGTAGAAGATCAGCCATGATCACATTGAATGGCGGTGCCGGCTCGAAGGGCCGAATGGCCAACTCCTGCACCTACTGTCTATACACACACACGCACATGCACACATATATATATATATATATATATATATATACACACATTCACACACACATACACATACACACAAACTACTAGAACAATAACATTCAAAATCCCATTGAGGATATTAATCCCACCAGAATAAATTAGATGGTGGGAATTTCATTTGCGTTGGCTGCTTTCCATCAAGATATCATTTTTCACACAACTTCAATCCATCTAATCAACAAGCTGGGAAGTGAGAGCAACATCAAACACTTGAAACCAGTGTTTTGTAACTGAATAGAAGTGCTTCATCCAACATTTGTTCCCTGACTCTGGGCTAGGAAGCAGCCTGTTTCCCAATGGAAGCAAACAGTAGCAAGAGCCAGCAACTCTAATCAATGATATGTTTCCAATGGTGCCTCCAGAGGAACAATTAAACATTACACAGAGCAAACACAGTTCTGGAAGAAGGTCTTGTGGACAGATGAGATGAAGATTAACTTATATCAGAGTGATGGCAAGAGCAAAGTATGTAGGAGAGAAGGAACTGCCCAAGAATCAAAGCATACCACCTCATCTGTGAAACACAGTGGTGAGGGTGTTATGGCCTGGGCATGTATGTCTGCTGAAGGTACTGGCTCACTTATCTTCATTGATGATACAACTGCTGATGGTAGTTGCATTATGAATTCTGAAGTGTATAGCAGTGTTTCCACTTTGAGGGAAATTACCTGAAATCGGGAAATTCCGGTTGTCTTCGGGTAATTTTAGTGAAATTAAATTATTTTGGGAAATTTCCCGGCCCGGTATGCCTTCCCCAACTATGCACGCGTGGAATCCGGGCCCACTGGACACGTGCGGGGAGACCCCAAGGGTCCAATCAGGCCCGCGGGATGATTTGCGGGAAAAAGGTATGTACCTGTACATTTATGACCATCCACGCCTGCGCAGTTGGGGGAGGACCGTCATCCGCGTCACAATTGAAAATGGCACCGGTGACGCGATAGGGACGCCGACTCTCCGCACATGCGCAGTGGGTCCAATATCCGCGCGTGCGCAGTTGGGGCGGCAGTCGCACATGCGCAGTTGGGGAAGGCTTACCCGACCGGGAAATACCATCAAATTCCAGGTAATTTGTAATTCTATTTCAGGAAAAAAAAATTGAGGTGTGAAAACACTGGTGTAGAGACACATCCTATCTGCTCAAGTACAAAAAAATGCCTCAAAATGCATTGGCCAGCGGTTCATTCTACAGCAAGACATTGATCCCAAAGCATACTGCTAAAGCACCAAAGGAGTTATTCAAAGCTAAAAAATTGTAAATTCTTGAGTGACCAAATCAATCACCCGATCTGAGCCCAATAGAGCATGCCTTTTATATGCTGAAGAGAAAACTGAAGGGGACTAGCCCTCAAAACAAGCATAAGCTAAAGATGGCTGCAATACAGGCCTGACAGGGCATCACCAGAGAAGACACCCAGCAACTGGTGATGTCCATGAATCACAGACTCCGAGCAGTCATTGCATGCAAAGGATATGCAACAAAATACTAAACATGACTACTTTCATTTACATGACATTGCTGTGTCCCAAACATTATGGTGCCCTGAAATGGGGGGGGGGGGGGGGGGGGGGGGCTATGTTTAACTGCAGCTGTAATTTCTACATGGTAGAAATTACAGCTGTATAAAATGTATAAAAATGGCCTTTATTAAAATCTGACAATGTGCACTTTAACCACATGTGATGTTTTCTATTACAAATCTCAAATTGTGCAGTACAGAGGCAAATAAATAATTGATGGGTCTTTGTCCCAAACATTATGGAGGGCACTGTATATACACATACACACACATTCGCAAAAAACAAACAATAGTAGTGCAATAATAATAATAATAATAATAATAATAGTCTATTGTAGTTTGGAGCTTATTGGAGGTTATAGTGTTTAATATCCTGATGGCTGTAGGAAAGAAACTGTTCCTGAACCTGAATGTTACAGTTTTCAGGCTCCTGTACCTTCTTCCTGATGGCAGGGGAGAAATGAGTGAGGGCCACAATTGTGTGGGTCTGTCTGATGATGCTGGCTGCCCTTTTGAGGCAGTGACTCCAATAAATCCCTTCGATATTGGGGAGGACGGAGCCGGTGATGGACTGGGCAGCATTCACAACTTTTTGCAGACTTTTCCACTCCTAGACGTTCAAGTTGCCAAACCAGGCCATGATGCAACCAGTCTACTATAATCCTGTAGAACTTCAAGAGAATCCTCTTTGACATATCGAATCTCCGTAATCTTCTCAGGAAGTAGAGGTGTTGATGTGCTTTATTTATAATTTCATCAGTGTGCTGGGAAAGATCTTCGGAAATATGCATGCCCAGGAATTTAAAGTTTTTGACTCTCTCCACCATTGATATAAACAGGATTGTGGGTACTCATCCTTCCTCTTCCAAAGTCCACAATCAGTTCATTGGTTTTACTGATATTGAGAGCCAGGTTGTTGTGCTGGCACCATTTGGTCAATCGGTCAATCTCACTTCTGTACTCACTTATCCACATCTGTATATTGTCCAACAATGGTGGTGTCTTCGGTGAACTTAAAGATGGAGTGTGCACTGTGTCCGGCTACACAGTCATGAGTATAGAGTGAGTAGAGCAGGGGGCTGAGCACTCAGCCTTGAGATGATCCCGTATTGATTGTTAATGAAGTATTTCTGCCAATTCAAACAGACTGTGGACTGTGGATAAGGAAGTCGAGGGTCCAATTGCAGAGGGATGCACAGAGACGCAGTTCCGTGAACTTGGTAACCAGCTTTTTTAAAAATCAAAAATATGTATTCAAATATTTTAATATATACAGTATATATATAAACAGTACATATAAATAATATATACAGTATATATATACAGTACATATATAAATAATATATACAGTATATATATATATACAGTACATATATAAATAATATACAGTATATATATATACAGTATATATATATAAATAATATATACAGTAGAGTAAAAAACAAATCAGAACCCACCACCATAATACACGACAAACGATAAACTATGATACAACTATCTTACACTCCTTGTCAAGGATGCATTCAACCCCCCCCCCCCCCCCCCCCGCGGTGCCCAGCGGTCCCAGAAATCCCCCGAGGTGCCCAGCGGTCCTGGATATCCCCCAGGGCACCCGTGGACAGCACGTACTCTCTCTCTAACACCACCCGGGCACGGACATAACCCCAGAAAAGCAGCAGGCAGCTGGCTGGGGCACAGCCCTCTTCCGCCTGGAGCCGTGACCCGTGGATGGCCAGCTTGGCCAGGCCCAGGAGCAAACCAACCAGGACATCTTCGGCCCTAACCTCTCCCCTACGCACAGTGTGTCTGAAGATGAGGATGGCAGGTGAGAAATGCAGCCAGAATGCAAGGAGCAGCCCCTTTTGGACAATGGAACAGGGGCTGCAACCTCGCACACTCCAGATACAAGTGGCACACAGACTCCTCCAGCCCGCAAAACAACAGCCTGTTGTTATATAAACAACAGCCTGACGTAAGTGTTTTTATTGTCCAAGTGGTCCAGTGTGGAGTGGAGAGCCAGTGAGATTGCATCCTCTGTTGACCTGTTGTGATGGTAGGTGAAGTGTAGTGGGTCGAGGTTCTTGTCGAGGTAGGAGTTGATATGCACCATAACACTGAATCACCTCAGACGTTAGTGCCACTGGTCAATAGTCATTGAGGCACATCATCTTACTCTTCTTGGGCACCGGTATTATTGATGGGAACCTCAGACTTCAGTAATGAGAGGTTGAAAATGTGCTCAAAAACCCCAGCCAATTGGTCCGCACAGTTTTTGAGAACTTGACCGGGTATGCCATCAGTTCCAAATGCTTTCCGAGGGTTCACCCCCCTGAAGGATCTTCTGACGTCTGCCTCTGACTGTGACTGTAATACCACCAGGGAGTATGGGGGCTCGGGAAGGCTTTTCCCTATCAAAGCGTGACTGTGACTCAAGCAATAACGTGATTAGTGAAGGAGGCTGGCTACAACCAGCCATCTGGGAGGCACAACTGTGAGAAAATGGGGGAGGGAAGATGATATTTGTTATTTCAAGAGACTAAATAGGATTTTGCTCCAAGGCTCCAAGCATGGGAAAATTACCAAGTTCAAACGCTTGGACAAGCGGGGCCATAGAATAATAACAACTGAAGGTTAATTAGAAGTCTGAGCTGATGGTGGGGAGACAGAAATGAAAGCGAAAACATGATCACTAGATCAAGCTGGCCATGGTCCAGCCTATTTCAACAGCAACTGCATTATTTAATCTAAATGTAGTCTCCCAGAGAGTAATATTACTCTATGGTCACATTTCCTTAATATTGCAGTTACATCTAGAAGCCAGCTGGCTGTGTAACGTTCCCACAGCCAGAAACTGCAGGCAGGCTGCTGTTTTTTCTAAAATGGAGCATAGATTTTTACATCCCCATCATCTTTGGATGCAGACAAAATATGTAGAAAGTAACTGCAGATGCTGGTTTACATCGAAGATAGACACAAAAGGCTGGAGTAACTCAGCGGGTCAGGCAGCATCTTTGGAAAAAGGGAATAAGTGATGTTTCAGGTCGATTCCCTTCTTCAGACATCCTAACCAATACGTCACCTTTTCCTTTTCTCCAGAGATGCTGCCTGACCCGCTGAGTTACTCCAGATTTTTTGCGTATTTATATGTAAGCAATATTCTTATCATCAATCA
The DNA here is from genome assembly GCA_035221665.1 of Okamejei kenojei. Lineage (NCBI taxonomy): Eukaryota > Metazoa > Chordata > Chondrichthyes > Rajiformes > Rajidae > Okamejei > Okamejei kenojei. The sequence goes on from CM069134.1 coordinate 41,472,495, forward strand.
AAATGTTTGAATAGTCAACAAAAAATATGGCAATATTAATTCTTCATGTTAGTATTAGTTGCAAACACATATTTAAATATAGGTAGACACGCTAACTTTGAAGATAAATAGCTCAAGTATGACCTGGGAATGTATTCCAGAAATTATAAGATTTATTTGGACGTTTTTTTAATTATTAGTGGTCTATATTACAGCCACTCCAAAGACATACAGTATTGTAGGTTAATTGGCTTGGTACAATTGTAAATTGTCCCCAGTGCGTGTAGGATAGTGTTGGTGTGCGGGGATCCCTGGTTGGTGCGGATTCGGTGGGCCAAAAGGCCTGTTTCCGCGCTGCATCTCTAAACTAAACTGAAATTGGTTGATTTCCCTTGTTGCGAGGAAATCCTGAATGATTGCAAAAACAGTCACACAAATATGGAAAAACAGAAACCCTCACGATTCCAGCATCTGCAGTCTTTTGTGTCTACAGCATAACATCGCCCCCAATGATGATCAAAGTCTACAACTCAAATTAAACTTTCTCTAATATCCCACTTTCAAGTTTCGGTGTGGAATTAATTCAGGGGCAGTGGAGTGGAAATGAGTCGTGGTTTACGAGCTGTATCCACCCAGCTGTTACAAATGAGAAAAAGATAGACAATTCGATGAGATGGAGTATAATATACTAGCATCCTACATGATGCATGATCATCTCTGGTACATGTTCAGTAAGTAATCAACATATTTAGCAAGGTACAGTGCATATGCACACATTACCCAATGTACATATTCATGATTAATAATTGACAAATGTAGGACTCAGCACATGAATGTCTTCGTTTACAAGTACACTGTGTATATAGGCAAAGCCTGGTACATGTATATAAGGCAATGCCTAACTTAAATGTATGCATAATATGCAGCATATATAGTGTTTATCGTACATGTGCACATATGCTATTGGGTGAGCAGAGTTCATATGTATTTTTTATATTATTCAGGATCTCTGTTGTTGGAAATTTATTGACCATCAATAGTTACCTTTGAGAATGTGGAGCTGCTGCTTACATCATTGCAGGTCTTCTAGATACACAGTAAAATAGAGAGTGGGGATTCGGCTCTGCTTCACCATTCAATGTGATTGCTTCAGGTGCGCCAGTATCCTCCCACATCCAGAAGACTTGCAGGTTTGCAGGCCAACTGGCCTCTATAAATTACCCATAGTGTGCAGAGAGTGGATGCGAAAGCAGGGTAACATAGAACTAGTGTGAACGGGTGATCGACGGTCACTTACAGTCATTTCTTACGTCCACTTCAAGTTTACTCTACATTCTATCTGCCCCGTGATATAAACCTTTTTGTCCTACTGTGTTGATTTCTACACTGCTCCCAAACTCAGCCTGCTACTTCATTTCGCAATTTAATATACTTCCTTTTCGGATATAATACTGTGCGAGTTTCCTTCGTAACCCACGGTCGAGTCATCTTTCCTGATTTATTGGCTAAAGGGCCTGTTGCTGAGCTGTAAAGCACTATGACTCTTTGTAAGTCGTTGATTCATTCTTCAAATATTATCCATTAACCATCTACTTGTAACTTCCCCAATTTATCTTAGCCTCATGCCATTGCAATTTCCTGTTCATATCTGGAAAATCACATTTCATATTCTATCTCCATCTTAATGAAGTTTTCTATCATTTCATGGTTGCTTTCCCCTGAGAGACCACATGCCAGGATTGTTAATTATTTCATTCATATTGCCCAATACCCTGCTATAGACCTCTTTCTGTGTAGGAAGGAACTGCAGATGCTGGTTTATACCGAAGTTAGACACAAAGTGCTGGAGTAATTCAGCGGGTCAGGCAACACCTCTGGCAAAAAACGATGTGATATTTCAGGTTGGAACATATCTTTAGATGGACGATCCTTCCAGCCTGCAGAAGGGACCCGACCCAAAACGTCACATATTCCTTTTCTCTAGAGATGCTGCCTGACCCGCTGAGTTACTCCAGCACTTTGGGTCATTGACTGCTCTCGGGTTGGGTCCTTAATGCACATAAGGAATTCTTCGTCCACAGTATTATTGCTAATTGGTAATCTATATGTAGATAAATAGAAACATAGAAAGTAGGTGCAGGAGTAGGCCATTCGACCCTTCGAGCCAGCACCGTCATTCAATATGATCATGGCTGATCTCCAAAATCAGTACCCTGTTCCTGTTTTCTTCCCATATCCCTTGATTCCATTAGTCCTAAGAGCTATATCTAACTCTATCTTGAAAACATCCAGTGAATTGGCCGCCACTGCCTTCTGTGGCAGAGAATTCCACAGATTCACAACTCTCCGTTTGTCCGCATCTCAGTCCTAAATGGCCTAACACTTATTCTTAATCTGTGACCCCTGGTTCTCGTCTCTCCCCAACATGGGGAACATTTTCCCTGCATCTAGCCTGTCCAATCCCTTAAGAATGTTATATGTTTCTATAAGATCCCCTCTCATCCTTCTAAATTTCAGTGAATATAAGCCTAGTTGATCCATTCTTTAATGTCATCAGCATCATCGTTGAAAACATCAACGGGCACCGTGCCTTACAATGCTATGTATGACAGTGATCGCAACTTCTACTGAATTGTGGATTATCGCTGGGTCTTGTTTTTGGTCCTGCTGGGGGTCCACAGACCCGTCCTCACCTGGCAAACTAGGTGGGGAGATGGTTTAGTCGCTGACTATCCGACCATGGAAACATAGAAACATAGAAATTAGGTGCAGGAACAGGCCATTCGGCCCTTCGAGCCTGCACCGCCATTCAATATGATCATGGCTGATCATCCAACTCAGTATCCTGTACCTGCCTTCTCTCCATACCCCTTGATCCCTTCAGCCACAAGGGCCACATCCAACTCCCTCTTAAATATGGCCAACGAACTGGCCTCAACTACCTTCTGTGGCAGAGAATTCCACAGATTCACCACTCTCTGTGTGAAAAACTATTTTCTCATCTCGGTCCTAAAAGACTTCCCCCTTATCCTTAAACTGTGACCCCTTGTCCTGGACTTCCCCAACATCGGGAACAATCTTCCTGCATCTAGCCTGTCCAACCCCTTAAGAATTTTGTAAGTCTCTATGAGATCACCCCTCAATCTTCTAAATTCCAGCGAGTACAAGCCAAGTCTATCCAGTCTTTCTTCATATGGAAGTCGTGCCATCCCAGGAATCAGTCTGGTGAACCTTCTCTGTACTCCCTCTATGGCAAGAATGTCTTTCCTCAGATTAGGAGACCAAAACTGTACGCAATACTCCAGGTGTCGCCTCACCAAGACCCTGTACAACTGCAGTAGAACCTCCCTGCTCTTGTACTCAAATCCTTTTGCTATGAATGCCAACATACCATTCGCTTTCTTCACAGCCAGCTGCACCTGCATGCCTACTTTCAATGACTGGTGTACCATGACACCCAGGTCTCGCTGCATCTCCCCTTTTCCAAATCGGTCACCATTCAAATAATAGTCTACCTTCCTGTTTTTGCCACCAAAGTGGATAACCTCACATTTATCCACATTATACTGCATCTGCCATGCATTTGCCCACTCACCCAGTCTATCCAAGTCATCCTGCAGCCTCCTAGCATCCTCCTCACAGCTAACACTGCCCCCCCAGCTTCGTGTCATCCGCAAACTTCGAGATGTTGCATTTAATTCCCTCGTCCAAATCATTAATGTATATTGTAAATAGCTGGGGTCCCAGCACTGAGCCTTGTGGCACCCCACTAGTCACTGTCTGCCATCCTGAAAAGGACCCATTCACTCCTACTCTTTGCTTCCTGTCTGCCAGCCAGTTCTCTATCCACATCAATACTGAACCACCAATACCATGTGCTTTAAGTTTGTATACCAATCTCTTGTGTGGGACCTTGTCGAAAGTCTTCTGAAAGTCCAGATACAACACATCCACTGCTTCTCCCTTATCCACTCTACTAGTTACATCCTCAAAAAATTCAATAAGATTCGTCAGACATGATTTACCCTTCGTAAATCCATGCTGACTTTGTCCAATGATTTCACCACTTTCCAAATGCGCTGCTATCCCATCTTTAATAATTGACTCTAGCAGTTTCCCCACTACCGATGTTAGACTAACTGGTCTGTAATTCCCCGTTTTCTCTCTCCCTCCCTTTTTAAAAAGTGGGGTTACATTAGCTACCCTCCAATCCTCAGGAACTACTCCAGAATCTAAAGAGTTTTGAAAAATTATCACTAAGGCATCTGCTATTTCTGGGGCTACTTCCTTAAGTACCCTGGGATGCAGCCTATCTGTCCCTGGGGATTTATCGGCCTTTAATCCATTCAATTTACCCAACACCACTTTCCGGCTAACCTGGATTTCACTCATTTCCTCCATCTCATTTGACCCGCGATCCCCTGCTATTTCCGGCAAATTATTTATGTCTTCCTTAGTGAAGACAGAACCAAAGTAGTTATTCAATTGGTCTGCCATGTCCTTGTTCCCCATGATCAATTCACCCGTTTCTGACTGCAAGGGACCTACATTTGTTTTAACTAATCTTTTGCACTTCACATATCGATAAAAACTTTTGCAGTCAGTTTTTATGTTTCCTGCCAGTTTTCTTTCATACTCCATTTTCCCTTTCCTAATTAAGCCCTTTGTCCTCCTCTGTTGATCTCTGAATTTCTCCGTCCCCTGGTAGGCTGCTTTTTCTGGCTAATTTGTACGCTTCATCTTTTTCTTTGATATTATCCCTGATTTACCTCGTTATCCACGGATGCGCCACCTTCCCTGATTTATTCTTTTGCTATACTGGGATGAACAATTGTTGTAGTTTATCCATGCAGTCTTTAAATGCCTTCCATTGCATATCCACCGTCAACCCTTCAAGAATCAATTTCCAGTCCATCTTGGCCAATTCACGTCTCATACCCTCAAAGTTACCTTTCTTTAAGTTCAAAACCCCCTTTTTTCTGAATTAACAATGTCACTCTCCATCCTAATGAAGAACTCAACCATATTATGGTCACTCTTGCCCAAGGGGCCACGTACAACAAGGCTGCTAACTAACCCTTCCTCATTACTCAATATCCAGTCTAGAATAGCCTGCTCTCTCGTTGGTTCCTCCACATGTTGGTTTACAAAACTATCCCGCATACATTCCAAGAAATCCTCTTCCTCAGCACCCCTGCCAATTTGATTCACCCAATCTATATGTAGATTGAAGTCACCCATTATGACGGTTTTACCTTCGTTGCACGCATTTCTAATTTCCTGTTTGATGCCATCCCGAACTCCACTAATACTGTTAGGTGGCCTGTACACAACACCCACTGGCGTTTTCTGCCCCTTAGTGTTTCGCAGCTCCACCCATATCGATTCCACATCCTCCAAGCTAATGTCATTCCTTTCTATTGCGTTAATTTCCTCTCTAACCAGCAACGCTCCTTTTCCTCTCTGTCTATCCTTCCTGAATATTGAATATCCCTGGATGTTCAGCTCCCAGCCTTGGTCACCCTGGAGCCATGTCTCCGTGATCCCAACTATATCATAATTATTAATAGCTATCTGCACATTCAACTCATCCACCTTATTACAAATGCTCCTCGCATTGAGACACAAAGCCTTCAGGCTTGTTTTTACAACACTCTTGGCCCTTTTACAATTATGTTGAAAAGTGGCCCTTTTATATTTTTGCCCTGGATTTGTTTTCCTGCCACTTTTCACCTCGCTACCTATTGCTCCTATCCTCATTTTACACCCATCTGTCTCTTTGCTCACACATTTAAGAAACCCTCCACTTCTTATTCTCCGTTTGTTATTTTTTTCTTCTTTCCTCCCTACGTGTTGCGTCTGACTGCTTCTCTTCTCTGCCTCCTAAACGGACTACTTGCCTTCTCTATTTGAGTCCCTCCCCCCAACCGATCTAGTTTAAAGTCTCCCCAGTAGCCCTTGCAAATTTCCCCGCCAGGATATCGGTTCCCCTCGGGTTCAAGTGCAATCCGTCCTTTTTGTACAGGTCACACCTTCCCCAAAAGAGGTCCCAATGATCCAGAAACTTGAATCTCTGCGCTCTGCACCAGTCCTTTAGCCATGCATTTATCCTCCACCTTGCTCCATTCCTACTCTCACTGTCGCGTGGCACAGGCAGTAATCCTGAGATTGTTACCTTTGCGTCCTTCTCCTTAACACTCTTCCTAACTCCCTAAATTCTCCTTTCAGGACCTCCTCTCTTTTTCTACCTATGTCATTGGTACCTATATGCACCACGACCTCTGGCTCCTCTCCCTCCCATTTCAAGATATCTTGGACACGTTCAGTCACATCCCGGACCCTGGCACCAGGGAGGCAAACTACCATTCGGGTCTCCTGACTGCGTCCACAGAATCGCCTATCTGACCCCCTAACTATAGAGTCCCCTATTACTGCTGCCGTCCTCTTCTTTTCCTTACCCTTCTGAGCAACAGGGCCAGTCTTTGTACCAGAGGCCCGGTCGCTGTTGCTACCCCCAGGTAGGCTGTGCCCCCCATCAGTACTTAAACAGGAGTACTTATTGCCAAGGTGTACAGCCACCGGGGTACTCTCTAGTCCCTGCCTCTGCCCCTTGCCTCTCCTAACTGTGACCCACTTTTCTGCCTCCTGTGGTTTTGGAGTGACCACCTGTCTGTAGCTCCTCTCTATGGCTTCCTCACTCTCCCTGACCAGACGGAGGTCATCGAGCTGCTGCTCCAGGTACCGAATACGGTCCATTTGGAGCGCCATCTTGACGCACCTGGCGCAGATGTGGACATCTGGAGAGCTATCTGACTGCATGACCTCCCACATCTGACATGCAGAACAGTAAACTGCCCTGGCACTCATCCTCCCCCTTACCCTGGATACAAACAATACAATGTACAATACAATGCAAGGATTTTAGCTGAAAGAAATCAGCAGGGATCTGACTGCCAATCAGCTGCTCCCTCGAGTCGTCTTCCACCAATCAGCGGCTTCCTCAACTGCGAGCTGCGAATGGAACATTACGGATTTGGCTCCTCCCACTGCAACCGCTCCTGGGCCTCTGTCTATATATAATCTCTATTATATATATATTTTTTTATTTTTTTATTTTTATTAAACACAAAACATTATCCTTTAAACTTTACTACTAAATACTGAACCCTTAACTCCCAGAATCCTTAACTCCCAGTTAATGTATTAATGAAATGTAAAAATGTAAACCCCGGGTTGCACCCAATCAGCTGCTCCCTCTGGACATCTTCAACCAATCAGAGGCTTCCACAAGATTCCCTCTCTGGAAGATGGAACGTTGCAGATTTCAGTCTCGCAGCGTAGGTAACTCCACCCTCTCGCACCAACGGCTCCCCTGAGGATCTCCCCCCTGACCTGTCATATGTCACCCATGACTATTGTTGTACCCATCCTGCATAAGTTTCCAATTCCCTGTTTAATTACTTCACCTACATTACCAGAACTATTTGGGAGCCTGTTAACCATGCTCACCATTTTTTGACCTTCGATGTTTCTTAGTTCCACCCAAGCAGACTCTACGGGATTTTCTGAGTCAATGCTCCTCCTACGATTTCCTCCTTAACAATTTGAACCAGCGCCCCTCCCTTCTGGTGAAGGTAGTCTCACAGTGTTGTTCCAGAATTGAAACCCATTGAGGATGAAGAACCAGAAATGTATCCCCAAGTACAAGATGATTTACGACTTGGAGGGGAAGTTATTGCTGGTTGCAATCCCACACACTCATCAAATACTTTTGGTCTGAGAGGCAATGGGTTTGAAAGGTGCTGTTACAATAGCCTAAGTGGGTGCAACTTCAGTGCATTTTATAGATGGTTCACATTTCAGCCACTCTGCATGAGTGGTGCAGAAAATGAATGTCTTGTGAGGGCTGGAAGTAGTCAGTACCTGCCTCTTTAAATAGCTGTCTTGATGTTACAGGCAGTTAATCTCACTGCAAACTCTTTGACTGAGACAGTGACAAAATCTGGAGCAGAGTGATCGTGATAAATCCCAAACCAATGTGTAGGAAGGAACTGCAGATGCTGTTTTAAACCAAAGATAGACAAAATAAACCGGAGTAACTCAGCAGGACAGGCAGCATCTCTGGTCATTGAGCGAAGTGAGTTTATTGTCATGTGCCCCCGATAGGACAACAAAATTCTTGCTTGCTGCAGCACAATAGAATATTGTAGGCATGAATACAGATCAGATCAGTGTGTCCATATCTGATATAAATAAACAGATAAAGTGCAATAGGCTGTTATAGTTCAGAGTTTGTTTGAAGTTTTGTTTAATAGTCTGATGGCTGTGGGGAAGGAGCTGTTCCTGAGCCTGGATGTTGCAGATTTCAGGCTCCTGTACCTTCTACCTGATGGCAGCGGAGAGATGAGTGCGTGGCCAGGATGGTGTGGGTTCTTGATGATGTTGGCAGCCTTTTTGAGGCAGCGACTGCAATAGATCCCCTCGATGGTAGGGAGGTCAGAGCCGATGATGGACTGGACAGTGTTTACTACTTTTTGCAGACTTTTCCGCTCCTGGACGCTCAGATTGCCATATCAAGCCACAATGCAACTGATCAGCATGCTCTCTACTGTGCACCTGTAGAGGTTCGAGAGAGTCCTCCTTGACATACCGACTCTCCGTAATCTTCTCAGGAAGTAGAGGTGCTGATGTGCTTTCTTTATGATTGCACCAGTGTTCTGGGACCAGGAGAGATCTTTGGAAATATGCACGCCCAGGAATTTGAAGTTCTTTAACCTTTCCATCATCGACCCATTGATATAAACGGGCTGTGGGTCCCCATCCTACCCCTTCCAAAGTCCCCAATCAGTTAACTGGTTTTGCTGATGTTGAGACCCAGGTTATTGTGCTGGCACCATTTGGTCAATCAGTTGATCTCACTTCTATACTCTGACTCGTCCCCATCAGTGATACGTCCCACAAAAGTGGTGTAATCGACGAACTTGATATTGGAGTTCGCACTATGTCCGACTACGCAGTCATGAGTATAGAGTGAGTATAGCAAGGGGCTGAGCATGCAGCCTTGAGGTGCTCCCGTGCTGATTGTTATTGAGGATGACACATTTCCATCAATATGGACAGACTGTGGTCTGTGGATGAGGAAGTCGAGGTTCCAATTGCAGAGGGATATGCAGAGATCCATATCTGAGAGCTTGGTAACCAGCTCTGAGGGGATGATGGTATTAAATGCCGAGCTGTAGTCAATGAATAGCAGCCTGACATATGAGTTTTTGTTGTCCAAGTGGTCCAGAGCAGAGTGGAGAGCCAATGAGATTGCATCCACCGTTGATCTGTTGTGGCGGTAAGCGAACTGCAATGGGTCCAAATTTTTGTCAAGGTATGAGTTGATTTGCGCCATGATCAGCCTCTCAAAGCACTTCATCACCACAGTCGTTAGTGTCACTGGTCGATAGTCATTAAGGCACCTGAAACTCAACACAATGTGTTGAGTTTCACTGTCTGTATAACTCATTATCACCGAGCTCACAGCCAACAATGGATCATTGTGGGCTCCACCTTTCCTTGATCATTGTTACTTTGTGCATATCTTTCATTCATTTGTTCTATATCTCTCCATATCGCTTGTTTCCTTTTCACCTGACTCTCAGACTGCAGAAGGATCTTGACCGAAAATGTCAATTATTCCTTTTTCCCCCAGAGATGCTGCCTAACCCGCTGAGTTTCTCAATTTATTTGTGTCTATCTTTGGTTTAAAACCCAGACCAAGATGTATTCCCCATCCAATATTTCCTTGAATATCTAATGGCCCAGCCCAACCCTTAAGATCCCAATAGCTTTCCAATAGATACTATATTAGCCCACCATGCCTGTAGCTCTCTCCCCCATCACCAGCTTGTGAGGTGGACCTTTTCATTTGTGTTTCTTCCCCATGCTTCACTTTGGACCTTGGGCACGAGAGAATTTTACAAGAGCCCCTTAAAATGTACCCACCATCTATTGTGACCTTCCAGAAGAAAGTTTTAACATGATTTTTATGTAGCAACGCAAGCACTGGCATGGGTTGAAATGTGATGAATTGAGTATAAATTGCTTAGCTGTTGCATATTAGGCATGTCTTGGCTGTACCAATAGAGTTCTGTGTTTTGTGTTTATAGTTAACCAGCCCCTTTCCTCGTTGAACAGGCTTTGGCTGTTAAAAGACCAGCTGATTTTAAGAAACTTCTAATAGTTACAATGGGAGATTCTGAGATAATTAGGATCAGATGGTCATCAGCAGTAACTTGCCTGGAGCTGATTAAATCACAGGGACATCAAGAAAATCAAAATACCCATCAATGTTCATGTTAAATATTGTACAAACAGACGTAGCTATTAGCAGATGAACAACGAGGGGAGTTCAAGCATATAGTTCATTATAAATTAATAATACTTTTTTGATGTTTAACATTTTAACTTGTATTTTCCCCTTGTCGAGTAGTGACAGGGAACATGTTGTTCCTTAATGGATATGATTGGGGCAAGCTGTGTGCTTATGGTGGATGAAATAATTACATTGACAATTCAAAGTACCCATTATCTCATTGATTTTTCTTTTACCCCTCAAAGCCTAACAAGATCCAGAAAAAAATCTGATCCGCGCAACTCAAGAGATAATCTCCCTGGGCTCCAGACAGTGACCCGGAGCCATCTGGTAAGAAGGATTTCCACAGTTGTCTATGAAATGGTGGAGTTTCATGCATTCCATCACATGCTTGAATGATGTAATTAATGAATTCCATGCACCAGGATCCCATTAAAATTTTTACATCTCACCAATCCCAAGATGACCGGATTGCCTAATTTTATGACCACACCTGCTATCAATTTGCTTCCAGATTTTGCACGGGCTGATTGTTAGGCTTTGGCAGTGCTTCATCATGTGTATTTTTGTTCTGAGTTTTCAATTTAATATAAAACATATCCAAAGATGCAACTTCAAAAAGTAACCTTTCAAAAAGTAGGTTGCCGTTTGGTCGAAGCCAGTGGAGTGGGGTTGCTATTTACTTACAGGCAGTCGAAGGCAATCTCCTTCGCTGACCGGCCATTTTAATTGGCTCATTGGAGTTTTCAGCAAAGATCATATAGGATCTTTGGTTTTCAGGACCTAGAAGATCCGCCGGAAGGTAAAATGACCGCTAACTTTATTAAACTTCTTAAAACTGTCTCCACTCCATCTCACCCCCTTCTCTCCCCTTCTTTGTCCTTCACTCCCCTTCTCTCTCCCCTTCTCTCTCCCCTTCTCTGTTCTTCTCTCCATTTCTTTCCCCTTCTCTCCCTCCCCCCCCGCGCTCTATATATGACTTACCGTGCTCTGTGGCAGCCGTTTACCTTCCTCTTCATCGCGCAGACAACGCTCCTCTGCTGTCCCTGGCCCCCACCTTCGCGATGTGTTTGTGTGCGTGTGTGTGTGCGCGGTTGGTAGCAAAGATTCTGTAGGATCTTTGGTCAGTAGATGCAGCTCACGCTTTGGTTGAGGCTTTCCAGGCGAGTGACCAAAACCTCTGGTGACTCATGGAAACCTTGGGTGGGGCATAAGGTCTCCAGAGGTTTCCTTTCAGGTTTCCTAGGTGGGACAGGCGCTTAAGTCATCTCGGACTCGTGTACCTCCTTCTGAAGTCTATTGTTTGGTGATCTTACAAGGGCTGCCATATTTTCTCTACAAGACGTGAACTTGCACTAAATATAAATTCAACACCAAAGACGTCTACTGCTTCTGTTTTCAAAAGAAACTACACCCTCAAAGGTTATTCAAGTTCAGAGAATGTCTTCCGTGAAAATTAATGATGATCATTAGTAACTGTACTTTTTAAGCGATAGTTTTAATTGGAAATCTGAGGGCAAATAATAATAATTTTCCTGTACATGACATCACTTGTCATGACACACAGAAGGCTGTGGAGGCCAAGTCAATGGATATTTAAGGCAGAGATACATAGATTATTGATTAGTATGGGTGTCAGGGGTTATGGGGAGAAGGCAGGAGAATGGGGTTAGGAGGGAGAGATAGATCAGCCATGATTGAATAGCAGAGTAACTTGATGAGCCAAATGGCCTAATTCTGCTCCTATCACTTACAAACTGTTGAATATGACTATTTTACTGACTGACTATATTGTTGACCAACTATATCCAAATATAGTGATAAAAAACAGTGATCATGATGTCACCCACTAATAAAGGTATAACTTGACATGTTTTTGATCGAATTCAGATATAAAAAGCAATCGTATTTCAGCACTTAAATGCAATAACAAAAATACCTTTCCACTAATGATAATTGATAAAAGTGCAAGGAATCGACATTGAGTAAAACAATGAGCAGGTTATTTAAAAAACATGTACAACTGTGGTAGAATGTTAGCAAACAATTAGTGATTTAAAACACCTTAGCAGCTTCAATAATGTAATCTCCTCAAAGACGTTTTACCATTTTTCTCATCCCTCTTGAAGGCAAAATTTGCCATGGATATCGGAATCATATAGCATGGAAACAGGCCCTTCAGTCCAAATTGTCCATGCCAACCAAGGTGTCCCATCAATGCTAGTCCCACATTGCCTCTTTTTTCTCAGAGCTAATTAATGAAATGTCCCTTGAACATTCCTCTGTGGAAACTATTGATGCTGGCTGCTACCCTCCACTCACCAAACTCCAATCTATGCTGTTTCCTAAAATGATCTTATTGAATTGTTGTCAAAGGCATGGAGCCTGACTTGTATCTCCTTCCTCACAGCCCTTGACTCCTTACTCACAGTCCAGGTAGTCGAATCAAGCATCGGTAGGGGGAAGATGCTTGATTCGATTATTAAGATGTAATAGCAGCGCATTTGGAAAACAGTGACGGGATTGGTCAAAGTCAGCATGGATTTATGAAGGGGAAATCTTCTGGAATTTTTTTGAGTATGCAAAAAGTAGAATGGATAAGGGAGAGCCAGTGGATGTGTTGTATTTGGACTTTCAAAAAAGCCTTTAACAAGGTCCCACACAAGAGATTAGTGTGCAAAATTAGAGTACACGGTATTGGGGGTAGGGTATTGACATGGATAGAGAACTAGTTGGCAGACGGGAAGCAAAGAGTAGGAATTAACGGGTCATTTTGAGAATGGCAGGCAGTGACTAGAGGGGGGACACAAGGCTCAGTGCTGAGACTCCAGTTATTTACAATTTTGTTAACGATTTGGATGAGGGAATTAAATGTAACATCTCCAAGATTGCAGATGACATAAAGCTGGGTGGCTTTGAATTATGTCAGATTAGGAAAAGGGGACTTTCAACGAGACCTGGGTGTCCTTGTACATCAGTCACTGAAAGTACGCATGCAGGTACAGCAGGCAGCGGAGAAAGCTCATGGCATGTTGGCCTTTATTGTGAAAGGATTTGAATTTAGGAGCAAGGAGGTTCTACTGCAGTTGTACAGGGCCCTGGTGAGACTACATCAGGAGTATTGTGTGAAGTTTTGGTCTCCTAATTTGAGGAAGGACATTCTTTCTATTTAGAGAGTGCAGCGTAGGTTCACGAGGTTAATTCCTGGGATGGCGGGACTGACATATGAGGAAGGAATGGGTCAACTGGGCGTGTATTCTGGAATTTAGAAGGATGAGAGGATATATTATGGCAACATTATATTCTTAAGGGATTGGACAGGCTCGATGCAGGAAAAATGTTCCCCATATTGGGGGAGTCCAGAACCAGGGGTCACAGTTTAAGAATAATAGGTAGGCCATTTATGACTGAGATGAGGAACAGTATATTCATCCAGAGAATTGTGAATCTGTGGAATTCTCTACCACAGAAATCAGTGGAGGCCAATTCACTGGATGTTTTCAAGAGAAAGTTAGATATAGCTCTTTGGGCTAACGGAATCAAGGGATATGGGGGAGAAAGCAGAAACAGGGTACTAATTTTGGATGATCAGCCATGATCATATTGAATGGTGGTGCTGTCTCAAAGGGCCAAATGGCCTACTTTTGCATCTATTTTCTATGTTTCTATGTTTCTATGATATTCTGATGAAGTGTTTGACACAAAACATTAACTGCTTCTCTTTCCCCGGATACTGCCTAATCTGCTGATCCCCCCCCCCCCCCAACACATTACATTATTATTTCATATTTCTGTTGTTCTTATAAACATTTTCACCACTTACAAAGTTATTGGCGGGAAAGTTTACAAAGTTCAAAACAAAATTAAAACCCAGACAGAACCGATAGATCTTTGTGGCTGTGAACTTATTAAAAACATGTTTTAAAGGAGCTGAATGTGAAAAACAGACCTTGAAGCATAAGTAAGCCATGCTTTCACTCAACAGAACCTAATGATCCAGAAGATTAAGATGCATGGTATTCACAGCGCCTTGGTGGTATGGATTCGGAACTGGCTTATTGATGGAAGATAGAGGGTATGGTAGAAGGGAGTAATTCAGGCTGGATGTCTATAACCAGTAGTGTTCCACAGAGATCTGTGTTGGGACATCTACAGTAAATGACTTGGATAGCATAACCCAAACCAAAATTCTCTGGAAGATGCAAGTGACAAACATATACATTATACATGTGTATCCAGAGCCTTGGCAAAGGTCTTTGCACCTTCTCTATCCAGTGAGCCTCATGTTAGTGGTAGGGATGCTATTGGAGAGGATTCTGCAGGGCAAGATTTATTCCCATTTGGAAATGAATGGGCTAATTAGGGACAGTCAGCATGACTTTGTACACAGCAGGTCGTGTCTTACTAACTTGATCGAATTTTTTGAGGAGATGTCAAAGGTGATCGATGAGGGTAGGGCAGTGAGTGTCCTCTACCTGGATTTCAGTTGGGTATTTAATAAAGACCCCATGGTAGGATGATCCAGAAGATTGATATGCGGGCATTCACAATGATTTGGTTAAATGGATTCAGAACTGGCTTCTTCATAGAAGACAGAAGGTTGCGGTGAAGTGTTATTCGGACTGTATGTCTGTAACCAGTGGAGATCTGCAGGGATCCACATTGAGACCTCTGCTGTTTATATGTACAAATGACTTGGACATAAATGTTGATGGGTTGGTTAGTAAGTTTGCAGATAACCTCAGGATTGCTGGAGTTACAGACTGTGAGATTATACAGCGGGATGTAGATCAGCTATTTAAATGGGAGGAGAAAGAGCAGCTGGATTTCAATCCGAGCAAGTGCAAAGTGTTGCACTTTGTAAAGTTAAATATAATGGGAAAGTATACAGTTAATGGCAAAACCTTTAAAAGCATTAATGTACAGAGGGATCTTGGGGTCCAACCTCATAGACCCCGAGAGTGGTGACGCAAGTAAATAGATTAACAAAGAAGACATATGATATATTCTTCAGTCTGAAGAAGGGTCACGACCCGAAATGTCACCCATTCCATCTCTCCAGAGATGCTGCCTGTCCCGCTGAGTTACTCCAAACTTTTGTGTCTGTCTTCAAGACATACAATATGCTTGTCTGCATTAGTTTTAGCATTGAGTTCAAGTGTCAGGAAGTCATGATGCGGATCTATAAGACTTGTGTGCAGTTCCATTCACCCCATTACAGGAAGGAGGTGGAGGATTTGGAGTGGATGTAGAAGAGAATGATGCCTGGATTAGGGCGTATTAGCGAGAAGGAGGTATAAAACTTGGATTGTTTTCGCTTCACGGCTGGAGGTTGAGAGGAGACTTGATAGAAGCAGATAAAATAGACGCATAGGTAGGATAGACAGCAGAACCTTTTAATTGGAGTGGTAATGCCAAAGACTGGAGGGCAGAGCTTTAAGGTGAAAACAGCAAAGTTTAAAGGTGATGTACTGCAGCAGATTTGTTTTATATACAGAGAGGGTAGTAGTGCCAGGAACACACTACCAGGGGTGGTGGTGGAGGCAGATACAGTAATTAGAATAGGTGTATGGATAAGTAATGTACAGTCAGAGATTAGTTTAACTTGGCATCATATGTGGCACAGACTTTGTGGACCGAGGGCATGTTCCATTGCTGTACTTTTCCAGGTTTTATATACAGAATTCTATATGAGCAGGTGTAGCGGATCTCTGTTATAATGTCACACAGGAATGAATGCCAGCACTGCCACTCTTAATCGCCAAACAAAAAAATGGTTTTGAACTGAGGAAGCAGCTAAGATTCTGCCACATTATTTAACATCATACAAACATATGAATTATGACTGGAAGCAGGGTACTCAGCCTCTTAAGCCTGTTCCGCATGTACAAAGATCACGGCTGATCTAACCAAAACAAAAACATACAAACTCCGTACAGACTGCAGCCCATATTCAGGATCGAACGCGGGTCTCTAGCGCTGTAAGGCAGCAACACTGCCGCTGTGCCACCGTGTCGCCTTTTACTTCCACTGGGCCTTTTGAGGAAGAGAGTTACAAAGATGTGCAACTCTCAGAGAGAATTTCATGCCAAATCTATTGTAAATGGCCAATCCATTAACCTTTTTTGAACAGTGACCCCAAGCTCCGAGTTATCCTGCAAGAGGAAAGATCTCTCAACATCCATCCTGTCACGGTCCCGCAGGATCTTCAGGATGTTTCAGCGGAATCAAATGCACAATCACCATGTAATAAAGTGGAACCTTCAAAAACCTTTCAGAAATAGTGTTTCATAAACATCAGGAGAGGAGGTCCATGGGGAGGAGCGAATGCCACTGAACACAAGTCGTGGTCTGATCAACCACGGCTGGGTTGCCTGGGCAAGGGTGTCTGATGTTGAAAGACCCGAAACACCCAATGATCCCAGGTTACATCACTGATGATATGTTCAGGAGCATCATCAATTATCAATAAAAGGTTGATCATGGATATCAGATGTAAACAAGTTTTTAAATGGGAGAGGTTGGAGTGCTTCAAGTGATTGTCAAATCCAGACTGATGAATGAGGGAGAAGATGGATTCTCCCGTAAGAGGAAAGATCTATCCATCAAATTTAGCCTCCAGGCAGCCACCAGGCTTGAAAAGGTTATAGTCAATGGAAGCAATGAGGTTACGAAGGGGAATCAATAAGAAAAATACCATTCAATTTGAAGCTTTAGAGGTCTGGCAACCAAAGTGCACGAGTAAGAATATTTATGGAATTTACAGCAAGCACATTTGGGCATCAGTGATTCTGGGTGGCTAACAAGAAAATTATTAGAACACCCAACTCTGACATTGAACAGGCATGTACGTACAAGGGGTTTCACCGGTTCTAAGGCTAAGATTGGTCTGCAGGGGATAATCTTACAGATAAGGAGTATCTGAAAGGGGAAGTGCATGGTGCCTGAATCCTATCTTGGAAGATTGTCCATTTCCACCCTGCCCAGCGTACGAGAACACCATCAGTTACAGAGCTTTCACACCATTAGTTACAGAGCTTTCAGACCAGAAACATATTATTCTCCATTTCCTCTTGGCTGGCTTTCAAAGACAGGGCAGGATTCTGTTTTTTAAGAAAACTGCAAATATCACAATCACAGAAAATACGAAATTAGAAATCAGAGACTAATGATTTTGACACTGGGAGAGCCAGCCTAAAAAAGAACATCAGAACTCAAAAATAACAGGAAATCAAAATGGATGATTATAGAATTAGGAATATGTGACGAGGAAATAATATTTTTAAAAATCAAGCGCCAAAATGGAACAAAACAAGAGGCATTGAAGGCCATCAAATATCAATAGTCATCCTGTTTTAACTTAGGGTAGGAATTGGATGAATGAAATTTCAGACAAGGGATGTCCGAATCTTCCCCTTTAGAAACATTTAAATCTGCCACTGACTCCTATTCTGGACTTGGCTCAGACACTGAATTGGTTTCTTGAACAAAATGAAGAATTGGCATGTATCTAGTTGTTCCAGTGACAACACTGAGAAACACATCTGCCATTAGAGTGGTGTCAACAATTTCTAAATGAATATTGAATGAAAACTATTGTCTGAGCTAGGGTTTCAGAAAAGTGATATAATATGTGAAACTCTTTCACTTTAAATATAAAAGACTTTCAGCACAATAAGCATAGGTTTTTTTTTCCCACGTCAGGCAGTGCCTGAAGAGAACATGTTGAGTAAATTAAAACCAGCATGATGTACTGCCATTTCTATATCAGTCACTAGAGGTGGTTATGTTGGGAACTAGCATACATTAACAATATCATTGCAACATTATAGTATATTGCCTGAGGTCCAATGTTTCATTGAAACTGAAAATAGGTGCAGGAGCAGGCCATCTTCGAACCAGCAAGCCATTCAATATGATCACGGCTGATCCATAATCAGTACCCCGTTCCTGCTTTCTCCTCATATCCCTTCATTCTGTAAACCCTAAGAGATATTTCCAACTCTCTCTTGAATCCAAAACTATGGTACTTTAATATCAAAATGTCAGATGGACTAGCAATATTTTACTGATTCAATACTTTATTTTAAAGATAGAGCGCGAAAACAGACCCTTCGGCCCACCGAGCCCACGTCGACCAACGATCCCCGCACATTAACACTATCCTACACACTAGGGATAACTCATAATTTTCAAGAGCTATCAAGAGCCCCACGAACAACCTGCGAACAACAGCCGTCTGAAAATGACCAGTTCACAGTAATGGTGTTGTACGTACCTACAGAATGTCTAAGCGACCTGGCAGAGCATACGGCTGTGGATACAACTCTACACTTCTGTCTTCAGTCATCCGGCGCGGCTGGCCAGATAAACAATATCGCGATCCATTTCCTATTCGCCCATACTACCTGGTCCGCGACGAACTGGTGCTGCAGAACGGTGTCGTAATCAAGTTTAACAAAGCAGTCATCCTAACTGCCCTATGGGTTTGTAGGCTGCCCCTTAGATACAGGGACTTTGTTTGAACCATCTGAACTTCCCTGTATGCGCTAGTAGCGTTTCGGTTCCATTATTAATCAGTCAGCACCTAGTAACGTGCTTATACATATATATCACTTTATTGTAGATGTGTTTCACTTTTTATTCTTACAAGGAAAGAAATTGGTTATTTACTTACCATCCAATGTAGTGCTTTATTATTAGTATAAGCTCCTCCCACACCATTCAAATTATCGCAACACTGCCAGTCAGTACTGCTGCATGGTAGGAGTAACATGCTGTAGTGTGTTGCATACGTTACTCAATAAATACTGCAATGCCAGATCTGTGATTATGTGTGAATTACTCAACACCAAAGTCAATTAACCTGAAAATCCCGCACATCTTTGGAGTGTGGGGGGGAAACTGGAGCACCCGGAGAAAATGCACGCGGTCACAGGGAGAACATACAAAGTCCGCACAGACAGCACCCGCAGTCAGGATCGAACTCTACTGCTGCGCCACCGTGCCGCACATTGGATACTTATAAAATGTGCATTTCATGAGCACATAATGCTTTAAAACATAGCCACAAAGTGCTGGAGAAACTCAACAGGCCAGGCAGCATCTCTGGGGAAATAAATAGAGCTCTTAAAGTTTGCAGAGTCAGGGGATATGGGGAGAAGGCTGGAACGGGGGTATGGAATGTGGATGATCAGCCATGATCACATTGCATGGAGGTGCTAACTCAAAGGGCCAAATGGCCTACTCCTGCACCTATTGTCTATTGTCTATTGAAAGAGGAAGGGTAACATTTCAGGACAGGTCCCTTTTTCAGACCCCAAAATGTCACTCATCCTCTTTCTCCAGAGATGTTGCCTGACCCGCAAAGTTACTCCAGAAATTGTGTCTTCGGTATAGACCAACATCTGCAGTTCCTTTCTATACAAGTCAAAACATAACATGTTCCTCAACAGGCGACAAGAGTCTGAATTTCAAGCAACCCAGGAAGAGACTAAATATGTCCAAGTTAATGAACCTTACCTGGTATGGGCTGAGGTGGAAGGAAACCATCAACTTTGTGTGTAATTTTGGGGCTTTGAATTCGGAGTCGGCGAGTAGGTTTCTTCAGCGTGATTATATCTGTGGTGTGCCATTTTACAGTTTCGTTTATCTGATGGATGCAGTTCCAAAGACTACTGACATGTTTGTTCAGTCCATCTTTAATTCGCTGGAGGCTACCAGAAATATTATCCAGCTTACTGCAAACGTTTTCAATGTGTGCGATCTTGCTGTCAATTTGGGAGACTTCCTTCTGGATGCCTTGGGTACCGTGCTTACACTCGTTAATGTCTTTTGCCATCTGACCTGTGAGCTGCTCCAGTTGTTCCTTCATTTCATTTAACTGGCTCTCATTCCTCTGTAGCTGGGTTTCCAAGTTCCTGTCCTTTTCTTGCAGCTTGTAAATCTTATCCAGGAACTCCTGTTGCCTCTTCGTTAACGAGGACTCGACGGTTAAGAGTGCTTCAGAGCTCTTGTTCAGACCTTCCCACTGAGTTTGTACGGTGTCCTCAATGGAGGTCAAGATCAATTTCAATTTGTTGATTTCTCTGTGCGTCGTTTGCAAGTCTGTATTATCTTGAACCTTCCTGAAACCTTCATGAACTGTGCAGTTCAGAGACGTAAATAGATGCAAATTTTGCTCAGTTTTTAGGAACAACTCCTTGTCGTTGTTCTTGCAGGTTTCTAAATCCTTCCTGATGTCCCTCATCTCCCTAGCATCAGACGTACAGCCGCTCTGACATACATTTTCCAACTCTTGCAACCTGTTCTCAATATGCTCCATGATATTATTGATTTGATCATTCCTGGAATACAAATCTTTCTGGAGTATCAATTCTAGCTCGCTGTCTATCGCAGCAGCGAAGGTTGTGTTGCCAATCCGTGCCAAATCATTGTCATGTTTGGTCCGTAACAACTGGAGCTCTTTCTTCAGCAGTCCCTTAACACCATCAACTTCAGTGTCGATATGTCCTCTCAGACTGTACTCAATGTAAAAGCAGTGTTCCTCAGCATTCCTCTCCGTTACATTTATTCGAGATTCAATTTCTTCCAGTCTCTCACCAAAAATGTTTTCCAGATTAAAGGTCGTAAAACGCTCCAGTTCATTGTCCAATCTAGCGTTCAATGCCTGGTTTGCATCTGCTATTCTGTAGACCCTTACGTCCATGTTATTCAATCTGCGTTTTAAGTTGCCAATGGAAGCACAGCAGTTGTAGTGACCTGGCGATTCCTGCAGAACCTTTCTGATATTATTGATCTCCTTTCTCAGTCCATCCTCTTTCTCGTCAAGTCGTCTTTCCATGTTCTCATACTGCAATTCATTCTCCTCGCACTGATGCTTGAGAGACATTAGCTTGTACTCGCAGGAGTTCTTCAGATCTGCAAACTTCATGTCAATGCCGAGCATCAACTCTTCCCTCAGAGTTTTAAATTTGCCGTCAATGTAAGACTGGTAAAAGTCGCCATTGGCAAAAGGAGAATGAGTAGCAATAGGTCCCTGGGCTACTTCCATCAGCTGCTTCAATTGTCCATCATGCCCATTCACCATTCCGTGAAGTTCATCCAACATATCACTCTTATTCTTCAACGTGTCCTTTACTTCTGTTAACCTAGACATCACCTCGCCCATTCCCGATTGATAAGCTGCGTCTCCATTCTCATGGACAGTCTCGAAGCCAACAGCACTGCCAGAGAGCCTTAGATTGTTCAACAAGGTCGCAAGTGTTTTGCTGGTATCTTCCTGGACAGTGTGCCTCAGACTGTCCCCCAGTCCTGTTACTGAAGCCTGCATTTTTTCCAGAACCTGGTTAAGACGTTGTACTTCATATTCCAACTGCTGGATTTTCAGGTTTTGCACATCAGTAGATGGCTCTTTACGGTGTTGGCCATCTGTCGTTTCTGGGTCTGAATAAAATATAGTCAGTTAGTATTATGTCTATTTAAAAAAATGTACACTCTTATCAAGAGAACACCTGTTTAGTTTAGTTTAGAGATACAGCCGCGGAAAATGGTCGTTCGGCCCACCAAATCCATGCTGACCAGAGATTCCTGCACACTAACACTATCCTACACACACTGGGGACAATTTACAATTTTACCCAGCCAATTAGCCCACAAACCTGTATGTCTGTGGAGTGTAAGAGGAAACCAATGCACCTGGCAGGGTCACAGAGGATCACAGAGGAAACATACAAACTCCATACAGGCAGCACCTGTAGTCAGGATCGAACCTGGGCCTCTGATGCTGTAAAGCAGCAACTCTACCGCTGCGCCACCCAGGCCGTGTTGAACTTTGACGTACTTAAAACCTAATCTGACTTGCATTTGGCACACAAATTAATAACATTTCTAAACTGTTAAATATAAATAAAGCACTACAGTTACATCCCAGGGAATCATTTAGTGATGCTATAAGCAGAAGTGAGGAATCTGCAAATAGAATATTTGAACTTTCATCAATTTTTCTTTCACGTTCATCCAAAAATGCTTCTGTCATGAGACAAGGAACTGCAGATGCTGGTGTACAAAAAAAGACACAAAGTAACTCAGGGGGTCAGGCAGCATTTCTGGAGAACATGGGTAGGTGACATTTCAGGTTGGGACCCCTTTCAGTCTGAAGGGTCATTTTTTTTGTCACTAGTAGCATGGTACTTAATGCCCAGTAATGGGCACTGGTTCTATAAACCCTTTCTCAACTGTACTGAAGGATCTTCACAAGAGGACATCAAAGTGGTTCACCCACATTCTCAGGGGAAATTAGGGATGGGTAGAAAATACTTGCCTTGACAGCAAAGCCCGTTCATTACATTCATTACTTGGTCAAGACCAAACGCAGGCTCGGCGACCATTTCATTGAAGACCTCTGCTCAGTCCGCCTAAATCTACCTGATCTCCCGGTTGCTAAACACTTTAACTCTCCCTCCCATTCCCACACTGACCTTTCTGTCCTGGGCCTCCTCCATTGTCAGATTGAGGCCCAGCACAAATTGGAGGAACAGCACCTCATATTTCACTTGGGCAGCTTACACCCAGAAGTATGAATATTGACTTCCCTAATTTTGAGTAACCCTTGCTTTCCCTCTCTCTCCATCCCCTCCCCATCCCAGTTCTGATTGTCCCTGATTGCATTTTATCTCTATTTGCATTGTTGTTACCTTCTTCTAGCTAACAATGATCTGTTCTACATTTTCCTTGATCTCCACCCCCTTTGATGTTTTGTTCTCACACCTTACACTTCCTTGTCTCTGTATCCCCCACTCACCTGACTCTCAGTCTGAAGGGTCTCGACCCAAAGCGTCACCCATTTCTTCTCTCCAGAGATGCTGCCTGTCCAACTGAGTTACTCCAGCATTTTGTGTCTATCTTCATTACATTAATGTCTTTTATTTAAATTCCCTGAGAAACTATCGGAAAGTCAGTCTCATGAAACGTTTCTGTTCTTAGGTCGAAGGTATTCTTACAGTACCTTCAGCTGCAGTGTTCCAGGGAACGCTGGTAGAATAGCTAGATGCCTGAACTAAAGGTTCAAGACAAGTTCAAATACTTCCACAGCAGTTAGGGCATTTGAAGCTAGGAAATTTGGAATGAGCTTTTAAATTAAAAAAATTTTGGAACAACAGTTATGATCATAAAACCAGTAAATACCTATTTGATTCACTACTGTTCCTTATGACATTACAAATATCCATAAAGCCCACACCTAAAAGGGCCTGTCCCACTGTACGAGGTAATCATCACTCATGGACATTTTTCACAGTTCTCCCGATTTCCCGAATACCCCCTGGTTCGAGCTACGTACCCGTGTAATGCTATCAGGGAGTAAGGGAATTACCTCGTACAGTGGGAGCCCTTAAAAAGCCCTTCCAGTCCGTGCCGACCACTATTTTTTACCCCTCATCGCTTTTAAATGTTAAAATCGATTGCCTCCACCACCTCTGCTGGAAGCTTTCTCTGAGTAAAGAGGGTTACCCCATTTTTCATGTCATGCCCTCTTGTTTGATTCTTCCCTACCCTCAATGGGAAAAGCTTATCACGTCAAGTTTAAAGACCTCAATCAAGTCCCCCCTTAACGACCTAACTTGTTCAACCTTTCTCTGTAACATAGTTGCTCCCTGGGTAAATCTCCTCTGTACTCTATTTTGTTGACAATAACTAGGCGACCAAAATTGTTACTCCAGAATTGGTCTTACCAATGCCTTGTACAATTTTAACATTACTTCCCTACTCAATGCTCTGATTTATAAAGGCCAGCACACCAAAGGCTTTCTTTACCACCCTACATGCGATTCCACCTTCAGGGAACTATGCACAATTCCTAGATCCCTCTGTTCCACAGCATTTCCTCAATTCCTACCATTTACCATGTACGTCCTAATTTGTCCTGCCAAGATGTAGCACTTCACACTTATCAGCATTAAACTCCATCTGCCATCTTTCAGAATGGCCCAAATCTCTCTGTAGACTTTGAGAGTATCATCTGAGATCCAGGATGTACATGACAAACAACAGTGGACCCAACACAGATCCCTGAGGCACCCCACTGGTCACCGGCTTCCAACCTGACAAACAGCCATCCACCATTACTCTCTGACATCTCCCATTCAGCCACTGTTGAATCCATCTTGCTACTCCGCCATTAACACCCAAAGATTGAACCTTCTGAACCAACCTTCCATGGGGAACCTTGTCAAAGGCCTTACTGAAATCCATATAGAAAACTTCAAAACTACAGTAAGCGGGTGAGTCTTAAATGTCCTCTCCAACATCCTCAGAAACTACTCATTCAAGGACCAGAGGGCACAACCTCAGAATAAAAGGACATACCTTTAGTTTTGGAATGAGGAGGTATTTCTCTAACCATAATGTGATGAATCTGTAGAATTCATTGTCACGGACGGCTGCGGAGGCAGTCATTAGTTATTTTTACAAAGAAGATAGGGAGGTTCTTGATTAGTACGGGTGTCAGGGGTTACTGGGAGCAGGCAGAGAAAGATCAATCAGCCATGAATGAATGGTGGAGTAGACATGATGGGCCAAATGGTCTAATTCGGCTCCTATAACTTATGGGTCTTATTTGTATTTAAACCATTGTTATCTGCTGGTGAAAGTACTCAAAACTGTTAATAGTGTGTAATATCCAAATAACTTCAGGCCTGACTTTAATGATTTGTAGTTAATAGAGATATTCTCATTTGGCTTGCAACACCATTTCTATTTTTGGGTCCCAGATTCACCCCCCCCCCCCCACTCCCCCGCTTGCTATGCACTCATTAACCTCAATATGAATTCATTGCCACATTGGTTTTGGCTCAATACCACAAAGAAAGAATATCTGGAGGCATAGCACATTGACTGATGACTTCCATCTGACTCACTCCTTGAACAGTAGATGGAATATCTGAATCACTTAGATGAGGACACCCAGGAAGGAGCTGGGAAAAAATATTTAACAGTTTACCACAAGGAATGCCCAAACAGATCACAGGGCTATTATATCCATCTTTCAATATATCTCTGATAACTACACTTTTAGATCTCAATTATACATCTGGCTTCAAAACTGCCCGTGGAAAATCATGTTCATCTCATACCGTGGTTACTGTACTATGGCTGCAATTTAAAACAATTCCGTACTGAGACAGTGCTAATAGTTACTCTCTGAAACAAAAGACCCGCTCTTGGATTTATTTGAAGATATTTAATATGTGAAAAGCAATTTAGCAATTTTTTCAGGACTGTGCTGCTATAGCCTTTCAACTGGTGAATTCCAGAAAGAAAGGAGGAGGGTAGTAGGGTAGGAGGGGTGGAAATAACTTTATTGTCATATGCACTGTGAAGGTACAGTGAAATTCTTTGTTTTTGCAGACACAGTACAAAAAAGAGTTGCCACAAGGCGCCAACAAAGTAACAAAAGTACCTTTAAATATTGTTCATCCCTTCTACATCCCATCCACCCCCTCCCTACCCCCAACCCGGTCCTTCTTGTTCTCAGTGGCCCCCCAGAACTGACCCCCAGCTGTGCATCATCTGGTTCTCACGGTTTCCTCATCCAAATCATGGATAAACATTATGAATAACCACAGTCCAAGGACTGGTTCCTGTGTCACTCAAGTACCCTGCTAGTCTCTTGTCGCACAGAAAAAAACAAACTTGTTTATTCCTACACTGTTTCTTTTCTGTCAACCAATTTTCAAACTATGTCTGTGTAGAGTTCCTATGTTCTCCCTGTGTTTCCACGTTCTCGGTGCACTCGCTTGCGGTGCAGGCTCGACGGGCTGAATGGCCTACTCCTGCACCTAATTTCTATGTTTCTCCCTGTGATGCCGTGGGTTTTCTCTGGGTGCTCCGCTTTCCTCCCACATTCCAAAGACAGACAGATTTGTAGGTTAATTGGCTTCGGTAAAATTGTAAATTGTCCCTAGTGCGTAGGAAAATGTTAGTGTACGGGGTGATCGCTGCTTGCCGCTGGGTGGTGCGGGCTCGTTGGGCCAAAGAGCCCGCTTCCACTCTGTATCTCTAAAGTCTAATATTAATTTATTATCCCAATACCACACACTTTAAGTTTACCCACAAACCTTCAAAATGGGACTGAAAGCCTTATCTATTTTGCCAATTATATCTTCAAAAAACTAAAAAAATGTTTTATTAAATATGATTCTCCTTCCAGAAATCTTGGCTGACTTTGGGTGATATTTTTAGGTGTCCCGTTTTCTCATCCTTTATAATGGTTAGACTCACAGGGCTGTAATATCCTTAGAGTAGAGATACAGTGTGGAAATAGAATCCTTTGGCCAACCGAGTCCACACCGGCCATCGGTCACCCGGACACTAGTTCTACGTTATCCCACTTTCGCATCACACACACAACGGGCAACCTGCAGAAGCCAATTAACTTACAAACCTGTATGTCTTTAGAATGTGGGAAGAAAGCAGAGCACCTGGAGAAAAACCACACTGTTTCAGGGAGAATGTACAAACGCCAATACCATCAGCAGGGTTGAACCCGGGTCTCTGGCTTTGTGTGGCAGCAAGTCTACCACAGCACCACCTTGCTTTCTCTCTATCGCTCTGGGATTCGATTAGCAAGCCCACCAATATGCAGAAACTATCCCACAATATATTGAATTCTGGAAAACTATAACAATGTACATGGCTGCCTCCTAAATTCTCATGGATACAAATTATTCCACCGGGAATTAATTATTTTTCAGTGCCTTAAGTCTCTCCAGTGGTATTTTCTTACTGATACTAATTTCTTTCAGTTCCACATCTTCACTAGACTCAGGGTTGCCGGACATTTCTGGACAGACACTGGTGACCAAAGTATTTGTTTAATTGCTGCGCCTTTTTTTCTATTCCCCATCGTAAATGTTCCTGCCTCAACTATCAGAGAGCCACACCACAGGCAGCATCTCTGGAGAAAAGGAATGGGTGGCGTTTCAGGTTGAGACCCTTCTGCAGACTCAAAGCCATGGGGAAGGGAAACAAGAGATATAGACAATGATGTAGAGAGATATAGAACAAAGAATGAAAGATATGCAGAAAAGTAACAATGATAAAGGAAACATTTAGTTGTTTTCAAGAAGGAACTGCAGATGCTGGAGAATCGAGGGTTACACAAAAAGCTGGAGAAACTCAAATTGGAGAATTTGAGTTTCAATGGGCTTGAACATTGAATTTTCTCAATTCTGTTAACCCTTGCTGTCTCCTCCCCTTCCCACCTCTCCCTCAGCCCTCGGGCCCTGGCATTCCCTCTATCTCTATCTCCCTCCCCCACCCTAGTCGCACTAGCTTCTCATTTTCACACCACAAACAGCTTACAATGGCTTGTTCCCTTTACCATCAATACTTTTTTGCATATCTTTCATTCATTGTTCTTTATCTCTCCACATCACCGTCTATATCTCTCGTTTCCCTGATCCCTGACCAGTCTGAAGAAGGGTCTCGACCCGAAACGTCGCCTATCTCCTTCGCTCCTTAGATGCTGCTGCACCCGCTGAGTTTCTCCAGCTTTTTGTGTAACCCCTCCATTGTTAGTTGTTTGTTGGGTGAAAAGGAGAAACTGGTGCAACTTGTGTGTGTGGGGGGGGGGGGGGGGGGGGGGGAAGTTAGAGAAATCAAGATTGAGACCACTGGGCTGTAAGCTGCCTAAGCAAAATATGAGATGCTGTTTCTCCAATTTGTGTTTAGCATCACTCTGACAATGGAGGAGACCGAGGACAGAAAGGTCAGTGTGGAAATGGGAAGGTGAATTAAAGTGTTTAGCAATCAGGAGATCAGGTATGTCCAGGCGGATTGAGCGAAGGTGTTCAGCGAAACGATCGCCCAGTCTACGTTTGGTCTCGCCGATGTATAAGGTCCCTGGTGCTGTAAGGCCGCAACTCTACCAATGCGCCACTGTGCCGCCCAACCTAAACAGGCCTACTTCCTAGTCTAGCCCTAAACCCAGTCCGACCTTGTCCTAAACGGCCTGATCTATTGATCTACACTAAAATTACACAATTTTCTAGCTGGTCTCAACAACGCTTGAAATAAGACTTCCTTACCCCTGAAATTAAACTCTCTCACAATACAAATATACATAACATTGTCACTCCCAATTGCTTGTTCGATCTACATAGATCTACCCTTTGAGTAGAATAGAGGATGGAAATAGGCCCATTTGGCCCATCTTGCCCACACTGACCAACACATCCCATCTGCACCTGCCTGCATTTGGCCCATATATCCCTCTAAAACTGTCCTATCCTTGTACATCTAAATGCTTCTTAAAGGTTGTGATAGTACCTGCCTCAACTACCTCCTCCAGCAAATTGTTCCATACACCCACCACCATTTGTGTGAAAAAGTTCCCCTTAGATTCCTATTAAATCTTTCCAGCCTCACCTCAAACATATGGCTACTCGATTTCCCTACTCTGGGCAAGAGACTGTGCAACTACCCAATCTAATCCTCTTATGAGTTTGTACACCTCTATCAGTTCACCCCTCATCTTCTTGCGCTCTAAGGAATAGAGTCCAAGACTGCTCAACCTCCCTATAGCTCAGGGCCTCAAGTCATGGTAACATCCTTGTAAACCTTCTCTGCACCTTTTCCAGCTTGATGGCCTTCAGTGATTTGTGTACAAGCACTCTAGTTTGCTTTGAGAATTAACACTATCCAAGTCTCAAAAATAACCTGCTTTTCCGTTATGTGCACCTACTGTAAGTAGATGATCTCACGTTTCTTTCCACATTATATTTCATTTTCCACAACCTCGCCCACTTACTCAGCTTGTTCATATCCCCATGGCACAGAAACACTTGCCTGCATTGTCTGAATGTATCATTCATATTTTCCACAAAAATAAATAGAATACAATTCAACATGACTATTGAGATAACTCATAGAGTCATAGAGTGATACAGCGTGGAAACAGGCCCTTCAGCCCAGCTTTCCCACAACGGCCAACATGTCCCAGCTACACTACTCCCACCTGCCCGCATTTGGTCCATATCCCCCCAAACCTGTCCTACAAGCTGCCTAACTGTTTCTTAAACATTGGGATAGTCCCAGCCACAACTACCTCTTCTGGCAGCTTGTTCCATACACCCACCACCCATTGTGTGAAAAAGTTACCCCTCAGATTCCTATTAATTCTTTTCCCCTTCTCCTCAAACTTATGTCATCTGGTCCTCGATTCACCTATTCTGGACAAGACACTATGCATCTACCTGATCTATTCCTCTCATGATTTTATACACTAGTACACTGATTTTACACACTAGTTTTAATACAACTAGTGTTCAAATATTCACAGCATTTCAAAGAAAAAATGATCGACTGACTTTGAATTGAAATATTAAACTTTTGGTGGAATGTTGAATGTACAAAAAATTATCAAAAATTCCTCTCAGTCAGATCAAATTTCTAAAAACAGGATATTGCTAACCCTTTGAGTAGAATGTTGGTACTTATTAGTCTAATATTGCTCTATTTTAAAATAACTGCATTGCGTTGTGTATATCTTAGTAGGGAGAAGGACTAAACGACTTAACCCTGAAAAAAAAAAATCAGGAGAAATAGTCAGATCAATGATCCAACCAGGTTATTTTTCTGATAACCATATCTTACAGAGAATCTAGATCCATTGGAATGCATGTATAGGGAAAATAGGTCCACAGGGGATATAATCTCCTTTGCACCACATTCAGCTCTGGATCATCACAGACTATAAGAGCACGTATATCAGGATGCTATTCATTCCATGCCATTATACTGAATAAGCTCATCCCTAACCTTGCCCTTGGGGCCTTCATCTGCAGCTGGCTTCTGGATTTCTTCACTGGCAGACCTCAGTTGTTAGAATTGGTCGTAAGATTTCCTCCACCCTGTCCCTCAATACTGGTGCCCCTGAAGATCATGTGCTCAGTTCCCTATTCTCTAATTGCACTTTTATTTTTGCATTACATCTTTCCACCACTCGCCATTGTATTTATTGTTGCATTTATCATTAAGGTAAGGTACACTGTCTCTGTGAACTTCACGCAAACAAAGAATTTCATTACACCCCGTGCATAGGACAATAAACCCGTGCATAGGACAACTAGGAGTAATGCTCATTTTCCTAATGTTACAATCTGTCCACATTGGCCTTGAAAATAACTAGTGGTTCCACCTCCACAGGTCTCCGAGGGTTGGAACAATAAGATTCATGATGCACTGAGAGAATAAATTCTTCCAGTTTGTCTTAAATAAATAAACATTTCTGAAATTCCATCTCCATTTATCAAATTCCTCCATGAGTGTAAATATCCTCTTTGCATCTAATGAGTGTTTCTCGTGTTTCAATGCAATCTTGTGTTTCAATGCAATCACTTCTCATTTTCTTGGCGCTTGATGCTCCAAAGGGGAAATACCCAACCTGTTCATCCTTTCTTTATAGCTCATTCCTTATTCCCATGAATCAACCAGACAAAACATTTCTGAACCTACTCCAAAGTTTGTATACCCCTTACAAAACAAGGAGATTTAAACAATGCACCGCATCTCTGCTATAGCATGCTCTTCCAATTTTATATAAAGGCCAAAATTCCTAATTATTTGCAATGATTACAAGCCTTGGGTTTTATTTACTATACAGACTATTGAATAACATAAATCCAACCAAACAGATTTTGTGATGACTGCACAAACAACTAGATCATATAAATCTACACAAATAAAACTCTGCAAAGATTAATTCATGTTTAATAGAACTGCATTAAAACAAAGCTTAATAAGATCTGCAAATGGGATGCCAGAAAACCTTTCACTACTACAAACAGAAATGCAATAATTTGCTAAAGAAACATTTCCACAGTTATCTTCAACTCAACTTACAGGTAGTTCTGCTATAGCATGTATTTCCACAATACAAATTGAATATAATACAAATTAGGGAACATTAAGGTCATAAGGAATAAATTAGGGAACATTAAGGTCATAAGGAATGGGAGTAGAATTAGGCCATTTGGCCCATCAAGTCTACACCACCATACAATCATGACTGATCCTGCTTCCTAACCCCATTCTCCTGCCTTCTCCCGATAACCTCTGACACCCTTACTAATCGATGTATTCTTTGCATTATGCAGGCCAAATTAGCTATAATGTAATTTTGATTGGGAACTAGAGAACCACTTAAAATTTACTTTGAAAGTTGACAAGTGAAAAAAAGTTGTTCTGGATTTGTCGTGGATTGGGGGGGGGGGGGGGGGGGGGACAGTTTCCATGTAACCTTCCCACAAAAATTAGACACCACTGTCTCTTAAAAACACAGCTGCTACTTTCACCATGGGGAGCGATTGAAATTGACTAGCAATTGATTCTACTGATACTTGTCGAACACTCTATTAAACAATGTAACGTATTTTCTTTAACATTTTTAGCTCGCAGTAAAAACTTATTGCGACTGAAAAGACCTTTATCTTTGAAAATCCTATGGGAATTGTGGCTTTATTATTTCAAGTTCAATACTCTTTAGCCTCTAATTCCCTTTGCCCCACTGACACAATCATCTTTCTCACATCATTGGGTTTCTTAAGAACACATATCTCACATTATAGCAGAACCACCTGTACCATTGCAAAATTATGATCCAAACATCATAATGCTGCCAAAATTATCTGTGTATTAGAGCCAAATTGTTATAAAAGAAAATCCATAAAAGAAAAACAAATGAAAATCAGCAGTGATCCTTTTCGGAGTTTGAAATCTTTTGTCATCTGTATGCATAAAAATAGCACTAATGAATTCAGAACCTTGCAAACATCAAGGCATTTTGCTAAACCTTCAGGGAGACGTTTCCCTGGAACAAATTAAGTATAAGACCATCTTGTAACATTTATATAAATATTCCAAACTATTTAGAAAATTGACAATTTTAACATCAAATTTTAATTACTGGAAATTCTACCTGTAATTATCCTTTGTTACACGTTAACAACTTTTTCTGCAAAAAAAAAGTACTATAGCCAAAATAAAGAAAATCAAGGAAGAATAAATATGGGATTTTTCAGAAAGTAAGCACAGCCCCACATCCTGTGCAAATTTGTAAAGGGGAAAAATGTGCAACTTTTTAGTCAAATATTAGCACCATATCAAGTCAGTTTCTGATGTATAAGATACATTCTTTAACCTCATAAAATGATCAGAGCAAACTTTCAAGATGTTGTTTACTTTGAAGCACAACATTTTACTGCTGCAGATTTTTGTTAAAACAATGAGCATCTTATTTATTACTAAAATTATGTGCCTTTAGAATGGGGATAAGGAGGAATTTCTTTAGTCAGATGGTGGTGAATCAGTGGAATTCATTGCCACATTAGGCTGTATAGGCCAAGTCATTGGATATGTTTAAGGTGGAGATTTATAGGTTCTTGATTAGTAAGGGTGTCAAGGGTTATGGGGAGACGTCAGGTAAATGGGGGTGAGAGGGAAAGATAGGTCGGCCATGATTGAATGGCAGATCAAACTTGATGGTCTGAATGGCCAAATTCTGCTCCTACAGTACAACTTATGAACTTATTACCCTATTCACTCCAAACTAACCTGGTTCTTTAAACTACTAACTTTAGGAGATAGACATAGAATGACACTGTTTATGGTATAAAGTATTTTCTTTCCATTCCACGATAAACATATTCAGACCTTTGTTAAGGCATACAATTGCAACTCAGAAATGATAATGAAATGATAATGAAATGATAATGCCAACATGCAAGGTCATGAAGCTGACTGCTTTGGTATACAATAATGATTTAATACATTATAATGTTCTCAAACTTTGAGCAATTCCAATTTCCAAAAAGACCATAAGACATAGGAGCAGAATTACGTCATTCAGCCCATCAAGCCTGATCTGCCATTCAATCATGGCTGGTCTATCTTTCCCTGTTAACATAGAAACATAGAAAATAGGTGCAGGAGTAGGCCATTCGGCCCTTCGAGCCTGCACCGCCATTCAATATGATCATGGCTGATCATCCAACTCAGTATCCCGTACCTGCCTTCTCTCCATACCCCCTGATCCCCTTAGCCACAAGGGCCACATCTAACACCCTCTTAAATATAGCCAATGAACTGGCCTCAACTACCTTCTGTGGCAGATAATTTCAGAGATTCATCACTCTCTGTGTGAAAAATGTTTTTCTCATCTCGGTCCTAAAAGACTTCCCCCTTATCCTTAAACTGTGACCCCTTGTTCTGGACTTCCCCAACATTGGGAACAATCTTCCTGCATCTCACCTGTCCAACCCCTTAAGAATTTTGTAAGTTTCTATGAGATCCCCCCTCAATCTTCTAAATTCTAGCGCGTACAAGCCGAGTCTATACAGTCTTTCTTCACATGAAAGTCCTGACATCCCAGGAATCAGTCTGGTGAACCTTCTCTGTACTCACTCTATGGCAAGAATGTCTTTCCTCAGATTTGGAGACCAAAACTGTACGCAATACTCCAGGTGCGGTCTCACAAAGACCCTGTACAACTGTACAAAATCCTTTTGCTATGAATGCTAACATACCATTTGCTTTCTTCACAGCCTGCTGCACCTGCATGCCTACTTTCAATGACTGGTGTACCATCACACCCAGGTCTCGTTGCATCTCCCCTTTTCCTAATCGGCCACCATTCTGATAATAAGCCCATTCCACTGCTTTCTTACTATAACCTTTGATGCCCTTACCAATCAAGAACCTATCAATCTCTGCTTTAAAAACACCCAATAACTTGGCCTCTACAGCCATCTGTGGCAATTAATTTCACAGGTTCACCACCCTCTGGCTAAAAAAATCCTCCTTATCTCCATTCTAAATGTGCGTCCTGTTATTCTATTTAGGATTTAGCATCCTATCGTTCGCGGAGCTGGATTCAGCCACGGGACTGACTTACTTACCATCACCCAGCAGGGCCACAACTTCGGAGGCCTGGATCGCCTCAGCGCAGAGGGAGAACAAGGAGAGAAGAGACAAAGACTTTAAGACTTTTGCCTTCCATTACAGTGTGGAGGTGCCTGGTGAACCCACTGTGGTAGATGTTAAATTTGTGTTTATTGTGTGTTTTTGTTATTTTTATTATATGTATGACTGCAGGCAAGAAATTTCGTTCAGACCAAAAGGTCTGACAATAAAAGTAGCATTTCATTCATTCATCTCGGATTTTACAAAGATATTCCTAATTTAGCATGATTTAATAAACAGGTATAAATTGTGGTCTTACTAAGATTCCTCTTGCGGGTGTCAGACGATGGCAGAGGAGAAATGGCAGTGCGTGTGTAGAGACCATCCTTACAATCTTCACCCTTAAACCCAGGGCAACACCTCCACGCCAGCTGTGTCACCACCTTAAAAGCAACTTTATACGTCGGGCGAAAATGTGTCCGATATCTATTTGGGAAAATAGATTTTTTAAAGTTACATGAAACATCGACATACAGAATTTAAAATCCATTGAAGACAAACACAAAATTCTGGAACACAAACACAAAACTCAGCGGGTCAGGCAGCATCTCTGGAGAAGAGGAATAGGTGACTTTTCAGGTCGAAACCCATCTTCGGACTGTAAAATGCATTGTTGGTGACGTGCCCTAATGTTGTAATGAAAAGCCCTAGGCTTTGCAGGATAACTCCCAGAATTATAACCTATTATTCCTCATCTGAAAGCAAAATATTGTATGCACTAGAGGTTTGAAAATGAAATGGAAAATGTTTGAGACATTAGGAACTGCAGATGCTGGGATTGTGAGTAAAAACACACATCAGCGGATCAAGCAGCATTGGTGGAGGGAGTGGACAAGCGATATTTTCAGGTCAGCCCCTAAACGTCACCCATCTTTGTCCTCCACAGATTCTGTAAAATTGTAAATTATCCCTAGTGCGTAGGATGGTGTGGATGGATGGATCGACTGGGCTTATATTCACTGGAATTTAGAAGGATGTAAGAGGATCTTATAGAAACATTAAATTCTTAAGGGATTGGACAAGCTAGATACAGGAAAAATGTTCCCGATATTGGGGGGGTCCAGAATCAGGGGCCACAGTTTAAGAATAAAGGATAGGCCATTTAGGACTGAGATGAGGAAAACATTGTTCACCCAGAGAGTTGTGAATCTGTGGAATTCGCAGCCACAGAGGGCCGTGGAGGCCAATTCACTTTATGTTTTCAATAGAGAGTTAGACATAGCTCTGAGGGCAAACGGAATCAAGGGGTATGGGGAGAAAGCAGGAACAGGGTACTGACTTTGATCATATTCAATGGTGGTGCTGACTCTAAGGGCCGAATGGCCTACTCCATCTATTTTCTATGTTTCTAAAGTGCTACTTTACGGGGTGATCGCTGATCGGCGTGGAATTGGTGAGCTGAAGGGCCTGTTTCCACCCTGCATGTCTAAAGTAAAGTCTAAAGTCTAAAATAGTATGGGAACTTCATTTAGAGCATTTGGGCATTGATAATGGAAAACAGTAGCTTTGTTTATTGGCTCGTATAGAGAAGCATCTGAAGCAGCTAGCCTGCAAGTATAGTTCTCCCACTCCAGCCTTGGAGCTCCGATGCAAATGTGGAAATAGTCTGCAAGGCCATTTTCACATCTGTTCCGATCACTGCGGAAAAGATATGGCAAGTTTCTAATGCGGGTAACGAGCCATTCAAAACTGAACGAGACAAATCCTCACCATCACTGGTTGCACCACACATAAACTCAGAGCAAACTTTGTAACACATGGTATTTGCAAAGAGGCTATTGGATAACGGTTTGCAATTCGGAAGGGTCCCAAACCGAAACCTCACCTATCCATGTACTCCAGAGATGCTGCCTGATCCACTGAGTTACTCCAGCACAGTGTTGCAGCAGTAGAGCTGCTGCCTTACATCGCCAGAGACCTAGGTTCGATCCTGACTACGGGTGCTTGTCTGTATGGCGTTTGACGTTCTCCCCATTATCGCACGGGTTTTATCCAGGTGCTCCGATTTCCTCCCACACTCCATTATCGCACGGCTTTTATTAAAAAATTGTAAATTATCTCTAATGTGTAGGATAGTGCTAGTGTATGGGGTGATCGCTGGTCGTGCGGACCCGTTGGGCCGAAGGGCCTGGTTCCACGCTGTATCTCTAAAGTCACTTTGTGTCTTTTTTAATTTTAATTTTAACTGCTAGTTAGAGAAATAGAATCAAATAGTGTTTCAGAATCATCACCGAATTTAAAATTAGAAGGGCCAAGAGATCAGCCAGCACAATGAAAAAGACACTTAAAAAAAAGAGAGCCATGTAATGGAGCGGGCATCCTTGTGAAGGCATGACTCTGATTTTATCCTCAGCTATAAACCAAAGTTGCATTCAACACTGAGGTACATTGTTGCAGAAGTGTTAATGCATTAAAGACTCAGGACACAGTCCAAGTCTAGAAGGGAAAGTGGAACTGAGGCAGTTAAAGCAACTAAAGTAAAAATCACTATAATGTTTTTTTTTAAAGGAGAGGATTTGGGTGCTGAAAGTGCCAGGTAGATTGGAGATGCAAAAATGTATTTTCAGAGAGATTGGAGGTAAATAGTTCCAAGAATTATCTAGAAAGAGTAGGAGAGAGATTCACGAAGGCTCGTGCAAACCACTTCATCCCAATGCCACAAACTAAAGATCAAAAGGAGCAAAGTTGCGAGGAGGATTGCACCCAAGTCCTACAATGAAAAGATTGAAGGAATATGGAGGAATTGGCAGCACGGTGGCTTTATAGAGTTGCTGCCTTATAGTGCCAGAGATTCGGGTTCGATCCTGACTACGGGTGCTGTCTGTCCTCGTGATCGCAGGGGTTTTCGCCGGGTGCACTTGTTTCCTCTCACACTCCAAAGACGTACATGTTTGTAGGTTAATTTTGCTTCAGTAAATTGGCCCTCGTGTGTAGGATAATGTTAGTCTACAGGGATCACGGGTCGGCGTGGGTTCGGTGTGCCAAAGGGCCTGTTTCCGTGCCATATCGCTAAACTAAAGTGATTCCTTCTAGAGATGGTCTAGAGATGGAAAGTCCAGCAACAACAGGCGAGTCTCCAGGGTCAAGCAATGCAGTAAAGTTGGTGATCAAGGGATCTCAGTCACTTAACCTTGTAACTTTCTAGAGTAAAATTACATGCTGTGAGACTAGCTTAAAAGGGGGAAGGCATTGTGGTGTGCAAAAATAAATGTAAAGACATTGTCACCTTTTGAAAGTTGGAGAAGCTCAAATTAACCAGAATTCTATCTTTCTCTGCATTTTCACCCAGAGAGTTGTGAATCTGTGGAATTCTCTGCCACATAAGTATTCAAGAGAAAGATAGATTTAACTCTTAGGGCTAATGGAATCAAGGGATATGGGGAGAAAGCAGGAATGGGGTACTGATTTTGGATGATCAGGCATGATCATATTGAATGGCAGTGCTGGCTCGAAGGGCCAAATGGCCTACTGCACTTATTTTCTATGTTTCTATTTTCTACACTACTCAACAGGAGACTGGGAACACATACTCACTATCCACTGAAAGTTAAACTACTTCATTCATCTGTGAAAGTCTAATCATATTGATCTGGGAATTTGTCGCCTGAAGTCACAAGGATCACAAGCACTAAAGTAAGCAATTCCAAGTTACTAATGGGGCTTTTTAAAGGAAGATAACCAACTCAAAAGTCAGCAATTGCAGACCAGACTGTTGAACTATTATTTAAATTTGCCTTGCAGCTGAAGCTTCTTATAATTAACTAAAGTGTAAGGTGCAGCAAAATAATGAAAGGAATGTAATTTTACAGCACTGTTGCTAGCTGACCATTTCAATGGACCTCCCTCGTCAGATTTAATTAGGGGGGTTAAATCACAGACGTGCTTTAGAAACATGGAAAGGTTCCCCTTGAGAGAATCTCCTGATTTGATCAAAGTTGACCATTCAGGCCTTAAAGTTTTGCCATAATACTGACAAGGGCTTTTAAATCAAAAGGGAAAGAGAGCAAAAGATAATATTTAAATCATCTTTTTAAGAATGCATCATCATCATCCTTCACTCTCTATGTGGTAAATATTTTATTCTATACATCATTTTAACTTAATTCATATTGCCACTTTCTGGCCAGAATCGAAAGATGCAGCTGTGATACTGACACAGATATCTGTCAGATACTCTGGGAAATGGGTCAAGATACAGGTACAACAGGGAAGACACCGCCAAACTAAGCTCATCCTGTTCACATTTTAGAAAGAGGCCCCACTAAAGGTATTATATACAGTCTGTGGTGAGTCAATTCTAAATCAAAATATACAATGCTTGAAATCTTCTGCGAACAATGACAACCAGGATAACTTGCATTTCAATTATTTTGTTTTCCTTCACGAGAGGATAGAAGGTATTTTTGAAACATAGGGGCTGTTGAAATCTAGGGAAGTAATTGATGAGAGGAAACCATGCATATATTGTTGCGCAAGAGGGTCTGGAAACCGGGGCAACAGATCTCGACGCTTCAGTGCTTTGAAGTCTGTGCACATGGAGGAAATCTTCATGTTGATCAAGAGATAAAGTTCTCCAAGGAGCTTTACAGCAGAGGTAACCATTTTAAAGCACATCATTCATTTAGCAACGGTACAAAAGGTTCATGCCATTCCTCCAAAGAGGTCATGCGCAGTTTAAACACAATTATAGTCAATATTTGTACTGTTCAAATTGCTATCCTTTTCTCTTAAGGTAACACATCCCTTTTCATGGACAGCTCCATAGATGTTAAAAGATCTTTAGTATTTTATCATCTGACAATTCATCACATGAAAGCTAGTCCCTCATTCATCCACACAGTGATTTGCATTATGATATTACTTTGAAGATAGACACAAAAAGTGTCTAAAAGAGCAACTCAGCAGGTCAGACAGATCTCCGGAGAAAAGGAATAGGTCAGGTCAAGTCCCTTCTTCAGACCCGAAACGTCACCTATTCCTTTTCTCCAATTGAATTCTTCGTATGTTGCAAAACATACTCGGCGAATAAAGTGTGATTCTGATAAGATCTACCTCCCCCCCACCCTCCCACTACTTTCAGTCTGAAGAAGGATTCTGACCCAAAACATCACCTATTTATTTTCTCCGGAGATGCTGCCTGACCCGCTGAGTTATTCCAGCACTTTGTATCTTTCAAGAGTCAAGAGTGTTTTATCCTATGTCCCAAAACGGAACAATGAAATTCTTACTTACAGCAAGCACATCCGAAATGCAAGCACTGTACTCTTTAAACACCAGATTAAACACCAACAAAGTTCAGTATATTAAAAAAAAAAGTGCAAAGACAAAAACAATGGCCCCAAGTCCATGCAATTGGGGCTTGGTTGGAGGTAGTCGTGTTTAATAAATAGCCTGGTGGTTGTTGGGGGGGGGCGAGAACGTCTTCAGGCCCGAAGCTCGTCATCCCCAGAGCAGAGTCACGCCCGTGACATCGCCCTGACCCTCGTACAGCGGAATCCCATTGTTATGCCTTTAATTGGCACCCGTGCTGTTGCTGAGAAGGTAGAGATGAACCCGGGAAGGGAGAAAGCGGGGAGAGGAGTTGCTTCTTACTTACACCACGGCAGGCGGACAGTTGGGTAGACCCCAAGGACACGGCTGGTACTCTGCCTTGATGTAGCTCCCTGCGCCGTCCATCACCGAGCAGGTCACGTTCTTCTTAACAATGTAGGCGCACCAGTTTCTGTAGCCCGGGGGTGGTAGAACGAGGGCACACATTAATTAACACAGGGGCTTTGTAGGAAGAAACTGCAGATGCTGGTGTACGCCGATGACGGTCGCAAAATGCTGGAGTAACTCAGCGAGTCAGGCAGCATCTCTGGATATAAGGCATTCCTTCTATCCAGAGATATTGCCTTTCACGCTGAGCTTCTCCAGCACTCTGTGTCTATTAACACAACAAGGACTTGTCCGTGGTTTGGAGATGTCAGACCACTCGGCAAAGCCATAGCTCCCTTTCCCACCGCTAGTTTTGGATTAGTACGGGTTATGGGGAGACGGCATGAGAATTGGGTTAGGAGGGAGTGATATATCAGCCATGATTGAATGGCGGAGTAGGCTTGATGGGTCAAATGGCCAAATTGTGCTCATATCACTTAAGATCTTATGAGACTACCACTGCCCCAAAGCCAACGCGCTGGGTGTTTCACCTCGGACCTAAACCGCCCAGGATACCAGTAGCACCACGCTGTGCACAATTTTAATCACAGTGTATAAACAGGGCAAGAATACTGGGTATGATATCTCTGGGAACGCGGTTCTTAAACTGAACAAGGCAAGGTTGCTATACGATACGATACTAATGAATGTCTGTACAACCTCCGAGAATGTCGGAATTATTTTTTACACAGTCCTTGTCTTGTATTTATTTTTTTAATTCTGAATGAAGTTTATTTTTGATTAAAGGAACTGAACAGGGCAAGTTATCCCAGTTATTTTAAACATCATACGCGCTTTAATCGCAGATAACACACCCAAACAGCTCAGTTGTTTTAATGCAATATCAACACAGGTCGGTGTGTGCAAGAATGAGGCGAAGTACTGGTGGCCAAAGGTCCTATAGCGGATATAGTAGTTACTGGTAACTTTTGAAACGTGGACACAGGACAGGCGAGAGTTGACTTACTTGCTTCGTCCTGGAGTTCTGCTGCCAGGAAACTGCGGAGTGGACCTGGACGAATAGAGGTTGTAACTGGTAGATGGAGGAAGAGTCGTTTCAACGCCAGACATCAGGACACCGACCAGAATCAAAGAGCAGCTCAGGAACACCGCCTCGCTCTCTGCTAATCTTGCGGCCATTGTCGCAGGGGGCAGTTGTTCAAAGTGTCCACTTTCTCTCCGTTGGAGCACAACCTCTGAAAGTGCAAACGATGGAGCAAACTTTATTCTTCTCTCCCGGAGAACAGCTGGTTTCAGATCTGCAGGAAAGAGACAGAAAGCTTCAACAGTTGAACTGGTCGTGGGTCTGCCCTCTGGAGATCAGCAGCCCGGTACACCGAAGAGCATTGCCTTGGTCTCAGCCAAAGATCTTTGGTCTCTGGCTTTTCCTGTTACTCTGGTCTGAGTTTTTTTTTAACGGAATGACGTTGATCTTCCTGCACTGGAATTTCAGGCACACCACTAGGAACTTTGCTTCTCTGTTTTTTTTTCCCTGTTCCCAAAAAAAAAGTTGGCTTTAAGCTCCATCCCCGCGTCTGGATGGGAGGTGACTGTAACTTCACCGTATAACCATATAGAGTGAACAAACTGCAGCAGAGCGAAGGCTTCAAAAAGCGTTCTAATAATGACTGAGCTACACGAGGTGAAGGGAATGTCAGGGCGATGCCAATTCACCTCCTCATCCACATTACACCGTCTCCGTTTGGTGAAATAGTAACTTCTTTACAAAGTCTTGCTTGCCAAAAGGAGAAAAAAAAATCAATTTGGATCCAGCTCGCTGTAAATTAGATAAAAATAGCGTATGTTGTCATCTTGGTGGGACAACTCATTTTTGGCTCATTTTTACAGTAATTGCATTTCAACATTATACGATAATTTTGCATGAGCCTATTACTGCTGGCAGTCATAGGGAGATTTTTGGTTTTCACGTTGAAAGAAGACAATAAGAATCAGACTCGTACCATATCAACCGGGAATTCTGTGCAATGGGAAACGGTATTGATCTGCCTATTATTCGCTTACAGGTGTGTCAGTTTGAAGCAGATTCAATTGCGGGTGCTGGTCTCAAGTACAGCACAGGAACGGCCCTTCGGCCCACAATGTTTGTGCCGAACATAATTCCTACTCAGTCCCTCCCCCACCCTAGATAGACACAAATCATAATCATACTTTATTAGCCAAGTATGTTTTGCAACAGACGAGCAATTTGATTTGCCATACAATCATACCAATAAATAGCAACAAAACACACAAAGTACATTTTAACATGAACATCCACCACAGTGACTCCTCCACATTCCTCACTGTGATGGAAGGCGAAAAAGGTTCTTGCATAGTCGAGGGCCTTGAGCCTTCCGTTGACGGGGCGATCTTAGCTCCAGTAGCTGGCAGTCGGGCCCACCGCATCGGGGCGATCAAGTTCCCGCATTGGGGGGGGGGGGGGGGGGAATCTCAGCACCCTCACCCTCAGGTCGGGACTTGCCGAAACCTTCTGCGACGTTTGGAGCTCCCGACATTGGTCTCTACCCGACACTGCGAGCTCCTCGATGGTGAAATCCGCAGGCCGCGGTTGGAGCGTCGATCCCAAGCAAGGGATTGGCTCCAAAGGTAAGTCCACGTCCCCGCGGTGGCGCTCAAAGTCAGTCTCGAGCGAGGCCTCCAGCTCCCTGATGTTAGGCCGCAGAGCGACCGGAGATACGACCCGGCAAACAATCGTGTCTCCGACAAGGTAAGAGATTGAGAAAAAAGTTTCCCCTGAACCCCTCCCCCACACCTCACAAAAAACAAACCCGAGAACATTAACTCAAACTTTTAAAACAAACTAAAAATAACATTAAAAAAATACAATAGACAATAGGTGCAGGAGTAGGCCATTCAGCCCTTCAAGCCAGCACCGCCATTTAATGTGATCATTGGCTGATCATCCACAATCAGTACCCCGTTCCTGCCTTCTCCCTATATCCCCTGACTCTGCTATCTTCAAGAGCCCTATCTAGCTCTCTCTTGAAAGTATCCAGAGAACTGACCTCCACGCCCTCTGAGGCAGAGAATTCCACACACTCACAACTCTCTGTGTGAAAAAGTGTTTCCCCATCTCTGTTCTAAATGGCTTACCCCTTATTCTTAAGGTTCCGGACTCCCCCAACATCTGGAACATGTGGGGGGTACACAAAATGCTGGAGAAACTCGGTGGGTGCAGCAATATCTATGGAGAAAAGGAGATAGGTAACGTTTCGGGCCAAAACCCTTCTTCAAACTGACTAAACTCACCTCTAGCGTGTCCAAACCTTTAACAATCTTATATGTTTCAATAAGAAATCCCCTTTCATCCTTCTAAATTCCAGAGTGTGCACGCCCAGCCGCTCCATTCTCTCAGCACATGACAGTTCCGCCATCCCGGGAATTAACCTTGTAAAACTACCCTGCAGTCCCTCAATAGCAAGAAAATCCTTCCTCAAATTTGGAAACCAAAACTGCACACAAAACTTGTCTCATGAGGGCCCTGTATAACTGCAGAAGGACCTCTTTGCTACTATACTCAACTCCTCTTGTTATGAAGGCCAACATGCCATTTGCCTTCTTCACTGCATGCTGTACCTGCATTCTTACTTTCATTGACTGATGAACAATGACCCCCCAGATCCCTTTGTAGTTCCCTGTTTGCCAACTTGACACCATTTAGATAATAATATGCCTTCCTGTTTTTGCTACCAAAGTGGATAATTTCACATTTATCCACATTAAACTGCATCTGCCATGCATCTGCCCACTCACCCAACCTGTCCAAGTCACCCTGCATTCTCATAGCACCATCCTCACAGTTCACACTGCCACCCAGCTTTGCATCGTCTGCAAAATTGCTAATGTTACTTGTAATCCCTTCATTTAAATCATTAATATATATTGTAAATAGCTGCGGTTCCAGCACCGAGTCTTGCAGCACCCCACTAGTCACTGCCTGCCATTCCAAAAGGGACCAGTTAATCACTACACTGTTTCCTGTCTGCCAACCAATTTTCTATCCATGTCAGCACTCTACCCCCAATACCATGTGCCCTAATTTTGCCCACTAATCTCCTATGTGGGATCTTATCAAATGCTTTCTGAAAGTCCAGGTACACAACATCCACTGACTTTCCTTTGTCCATTTTCCTTGTTACATCCTCAAAAAATTCCAAAAGATTTGGCAACAATGATTTCCCCTTCGTAAATCCATGCTGACTTGGACCGATCCTGTTACTGCTATCCAAACGTGCCACTATTTCATTTTAATGATTGACTTCAGCATCTTCCCCAACACCAATGACAGGCTAACTGGTCTATAATTCCCTGTTTTCTCTCTCCCGCCTTTCTTAAAAAGTGGGATAGCATTAGCTACCCTCCAACCCGCAGTAACTGATCCTGAATCTATAAAGCATTGGAAAATGATCA
The DNA here is from genome assembly GCA_035221665.1 of Okamejei kenojei. NCBI lineage: Eukaryota > Metazoa > Chordata > Chondrichthyes > Rajiformes > Rajidae > Okamejei > Okamejei kenojei. The sequence continues at coordinate 41,516,980 of CM069134.1, forward strand.
CCAATGCATCCACGATTTCTAGAGCCTCTTCCTTAAGTACTCTGGGATGCAGACCATCAGGCCCTGGGGATTTATTAGCCTTCAGTCCCATCAGTCTATCCAACACCATTTGCTGCCTAATGTGGATTTCCCTCAGTTCCTCCGTCATCCCAGATCCTCTGGCCACTACTGTATCAGGAAGATTGTTTGTGCCTTCCTTAGTGAATACGGATCCAAAGTACCTGTTCAACTCGTCTGCCATTTCATTGTTCCCCATAATAAATTCACCCTTTACAGTCTTCAAAGGTCCAGATTTGGTCTTGACTAATTATTTCGCTTCACATACCTAAAGAAGATTTTACTAACCTCTTTTATATTCTTGGCTAGCTTACCTCCTTTTTTTCTCCCTGTATTGCCTTTTTCGTTATCTTCTGTTGGTCTTTAAACATTACCCAATCCTCTGGCTTCCCGCTCATCTTTGCTGTGTTGTACTTTTCATACTGTCCCTGACTTCCCTTGTCAGCCACGGTCACCCCTTACTCCCGTTGGAGTCTTTCTTCCTCTTTGGAATGAACTGATCCTGCACCTTCTGTATTATTCCCAGAAAAACCTGCCATTGTTGTTCCACTGTCATCCCTGCTAGGGTATCTTTCCAGTCAACTTCGGCCAGTTCCTCCCTCATGGCTCCATTGTCCACTTTGTTCAACTGTAACACTGACACCTCTAATTTACCCTTCTCCCTCTCAGATGTAGATGAAAACATCATATTATGGTCACTACCTCCTAATGGCTCCTTAACCTCAAGTTCCCTTATCAGATCCCGTTCATTACAGAACACTAAATCCAGAATTGCCTTTTCCCTGGTAGGCTTCTGTACAAGCTTCAGTTCATGGAGGCACTCCACAAACTCCTTTCTTAGGTTCCAGTACCAACCTGATTTACCCAGTCTACCTGCATGTTGAAATCCCCCATAACAACCATAGTACTACATTTACTACATGCCAATTTTGATTCAATTTGCACCCAATACCCAGGCTACTGTTTGGGGGTCTGTAGATGTCCCATTAGGGTCTTTTTACCCTTACAATTCCTCAGTTCTATCCATACTGACTCTATATCTCCTGATTCTATGCTACCCCTTGCAAGGGACTGAATGTAATTCCTCACCAACAGAGCTACCCCACCCCCTCTGCCCCATTTTGAAAAGACAGACAGATTGTTGGCAAGGCTGGCGTCGCTGACGGTGCTACCCGGTGAAATACTGGAGTAACTCCCCCACCCTTGACATCATACTCGTTTCATTGTCGTCCTGCTGTGTTTCACTGTATTACACATTAACACCTTCCCCACAGTCACCAATGGACCCTTGTGGGCACCATTTTTCCCCAATCATCAATGCTGGCTTTAATCTGTCCGTTTGCATATCTTTCATTAATTTGTACCTTTTCATAGCTATCAGTCCCCTCTCAGTGTGGAGAAGGGTCACGAACTGAAACATCAACTATTCCTTTTCTCCAGAGATACTGCCTGACCCGCTGAGTTACTCCAGCTTGCTGTTCCCGCTTAAACTGATCTCATCTGCTTAAACTGATCTCATCTCAATGACCCAAACATTAACTCTGTTTCTCTTCCTGCAGAAATGCTTCACCAGCTGTGTGTACCCAGTGTTTTCCATTTTTATTTCAAATTTTCAGCATCTGCAAGCTTTATTAATTATTTTGTTGCACAGGAATCTCTTTGTCAAGATGACACTTTAAATCTATTTTATAATGTCAAATAATGTAAATTAGTTTTGAGATGAGGACAAACATTTTTTTCAACCAGAGAATTGTGAATCTGTGGAATTCTCTGCCACAGAAGGCAGTGGAGGCCAATTTGCTCGTGTCCAGCATTCTCCCCCCCTACTACAATCAGTCCTCAGAAGAGTCCCGACTCAAAACATCATCTGCCCATATCCTCCAGAGATGCTGCCTGAGTTCCTCCAGCCTTTTGTTTCTTGCCCAAGATTACAGCTTCTGCAGTTTATTGCCCCCCCCCCCTCCCCTTCATGTCCACAAGTGGTGAGGATTGATGACTAAAATATCCCTGAATCTGTAGACTAGAGGTAGAATCTGGGGAGCGTTAATGGAAGTATGGGAAGAGTAAGGGAGGGTTAGTGGAAATGGTAGATTTAAGGCCAGTGTGGACGATGCGTCAGAGCATGTTCCATGTTGCATGACTCTTTAGAAAGACTCTGACATAATATGGATCATAGCGTATTGCTTCATACAGTTTCATCATGTGCCTATTGGTAAATATAAATAAAGAAATATCACAAATCTCCTTCTGTTCTTATAGTTACAATCCTTCATTACATTTATGTAAAACCCTCTATTTTGTTATCATTATAGAAACTAGTACCGAAAATGAAATAAAGTAAAATAAATAAAATAATACTGAAAAAGTCTGAAGAAAGGTCTCGACCCAAAACGTCAGAGATGCTGCCTGTCCCGCTGAGTTACTCCAGCTTTTTGTGTCTATCTACTGAACATAAATGAATGGATAGAGTATAGTGGTAGTTGGGGGTAGTGACCATAAAGTTAATTTATAGGCTAGATCCCAAATGTCTTTTATTGATTCATTTTATTTAATTTGTAGTCATTTTCTGGATATTTTTAACTATGCCTTATTTGAGGATAAATAATCCCCAGCTATTTCAGCCAAAGAAAGCAAGTTACTGGAGTTTAATAAATTACAAAAGACATTTAGAGTACTTAAGTGAAATAAAATGTTAGTGTACTCAGACACCGCAGATACAATTAAATGGGCTGGAAATTACAGTTTATTCAAAGTAATTTTTACAGTGATAATAACAAGAAACCATTTCTTTCTGACGACAGAAGGCACTGGTAATTTATATGAGTATGCAAGTGGGTTGGCCCAAGGGATATTCACTCGGTTACATTTGTTTTAGATTAAGATTGTACACACTGACTTAGGCAAAATTCCAAGATGTGGTAAAGCTCCTATCTAACAAGAGATTTATACACTGTCACAAAATGAAGTCAGCGTTGTCCAGCTTTTTCCTTTCACAGGCAGGGTTCATTGGACAACATTTATCCATCCATATGGCCACTGAGGAGAATGGCTATTCCCTGTGTTTAGATGAAATCGCTGACATCAACTTTAGAAACATTACTCATTGTGTAACATTGTTATAATGTTGCTGCAACAATCTACAGAATAAAATCAACGTAGCGGGGGCAAACGATTCAGAAACTGGTTTTGAATTTGGTGATTCACACTTTTAGTTTAGGTTAGATTAGTTTTGTTTAGAGATTCTGAGCAGCAACAGGCCCCATGGCCCTCCGATCCCCGTGCACACTTAACACCATCCTACACGCTTGGGACAACTTACCATTTAACCAAATCCAATTAACCCACAAACATGTACCACTTTGGATTGTAGGAGGAGACGGGAGCACCCGGAGAAAACCCAGGCAGATCACGGGGTAAACATGCAAACTCCATACATACAGCACCCATTTAGATTAGTTTATGGTCATGCGTACCATGTTACGGTGAAAAGCTTTTTTGTTGCCTGCTATCCAGTCAGCGGAAAGACTATACATGATTACAATCAGGGTGCCATGGTGGCGCAGCGGTAGAGTTGCTTGCTGCCTTACAGTACTTGCAGTGCGGGAGACCTGGGTTCGATCTCAACTACGGGTGCTATCTGTACAGAGTTTGTACATTCTCCCTGTGACCGCGTGGGTTTTCTCCGAGGTCTTCGGTTCCCTCCCACACTCCAAGAACATGCATGTATGTAGATTAATTGGCTTGGAGTATGTGGAAATTGACCCTAGTGTGTGTAGGGTAGTGTTAATGTGCAGGGATCGCTGGTCGGTGCACTCGGTGGGCCAAAGGGCCAGTTTCCACGCTGTATCTCTAAACTAAAACTAAACAAAAAAAAACTAGACTAAGCCGTCTAAGGTGTACAGATACAGGAGAAAGGGAATAACGTTTAGTGCCAGATAAAGTCCGATTAAAGATAGTCCAAGGGTCTCCAATGAGATAGATCGTAGGTTAGGACTTCTCTCTAGTTGGTGATGGGATGGTTCAATTGCGTGATAACAGCTGGGGAGAAAACTGTTCCTGAAACACCCAGAACTCAGTGAGTTTAATTGTTAAGATATTCAGCTATACACTCTTCTTAAGCAACTCCCTGGGTTTGAGGATGATATGCTTTCACTTTGTTACAGTGGGTTCTGTAGCGGCTGAAGAGTTACAGACACTTTGGGAATTAGATGTGGGATCTGCGGACTCCTCCACAGGTGAGGCGGGTGATCTAAAACCATGTCTGCAACTATCTCATAGAATTATTAAAAAAGAGGACGGCACAGTGACGTAGCGGGAGAGCTGCTGCCTGCCAGCACTAGATACCCGGATTTGATCCTGACTGCGGGTGCTGTCTGTGTGGAGTTTGTACTTTCTCCCCGTGACCGCGTGGGTGCATCAACTGGTTTCCTCCCTCACTCCACAGGTTTGTAGACAAATTTGTTGGATGGCGTTAGTGTACTGGGGTGATTGCTGCTCGGCGCGGATGCTGTGGGCCAAAGGGCCTGTTTCCGCACTATAACTTTAAAATCGAAAGTCTAAAAAAAAAATGTTCAACCAGCTGGGAGGATTCTTTGAGAAAGTTGTGCATTGCCTTCTGCAGTTTGTACTTGACATCTGTGCATTTCACATGAGCTGCTTGGTGCCTTTCCAGCTGCTCCTTATCACACCAGGGATCACTGAGAGTCAGTGAGGATGATGCGTTTTGTCTAAGAATGTATCGAGAATGTCCTTGAAGTGTTTTCTCTATCCTTCAGGAAATCTCAGTGTAATGGAGCTCAGATTAATGTGTTGCTTTGGGAATATTGGATGTTGTGGCCTGACCCCTTACTCTGAGGATGATTAAATCCTGGACAGAACATGTCGAACATAGCACAGGAACTGGCCCTTCAGCCCACCGTAGGTTCATAAGTTGTAGGTGCAGAAGTTGTCCATTTGGCCCATCAAGTTTACTCCGCTATTCAATCATGGCAGATTCAATCGAGACCCTCTTCAGAACCTTTTGTATCTATCTTCAGTTTAAATCAGCATCTGCAGTTCCTTTCTACTCAATCTCTATATGGTTTGCCTATCTGAAAAGTGAAATGAGCCAAAACAATAATCTGCTACAAATGAAATCCAAAACACAATGCTGCAATCATAACTTATCATACGGAAAAGATAAATTAACATTTAGAGTGGATCTCCATCCCTTTACACATACAACATACACATACAACATCGAAAAGTACAGCATGGTAACAGGCCCTTCAGCCCACAATGTCTGCCAGCCATGATGCTAAGTTAAACTAATCACCTCTCTCTACAAACAATCCATATTCCTCCATTCCTCGCATATCCATGTGCCAATCTAAAAGCTTCTTAAATACCACTATCATATCTGCCTCCATCACCACCCCCAACATCATGTTCCAGGCACCCAACAGTCCTCTAGTATAAAAAAACGTTGTTTATTTTATTGTCATGTGTGCAAAGGTACAGTGAAAAACTTTGATTACGTGCTAACCAGTCATCAGAATGACAATACATGTTTACAATCGAGCTATCCACAGTGTAATGGGAATAATGTAATTAACGATGTGCAAATAAAGTCCAAATAAAGTCCAGTAAAGTTTGTTCAAAGATAGTCTGAGGGTAGACAGTGAGGTAGATTGTAGTTCAGGACTCCTCTCGAGTTGTTGGTGGGATGGTTCAGTTGTTGGTGGGATGGTGCAGTTGTTGGTGGGATGGTGCAGTTGTTGGTGGGATGGTGCAGTTGTTGGTGGGAGGGTTCAGTTGTTGTTGGGGGATGGTTCCGTTGTTGGTGGGATGGTTCAGTTGTTGGTGGGATGGTTCCAGTTGTTGGTGGGATGTTGGTGGGTTCAGTTGTTGGTGGGAGGGTTCAGTTGTTGGTGGGAGGGTTCCGTTGTTGGTGGGATGGTTCAGTTGTTGGTGGGATGGTGCAGTTGTTGGTGGGAGGGTTCAGTTGTTGGTGGGATGGTTCAGTTGTTGGTGGGATGGTTCAGTTGTTGGTGGGATGGTGCAGTTGTTGGTGGGATGGTTCAGTTGTTGGTGGGATGGTTCAGTTGCCTGATAACAGCTGGGAAGAAACAGTCCCTGAATCTGGAGGTGAGCAGTTTCACACTTCTGCATGTTTTACCCGATGGAAGAGGGAAGATGAGGGAGTGGCCGGGAAGTGAATCGTCTTTGATTATGCACATCTCCTTTAAACTTTGCCTCCTTTCACCTTAAAACAATGTTTCTCGCAAACATATGGATAACAGGCAGGAGTGGATGGTTGGCTGATTTTCTTTTCTTTAGTTCAGGAAAGTTGAAGCAGATTATCATGACCCAACAGCACCGGGTAGTATTTGTAGATGATTTACGGGCTTGGTGATTTTCCAGTTTGGATCGTTTGACAGCACATCAGACCTGCATTTACTCAGTCTGGTTTGATTCTCTACAATGATTTTGGTTTTCTTGATAGTGCCAAAATCCAACAATATTGTTGCTTTAAAAAAAAACTAAGACAATGTGTAAAGACAAAGGAGTTTATTTATTTTAGGATAAGTGAATACACACTACACTGAGCAATCAATACTCTTCCCACAAAACAACAGTACAGAAAAGCACGTTAGTGTTTGTTTCCTCTTTGACGGCACAGTTGTGCAGCGGTAGAGTTGCTGCCTTAGAGTCAGAGACACGGGTTCAATCCTAGACACGGAAGCTGTGTGTATGGGGTTTGTACATTCTCCTGCATGGGTTTTCCCTCAGTGCTCCAGATGTACAGGTTTGTAGTCTAATTGGCTTGGTAAAATTGTAAATTGTTCCTAGTGTGTTAGTGTGCGGGGATCGCAGGTCAGCGCAATCTCGGTGGGCCGAAGGGCCTGTTCTGTGCTGTATCTCTCAACTAAGATATTACTTATGGGATCTTCTTTTCCAAAAGCAGTTGCAACAGTCTGCACACCAACAGCAACTGCACTTTAAAATAAAATGTGTGCAAAACTTTTGAGGAATGCAATCTTGTTTAAACTATATTATTTCGCAAAATTCTATCTAAGAGAAAATCATTTACTTCCAAACTAAAATCAATGTAGTTTTACAAGTTAAAAAGTTTATTGGAGAGAGTTATGTGAACTAAATGTGTTGAAAACATGAATATATTTTAGGTTAAACTCATTTTCCAGCTTGCTTGATTATCTATTCATCAATTCAATTCAATTCAATTCAATTCAAATTTAATGTCATTGCACAGGTACAAGTATGGGTACAACGAAATGCAGTTTAGTGTCAGTACGTAGTGATAGCAATGTTTAGATAAATACAGATGAATAAATACATTCGATAGTTAAAACTGAATATAAGAAGTAATTACAACAGCCTTATTCTTAATTATAATCACACAGAGTCGAGGGTAACTAAAAGAGACTGGAGAATGGTCTATTTCTAATCAAACAGGAGAATAAATCCTCAAAGGGTAAATGCAGCGTCCGGTGTGGTATCAAAGTATGCAAACTAGAGATGTCAGCTTGTTCAGCCTTTAAATTATCTTCTTCTATTTTATGTAGATTTCAAAAGACAGCAGTTGGATTGTCTGTGTGATCAAAATTTCCAGAAAATAGACAAGGTGCAGTGGAACGTCATATTCGGGGGGGAAGGCCCGTGTGCCGGGGCGAGGAATGGAAAAGATGTCTTAAGGGGAAGTGTGAGGCTTTGTCTCAAGAGGCTTGGCCGATGGAGCTGAACAGTGGGGGACAGATGATAAATGTACAGTCTGGTATCCAGTGTGATTGTGCCACGTGCTGGTGAAGGAAGAAAGAGGAAGAGCGGACAGATGAATGTGTGGTTGAGGAGTTGATACAGAGGGCAAGGATAAAGATCTTTGGACGATTGGGGATCTCTTCTGGGGCAGAGGTGACCTGTACACGAGGGATGGGTTGCGCCTGATCTGTAGGGGAACCAATATCCTGGTATGTGTAGGAAGGACCTGCAGATGCTGGTTTAAACTGAAGATAGACACAAAAAGCTGGAGTAACTCAGCGGGTCAGGCAGCATTTCTGTAGAAAAGGATCTGAGGATCTCTTGACATGAGAATTAAGGGACAGAGGTTTCGGGGTAACGTGAGGGGGAACTTCTTTACTCAGAGGGTGGTGGCTGTGTGGAATCAGCTTCCAGCAGAAGTGGTGGAGGCAGGATCGATTTTAATATTTAAGAGTAAAGTGGATAGGTATATGGACGTGAAGGGAATGGAGGGGTATGGTCTGAGTGCAGGTAGATGGGACTAGGGGAAAACAAATGGTTGGCACGGGACTGGAAGGGCCGAGAGGGCCTGTTTCCGTGCTGTAATTGTTATATGGTTATATGGTTATATGGTTATATGAATAGGTGACGTTTGGGGTTGAGAGCTTTCTTCAGACTGAGAGTCGTGGAAAGGGAAACAAGAGATATAGACGGTGATGTAGAATGATATAGTGCAGATGAATTAAAGAAATGCATAACAATGTTAAAGGAAACCAGCCTTTGTTAGCTGTGTGTTAGGTGAGAAGGACTTACAGACAATGAGACTCAACGAGACGTGTTAAAGAAGGAACTGCAGATGCTGGAGAATCGAGGGTACACAAAAAGCTGGAGAAACTCAGCGGGTGCAGCAGCATCTAAGGAGCGAAGGAGATAGGCGATGTTTCGGGTCGAGACCCTTTGTCTGAAGAAGGGTTTAAACTCAACGAGACCACTGAAGCTGGTATGACTTGGGTGGGGGAAGAGAGGGGGGGGGGGGGAAGAGAGAGAGCGAGAGTGGGGGAGGGGGAGGGAGAGGGGTAGAGGGAGAGGGAGAGGGAGAGGGAGAGGGCGAGGGAGAGTATAGAAGTTGTAATGCCATGCCACAGTTGTGCAAAATGTTGGTGAGGCCACTTTTAGAATAGTGTGTTCAGATTTGGTAACCTTGCTATAGGAAGAATGTTGTTAAGCTGTTAAAAGTGCAAAGAAGATTTATGAGGACGTTAAGGGCCTGAGGTAATGGAGAGGTTGGGATGCATAAGATCAAGAGGGGAATAGATTGGGTGAATGCATAGTCTTTTACCCAGAGTGGGGGAATCGTAAACCATAGGTTTAAGCTGAGAGGATTTAATAGGAACAAGAGCAACTTCATCAAACAGAAGGTGGTGGGTGTATGGAACGAGCTGCCAGAGGAGGTACTAGAAGTAGGATCTATAACATCTACTATATTATCCTGGGCAGCGTGAGGCACAGCAGTAGAGTTGCTGCCTCACAGCCTCAGAGACCCAGGTTTGATCCTGACCTCGGGTGCTGTCTGTGCGGAGTTTGTACGTTCTCCCTGTGACTGTGTGGTTTTCCTTCGGTTTCCTACCACATCCCAAAGACATGTTGGTTGGTAGTTAATTAGCTTATGTAAAAAAAAGCCCCCAGTGAGTACGATGTATCTCTAAACTAAACTACCTTTAAAGGACTTAAAGAAGGAACTGCAGATGCTGGAGAATCGAGGGTACACAAAAGGCTGGAGAAACTCAGCGGGTGCGGCAGCATCTTAGGAGCGAAGGAGATAGGCAACGTTTCGGGTCGAGAACCTGCTTCAGACTGGTCAGGGATCAGGGAAACGAGAGATATAGACGGTGATGTGGAGAGATAAAGAACAATGAATGAAAGATATGCAAAAAAGTATCGATGATAAAGGGAACAAGCCATTGTAAGCTGTTTGTGGTGTGAAAATGAGAAGCTAGTGCGAATAGGGTGCGGGAGAGAGATAGAGATAGACGGAATGCCAGGGCCCGAGGGCTGAGGGATAGGTGGGAAGGGGAGGAGACAGCAAGGGTTAACAGAATTGAGAAAATTCAATGTTCAAGACCAGAGGATGCAGACTCCCCAAGCGGAATATGAGGCGCTGTTCCTCCAACTTGCGGTGTTGCTCACTCTGGCCGTGGAGGAAGCCCAGGACCGAGAGGTCGGATACGGAATGGGAGGGGGAGTTGAAGTGCTGAGCCACCGGGAGGTCGGCTTGGTTATTGCGGACCGAGCGGAGGTGTTCGGCAAAACGATCGCCAAGCCTCCGCTTGGTCTCACCGATATAGATCATCTGACATTTGGAGCAGCGGATGCAGTAGATGAGGTTGGAGGAGGTGCAGGTGAACCTCTGTCGGACCTGGAAGGACTGCTTGGGTCCCTGAAAGGAGTGGAGGGGGGAGGTGAAGGGACAAGTGTAGCATTTCTTGCGGTTGCAAGGGAAAGTGCCCGGGGACCTAGTCGCACTAGCTTCTCATTTTCACACCACAAACAGATTACAATGGCTTGTTCCCTTTGTCATCAATACTTTTTTGCATATCTTTAATTCATTGTTCTTTATCTCTCCACATCACCGTCTATATCTCTCGTTTCCCTGATCCCTGACCAGTCTGAAGAAGGGTCTCGACCCGAAACGTCGCCTATCTCCTTCGCTCCTTAGATGCTGCTGCACCCGCTGAGTTTCTCCAGCCTTTTGTGTACCTTTAAAGGACATTTGGACAGGTACATAGCTAGGAAAGGTTAAGAGGGATATAGGCCAAAAGTGGGACTAGTGTAGATGGGGAAAATTGATCGGCCTGTTTCTGTGCTGTACGCTCCATGACTATGGTGTTATAGAGTCAGACAGCATGGAAACAGGCCCATATGCCCAACTCACCAACCACCATGTCCTATCTACATTGGTCCTATCTCCCTGTGTTTGGCCCATATCCCTCAAAACCTGTCCTATCCATGTACTTATCCAAATGTTTCTTAATGTTGCAATAGTACCTGCCTTTATTCAATTATATTCAACTACCTCCTCCTGCAGCTTGTTCCATACACCCACCAACCTTTGTGTGAAAACGTTACCCCTTAAGTTCCTATTAAATATTTCCCCCCTCACCTTAAACCTGTGTCCTCTGGTTCTTGATTCCCCTACTCTGGGCAAGAGACTGTACGACTACCCGATCTATTCCTCTCATAATTTTATTGGAACACCATGATCTGCTCTACTCTCTCTGTGCTGGGAGAAAACGTCAGCTAAGTCCTACTCCAGCTAATTACATCACATTTTCTGGCTACAGTAGATGTTAGGAGTAATAGCCTTGGCTTCGAACTGTAAAGAGCCCAAGATTGAATAATCTTCCCAGCACTCATTTATGAAACATGCAATAGATTGGCTTGTTAGCTGAGACCCTTTAAAGGATGCCTCTGATTGGACATTGACATTGACGAGTAACCATCTGTAAGAGAGGGGGAGAGAAAAATGTAGTATTTTTCATTTTAGAAAGTGGTAATTTGTAGGCATCAAGTCAAATGTTCATCATAACTTGAATAAGAAATCTTCACTGATATTTATATTGCCTGCCGTTTGTGGTTTATGCTTACAGTCTAAAATCACGGTGATCCTTTTCATTAGATTTTGTACATTAAATCAAATTAAACGTTTATGTTACACAGAACATAGTATAATTTCATCTCAAATAATCCAGAAGTGCCAGGAACAGTTTAAAACGTTTTAAAAAGTCAGTTTTAACAGCTGACTTTTGTGATTAAATCAGAGAGAACTAAGGATTTGCTTTCTCGGAGTGTGTGTGTGTGTTGAAGTAATAAACTTTTGGGTTAGTTGTGACATACTTGTTTCAAAGTATAAGGCGAACTTGGTGACTTTATTTTCTTCATGAAAACTTGCATATAATCGTGGGTTGGGTTGGGCTGGGCCGTGTTGAATTTCGGACCCCTGTGAATAAATGTTTCCAGCTCCGAATCCCACATTCTGGTCTCGCTGCCAGCATGAGTCACGGAGCAGACCATCATTTCACACTGAATCCCAGACTCAGGCGTCGGTGGGACGAAACATCAGCTCAGCACTCACCACCCCCCTCCCCCACTCCATCCCCTCTGCCTTCGCAACACCCACCCCGGTGTGTACGTGCGTAACGTTTGCACCCACACTTCGGAAATTTACTGCAGAGAGATTTTTGTTTAAATTGGACCCAATGAAAGATGGAATTAGGACACCTACCGGACATTCGTCTCCGATTTCCTTTTATGGATATAAACGTCGGGCTCGGGGCAATTTACCGCGATGAGAGAATCTCTCAGGCGTCTGAGGAACAGATGAGTTTATTCTGCTGGGAGCAAATGCAGTGTGACTATTATAATAATGCCTAATAGTTCGTCTGCTTTTCTCAAAATGAATATACTTCACAATTTATAAGATGTTTCAGTCCAGATTAAACTGCAATAGCCGATTGCTCCAAAACCAAAGAAGGGTCCCAAAACTTTTGCAGCCGAGTTCCTCCAGCACTTTCTTTGTTTTTGTAAATCAGCACCTGCAGTTCATTTTGTCTGGGTCTCCTCTATTTTCAGATTGAGGCCACGTGCAAATAGGAAGGACAGCGCCCCATATGTTGCTTGGGAATCTTACAACCCAATGAATGGTATGAATATTTAATTCTCTAATTTTAGGGAACACCTCCATTCTCTTCTTCCCCCTCCCCTGCATCCCACATCCCCCCACATCCTCCCACCCATTTTAATTTAGTTTAGAGATACAGCGCGGAAACAGGCCCTTCGGTCCAACGACTCCGCAACGACCAGCGATCCCCGCACATTAATACAAGCCTACACACACAATTTACACTAGTATCAAGAATACAAACCCAAGTCAATTAACCAACAAACCTGTATGTCTTAAGAATGTGGGAAGAAACAGAAATGTCAGAGAAAACCCATGCGGTCACAGGGAAAACATACAAACTCCATAGAGACAGCACCCGTAATCGGGATCAAACCGGGGTCTCCGGCGCTGCAAGCGCTGTAAGGCAGCAACTCTACCGCTGCGCCACCGTGCAGCATTTCTTCTGTTGTCCCACCCCATTTTTTTCCCACCCACCCCCTTCTACCTGCAGTATATCACTCTCTCTGGCTTTACCTTTCACCTCGTCTCTCCTTATCTTGCAGCCTTTTGCCTTCTTCCCATCTCTGGCCGTTGTCCACCCATTTGCCAAACTACCCCCCACCTTTATCCACCCATCACTGGCCAGGCTTTGACCCGCCTCCACCACTTTTCCAACTTCGGACAATCAGTGTGAAGTTGGACCCGAAATATCACCTGTAGGCTGTGGGCCGAGCATCAAAAATGTGTCTAGAAATCCATTTTCGTGACCCACCTCACAGAACTACATGCAATTTCCCACAGATTTAGATGAAATATAATTGAGAAGGAAGTCATAACTCGTCACTGCCAAAAGTTGCACATTAATTAAACTAATTGGAAAATGAGATCGGGAAAGTAAGCGCCATCTAGTGGCCAATGCCCATATTACACCATGGGCAGCCTATTTCAGTGTTGCAGTCTATTTAAACTAGATATTATTATACCTGATTTGTAAATATGACTGTAATCGTATAGAATTAAATATAATTATATTATATAAAAATAATATGATGAATATAATTGCGAGTGTTTTTTTTTAATGAGACTGTTGCAGAGGCCCTGCTCCTGAACCAGCCTAATTCATGGGTGAGGGCAGTTCTTGTGGGTTCCTCCCTTTACTGAATCCCACTGACCGCCAGTGTGCAGAGTGGGGGTCACGGCCACAGTGGGCCTGGGGCAGTGCCAGGCTGGGGGACAGTCCTGCAAGGCATCTTCCAGTTGCTTTAATAGGAAATTTAATGAGACTGCAGCAGAGGTCCCAGGTTTTAAGGGTTCATGAACCTGCCTAATTAAAGGGTCAGGACAGATCCCCTGGGTTCCCGCTTTTACTGAACCCCACTGACTGCCATGGTGAGGAGAGTGGGGGTAATGGCCATAGTGGGACTGGGGCAGTGCCAGGCTGGGTGAGAGGCCTGTAAGAGACCTTTCTTATTTCTGATGTAAATGTCACATCACGAATGCTCTGATGTTTACTCGATGAGTATTCATTTTAAGCTACAGTGAGCCTATATTTATGTTAGAGACCCCCCCCCCCCCCAAGATGGTGCCTTTGCAAATGAGGGCTATTACCTTTAACCTAAAAGTGTTGCATTGTTTGAATATCTGTAGTTTAGGTGTGTCTCTGTTTATACCTGTCAAGCGCGTATCTGTGGATGTAAGTGTGTATGTATGTGTGGATGGATGTATGTGTGCATGTATGTGAATGTGTGTGTGTGGATGTATGTGTGCATGGATGTGTACATGTATGTCTGCATGCAGATGGATGTGTGTGTGTGCGGGTGTGTTCATGTATGTGTGTGTGCGCGCATGCATGGAAGTGCGCCTACGGATGGATGTGTGTGTGTGTGTGTGTATGTATGTATGTATGTGTGTGTGGATGGGTGGGTGGACTGTCGCACTGTCATTCACCAGCACGCCATTATCATAAGTAATTCACTCATTGTTTAAATAATTTGACCAAATAAACAGTGAAACAATCGACATTAAAATAAACCTTTATATAATCATTTATTTGTTTCCATCACATCTGATCTTCATCTGAATATTCTTCATCAGATTCCAAGTCTTTTGCAGTAATAGTTTCTGCAGTCAACACACTTACATAAATCTGTACATAGCACGCCATGCTGTTGACATCTAGCTTCATCTACTTTCTCATAGCCCTGCCCATACAACTTGCAAACACATTTCTCTACACCTTTCACCAAGTCATCACTGACTGTGAATGAGTTTCCCATTTCATGAAAGGTGGCCTGGGTAGCTGTGTCACTTGCAAGCAACTTAAAGGCGTTGGATTTGGATTTTCCATGAAATGAGGTAACTGAATCGCAGCCTGTGAAACAGTGCAAAGATATCAAAGCTTTGGTGACAGCCGGTCCCAGATATGAGCTAATCTTTGATACTCATACTCCTCTCTGTTGCCTTTTCCAGTGTGCAATAATAGGTCTGCTCCAATATGTTGTGACACAGCGACTCCAATCACAAATACATCTGTGTCAGGACTCCTGATTAGGATTGGGTATCTAGTTGTATCTGTTGAAGTTGATGGTTGATGACAAGCAGCATACTGACAAAAAGACGAGTGTCTGCTTCTTCAGCTCTGGTACCAAGAGCTGAAGAAGCAGTGTCTGCTTCACTCTTCGTACTCCAGCTCTGGTACCAAGCGAGCATTCATTTGCCCATTGTCATCTGTCAACTCGTGACGCTCCCCATCATGAGCAACAAAAACCATCACATTCTTCAGGCATGCAGATGGTTTGTTCTGCCAAGTCTGAAAAAGGAACCTGATAAACTGATTTGTTGTCACCACACATAAGTTTTTTTTTTCCCCCATTGGTGAGGTACTTGCTGGTCTCCACTGTAGGTTTTGGTGATTAAGCTTCCAGCAACGGAGCGTCTCCATCTCTCAGCATTCTTGATGCTATCTTTCCTGTAAGTATCAACAACAAAGTGGATAACATTACTCCGGACACCGAGGGCCAACTCAACCAGTTGTTTCAGAGGGTGATCAGCTAGCTTGCCAAATGTTGATGGAATACTTCTCAGGGACAGTTCTTGCACCATAGCCATGCCGTCTACAATCCAGATGGTCCCTGGCAGAATGTCAACTTGTGGAGATTGTACTTGCGATTCGATGTAGCGCAGCAAAGTAACATCATATGACCATAAATACAAAGAATTGTTGTTTGAGTCCTATCATTACCTTTCTTCCTTCTAGACCTTGCTATAGCTCGATTTATTGGTGTTATGTTGCAGAAGTGACAATAGCACTCTGCATGATAACCTGGGATACACGGCTGCCTCCTAATAACAGAAGATAAAAAGTGTCAGGGAGTATTTTACATCTTTTCATATTTTATATTATGTAAGACAATATCGACATATCAATGAGGAAATTAAACATGTACGCATGTCCAGGTAGATGGAATGGCAAGTCTGTAAATGATCAAATTAGTGTTCATTATGGCACAGTGCATGTCCACACAAAACACTTTTGTGTGGACAGGCTCTGAAGAGTGGAGGGGCAGAAGCTGCAGAAAAAAATCTCATAGAACTTAGGTCTGCATGGACTTCAATTCATAAAATGTCAATCGCTTCTTAATGTCAATGAGACTTACACTGTAATTTACTAGTAAGATTAAACGAGAACTTACCAAGTTTGAAGGTTGATCTTTATTTTATGAGGAGTTGCGATGAGGGATGTCGTGAAGACCCCGCCAGCACGCATGCGCGACATGAGTGACTTTGTGAAAACTTCAAAGCTCCTATGATTACACGCCCTGGACAACGTCCATGCTATTTAAACTGCCGCAATACTGATGGAGAAAGTTTGTTAATGCATTCCAGACTGAACAGGCTGAAAAATAATGCATATTTATTAAAACAAAGAATAACAAAGCAAAACCCCTACTCGGAGAGTAAACATTCACGGAGCGGCTCGCAGCATGGCATCCGCGAATGTAGCGGGGGCGACCACCGGTTTATTGTAAAACCTCTGGAAAGTCGTTTCACTGGCCCAGCCCGCGGTGGCAAGGATGTGGTCCATGGGCACCTCCATGGCCCTCACCGGTGATGTGGATGCAGACCTAATAGAGTGAGATTTTAAAATGTTAGTATCGATACCAGCTGCACCCAACACCACCCTGAGCCACCTGGCGATGGTCTGCACAGTCACCTGGTGATGTGGCTGATGAGGAGCCATTGCTCCATCTTCCGGATGGTCCGAGTTGCTCAGATGTAATAGCGGAGATGGGTGGCTATGCAGAGGGTGGCATCAGAGGGGTACGCCCGGAATTCCAACTGCAGCCCAGAAGACCCATGCCTATGGTGCTTCAGCAGGTCTTCGACAAAGAAAATCACCTTTGCAGGAGTCGAGACCATCCGGTCCAGCCAAAGCTTGTGTAAGGCCTGGACTCGTTGAACTGAAGTCAGTGCCATCAGCATCACCACTTTAAGGGTGAGCTTGTCAAGAGGTAGTCCTGTCATAGGGGACCAGTTGCGTACTAATGTAAGTACTACCCCCACATCCCATGTGATGTTGTATCGGGGTCGAGGAGGGTTGGTGTTGAACACTCCCCTCGTGAATTGGGACACCAGATGGTGCGTGCCCACACCTATATTCAGGTATGAGGAAAGCGCACTCCTGGCGCTGTTGATGGCACTAGCTGAGACTCTCATCGTAATGAAGGCCCGCTAGGAATTCCAGGACGTCAGGGATCGTGGCAGAGTTGTCGGTGGGATGTGTTCGGGAGCAGTAGGCCTCCCACTTCCTGATCTGGCGAGGTACTGCTGCCGGGTTGATGCTCTGCATGATGCTGAAATGAGGTCCATTGCCCTGCGCGATATGCCGGCCTCCATGTGCGGCCTCTTCAGAACCTGCAAGCCAACAGGTTTAAGTGACCATGGCACGGGTGACTTTCCCCCGTAATGGGGTTAGTAAGCAAAGTGGGGCTTATAGCAATTTGGACCCACAGACGTATTATTATTTGGAGAACCACCGGGTACCATAGCGGTGTAGGGCAGTCGGGTATGATCAATATGCCTGAAGCAGAATCCAGTTGTATTTTCTGCAATACCCGACTGATGAGGCAGGATGGGGGAAATGCGTAGCAGAACCATTTCCCCCAATGGAGTGAAAAAGCAGCCATAGCTACTGCCCCAGGGTCTGGTTCCCAAGACACATACATTGGTAATCTGATGGTTCAACCTGGACACAGAGGTCGATATCTGGTGTACCAAAGTTAGCTATAATTTGAGCAAATATTTGGGGGTTCAACATCCACTCGATGTTATCATTGGACACTCGTGACCTGGTGGCTGCCACTGTGTTGAGCTTCCCTGGTAGATAGGTCGCTGTAATGCAAATATTTCTTTCAATGCACCCAGTGCCAAATTGTGTTTGCCAATTCATCAGAAGATAACGACCTGATACCACCCATATGATTTATGTAAGCCACCACCGTGGTA
Organism: Okamejei kenojei; assembly: GCA_035221665.1. Classification (NCBI taxonomy): domain Eukaryota; kingdom Metazoa; phylum Chordata; class Chondrichthyes; order Rajiformes; family Rajidae; genus Okamejei; species Okamejei kenojei. The sequence goes on from CM069134.1 coordinate 41,534,939, forward strand.
TTATTTATTTGAAGGCGGACATGCACATGCTGTAAAGTGGTGCAGTATGCCCTGAGACCATGGAAAGCCCCAAGCATCTCCAAATAATTTATCCCATGTGTCTGAAGGAGGGTAGACTTGTGAGGATCCCATCTGCCACCACAACTGGACGTGGTGTCAGTTGCACCCCAGCCTTGAGTGCTTGCGTCAGTATGTAACACGACTGATGGGTAGCTAATAATGATGGGTGTGTAACATGCACTAAGATTGTCGACCCACGACTGTAGCTCAGTTTTAGCCTTAATTGGCAGCCGTATTGGCCTGTCAAAGTGCCCAACATTTACTTTTAATGCAGAAATCTTTGCACTTTGTAAGTTTTGATAGTGCAGTGGTCCGAATTGCGCAGCTGGAAATGTTGCTGCCAGTTTCCCAATTACCTTGGCAGTATGTCTGATGGTCGGCACCCTGGCGCAAGCATCAGATATCTTTAATATCTGATGCGTTGTTGGTTGGGATAGTGACTATCATTCGGTTTGTGTCAATAGTGAAACCCAGATAGTCCTTGATTTGAGGTGGGGTGAATTTGGATTTGTCTGGATGTGTAACAAACCCTAACGTCTCGAATAAAGATTTGGTCGCTGTGACTGCCAGCTTCGCCAATTGGAGGGTTTGTCCCACTATAAGTATATCGTCCAAGTATGCCATGACAATATAATTCTGTTGCCTTAGGATAACCAGTACTGGTTTGACTATTTTGGTAAGTCTAGGGGCTGTGGTTAAGCCATTGGGTAAGGCTTCATATTGCCATAACTGTCCCTTCAGGACAAATTTTAAGAATTTCCTGTGGAGTCTATGATGGGGACTGTATAGGATGCCTCTTTTAGATCGATGAAAGCCATAAAGTACCCCTGATACAGTAGCTGCTTAGCTATTTCAAAGGTTTCCATTTTGAAATGGGTATATTGTACAAAAGTGTTCAGATGGGTTAGGTCGATGATGATCCGACATGCTCCATCTTTTTTGTTTTTTGTAAAGATGTTAGACACAAACTCAATGGGTTCATGTGTCGTCTTCCCTATCACCCCTGTGGCTGCTAGCCGTAATATTTCTGCATGTCCTTGCTCGATCTCTTTTTTAGAGAGCGCAAATTTGCGATGGGGTACATGCTATGTAGGGGGAGGTTTACCGTTAATAAACGCTAGAACATAACCCTGAACACTCTAAAATAAAAGAGTCTGTAGTTATTGTATCCCATGCACCACTGAATGCCCGCAACCGTCCCCCTACTTGTGAGGTTACCATTGCTACTTTCATAGTAGATCCAGACCCCCTTACCTCCATGGTCAACGGCGGGTCCTGGTGTATGGTGTTTCGGGGGGATGTTGTGTGGCTCTCGAACTGTGCGTTGCAGAGTAATGCCAGAGCATCCTGCTGCTCACTGGTCATGTTCTCCCCATCGAGGGTCCTGGCGTATGCCGTGATACCCGTCGATAGGAGTTTCCGGACTTTCTGGAGGCGTGCGTCCTGAGCTCTGGCGGTATTACTCAAATTCTCCCAAATTTGAGCATTGACCGTGGGGACATTCAGGTTAATGCAATTTGCTGGCAGCTTGAATTTGTCCATGGTGGCGTTGAGGATCCATGCCTGTAGCTGATGCCCCTGAATTAGTTGCTGTAGCAAATTTCTGCTTCTGCTTCTGGAGCATCGACCTCTGGCATGTCCGTCTCTTCATCAAAGTCTGCCTCCTGCAGACCTGGCACTCCCAGCGGAGGAAAGCAAGATGCTTGGTGGCCTTCAGCTGTGGGTAGTGGACGCCCGGGACCTCCGTTCTTCCCTGTCCAGATCTCGTTGGACGAGCTGCTCCACCATGAGCTCCCTGGCCATGCGACCGTCGCTACTACACGTAGCCGACAAGCCGACTTCCCCAGGCTCTGCAATGTTGCTGGGGCTTCTACCAGCAGACCACACCCCCATAAGGTGCTGACTCGGATCTGGTGGCAGGAGGTCGTCCACAGCCGCTCCTGCAGGCCCGTACGACTCCCGCACGGACTCTCCGCTAGTCCACCCACGAGCGGCGGTCCGTGTGCCTGGAGGGAAGGCAGCGGATATGAGTCGGTGCCGGCCCCCGGTGCCTGGCTCCCCGGAGTCCGTGCAGGCTTACCCCTACTTCTGACATTATGTCTCTGTAGGGGTGCATGGTCGGCAGCAGCCCCAGGCAAACTAACCGACCGCATATGGCTGCCACCGGCCTGCACTCCAGCAGCATATCCCGGTGTGAAGTTGGCAGCTCCTGCTCCTGCAGGGCTGATGACTCTCAGACTCTGCAGCACCCCGGCGGCTTCTCCAGCCCTGCCGCGGCTGCGGGGCTCGACGTCGGCGCGGTCGTCCCCCTGCTCGGACCTCGCGGGATCTGTAAAAGACGGGGTGTTGCCGTCGCTGGTGTGCGAGGCACTCCACGTATCTGCTTGCTCCCCCCCTCCTGGGGGACGGAGACACGAAGTCAGGGACTCCCATGCCCTGCTCCTGTGCGGCCGCTTCTGGAGACGAGTCGGGCGCTAGTGTAACAGGTGCGCTCAACTTCCGCACCTTTTTCCCCGGCCGTTTCCCGGATGCCGCCGGCATTACAAACAGCTCCGGAGAAGTTTGCCGCTGACCCATAGGAGTCCCGCGGCTTTTGGAAAGTGTGCCTTTGCCTTTCCCTTCCATCTTTTCCTTTGTGTTTCCTAGAAAACACAAAGAATCCTACCTGCAAACCAGCTTAAGGTTAGAGCACTTACCTTTGCCGGTCTTTCTGAAGGAGCTGTGGAGAGAGCGCACTTCCCCCCCCCCCCCCAGCTTATCGACAGCAAATGCGAGCGACGATATGTTGCGCATGCGTGCTGGCGGGGTCTTCACGAAGTCACTCACGTGACTCCGAAGTAAAATGCCATAGATAAGTTAGTTCAAGTTTAAGTGGAGGGGCAGAGGTTGCAGAATAGCTAGAGAAAGAAACATCTCATAGTACTTAGGTCTGCATGGACTTCAATTCATAAAATGTCAACCTCTTCTTAATGTCAATGACACTTATACTGTAATTTACTGCCATTGATAGGTTAGTTCAAGTTCAAGTGGAGGGTCAGGCAGAGGTTATAGAAAAAAAAATCTCACTGACATTAAGTCTGCATGGACTTCAATTAATAAATTTTTAACCTCTTCTTAATATTAATGAGAATAACACTAAGTTACTACCATAGATAAATTAGTTCAAGTTCAAGTTCACATACACCAATTCATTTCTAGATAAACATCAACCATTTCTCACTCCAATGGAAGCCTATAAAGTGCAGTCGATATCCCTCTAAGCTCCGAGATTAGATGTTAAAGAAGACTTATTAGACTACAACAAGCTGGCATTAGTGAAAATGTTTAATTTACTTTGTTATGGATACACATAGTTTAGGCCCTCAACTTCATGAATGAATGAATGAATGAATGAGTGAATGTACAGCCTCCAAATCTCATTTTTTTTACATTATAAAAGGGTGCAATTAAATTAATTAATGTCCATACAGACTAATTTTCATAAATTCAGACTTTAGATCTTTCAGTTCCAGTTCATTCACAATGTTTCACAGGTTTCACAACTTGGCTGTCCTCTTTGTGTTGCAGCACGTCAGCAGCGACGTTGCTTTCAAGACTTTCTTCCACTTCTATCCACTTAGCTGCACATTCTTCAGACTTCTTAATGCTTTTTTCACTAAATTCAATTACCCTGCTGCAAGTTTCCACAACATGTATTCCACAGAACAGCAAAGAACTTTCATCGGAATCTCCAGTAAAACAGGCATCAGTAGAAGCACTCTCAGCCATGATGTGTGCTCCCTGCCTAGCTAGCCTGAAACAAAGCATGTGATTGGCCAACTGGCGTCCGACTCAATGTTAAACATGCTTTGATTGGACTAAAAGTAGCCGAACATTTTCCAGTTTTTCTCTAATTTAATAAAAATGTGCAAGTTTTGTTCTTGACGAGTTTCAGGGATGATTTATATATTTTTAGACAATGTGAACATTTCATGTAGTTGGGTCATGAAACTGCACAAAAAAGCTCCTCGGCCCACAGCCTACTGTCCATGTACTCCAGAAACCCCCCCCTCGCCAATTTTCACCTATTACTGGCCATTCTCTGTCCTGCCCCTACTCTCTTCCAGCTTCCCTCTTTTCTCTCCCTCCCCCCCCCCCCCCCACTGCAATCCTGACTTGAAACATTTCACATCCATGTTCTCCAGAGATGCTGCCTGACCTTCTGAGTTATTGCCAGCAATTTGTGTCTTTCTTTAGTAAACTAGCATCTGCAGTTCCTTGTTATTATCTACAGAAATGGTGCCTGACCTGCTGAGTTACTCCAGCACTCCCATTTTACTAGTTGATACTTCCGTTAGATTTAGCAGTTGACAAGGCAGTATTCGCTATGTAATTCTGCAATTTTCATAAGAGGTCAAATGAAATGACATTGAGTCAAGAAACCTGAAAAGGGCTCAATGTGAGTTCAATGGACTTACTTCTTAAACAGTGGCAGAAGGAGGATAAGTGTGACTTCTCCACTAGGGTATGTTTCCTAAATGGTATCCAATGTTGGTCTACCTAATATCCAGATTCTTCCTTTGGTGCAGGAAGTCTCCAAATTAGAGTTCCAAACATTATTTTATCTTGTTAACAGAAAGCTAATTTCCAAAAGAACACCTGCATGACTCTTTTACCTACTCCCATTGTCAATTGCATTTCGTTGTACCCATACTTGTATCTGTGCAATGACATTAAATTTGAATTGAAATTCTGGTGCACTCACCATGATAATTCCTTGGTTATTATCCATTTTTCAGCTAGGTCATCTGAAAATGAAGTCTCAACCTTAAGAAGGGTCCCGACCTGAATCATCACCAGTCCATGTTCTCCAGAGATGCTGCTGAACCAGTTGAGATGCTGCTTGACACGTTGAGTTACTCCAGCATTTTGTGTCCGTCTGCATAAACCAACATCTGCAGTTCCTCGTTTCAAAACTTTTCTGCCCATTCTCTTATCACCATCCCCCTTTGACATAAAAAATATTTAATTGAAGCCATCATTATTGTCTCCCACTGCAATAGAAACATAGAAAAATAGGTGCAGGAGTAGGCCATTTGGCCCTTCGAGCCAGCAGCACCATTCAATATGATCATGGCTGATCATCCAAAATCAATACCCTGTTCCTGCTTTCTCCCCATATCCCTTGATTCCGTTAGCCCCAAGAGTTATATCTAACTTTCTCTTGAAAACAACCAGTGAATTGGCCTCCACTGCCTTCCACAACTCTCTGGGTGAAGAAGTTTTTCCTCATCTCAGTCCAAAATGGCCTACCCCTTATTCTTAAACTGTGACGCCTGGTTCTGGACTCCCCCAACATTGGAAACATTTTTCCTGCATCTAGCCTGTCCAATACATTTCCACAAACACCAACAACAATTCTCTTTCTGCACTGTGTCTGAGGCCAAATGGCCTCTATTAGTTGCTGGTTTAACAGCAGCTCTACACTTCCTCCATTCTCTCCTGATGTCTAACCGCCTTTAGATTTAATTCCAATGACAAGAGTGCCCAAAAGGTGCCCAAATACAAATGGCACCTTTAGACTTTAGGGATACATCGTAGAAACAAGCGATTCAGCCGATCGTGTTCACGCTGGCTGGTGATCACTCCCGCACACTAACACTATCCAACACACTTGGGACAATTTACAATTTTTACTGAAGCCAATTAAGCTACAAACCTGGTCGTCTTTGGAGTGTGAGAGGAAAGCAGAGCACCTGGAGAGAAGCCATGCGGTCACAGGAAGAACGTACAAACTCTGTACAGATAGCACCCAGTCAGGATTGAACCCGTGTCTCTCCTGCAACTTTATTGCTGCGCCACTGTGCCATCGCAATACCGCCCATATGAATGCTGCAGATTGACTGTGGAGGTTTGGGTGACCTTGGTTCTAGAGTGCAGTCATATGTCAAACATTTTACATTAGTTCCACTCCTGCAGGACATTTGCTGGAGGCAGGGTGTAACATCGCAGCAAGAAAGTATTAGGGCAATGACAGTCTTGTTCTGACTCCAATCTTCAACTTTTGATTAAGATTTTAACTAACGAGAAAGGATGCTAACACAAATAGACAAATATCTTTATGCTTGTACTATTTCTGAGATACCAATTAAACCAAATAAAGGCCAACAGTATTTTACGTATATTCCAATATTGTATCAGATTCCAAGGTATATTCAATAATTCCCTTTGTCTGCATGTTCCTATTCCAAATGAATAATAACCCTCAATCTCAAATTCCCTTCTTCCCAATCTCGCTTTCTCTATGGACTGAAATATTTTCCCAAGTCCAAACTCCCTTATTATGATCAAAGCTCATTCCCTGTGGATTTAGTTTCCCTCGTGTTCATTCTTTCTCCTTCCTGCAGCTCATTTACCTTTGGATGTGATCCTTTCTGTCCACCAAAACTTCCATTGAACTATGGAAAATTAGATGAACATTGTGGGTGACCAATAAGTGAAATGCAGTAAATGTAGTGGTGAGATCTTGCACATCATTCAAATTATTTGATTTCCACTATCCTCCCAGTAGTATATAACAGAGAAGCCACAAAAAATAAAATGTTCTCCAAAGCTACTTCTCTCATAAAATGTAATTAATTAAAACTGCATTACTGTCTACAATTGAAACCCAAACACCACAGCATTAAGATTTTTAAAAGTGACCAACTTCATTGTGAGCGAGGTCATAATATTTTTATCAGTCAACAGTATATCAGATGAGTTTCTGAATAGATACCATGGCAGTGTGGTTAGTAGTTAATGGAAATAGATATTTTCTACATTATGTTACTATTTGGAGATTTATTAACTATTAGGAGCTACCGTTTCTATTATTTGGAGATTGGTCCTGAAAGGCTGATATATTGATGGAACTATGTCATGTATTATGCGTGATAATTTAAATCAAGCTGAGATTTGGCAAGTGTTAAATTTCAAAACTGGCTTGACCAGAAAACAGCATTATGAAATATTATTTTGCATATTTCCCAACTTTTTTTAATGTAGGTGTCTCCATAAAATGTGCCAAGGTAGCACATTTTCCAAGAATCCAAGTCAGGAAGAGAGCTATGCAAATGACCTCAAGTAAACATCTAAAATAATTTGTGTTTAATTCTCCTTTGAAGAGCAAACCGGTAATTTTCTATTTATCCTTGTTGAATCCATTTTGTTAGTTTAAGTTTAGTTTATTATCACTTGTACCTCGGAACAGTGCAAAGTTATTTTGTTGCGCACTATCCAGTCAGCAGAAAGACCAGACATGATTACAATCAAGCCGGCCCACAGTGTAGATACAGGATAAAAGGGAATAATGTTTACTGCACGATAATAAAATCCATAAAAGTCCAATTAAAGATAGCTTGAAGGTTCCCAATGAGGTAGATAGTAGCTCCGGACCGCTCTCTAGTTGGTGACAGGATGGTGACAAGCCTTCCCTCTATCTGGAGGTAAGCATTTTCACACTTCTCTTTTGTTTAATGGGAGAGGGGAGAAGTCTGGGGCAAGACCCATCCTTCATTATGCTGGTGACTTTGCATTTTACTGATGGACATGTATTCTCCTTCCACTTGCATTCCATAAGTTGATTCATTTAAAAAATGTTTGAGAGATTTCAACTAAATAACGCTTTTAGGAATGATGAAATGGTAGATTATCGTTCAGTATTACGATTTTACGCAGAGGAACAACTCCAGGACTGCTTGGAGTCTGTAGACTGGGCAATGTTCAGGGACTCGGCAACAGACCTGAATGAATACGCCACAGTTGTTACAGAATTCATCAGGAAATGTGTGGAGGACTGCGTTCCAAAAAAACCTTCCGAATGTTTATTGACCAGAAGCCTTGGATGAACCATGAGATCCGCATTCTTCTGAAGACCAGATCCTGGACATTCAGGTCTGGCAATGCAGAGGTCTATAAGAAGTCCAGATACGACTTTGGTAAGGCCAAAAGGGACTTCTGCTCTAAGCTGGAGGATGAGACGGATTGTTCGGCAACTGTGGCAGGGCTTGAATGCCATCACCTCCTACAAGGCGAAATCAGGAGGCGGCTCAAACGACAGCGAAGCATCACTCCCCAACAAGCTCAATGCGTTCAACGCACGGTTCGATAGGGAGAACACTTATGTGCCTTCCCGAGCCCCTATTCGCCCTGACGGTGTTACAGTCATAGTCACAGAGGCCAACAGCAGAAGATCATTCAGGGGTTGTGAACCCTCGGAAAGTGCCTGGACCTGATGGTATACCCGGTCGTGTTCTAAAAACCTATGCAGAACAACTGGCTAGAGTTTTTATGGACATTTTCAACCTCTCACTTCTGAGGTTCCCACCTGCTTTAAGAGGGCATCAATAATACCGGTGCCCAAGAAGTGTAAGGTGACATGCCTCAATGACTATCGACCAGTGGCACTAACGTCTGTGGTGGTGATGTGCATTGAGAGGTTGGTTATGGTGCACATGAACTCCTACCTTGACAAGAACCTCGACCAACTACAGTTCGCTTACCGCCACAACAGTCCAACAGTAGATGAAATTTCACTGGCTCTCCACTGGACCCTTGGACAATAAAACCTACATCAGGCTGTTGTATATAGGCTACAGCTTGCCGTTTAATACCATCATTCCTTCCAAGCTGGTTACCAAGCTCATAGAACTGGGCCTCTGCGCATCCCTCTGCAATTGGATCCTCGACTTCCTCATCCACAGATCAGTCTGTTCAAATTGACGGAACCACTTTATCCTCAGTAACAATTAGTATGGGAGCATCTCAAGGCTGCGTGCTCAGCCCCCTACTTTACTCACTCTATACCCATCATCACTGCGTAGCTGGTCATAGTGGAACTCCACCAAGTTCGCCGATGACGCCACTGTGGTTGGACAAATCACAGATGGGGACGAGTCAGAGTGTAGAAGTGAGATCGACCGACTGACCAAATGGTGCCAGCGCAACAACCTGGCTCTCAACATCAGTAAGACCAAGAAACTGATTGTGGACTTTAGTAGGGGAATGATGAGGACCCACAATGCTGCTTATATCAACGGGACGATGGTGGAGAGGGTCAATAACTTCACATATTCTGTTGTGCTGCAGCAAGTAAGAATTTCATTGTCCAGTCTGGGACATATGACAATAAAACACTCTTGACTCTTTATGTCACTTAAGATATCCAGTTAACTATATAAGCAGTATTTGAGGTTTACCAAGGTTTCATGCAGGTTAATGTATAATATAAAATCCATTCACTGGTCATGAGGTATTGGTTCCCCAAGGCTGTACAAATATAAGGCATATGGGTGCTCTATTAATGCTAGCATGCATAGCTGATAGAAATGTTTTTTTAGAGCTTCAATGGAATTAGATATTGCGAGCATTTTGTGCTGCATTATCACTACCCTATCACACCCTTCTGGTTGAATTTGTACTTGCAATGCTAGCTAAAGACTTTTCAGCCTTTCTCAAGTTTAAAAAACTGGGGTCAAGTTTCCTAGGATCTTTTGCATCTTGCAGTATTTTGTGTATCATTAGCACAAGATGCCATTCTAGATATGACACACATGCCAAGGACAGTCACCCTAAAGATGTTATCATTGAATTGGCTGTTATTTATTAAAGTATTCTGCTGCCCACTATTGCACTCAATGACGTCTCCTATTAGCGATCATCTGAACAGAAGGTAATGGTGTGGATTTACGCCACTAAAAGCTTTGTTCAAATTTTCAAAATGTAATCCTTGCTGACTGGTCACAATTTGCCTGCAGGAATCATGAGAGAGGCTCTGAATTTGTGCTCACTTGCTTCATGCATTATATTTTAATGGGTTGCCAGATTTGAATGCCTACGATCTGGTCCTCAGAAGTATGCCGACACCCTGGTTCATCCAAGACTTCTGTTGGAAAAAGTGAAGAAGAAATTCACCATAGTGTTACCTTGGTGAGCAGGCTTGAATTTATAGGCTGGAACTTTTTTCTTTGTAGTGGATGTGGCTGATGGGTTGACCTTAGAAGGACATGGGTAAAGTGAACACTCAGTCCTTTTCCATGTGTAGAGGATTGTAAAACTAGAGGGCATAGGATTAAGGTGAGTGGGGTGGTATTTATGCATGACCTTGGGGAAAATGTTTGCACTTAGATGGTGGTACACATCTGGAATGAGCTGCCAGAGGAAGCTATAAAAGTGAATACATTTATGACCTCCGAAAGACATTTAAACAGATATATGGATAGGAGAGCTGTTGGCCAAATGCCGGCAAATGGGGCTAGGAAATGTGTCAACTCGGCAACATGGACAAGGTGAGCTGAAGGAGCCTGATCCAATGCAGTACAGCTCTACAAACGCTAAGTATTATCAACAATTGTGGCAAGTGATCAAGCACAAGAAGAATAACAACATGGTAAGGGAGACTAAGACCAGCAGGGTGTCCTAGATTGACACGCATTGCAAAACTTGTTATCCACATGAAAAAAAAAAAATCTCCATCATCATAGAGGCTTTATTACCATGTCATACCTTCTGCTTTTGAGGAACTGTCACAGCATTTTCTGCCTTCTAGTGCATGTCTTTGTGAAATGTGCTGTTGGCGTCCTGCAAAGAGCTCCAGGACTTTAGTTCCCTGCCGCATTTATTAACTCGACAATCAGCACAATCCTGAACCAATTCACTGATGTAGAAAGACGTTTCTTAGTTATCCAGACCCATGTTACACCCTGACCTCCGTCTGTGTATTTTGCAGTCTTCCTTTGGTGACTTATTTCTGCAGGATTTTCTCCCACATCCAAATAGCTTGGTTCAGTGGCTATTGTGTGAATCATCCCTCAATATAGATAAATGTCAAAAAGTAGCAAGGTGGAGTGGATTGTCCAGCGAGAGAATAAATTGCATGGCAACAGAGAAATAAGAGGGGAAAGAGGAACTAATGGGATTGCACTGCTGGGAGCTGACATGGACTTGATGGGTTAAACGACCTCTTGTGTTGGTTGGTGACTTATCTCCTACATTACCTTATGTCAGATTTAAAGGGCAAATAAATGGCTGCCTCCCATGCAAGCACATCTTAAGCATCCCTCCTCCCAAATAATCTCTCAAATTTTGGAACACTATATTATATGAAAAAAATGCCCAAATACAATCTAGAACACTGTATTTGGGCAAACTGTTTGATATATGTAATCTGGCATGCTTGTGGAACCTGGCCATACATTTAGATAAAAACACAATATAATAGAAACAGCAAATGGAGAGAATGAACAGATGACGCTTCGGGAAGAAGGATCCCGACTAGAAACACCACCTGTCCATTCCCTCCCCAGAGGCTGCCTGACCCACTGAGTTCCTCCGGCACTTTGTGTTTTACTAAAGAATCCACCATCTCCAATTCTTTGCATCTCCATACATTTAGATATTCTGTGTATCCTTTTCTGACAATCGATCATTGATACGTTACTTGCAAGAAGCTGAACACATGGACAAAATGTTTTTGTTTAAATTCAGTAAACTCAAAATTGAAATGTCTCAGTTAAAATACAACACTTATCAAGACAAGAACTTACATTAATAGACATGGGATGTTTGCAGTTATATCGTGCAACATCATTTTCTTGGCCTCAAAGCATTTTGTAATAGTTTGTAACCGTAGAATTCTATTGCACACCGTTAAATCAGAATAAAAGTATGACTATGCCACAACTGGTTGTTAAATATTAAAGGGCAAGCTCTTCTCCTATCACTAAGATTCAATTCCACATCTAAGTATTTGATCAATTCACAAGCCAGCTTTTGAAGTGCAGTGCCAATTTTCCATATCACGCATAACTATTTCCGCCTGAAAAGATGACATGAAATTTTTTCCCCCAAGTTATAGGCAATAGATATCTGAAATAAAATTAGCATAAGCAACATGAGAACAGAAGAAAGATAATTTTAAACAAAGACAGGGCAGCACAAAAATGTTGTCCATAAAAATGGTATAATATGAAAGATAATGTACAAAAACAGTCAGAAAATGATCAGCACCATCATGGTCTGATTTACTTAGAAAAGCGGATCATTTATTGTGTATTTATTGTCGTTGTGTCTAATATGCCTATAAAGTGCAGTAAGCAAGAATTCCATTGTTCCGGTTCATACCCGGTGCACATGATAAATAAAGATTCCTGGGATGGCTTGCACCAAATTGCTTTCATTACATTTAGAGCCAAACTGACTATTGAATGTGTGCATTCAAATTCAATTACAACAAAGCACAAGGTTTAAGTATCTAGAAGCAATAAAAACACATTACCCGTCTTAATGTATAGATAAAAACATTCTAGAAGTTGATAAGTATTTCCAGGTCCAACTAAGAGTGGAGAACCAAGTGTATGCATGAAACCTTCAATATTTCAAAAGGGCATTTGTTAAAAAAAAACATGCGTCTAGGAGAGGGGTCTGGAAAGGGGAAACACAGCATCTGAGCATGCAAATTGGTACGTTGGGGTATGGTCCAAAAATGGGATAAACATTTCTAAGATTGTATTCAATCAATTCAAGATAACAAACAGCAAGGCAAAAACAAAATTGAAATATGGACAAAATATTTTGGAAATATTTGAAGTTTGAGAAAAATAACACATTTAAGAGTTGCACATGTTGACAACAACTAGATTAAGAACTGGAGTGTTTATCCACTTAAATGTAGAAATAATACAGAAGGATGAACTACTGGGCCAAATTGATCTGATTCTCAACAAGGAAATAGAAACGGTAAACATTCAAGGATGAAACAAATGGGAAAACAATGACACTTGTTTAACATAATCAAAGTTTCAAGAAACTAGTGTATGTGCTGTATGGTTAAAGAAGATTTCACTTTGGAAAATGCTTAAGAAAAATAGCATCAAATTATAAAAAGGCTTTATTTCTCGCTCTGTGACAAAGTTCTGTGAACGTTTGGAAAAAAAGTTAAAAAATAAAAAGTACAAAGTTAAATGTACAAAATTAAGCTTTTCATTTTAAATAACTACAAATGAACATATTATCTACCAACATACGTTTTAATATATTTGTGACAGTTGGATAGAAATCTTTGTAGAACACGTGTACATTGCTCAGTCTTTCTTTCACGCTATGTACATTATTTCACCTCAAAAGCAATCTTATCTGACTCCTGGCACTGTAATGAGATATTTCCCTCTGTGAAATTTAAGAAAATTTTTGAAAAAACATAACTGCTTAAGGATGTAATAATGGAATTTTGAGGTAATATGTCCCCAACAACTACATTTTCTCTAGGCCTTCCTTTTCCGTGACAAAGTATTTCCATTTGTTTCCGATAATCCCGATCCTGAAGGCAGTTGCTGTGATTTCCTCAAAGGTATTGAAACCCATTCTTCTGCACTGTTCAAAGTTAAAAGAAAAGTTGTCACCCACTGTCATTTCATGAAGTTTCCAGCAATCAGTCGGTGGGGGCGCTGTGAGCCGGTAGCCCTGCCAGCAGCATGTTAGTTTTTTCTTTTTTTGTTTTAGTGTGTCTTAATGTGTGTTTTTAATGTCTCTCCGTGTGTCTTGCGTGGGGGGTGGTGCGGGGGGGTAAGGGGGAAACCGTTTTGGTTGCCTCCTCCACGGAGCGGCTACTTTTTCCATGTCGCCTCCCCCGTGGCCTAACATCGAGGATCGGTGCGGCCTTTCCCGGAGACGTGCCTGGGGCTTCAGCAGCGGGAGCAGTGAGGACGCTTTCGTCGCGGAGCGGGCGAGCCCTCGCGGGGGTCACCGGAGGGGAGCGCTCCATTCGCTGGCCCGCAGCAGCCTGAAGCTGCGGTCTGCGGAGTTCCAGCTGACGCCGTCCGGAGCCTGGGATCCCTCGTTGGGGACCCGGGAGGAGAAGAGCTCCGACCGCAGGCCCGTGGCCTACTCCTACCACGGGCGCGGCGGGGACTTACCATCCGGAGCGGGGTCCCTCGCTGGGGATCCCTGGAGTGGAGCTCCAACCGCCGGCCCTGTAGTCTGCGGTGCTTCTTGCTGCTGCGGGGACTTTAGATCTTCATCCGCCGGCCTGCAGCCTACACCAACTTGAAGCCGCGGTCTCCAGTGGGGAGGCAACGTTTCAGGACGCCCGCAGTGGCGACTGTGGAGGGTTGAGGTCCCGACCACAGGGGAAAATGGAGGAGGACTGACAAAATTTTGTGCCTTCCACCACAGTGCTGAATGCTGTGGTGGATGTTTGTGTTAAATTTTTATTGTATATTGTGTGTTTCTTTTTTTATTGTACCGCTGCTGGCAAATTCATTTCACTGCACTTCATTTCACTGCAAGTGACAAATAAAATTTGACTTGAATTGACTTAACTAGATTCAATTATCTTAGAAGGGATAAATAGAATGGCAATTATTAAAATAACATTGTTTAGTGTAGTTAAGTTTAGAGATACAGCGTGGAAACAAGCCCTTCGGCCCACCAAATCTGTGTCTACCAACAATCACCCGTACCCTACTTTGACCTTCACGCGACGGACAATTTACAGAAGACAATTAGTTACAAATCCACAGGTCCTGCAGCCAGAGGAAATCTGTGTGGTCACAGGGAGAGTGTACAAATTCAACCCTGACTATGGATATAGCACCCATAGTCAGGATTTAATCTGGGTCACTGGTACTGTAGTGCAGCAACTCTACTGCTGCACCACTATGTTGTCAGTAAGAGAATGACACATGCAGTTGGTGTGGCATATATTTTCTGTAGTTCAGAAGAATGAGAGGGGATATCTTTGGGATATGGGAGGAAACCAGAGAAAACTCACATGATCACAGGGAGAACATGCAAACTAAGTATAGAACTTGGATCTCTGGTGCTGTGAGGCAGTAGCTCTACCAGCTGTGCCACCTTTGAAATCAAGAGAAATGTCCCCATCCAGAGGCCAGTGAACCTGTGGAATTCTCTACAACAGGAGATGGCGGAGGCTACATCATTAGGCATACCATTTTTTTTTAAGGTTAAAGTGATAAAGGAATGTAGGGAGATAGCAAGAATGACAAATTGAAGTGGATAACTAATTATGATCATATGGATCTGGCCTGAAGAGTTCAATGGCCTATTCTTGCTGCTAATTCCTATGTATTTAATACCTGTAGGTTTTCTTTGCACTCTCTCTTCTGATTCTTTTGTTCGGAGCCTGCCCATCAGATAAATCTAAAGCCAGTGTTTTAGGGCTGCAGGCAGGAGCTGGTCTTGTTGGAGTCATTCCTGTGCACATACAAGAGAATAAGCTTAAATCTTCATCCCACATGCAATATTACTCTTAAAAGATTACTAACTATTGTAATGTGTAATGACAATATAGAATGACAATAAGAGGATCATGTTTCAAAGAATAACATATCACAAACAGAACTAGGCAGAAAAATGCCTTCAAAATGTGATTGTAATAATGTAACATTTCAAATCTTGTTAGTGACCAACAATAAACATGGAAATTATGTGATTTTGATGTGTTACAAAATTTTAAATTACGTTTCAGTATTTGGCAGTTAATTTGTTTGTTATAACCATATAACATATAACCATATAACAATTACAGCACGGAAACAGGCCCTCTCAGCCCTTCCAGTCCGTGCCGACCATTTGTTTTCCCCTAGTCCCATCTACCTGCACTCAGACCATACCCCTCCATTCCCTTCACGTCCATATACCTATCCACTTTACTCTTAAATGTTAAAATCGATCCTGCCTCCACCACTTCTGCTGGAAGCTGATTCCACACAGCCACCACCCTCTGAGTAAAGAAGTTCCCCCTCACGTTACCCCGAAACCTCTGTCCCTTAATTCTCATGTCATGCCCTCTTGTTTGAATCTTCCCTACCCTCAATGGGAAAAACGTATCCACGTCAACTCTGTCTATCCCTTTCATCATTTTAAAGACCTCAATCAAGTCCCCCCTTAACCTTCTGCGCTCCAAAGAATAAAGACCTAACTTGTTCAACCTTTCTCTGTAACATAGTTGCTGGAACCCTGGCAACATTCTAGTAAATCTCCTCTGTACTCTCTCTATTTTGTTGACATCCTTCCTATAACTAGGCGACCAAAATTGTACACCATACTCCAGAATTGGTCTTACCAATGCCTTGTACAATTTTAACATTACTTCCCTACTCCTATATTCAATGCTCTGATTTATAAAGGCCAGCACACCAAAGGCTTTCTTTATCACCCTATCTACATGCGATTCCACCTTCAGGGAACTATGCACAGTTATTCCTAGATCCCTCTGTTCCACAGCATTCCTCAATTCCCTACCATTTACCATGTACGTCCTATTTTGATTTGTCCTGCCAAGATGTAGCACTTCACACTTATCAGCATTAAACTCCATCTGCCATCTTTCAGCCCACTTTTCCAAATGGCCCAAATCTCTCTGTAGACTTTGAAAATCTACTTCATTATCCACAACACCACCTATCTTAGTATCATCTGCATACTTACTTATCCAATTTTCCACCCCATCATCCAGATCATTGATGTACATGACAAACAACAGTGGACCCAACACAGATCCCTGAGGCACCCCACTGGTCACCGGCTTCCAACCTGACAAACAGCCATCCACCATTACTCTCTGACATCTCCCATTCAGCCACTGTTGAATCCATCTTGCTACTCCGCCATTAACACCCAAAGATTGAACCTTCTTAACCAACCTTCCATGGGGAACCTTGTCAAAGGCCTTACTGAAATCCATATAGACAACATCCACTGCTTTACCCTCATCAATTTCCCTAGTTACCTCTTCAAAAAATTCAAGAAGGTTTGACCTTCCAGGCACAAATCCATGTTGACTGTTCCTGATCAGACCCTGTTTATCCAGATGCTTATATATATTATCTCTAAGTATCCTTTCCATTAATTTGCCCACCACTGACGTCAAACTAATAGGTCTATAATTGCTAGGTTTATTCTTTGAACCCTTTTTAAACAATGGAACAACATGCGCAGTACGCCAATCCTCCGGCACTATTCCCGTTTCTAATGACATTTGAAATATTTCTGTCCTAGCTCCTGCTATTTCTACACTAACTTCCCTCAATGTCCTAGGGAATATCCTGTCAGGACCTGGAGACATACACTTTTATATTTTTCAAAAGTGTCAGTACTTCCTCCTCTTTGAATCTCATAGTTCCCATAGCTACTCTACTTTTTCCCCTTAACTCACCGAGTTCAATATCCTTCTCCTTGGTGAATACCGAAGAAAATAAATTGTTCAATATCTCCCCCATCTCTTTTGGCTCTGCAGATAGCTGTCCATTCTGGTTCTCTAATGGTCCAATTTTATCCCTCGTTATCCTTTTGCTATTAATATAGCTGTAGAAACCCTTTGGGTTTACTTTCACCTTTCTTGCCAAAGCAACCTCATATCTTCTTTTAGCCTTCCTAATTTCTTTCTTAAAATTATTTTTACATTCTTTATACTCCTCTTTATTACATTCTTTATACTCCTTATATACACAAAAATAAACAATCAACCACCCAAAAAACAAAATTTGACAACTCTGGAATACACCTGAAACTGATTTTTAATGTGCAAGTTCAACGTGAAACTGATTTTTATCAATATAGTTAACATTATTAATAAATGTGCAGACAATACTAAACTTGGTAGTAGAGTGGACAGTAAGGAAGAATATCTGAGCTTACAACAGAATCTAGATCAGTTGAGAAGCTGGGCCAAGGAATGACAAATGGAATTTAACTTTGACAAGTGTGAGGGGTTGCGCTTTGGTTTGTAAAACCAAGGCACGACCCTGGTAAAGCCCTAGGGCAGGGGTTCCCAACCTTCTTCGTCTTGTTTACCCCTGGCAACTTTAATAGCACATAACAATGTTATTTCACTTATTTATGAACAACTAATGATGAACTGATACCAATATACCAGAACCAAACAGTCAGTCAATGAGAAAAAAACATGTACAAATCATTAAATTTACCCCAGGTTGGGAACCCTTGCCCTAGGGAGTGTTGCAGAACTGAGAGATCTGGGAGTACAGGTGCATGGCTGCCCGACTATGGGAAGGATGTCATTAAGTTGGAACGAGTATAGAAGAGATTCACCAAGATGTTACCTGGACTTACAGGCTTGAGTTATAGGGAGAGGTTGGGACTTTTATCTTTGGAGGGTAGTGGGCTGAGAGGTTACCTTAATGAAGAATACAAGAGGCAAGGATAAAATTATGGCTCTCAGTCTTTTTCCCCACAGTACGGTTCTAAAACTAGAAGGCATAGCTCAAAGTGAGAGGGATAGACTTAAGAGGTACCTTGGGCAACCTTTTCACTGATAGGGTAGTCCGTATTTGGAATGATCTGCCAGAGGAAGCTATAGAAGCAGATACAATTACAATTTCAAAAGACATTTGGACAGATATATGGATAGGAAGGGTTTAGAGAGTTATGGGCCAAATGCAGGCAACTGGGACTAGCCCAGAATCCCAACTTGGTGCAGCATCACCTCATGACTTTGGTGGTGGGACCATGTTGGAGTTGGCATAAATGGCAGAAGATGATGTATTGGTCTCAGAGGCTGGCGCGGTGAAAGATGAGGATCAAGAGAAATCTATTGCTGTTCTGTCTGTGAATGGGGGATGGGTCAAAGCAGACGGGCGGAAAAATGTGACACGAATAACAATTATTTCAAAGGGCATTAATCGCAGAATCCAATTCTAGGATTTCTGCACAGGCAGTCTTTAATGCTGAAATTCAAAATTGCTGCCAGATTATCAGCATTCCTCTACAGAATTTAAAATAATATATCCTTTTTTTATTTTAATAGCTCATGATATTATTGTTTCTACCATATATACTTTGCAACCCAAACTTTATACAGGATGCTAGACAAGTTATTTATATATTTCCCGGTCTGCAATCAGGACGAATTGTTCAATATGCTTGGCTACTCAAACAATAGGAAACACAGTTCAAAGATGTTCAGGGTCATCCTATAGAGCCATTTAGATAGAGACTTTCACTGGAGAAGTACCATTGACTTTTAAGATAAACCAATGCATTTTCCTTTACATGCAAACGCCCCTGCAATTTATTAAAGAACATCAAGGGAGCTTTCCCTCGTGTTCTGGCCAATATTTATCCCCAACCACTTTCACTTAAACATTTCATCATTTTATTGTTCACAATAACTTGCAATTTGCATGCATTATCACCACAATGGCTAAATTATAAGTACTTAATTGGCTATGAAGTGATTTTCCATGTTTCAAGATAGTGAAAGCTGCTAAATTACTTACTCCCTTACTTTTCCTGTGGGCTCCTGTGATGCTACTAAACACCTCTCTTTCATTTCCCAAATCATGAAGCAACCGCCCCTGAGAAAAACGCTACTTCACTTCTCCAGCACCACCTAAACAGCATTCTTTTCCCATTGCACAACTCCACTCTATTGCAGAAGCAATATGTGCTCTTGTACCACCTTCCTTTATCATCTGGGTGCAAATAATTCTATTACTCCAGTCCACTTTATTCACTTAAATTACTGACCCGATTAATTTATGCTTCTTTGTATCAATTATGATGTCTAGATTTAGAATTATCGTCTTAAAATATATTTTGCCAATAACATTTCACGTTCAAAGCATAACAGAGTATTGCAAATTTGGTTTTTACTAAATTAGAGAATAACCAAATCTAAATGAAGTTTCAACAAATGTGATATAGAAACTAAAAATTACTGTGGGACCCAATCGTGCCACAGTGGGACATCTCCTGATATGCATCAGTATTTATTTCCCTGTCAAATTTCAGGTTAAATGAAACTTAAATAGTAAGTAGTAACTGCCCAATTTACAACAAGTGGGACTGACCACCAATGAGTGAATATTTCTATATTTTGGAAGGATTAGTTTGCATTGAACTAGCCAACATGCTGTTAAAAAGAGTTAATTATGAACTTTCATTTTCAGTGCATGCCTATTGCTAATGTACAAATCTAGCAAGTAATTAAAAATAATGGGCGTGGCCAATTCCAATGCACATTCATGGTTACTGAATGTGCGAGTTGGCTGAGGAGCTGTATGACTCACTCTTATGATACGTTTATACATAAGAACTTACCTAGTTGTTTTTCTATTTGCTTGAGTTGTTTCTCTTGTTCATTGAGCTCCTTGTGTTTTAGGGTCATTTCTGGTGAACCAATGTACTTCAACTGTAGATCCAATTCCTGATTCACATTATTAAGCTTGATTAGAGCAGAGCGATATTGCTGGATGAGATCTGCAAGAGAAACAAAACTGTTGCAACGATTACACAGAACATAAACAGGGGAAAATAATCTGTGCAGTTCTTTGTTTTGACAGTTTAAAAAATGTTCTTGAAAATGTTGCAGGCTGTGAAAAATGACCATTTATCATTCAAATCTGCTTGTTTTATTTTCAGAATATGGATGTTGCTGGCAAAATCAGATATAAACTTTACAGATGACATCACTGCAGTGGTCCAGATATTGAACAATTACAAGATAGAGACAAAATGCTGGAGTAACTAAGCGGGGTCAAGCAGCATCACTGGAGAAAAGTAATGTTTCAGGTTGACACCCTTCTTCAGACTGAGAGTCAAGGGGGAAAAAGGGAAACAAGAGATATAGACGGCAATAAAGAGAGATATAGAACAAATGAATTAAATATATGCAAAAAGTGACAAAGATCAAAAAAAGGACTTGGTGCTAACGAGTTATACAGACAGTGAAACTCAACAGGACTGTAAAGAGAGAGAAGGAGAGGAGGGAAGGAGGGGAGGGGAGGGGAGGAGTGGAGGGGGGAAGGAGAGGAGAGGAGGAGGGGGGAGAGAGGGAGAGGGGGAGAGGGGGGAGAGAAAGCAAGGATTACTGGAAGTAAAAGCAATTAATATTCATACCACTGGGCTGTAAGCTGCACAAGCAAAATATGAGGGGCTGTTCCTCCAATTGACATATAGAGTAGGCCCAGGAGAAGATATATAGTACAGGAAGGAGACAGAGCTTTGTAAGTCAAGGAAACACCTTTTCCATCAATGTCAACAAGATGAAGGAGCTAGTTATTGATATCAGGAAATTAGGTACACGTCCCAGTCAGCGTCAATGGTGCCGACGTGGAGATGACTACTAGCTTCAACCAACAATCTGACCTGGCCCAACCAAGTGAAGCCAACCACATTGAAGCTAAGAAAACACACCAACACTATACTTTCTCAGAAGACTGAGGACGTTTGGCATTTCTCCAACAACTCTTACCAACTTCTTATAAACAGGGTTTAAAAACAAATCAGTTATGTTAGCACAATGGAGTACTAAAGAGCAATAGTGTTTTGGAGATACAGCATGGAAACATACCCTTCGGCCAACGCTTCCATGCCGACTAGCGATCCCCACACACTTGCACCATCCTACACGCACTAGGAACAGTTTACAATTATATCAAGCTAATACACCTACAAGCCTGTATTTCTTTCAAGTGTGGGTGGAAATTGGACATCCCGGAGAAAACCGAAGCACGTCACGGGGAGAGTGTACAATCTCCGTATAGACAAGCACCAATAGTCTGTATCGAACCCAGGTCCCTGGCCAGCGCTGTAAGGCAGCAAGTGTACTGCTGCGCCACCATGCCGTCCATCTGAACCACAATGTCGCCAATATTTATTACACATCTGCTGTTTTGCTGCACAATTCTCCCTTGACCTAAACCGTAATTTGCATTAAAACTATGTTATACTCATACCAATTTGTGAATTCAATGCTTGGTAAGTCTTTGGGAGAGGAGCTCCAAATACCATTCCTCGCAGTTTGTCCATTAGTGGTGCCTTGTTTTGAAGGCCTCCAAACTTTCCATTGCTTCGTATTCTATCACCATCCCTCGTCAGCAATGTAGGGCAGTGGGTGATTCTCACAACCTAAAGTTATATCAAGAGGATGGTTCAATTTTCTCAGTAATATTTCAATTTAAAACATTAAATTTGAACAAATATTTCATGCGCCTTAACACAAGTTTAAAGTAAAATAATGTTTCTATTTCATATCTGTGAAAATATTGTGAAAACCAATGAAGGCAAAGGCAATGTCTAAACTGCTCAAAAACCGAATGAGGAGAGCCTACCTCTTTTCTATATTGATTTGCAGCATTTAAGTTGTCCAAGATAATTGTATCACCAAGAAGCATCCCAAACACTGAAAAACAAATTCTCATTTTAATAGAATGCCATTTTCAAACAATTCAATAAATGCCATTTTCAAACAATTCAATACGGAATATGTTGATCTCTCTGATTTACACACTATAAAGTCTTACTCAATTATATTTGCAAGTTTTATGTGATATTGTATTTCTCCACAGGATGTTCACAAAAGAATTAAGCATTATGTCATTGCTTGCTGGTGAAGCATTATCACAAAACTAATATATTAATTTCCAATTACAGTATGATAATTGCATGAGGAAAAAGCATTGCGGTATTGAGAAAAAATTCATAGCCTCTGTGTCCCTCTCGGTGCCACAGTGTCCCTCTCTCTCTTCCCCCCCTCCCTCTCTAGCCGCGTCTGCGAGTTGGGGTTTATGCGTGAGTGGATAGGGTGGGGATGGGGTAAAAGGAGCCAATTAATAATATTAATATAATATCAAGGTGGTCAGTGTGTGTAGGGTGGTTAGTGGTGCGTGTGTGTGTGGGGTGGTTGGTGGGTGCGCGTGTGGGGTGGTTGGTGGGTGCGTGTGTGGTGGTTGGTGGGTGCGTGTGTGTGGTGGTTGGTGGGTGCGTGTGTGTGGTGGTTGGTGGGTGCGTGTGTGTGGTGGTTGGTGGGTGCGTGTGTGTGGTGGTTGGTGGGTGCGTGTGTGTGGTGGTTGGTGGGTGCGTGTGTGTGGTGGTTGTTGGGGTGTGTGCGGTGTGTGTCCCCGCAACCACGTGTTGAGGGAACGGGACCCAACGGGTCCCAATTGGTCTAGTTACATCTAAACCTCTGCGAGATCCTGCAAGCCCATGCATCACTCAAACTCGATTAACATCCAGAAACATAGGAACATGAAGGACAGTCCTTTCCCTTGACAAATAAGCATTCTGGCCAAAAAACCTGTTTTCATTGTTCAAACTTGACAGTGAATGTAACAAAACTATCTGGTACTTGGTCAAGTAGTTACCATTTTTGGGACAAGAACATCTAAAATGTTCTTTGATGCAAAAATGATTTCAAGATTCAAGATTCAAGAGACATTTATTGTCACATGCACCAATTGGTACAGTGAAATTTGGGGTCACCATACAGCCATATGAATAAAAAAGGAACAAAACACAATAGTATTTTAACATAAACATCCCCTACAGAGCAGAATCAAAGTTTCCTAATGTGAGGGAAGGCTCAAAGTTCAATCATCCTCCTCTTTGATCTACACCCGTGGTCGGGGCCTCCCGACCCCTCCGCAGCCCTCCACAGTCACCGCTACGGGTGGCCCGATGCTCAGGCCTTCTTGCGGCTTGGACCTCCGAATCGGCCACTTCCTACCGGAGTCCGCGGCTCCCGAAGTCCACAGACCACGCCGAGCGGAGACCCATGATGGCGGCCCTCGGCAAAGGGCCCCAGGGCACCGCGATGTTGAAGTCAGTGCCGCCCGCGCTGGAAGCTCTTCAAACCACAGCCCCGCAATGTTGTTGCAGCAGGCCCAGCACTCCGGAGCATCAAACGGCGATTCCAGGTGAAGCATTGCCCGCTCCGCGATGTATGCAGCGCTGCGCCGCCGCTGCTGGAGCTCTGGTCCGGGTCCCCGGAAGGAAAGGCTGCGCCAATCCGGTTGGTAGGCCGCGACTCGGAGAATAGTCGCTTCCGCACCAGGAGGCGACTGGGAGACGGTTTCACCCTTACCCTACCCCCCTCCCCCACATAGAAAAATTAAAGAAACCTCCTCAACATACTTTTAAACAAACTAAAAAATAAAAAAAGATGGAAAAACAGACAGTCTGTAGGGCAGAGGCAGCCTTCACATGGCGCCCCTAGTAGCCAATGACCAGATATAATATGTCAGCTTTTAACATAAGTGGTTATATGTTTAAAAGTAACAATCACAAAATCAGTCATACCTTAAAGTGAAAATATTCAACTTCCAAGTAATTATATTTTAAAACTTTTATTTGTGGTTTATCATGAACAGATGGTTTTAATATCCCAAGACAGCATTACATAAAAGACTAAAAAGACTATTGAAGAGCATAAGTCGTCCAGGATAAAGTTATCTAATTTTTACCAATATGAAAGGCAATGAATAGAAAATAAATTTATTGATGTAACACTTTTCAGAAAAGGAGAATGCTCAATGTTATTATGGAAGATATATGAATTTATAAAACTGTAGTTTGACGTGGATACATTTTTCCCATTGAGGGTAGGGAAGATTCAAACAAGAGGGCATGACATGAGAATTAAGGGACAGAAGTTTAGGGGTAACGTGAGGGGGAACTTCTTTACTCAGAGGGTGGTGGCTGTGTGGAATGAGCTTTCAGCAGAAGTGGTGGAGGCAGGATCGATTTTAACATTTAAAAGTAAAGTGGATAGGTATATGGACGTGAAGGGAATGGAGGGGTATGGTCTGAGTGCAGGTAGATGGGACTAGGGGAAAAACAAATGGTCGGCACGGACTGGAAGGGCCGAGAGGGCCTGTTTCCGTGCTGTAATTGTTATATGATTATATGGTTATAGTTACATTGAATTTGTAGCTTAAAATAATTGAGACAAATATACTTTACCTATTCGACATTGTTCAACATTCTCTGTGAAAATAAGCAGATCTCGGGCAAATATAGGGTTTCCGTCAGGCTTGAAATGGCTTTTTCCATTTCGCATGTGTGGTAAAGGTCTACAATTTAAAAAACAGTCCGTCTGAGCAAATATAGAAAGATACTTCAAAAACATTTAACAGTAATTTCCAAAATAATGTAAAATACCATTAAAATGCACACTTTTCATTTTGTATTTCTTCCCTCACTGCAAGAGCTGACAGTCACTTAAATTACCCTGTGCATTTTAAATTGATATTAACATTTCCAAGTCGTAATAAGTCTCCAAAACTTGAACTGTATGATTTGATTAACAAACAAGAAAAATACACAACAGTGCTGCACATGTCCAATCAAATAATAGACAGATTCTCTTTCTAAAAAGCAGTTTAACACAAATTTTGCAGACAATGAGATTTTAAAATTCTGTATTAAGTGTGATACAATTTTCAGACTGCAGCTGTTTCAGAATGTAATTGATTTTATGATTTTATGATCCCAGCAATTATCCTAAAATTCAATGAATCACTAAGTTGTTTTTGAATTATACTCTGGTCCATATTTAGTTTGTTTATAGTTTTAATGCACTTTGCAATAAACGTCTATTCACAAGGCTGTTCAATTGTGTTGAAATTTCAATTGGTAGTTTATACCTGTTAAAATCTGGAAGATTTTTTCTGTATATAGAATCAAGCGGTAATACTTGTTGGCGCCCCTGAGTTTCATCAAAGATACGTCGCGCAGCATCTGTGGTTAAAGTAACTACACAGTCCATGTCACTAGCCATATGCCAAGAGATAACCTTGGCCACCTCATCATCCTCTATCATTGCCAAGTGTGCAATCTGTAATTAGAAACAAACAGTTTTTTGGGCTGAGGGATTTCCTACACACAGTGACACAAACAATAAAAATATTTGTTCAAAATGGAGGAAAAAACATCGTAGTTCATTGGCAAAGTGGGAGTATGTGATAAAAGATGAGGATCAGAATAGTTAAGCATCCTTTGGTCTGGCCTGTGTAAAAGAGAACACTGATATGTCCTGTAATTAACGATGGCCTTAATTTCCAAGTCAACTGGAACATAGTTCAGAGCCTTTCAAGTTAAACATCCGGGAAAATCCAGAGCGGGTTACCTTTAGGCATATTAGACATTGCCAATTTGTTGTCAATGAAGAAATAGGATAATGGAGGAGGAGTGAGGAATATGCCAAAGGAGGAATTCAAATCAACACAAATAAAAGCAACAGCATTTCCTCAATAATACAGGTATTAACTTTGTCCCCAAATAACAAAAGGAATTGAAATGTATTTATTTAATTACTTGCACAGCTAATTGAATGTTTTACAATGCAGAGTTTATAAACTGTTCATTAATTATAGTGAACATACCTTTCCTAAAATGTCACTGCTGTTCCTGGAATAATTTGGCAGAGAACATGTTCTCCTTGGCAATTTGATTATCTTGTCTCTGTCAATTTTCATTTGCTTGATACATGCATCAATATCTTGAGGCTACGTTGAAGAAAAATGTTATTTTCATCATGTGGCTTGGAGTAATGGTTTGGAAAGAGAAGCCTTTTAAAAAGGAACAACTGTATACATACAATCTGCTCTAAAATGCACCACCTGCATTGAATTATAAAGTGGGATCTAAAAATCGTAACAATTAAAAATGGACACTGTGAAACCACATCAAGAAAAGATACAAGTTCTGGTGAACTTTTCTCCCATTTCTAAAGAGAATTAATTAAGTCATATACCTAAAATATATTGGAAAATATTAATGGACACAAATATTGTTCAAATCAGGTAATTTATAATTTAAACAGAACCAAAATCTGGATTCAGAACAAGCGAGTAACTCTGAGAAAAGTTAGAAGGTTTATGTGAAACACCAGACTGGATCAATTGATTACATAGACATGAAGTGCTGGAGTAACTCATTGGATCAGGCAACATCTCTGGAGAAAAAGGATGGGTGATGTTTCGGACCAGGATCCTTTTTAAGACCCGAACAACAATGCGGTCCAACAATGAGCCTGAACACCTCCTCGGTTTGGACCTTCCAACTCCATGGAAAGCTCTGTGTTCATCATCACACACGGAGGTCACATGACCAGCCATTGCACATGGTGTTGCTTCCTCGCCTTCGAATCGTTGATGTTTCCTGGCTGTGCTCTTTATTAGGAATGGGGAGACATCTTAAAAACAAATCACGTACTTCCCAACCACCATATGCCATCCCATAATGGGATAACTGAGAAACCAGGGCTCCCATATCAATCAAGTAGAAAGTGGGGAAAAATGTTAAAAAATGTTTAACATATTAAAAAAAAATTAGGTTTGTTTTTATTGTGTTTGCCTGAAATATCTCAATGCATTTACATCAGAAGGGTCACACAGCATCTGTGGAGGCAAATGCATTGCTGATCCAGCATCAAGACTGGGTACAGCCGACTGCAAACTTACAGGGTGAATGGGGAGAAGAGGATGTCTCTGATAGGGCAAAACTGGGGTGACAATAGGGATAAACCTTAAACAAGGCAACCTGGCCAGTGAGTGAATGGGAGCAGTTAAAGGGTGAGAACAGAGACTACAGAACATAGACAAAATATGTGAGAGTTGCGAAATGCAGAGCAGGAGGACAAGCGCAGCACGCTTTACCCATTATTTCCTTTCTTCCTGAAAATCAGGCACAGGTATGTGTAAATATTGTATTTGTGATAGCTGTACAAAGTGGAGAACATTTCAGTGTTTGGGGGATGAATTCACATGTTTCGATTCTTACTACTCAAATTGAGTTTAATTTATTGTTAAATGTACCAAGGTGCTGTGAAAAGCTTTTGTTGCATGCTAAGCAGTCAGCAGAAAGACAATAGATGATTACAATCAAGCCATCCACAGTATGCAGATACATGATAAAGGGAACAACGTGAATAACTGCAAAATATAGTCCAGTAAAATCTGATCAAAGATAGTACGAGGTCGCCAATGAGTCAGATAGAAACAAAAATCATTTTACCCATTTTAGTCGTTCCTAACTATTTTACAATAATAGTTTAGACTATGTGATCTAAAAAGGAGAGAAAGAAAAGCTGGAGCTTGGAATTTTGTCAACTTTCAATACTATCTCAGACATAAAGTAACTGTGTCACAGAACCTCCATTGTTATTTACAGATGTTACCAAACCACTGACTTCAACATTGGGCAGATGCCAAACAGAAAAAAACATCCATTAACATACAGTGCTGATTTCTGTGGGGTTGATTTTCTGCTTGCAAAGTTCATTTCTCAGGTGCGATTCCTTTGCTGTAGCTTCCTGTGCTTGACCTGTATAAAATTTTAATTTTATTACATAATAATCTGCAAAACATTCTGTTCTCTCTTCAATCATGTCAATTATTATTTTCCCAACCTCTCTCCAGTTTTCAGGACTTAGGCATAGCTATGTGTTGCTGTGTAGCTTTGGTTTCTTACCCAAGAGTGGATATACTTGCCATTTAAGAAATGCATTGAAGGCTCAACAAGATAATTTCAGGGATGATGGGACAATGGTTTGGAGAGAGATTAAGTTAACTAGGTTTATATTCACTACGGTTCAAAAATGGAGGGACTTAACGGAATCAAATTAAGAGATAGTTAAAATGGTTAACAATGTTTCCCCATGAAAGAGAAGGGTAAGAGAGATTTATACATGAAATTTGTTCAAAGGTGTCAAACACGTGGTATTCTCTGCAGAAGGCCGTTGACACCAAGTTACTGAATATTTTTAGACAATAGACAATAGGTGCAGGAGTCGGCCATTCGAGCCAGCACGACCATTCACTGTGATCATGGCTGATCATCTACAATCAGTAAACCGTTCCTGCCTTCTCCCCATATCCCCTGACTCCGCTTTCTTTAAGAGCTCTATCTAACTGTCTCTTGAAAGCATCCAGAGAATTGGCCTCCACTGCCCTCTGAGGCAGAGAATTCCACAGATTCACAACCCTCTTTGTGAAAAGGTTTTTCCTCATCTCCGTTCTAAATGGCTTACCCTTTATTCTTAAACTGTGGCCCTATGTCTGTCTGTCTGTCTATTCTATATTCAATTCTATATTCTATTCTATACATAACTAAACCTCTGATCTTGTTATCTTCCGGTTTGCGTGGTTTTTCTATTTGCGCAAAAACAGTACGCGATAGCGCCACTATTTTTTTGCTCGCCCACTCATTGTTCTCCTGTGCTGCGAGTGCACAAAATTTTGTTCCGATCAGTGGTCTATTGTAAAAGTTAGCGAGGTTAAAAAATCTTAAAAACCGCGCGCGCAGATCGATCTATTCTCCTGCCAGTCAGCGCCAGGCGGATTAGTCTCTTCTGTCACTCCGCGGGACGGTCAGCCCTTTCCTACGTCTTTACTAGAGCTGAGGGACGCTCTGGATGGCCGGGAGAGGTCTCCAATCAAACACAATTTCGGAGGGACCGGAAGCGGCCCAGCCCAGCGCAGTCGGAAATGTCGCCAAATGGAAAGCGGAGACTCTGATCCCATCAGAGGGAACTACCAGCGACCACTGTGAGTCCCCATCGCACTGCTAGCTCCAGCTCCTTCCCCTCTGGCCCCCCTCCCCCATCTTTGCTCCGAGCTCTCTCCCCGCCGTTCTTTTAGCATTTCTGTTTTTGATTAGGAATAGGCAGGTCGGCAATAAATTATTGAATTTGTTGTGCTTTACTTTATTTAACTTTTTCTAAAAAAAAAGATATGGGTCTGAAACAGCTTGGCTCGTGTTACCCAGAAACCAGAACTAATAAAGTTAGAGGCTGATGCTACTAAGCACGTGTATGTGAAAAATGTGATAAAACAAACAGTATGAAACATACGAAAAGCCAAGGTCAAGCTTACTGTATTTTCACTAACTTTTAGACGAAATTCTACATCTTAAACTTCCTCTGTAGGTGGAAAGAAGCACATGAGGGTTGCGCAAGGTAACAATTTTGAGGAAACTGTATACAAGTGACACATGCAAGAACATTCCTGTGGTGTAAATGTCCATGGTGTAGAAATCCAAAATGCAGCAGGCAAACTAGCCAGGCATATGGGAGTGGAGAAGAATGGATAGTGAGGGGTGGCTATGGAGATTTGGAAATTACCATGGGCATAGGTAACACGGTTACTTGTGGTAAAGCTGCCAGTGCAATAACAGTAGTAGAACATTTCAGGAAGAGGCTCAATAATGTAATCAAGAATGAAGGTATGTCACTTTCCCAAGTGTATAATGCGGATGAAGGAGGTCCGTTTTGGCTGTCACTCCCCCTCCCCCCCCGAAAACCCAAGCATTTAAATATGGAGCTCCTATATATGGCCATAAACTGAACAAGGAGAGATTCTCAGTTGTGTTGCACAAATGTAGATGGTGTGCATCGTCTACAGTTAGCCATCGTTGGGAGATAGGAATGGCCACAAGTCTTAAAGGACACATTTTGCCAGCTCACAATGCATTATTATGGATATGGACAGTATGGATAGGACAGGTTTAGAGGGATATGGACCAAGCGCAGGCAAGTGGGGCTAGTGCAGCTGGGACATTGTTGGCTGATGTGCGCGTTGGGCCTGTTTCCACACTGTATCACTCTATGAGTCAAAGGTGGCTTGGTTTAATTTGCCCATTTTTAGTAATTGTTTTTTTTCCACTCATATTATTGCTGTGTGTATCAGGAAGACATTCTCAAACAACTTGCAGATGAAGTCAAGGTGCTGCAAATTTTGGATAATGTGAGTGCTCTCCCAAATATCAGTAATGACAGGAAAATTAGGTGTATGTACCTACCACCTCACTGATCCTGACAGGCCACAGCTGCGGCCATGCCCGGCCCACGCACCGCGGTAACAAGTACAAGCCC
The DNA here is from genome assembly GCA_035221665.1 of Okamejei kenojei. NCBI lineage: Eukaryota > Metazoa > Chordata > Chondrichthyes > Rajiformes > Rajidae > Okamejei > Okamejei kenojei. The sequence continues at coordinate 41,565,651 of CM069134.1, forward strand.
GGAGAGGTTGTTGCTGAGCCCAGCCTCTGCCCACCCCCTGCACCGGAGAAGAGGGGGTCGGACTGACAGATTTACGAGGATGTTGCCAGGACTAGAGGGTGTGAGCTATAGGGAGAGGTCGAGTAGGCTGGGTATCTATTCCGTGGAGCGCAGGAAGATGATGGGTGATCTTATAGAGGTGTATATGGGAAGTGGTGAAATCATTGGACAAAGTCAGCATGGATTTATGAAAGGTAAATCATGTCTGACGAATCTTGTAGAATTTTTCAAGTGGATAAGGGAGAACCTGTGGATGTGTTATATCTGGACATTCAGAAGGCTTTCGACAAGGTCCCACATAAGAGATTAGCATTCAAACATAAAGCACACGGTATTGGGGGTTCAGTGTTGATGTGGATAGAGAACTGGCTGGCAGATAGGAAGTAAAGAGTAGGAGCAAACGGGTCATTTTCAGAATGGCAGGCAGTGACTAGTGGGGTACCGCAAGGCTCAGTGCTGGGACCCCAGCTATTTACAATATATATTAATGATCTGGATGAGGGAATTGAATGCAACATCTCCAAATTTGCGGATGACACAAAGCTGGGGGGGCAGTGTTAGTTGTGAGGAGGATGCTAGGAGGCTGCAAGGTGACTAGGATAGGTTGGGTGAGTGGGCAAATGCATGGCAGATGCAGTATAATGTGGATAAATGTGAGGTTATCCACTTTGGCGACAAAAACAGGAGGGTAGACTGTTATCTGAACGGTGGCCGATTAGGAAAAGGGGAGATGCAACGAGACCTGGGTGTCATGGTACACCAGTCATTGAAAGTAGGCATGCAGGTGCAGCAGGCTGTGAAGAAAGCGAATGGTATGTTGGCATTCATAGCAAAATGATTTGAGTACAAGAGCAGGGAGGTTCTACTGCAGTTGTACAGGGTCTTGGTGAGGCCACACCTGGAGTATTGCGTACAGTTTTGGTGTCCTAATCTGAGGAAAGCCATTCTTGCCATAGAGGGAGTACAGAGAAGGTTCACCAGACTGATTCCTGGGATGGCAGGACTTCCATATGAAGAAAGACTGGATAGACTTGGCTTGTACTCGCTAGAATTTAGAAGATTGAGGGGGGATCTTATAGAGACTTACAAAATTCTTAAGGGGTTGGACAGGCTAGATGCAGGAAGATTGTTCCCGATGTTGGGGAACTCCAGAACAAGGGGTCACAGTTTAAGGATAAGGGGGAAGTCTTTTAGGATGGAGATGAGAAGATCTTTTTTCACACAGAGAGTGATGAGTCTATGGAATTCTCTGCCACAGAAGGTGGTTGAGGCCAGTTCATTGGCTATATTTAAGAGGGAGTTAGATGTGCTCCTTGTGGCTAAAGGGATCAGGAGGTATGGAGAGAAGGCAGGTACAGGATACTGAATTGGATGATCAGCCGTGATCACATTGAATGGCGGTGCGGGCTCGAAGGGCTGAATGGCCTACTCCTGCACCTATTTTCTTTGATTCTATGATATAATCATGAGAGGAATAGATCGGGTAGATGCAGTCTCTTGCCCAGAGTAGGGGAATCGAGGACCAGAGGACTTAGCTTCAAAGTGAAGATTTAATAGGAATCTGAGAGGTAACTTTTTCACACAAAGGGTAATGGGTGTATGGAACAAGCTGCCAGATGAGGTAGTTGAGGCTGGGACTATCCCAACATTTAAGAAACAGTTAGACAGGTTTGGAGTGATATGGACCAAATGCAGGCAGGTGGGACTAGTGCAGCTGGGACATGTTGGCTGGTGTGGGCAAGACGGGCCGAAGGGCCCGTTTCCACACTGTATCACTCTGACTGGCAGCGGGAAGCAGTGCAGGGCCTCAATGGTGGAATGGGCCGCTTGAGGCCCTCCATCAACCATGGGCTCGGCCCAGTGATCCGAAGAGCCATGGCTTTATCTCAACCGCAGGCTCGGCGAGACCGCTGAGCTCGGCCCCTGCTCACTCCATGGATCGGAAATCGGAGATGGGTGGTAGGGAACAGCAGGCCCGGAAGGAGACTGGGTCGTCTTAACCTCCACACCCTCGAGGTTGGCTGCGGGAGGCGTCCACCGCGGACCTATGGTTGAAGAGGGCATGGCGTGGAGAGGGACATTGGATTGCAGAACGACCAAAATGGAGGCGACGACTGCAATGGGCCTTTATGGCTGGCTGGGACTGTAAGATGACATTAAAATGCTACCTCTTGCATTTGGAGTCAGTGGGCTGTTCTCTGCATTCTGTACTAAGTGGGGCGATTGTGCTCATGTATGGGGATTGTCTTGCTGAGCTGTATGCAAAAACATGTTTTTCACTATACCTGACCGATGTGACAATAATGAAACTGTTAATCCAGCTAATGAATGAGGGTGTAATTATAGCTTGCAAAATACTATGCCAGAGACGTATTTACATGAAGTTCTTGTGGTCATAGAAGATGCAGGATTATGTTGCAGATACCCAAGGGAAAAGAACACTCACTAACATCAAGAATGTCAATCAGTAAACAGCATTATTCCACTTAGTAACATTGTGAATGGTTATGAAAAGTTTGACATTAGCTAATGCATGGAAAAAAAATCTATATAATATGGATGCAGAATGTGACTTTGAAGGGCTTGGAGTCAGAAATCTTCATCGTATCCTTCATAGGGCAGGAGAGACAGGAGTTACAGAAGATGATGTTAGCACCTGACTAGTGGATACAGAAAGTGCCAAGTTTTAATGAAGATAAAATGGTGGATGAAGTTGCTGCCGGAGATGTTGATGATGAAAAAACAGTGGATAACAAACAAAAACTCTCTGCTGGATGAGATTCAATTGATACGATTACCTCCTACATTGATCTGTCATCGGAAACTGATGACAGCCCTTTTATGAACATTTCGGAGCATTCAGAGAAATGATTATAAAGCAGCAGCATCAGCATGGTAAACAAACTAAACGCGACACATTCTTCAGACCAGCTGTTCTTGATGCTGCTGACCATATTCCTCCTCATTCACCACAGCCTTCTACAGTGGTGAGCCACAGCCAATGGAGCATCAAAGTTAGAGAGTTGATTTACAATGTTTATTTACAATGTTTCAAGGTTTTTTAGTGTTTAAAGTTTTGTTTTCACAATGTTTAAAGCTTACAATACAGTACACCATTTACAATACTTAAAGGTTAGTTTAGAGATATAAGTGGGTAAACAGGCACTTCGGCCCACCAAATCCATGCCAACAATGGTCACACGTACACTACACGTACAGAGTTTAATGTATTCACATTAGGACTTGCAGACCAATTTGCTCTCCAAGCAGATCAAATGAGAGAATTCTCCTAAAATGTGATTTACATTTTATAAATACTACCTGTAAGTAAAGCCAAAGGTCGAAATCAGCAGGACATTTCTCCAAACTGCAAGTGGAAACAGTTTCTGAACTATTGCTAATGAGAATTAGCGGTTAATTAAGTATATTGCACAAGTTACATGATACATTTGAATAACAAAGTGAAAGGAATTTCAACAACAATGAGAATGATAATTGTGATGATTTTACCCACAGCTAATACAATATACTGGGGCATTAAATCCAGTAAGAAATATACAAAAAAAGATTGTCTGAAAAAGCCAGACACAAAAATTGGATTGCAATAAAAGTTTCCTCCATAGCTTCCATCGAGAACATCAGCAATGGCGTTTTCATTTGATGTATTATTCATTCTTTGCTGTTGCAGTCAAAATTTGGGAGGACTTTATTGCAAACTGCTCAATGGGATGGGGCAGGATGCAATTTTATTTAGTAATAACAGTTTATACACAAATAATTTCAAAACTAAATTCCAACAATTTGGATATATATATACACAATTTTTAAATATGGAATTTTGGGTTTTAGACAAGAGTTCTTCTCACATTTTAATAATTGGGTGATTTGATGTTTGGAAGTGACCTCAGGTTGCCATTGAAATCCAAAATATAAATTAACCGTTGGTGATATTTATTTGCCAAATAAACAAAGAAAACAACTTTTTCTACACACGTCTTTGCAATTCATCAATGTACAAATATCCTTAATGCAACTTACATTTCATTTCACCAACTAGTTGGTTTGTGGTATCAAATAAACTCCGGTATGCAACAATGGATTGCGTGAGCTGGTCCTTCTCTTTGGTTAATGTTGTCATCTGCTGCTGTTTCTTAAAATCTGTGGAAAAAAAAATTCGATTGGTTTTTAGACAAAGATGTCTCAATTCTGTATCAGCCATTTTTGAATTCTGACTGAATAGAACTGCAAACATAGTTAAAGACCATGAACACCCATTATACAGTGCCCTCCATAATGTTTGGGACAAAGACCCATCATTTATTTATTTGCTCTGTACTCCACTATTTTGAGATTTGTAATAGAAAAAAAAATCACACGTGGTTAAAGTGCACATTGTCAGATTTTAATAAAGGCCATTTTTATACATTTTGGTTTCACCATGTAGAAATTACAGCAGTGTTTATATAGTCCCCCCCCCCTATTTCAGGGCACTATAATGTTTGGGACACAACAATATCATGTAAATGAAAGTAGTCATGTTTAGTATTTTGTTGCATATCCTTTGCATGCAATGGCTGCTTGAAGTCTGCGATTCATGAACATAACCAGTTGCTAGGTGTCTTCTCTGGTGATTCTCTGCCAGGCCTGTATTGCAGCCATCTTTAGCTTATGCTTGTTTTGGGGGCTAGTCCCCTTCAGTTTTCTCTTCAGCATATAAAAGTCATGCTCAATTGGGTTCAGATCGGGTGATTGACTTGGCCACACAAGAATTGATAATTCTTTAGCTTTGAAAAACTCCTTTATTGCTTTAGCAGTATAGAAATATAGAAACATAGAAAATAGGTGCAGCAGCAGGCCATTCGGCCCTTCGAACCTGCACCACCATTCAATATGATCATGGCTGATCATCCAACTCAGTATCTCGTACCTGCCTTCTCTCCATACCCCCTGATCCCCTTAGCCACAAGGGCCACATCTAACTCCCTCTTAAATATAGCCAATGAACTGACCTCAACTACCTTCTGTGGCAGAGAATTCCAGAGATTCACCACTCTCTGTGTGAAAAATGTTTTTCTCATCTCGGTCCTGAAAGACTTCCCCCATATCCTTAAACTGTGACCCCTTGTTCTGGACTTACCCAACATCGGGAACAATCTTCCTGCATCTAGCCTGTCCAACCCCTTAAGAATTTTGTAAGTTTCTATAAGATCCCCCCTCAATCTTCTAGATTCTAACGAGTACAAGCCGAGTCCATCCAGTCTTTCTTCATGTGAAAGTCCTGACATCCCAGGAATCAATCTGGTGAACCTTATCTGTACTCCCTCTATGGCATGAATGTCTTTCCTCAGAATAGGAGACCAAAACTGTACACAATACTCCAGGTGTGGTCTCACCAAGACCCTGTACAACTGCAGTAGAACCTCCCTACTCCTATATGTTTGGGATCATTGTTTTGCTGTAGAATGAACAGCTGGCCAATGACTTTTTAGGCATTTTGTTTGAACTTGAGCAAACAGGATGTGGCTACATACTTCAGAATTCATTATGCTACCACCATCAGCAGTTGTATCATCAATGAAGATAAGTGTGCTAGTTCCTTCAGCAGCCATACATGCCCAGGCCATAACACCCCCACCACCGTGTTTCACAGATGAGATGGTATGTTTTGGATCTTGGGCAGTTCCTTCTCTCCTCCATACTTTGCTCTTGCCATCACTCTGTCATAAGTTAATCTTTGTCTGGTCTGTCCACAAGACCTTTTTCCAGAACAGTGGTTGCTCTTTTAAGTACTTCTTGGCAAACTGTAATCTTGGTCATCCAATTTTTGCAGCTAACCAGTGGTTTGCATCTTGCAGTGTAGCCTCTATATTTCTATTCATGAAGTCTTCTTCGGACAGTGGTCATTGACAAATCAACACCTGACTCTTGAAGAGCATTTATGATCTGTTGGACAGGTGTTCGGGGATTTTTCTTTATTATAAAGAGAATTCTTCAGTCATCAGCTGTGGATGTCTTCCTTGGCCTGCTAGTCCCTTTGCAATTAGCAAGCTCACCAGTGCTCTCTTTCTTCTTAATGATGTTCCTAACAGTTAATTTTGGTAAGCCTAAGGTTTGGCTGATGTCTCTAATCAAGAGTTTTATTCTTGTTTCTCAGTCTCATAATGGCTTCTTTGACTCTCATTGGCACAACTTTGGTCCTCATGTTGATAAACAGCAATAAAAGTTTCCAAAGGTGATGGAAAGACTGGAGGAAAGACTAGGTGCTGAGAGCTCTCTGATACCTGCATTAAGGAGGCAATTAAACACACCTGAGCAATTACAAAGACCTGTGAAGCCATGTGTCCCAAACATTATGGTGCCCTGAAATGGGGGGACTATGTATAAATACTGCTGTAATTTCTACATGGTGAAACCAAAATGTATACAAATTGCCTTTAATAAAATCTGACAATGTGCACTTTAACCACATGTGATTGTTTTTCTATTACAAATCTCAAATTGTGGAGTACAGAGGCAAATAAATAAATGATGGGTTGTCCCAAACATTCTGGAGGACATTGTATGACCTCTTCTATGTTCCATCAGGCAGGAAATACAAAAGCTTGACAGTATACATTAATGCAGCATCAGATTCAGGAACAGCTTAATCCCCATTGTCGTCAAACTACTGAACAGTCGTCATGATGTAAGGTATTGTCTGATCTTCCAACCAACCCCAATGAAGCCTTTTCACTTTTTGTTAAGCTGCACTTTCTCTGTAGCTGTAATGATAGTCAGCATTCTGGTATTAGCTCCCTTGCACTGTTGTGCTTGCGCATGACATGATGGTACTCATTTATAGTATAATTAGGCTGGATAACATGCACATTTTCTTTGTACTATGCATGTGACAATTAAATGGATCAATAATTAATCCATTCATTGAGATTCGGATTTATTTCAGTTAGCCAAATCCTCATCCATGCCAACCTAGACATAATTCTGTCATTTCCTTTGAGACCAAATCAATCCTAAAAATTCTGCTGGTTCAGCAGAAGAGATAGATTGAACCTTGAATCTTTTTTTGTAATCCAAGGCTAAACCTTACATGACATGGCACAATTTGTTATTTAAGTAAATTCCTTTGTCAACTTGAAATATAGTCAGTCAGGCAATAGGGCTCTGGTAGATGTAATAATCAACAGTAATACATGTTCAGTGCAAGCAAAAACAGGGAGGTTGTCTTGCTGCTCACCATTGTAAAACATAAAAGGTAATATGTAAGGAGGTAAAGGATTCCTCTTGCTTGGTTTTGTAATGTTTGGTTCAAAGACCAGCAAGTATTCAGTGCTATCTCTGCCAGGACTGTTTTCTGCGAGCATCAGATTCTGTTAAAACAAAGCAAGTTTCAAAGAGTGGCAAATAATTTAAGTTAACACAATTGCACGATTCGGTGTGGTTGAGAATTTAATAACAGTACAATGCTTTTTATAAAAACACAATAATGTTTGCCAAAAAACAAAGCGCTGGAGGCAGCATCTGTGGAGGGAAAGGGACAATGTTTTGGACTAAGATAGACACAAAAAACTGGAGTAACTCAGCGGGTCAGGCAGCATCTCTGGAGAAAAGGAATAGGTGACTTTTCGGATCAAGTCTCTTTTGGGTCTGGACCATTCTTCAGACTTTTGGTTACAAAAATGTCTCTTTTTGGCAATCCCCTAAAATCTGTCCTCTGGTTGCTTATCTTTCAGTGACTGGATAAAGTTTTCGGCTTATTTATGATTTTGCACAGCTCCATCAATTTTTCTTTCTTTTTACACATCTAAGGATTCAAGATTTCTTTACGAGTTCCTAGTTTCTGTTGCATTTATCATCCTCAATAACACTCACGTAAATCTCATGTTTCCCCCACCCCCCCAAGGTCACAACATCCCGGAATGTTGCCGAAAACTTTTGTAAAGATTTTGCATAAATTCTTTACTTTTGTATTTTACTTCAAAATATACCAACATTATTTTGACGGACATCTTCACAATTTAATCTACCTTCATATACCCGTGTATATACACACCCATTCGCTACCTATCTTAAGACTATCTGTATCCATGATGTCAGTGCTCTTTAAAAATCCTCTAACAGGGAATTGCAAAACATAATGATTTGAAAACAAAATGCTCTATAAACTCAGTTCAAATTAATAATTTAAATATCTAAAGCAAAAGGAAAATAAGAATAGATAATTCAACAAACACTTGCCTAAAGTTGAACTTTAAACAACAGAAAATTGTACATGATAAATTGTTAATGCTACGGAACAAAGTTAGAAAATCAATGGATCAACAACAAAATCCAGGAACATAAACCTTGTTTTTCTGGTAGTGTTGTACAGTCACATTGGTAAAATTGTTGAGGCAAAACCACTTTTAATCAACAGCCTTCCCCTAGATGAGTTAGATTTAACTTACTGAAATGATAGATGATCCGTGGTTGAGTTGATACTCCAGCCAGCTGGATTTTCCCTGAAAATGAGGAATCTCACTATCATTGTCGGTCATGCTTCTAATGGTAACCTCCAGCATGCCACAAATATCCTCTCCAGCTGCATTGTTATATTCATCCTGTTTATAAAAAAACAAACATAAAGCTGCCTTCCATGCAATATTTTACCCAAATGTCTTTAGTACAAATTAGACTTTACACATAGTGTTTCCATGCTGAATCTGTAAGCAAAACACTGAATCTGATACACATGCCTATAAATGCAATTAAAGATGCAAAGCCTTGTTTAAAATAGGAACTGACCAGAAAGAATAATAAACAAACAAACTTAGTGTTGGAGGAACTTGGTTTGCAATCCTTGCTGAAAAACACAGATATCCATGCACATTTAGCACTCTAACATAATAGTCATTGTTGTCACAGAGAGGCTGTTGCCTCGCGGGCTCGAGCTGAGCTCCTGCTGAGGTGGCAGGACACTCTCATGAAGAGAGAGGAAGAGAGCGAGAGATGGAAGGTCGGTTCCTATATACTCGGGCACACCCCTATAGCCCGTGACTCCGTCCCGCCATTGCCCAGTCACGTGATCCTACCCCCGACTGCCGAGGGTTCGCATAGCAAGAGAGGCCTAACCACTAGGTGCCGCGACAGCATGAACATAAATAAACTTAAATTGAAAGACCATTCAGAATCAACATTTACACTCAACATAATAATAAAAATGTTGTTACCATGATCTTCAGGCGCATATTTTTAACTAATATGCGATGGGCAACATTACGAACATTTGAAACAGTAGGAGTAGCTGGCAGCTCTTCTGGCATTAATTTAACAGGTTCACCAGGTAGCACATTCAAAGTAATCTAGAATGAAAATACAACAAAAAGACATGTAATAAATATACACTAAATGCAAGTGTTGCAAATCAATGAAGATATCTAAAAGTAAATTACAAATAGGCTGGAAATGTCCCAAAAGTAGCTAAACTATATAGAACTATATAGAATGCTGTGGAAATTGAAGATAAGAGTACTCTACTGTTAAAATTGGTCCAGAGGACTCTAGAGATGGGGTGGGTGGCAATAATGTGAGGGAAATGGCATGCGCAGTGGGATAGGAGGAGTCGTATGATATACAAGATCTTTCAAAGGGTTTCAGTACAAGTAGCATACCTGCTCACTACAGAGCATGTTTTTGTCCAGTGAATACGCAAATTGAATGGAATGAACTCCCGTCCGCTCTGGAAGGACTTTATCCCTGAAATACAAATATATGTTACTAAACAACTATTTAAATTTAGTGACAGTACGAAATATCAGAATATCCACCCTGGAAGGACTTTATCCCTGAAATACAAATATATGTTACAAAACAACTATTTAAATTTAGTCACAGTACAAAATATCAGAAAGAGTTTGTTGGTGGTGAATATCATAGGAACCAATACAACAGGAAAATCAGAAAAAATCTGCAATTTTGTCTCAGCTAGTTTGTTGTTTCTTTAATTTCCTTTTTCCCTCCTCTGGAAGTGGAGTACACACCCAGTCTAATCTTCCAGACATGTCTTCCTGCTTGGAATTATGCAACTCCTATATTAATTTGTCGATGTTCTTTGGTCTATGTTCTCCTTTTTAACTACTGCTATTCACACATTAAGTAGATAACTTGCTTCCTGGAAGAGTGCAGCTTCAACGACACTCAGAAAGCTTGACCCCACACAGGACAAAGCAGCCTGCCTGAAAGGCACCCTATCCTCAATCATTCAATCAAAAACACTAAGGGGCAGAAAACGCTGGTGGGTGTTGTGTACAGGCCACCTAACAGTAGCAGAGAAGTTGGGGATGGTATCAAACAGGAAATTAGAAATGCGTGCGACAAAGGCAAAACAGTTATAATGGGTGACTTCAATCTACATATAGATTGGGTTAATCAAATTGGCAGGGGTGCTGAGGAAGAGGATTTTTTGGAATGTATGCGGGATAGTTATCTAAATCAACATGTAGAGGAACCAACGAGAGAGCAGGCTATTTTAGACTGGGTTTTGAGTAATGAGGAAGGGGTAATTAGCCGTCTTGTTGTACGTGCCCCCTTGGGCAAGAGTGACCATAATATGGTTGAGTTCTTCATTAGGATGGAGAGTGACATTGTTAATTCAGAAACAATGGTTCTGAACTTAAAGAAAGGTAACTTTGAGGGTATGAGACGAGAATTGGCCAAGATTGACTGGCAATTAATTCTAAAAGGGTTGACGGTGGATATACAATGGAAGACATTTAAAGACTGCATGGATGAACTACAAAAAATTGTTCATCCCAGTTTGGCAAAAGAATAAATCGGGGAAGGTAGTGCATCCGTGGATAACAAGGGAAATCAGGGATAGTATCAAAGCAAAGGATGATGCGTACAAAGTAGCCAGAAAAAGCAGCATACCAGGGGACTGGGAGAAATTCAGAGACCAGCAGAGGAGGACAAAGGGCTTAATTAGGAAAGGAAAAATAGATTATGAAAGAAAACTGGCAGGGAACATAAAAACTGACTGCAAAAGTTTTTATAGATATGTGAAGAGAAAGAGGTTAGTTTAAAACAAATGTAGGTCCCTTGCAGTCAGAAACAGGTGAGTTGATCATGGGGAACAAGGATATGGCGGACCAATTGAATAACTACTTTGGTTCCGTCTTCACTAAGGAAGACATAAATAATCTGCCGGAAATAGCAGGGGACTGTGGGTCAAAGGAGGAATTGAGTGAAATCCAGGTCAGTCGGGAAGTGGTGTTGGGTAAATTGAATAGATTAAAGGCCGATAAATCCCCAGGGCCAGATAGGCTGCATCCCAGAGTACTTAAGGAAGTAGCTCAGGAAATAGTGGATGCATTAGTGATAATCTTTCAAAACTCTTTAGATTCTGGAGTAGTTCCTGAGGATTGGCGGGTAGCAAATGTAACCCCTCTTTTTAAGAAGGGAGGGAGAGAGAAAACGGGGAATTACAGACCAGTTAGTCTAACATCGGTAGTGGGGAAACTGCTAGAGTCAGTTATTAAAGATGGGATAGCAGCACATTTGGAAAGTGGTGAAATCATTGGACAAAGTCAGCATGGATTTACGAAAGGTAAATCATGTCTGACGAATCTTGTGGAATTTTTCGAGGATGTAACTAGTAGCGTGGATAAGGGAGAACCAGTGGATGTGGTATATCTGGACTTCCAGAAGGCTTTCGACAAGGTCCCACATAAGAGATTAGTATACAAACTTAAAGCATACGGTATTAGGGGTTCAGTATTGACGTGGATAGAGAACTGGCTGGCAAACAGGAAGCAAAGAGTAGGAGTAAACGGGTCCTTTTCACAATGGCAGGCAGTGACTAGTGGGGTACCGCAGGGCTCAGTGCTGGGACCCCAGCTGTTTACAATATATATTAATGATCTGGATGAGGGAATTGAAGGCAATATCTCCAAGTTTGCGGATGACACTAAGCTGGGGGGCAGTGTTCGCTGTGAGGAGGATGCTAGGAGACTGCAAGGTGACTTGGATAAGCTGGGTGAGTGGGCAAATGTTTGGCAGATGCAGTATAATGTGGATAAATGTGAGGTTATCCACTTTGGTGGCAAAAACAGGAAAGCAGACTATTATTTAAATGGTGGCCGATTAGGAAAAGGGGAGATGCAGCGAGACCTGGGTGTCATGGTACACCAGTCATTGAAAGTAGGCATGCATGCAGGTGCAGCAGGCAGTGAAAAAAGCGAATGGTATGTTAGCTTTCATAGCAAAAGGATTTGAGTACAGGAGCAGGGAGGTTCTACTTCAGTTGTACAGGGTCTTGGTGAGACCACACCTGGAGTATTGCGTACAGTTTTGGTCTCCAAATCTGAGGAAGGACATTATTGCCATAGAGGGAGTGCAGAGAAGGTTCACCAGACTGATTCCTGGGATGTCAGGACTGTCTTATGAAGAAAGACTGGATAGACTCGGTTTATACTCTCTGGAATTTAGGAGATTGAGAGGGGATCTTTCTAGAAACTTACAAAATTCTTAAGGGGTTGGACAGGCTAGATGCAGGAAGATTGTTCCCGATGTTGGGGAAGTCCAGGACAAGGGGTCACAGCTTAAGGATAAGGGGGAAATCCTTTAAGACCGAGATGAGAAAGACTTTTTTCACACAGAGAGTGGTGAGTCTCTGGAACTCTCTGCCACAGAGGGTAGTTGAGGCCAGTTCATTGGCTATATTTAAGAGTGAGTTGGATGTGGCCCTTGTGGCTAAGGAGATCAGAGGGTATGGAGAGAAGGCAGGTACGGGATACTGAGTTGGATGATCAGCCATGATCATATTGAATGGCGGTGCAGGCTCGAAGGGCTGAATGGCCTACTCCTGCACCTAATTTCTATGTTTCTATGTTTCACTTGCGCCATCACTGATGGACAGCTGCAACAGTTTGTACCAGGGAGAAGCACAGCCACTTATCAAGGCCACTTGGACAGAACATTCCAAACCCATGACTTCTACCAGCTGGAAGGATAAGAGTGGCAAAAGCATGTGAACACCACTGCCTGGAAGTTGCCCACCAGCGACGCACTATCCTGGTTTGGAAATATATTACCATTCCTTCGTTTACATCATTGTGAATATACCCATATCTTAAGGACTGCAGCAGTTCAAGTGGCAGCTAAACACCACCTTCATGAGTATTTACATGTTGGTTCTGCCAGCATTACTGGATCAATATAAAAAGCTTTTGTATGGTCACCTCAGTTATACCAGTGTCAGAGACATACCCACTCCCTGCAGCTTAACGAGATTTTTTTGTCTCCTCAGATCTTAAAAAAGGTATTTGGCCGGAAATGTTAGGTGTTTCGCTTCCCACAAATGCAGTCTGACCTGCTGAATGTTCCCAGTAGTCCATACAGTACATAAAGAACCAAAAGATACACCTGCTCTCCTTGCTGGCCTGTTACCAAATAACTTGATTCATTAATTAACTATGCTACTCCAGGATATAGGTAGGGACACCAAGTGCTGGAATAACTCAGTGGGTCAGACAGCATCCCGGGAGAATGTGGATAGTTGACATTTTGGGTCAGAAACCTTCTTCAGACCCCAGGATGCTTTCCCCTCCCCAATTATTTGAATTAATGTAGAGCATTGAGAAACATATAGAGATGGGGAATATCAGTGTCAGCTGAATATGTATGAATACAAATTTGTTATCAGAAACCATACTTTCAGAAGATTAAGAACACTTTGTTCATTCTCCCTCAAAAAATTGACAGCCGATTTACTGCTAGAAAACATGGTGTTGGACAGTTTTCCTAATCCTGTCCATTTGGTTAAAGGAATCCTCAAGCATTGTGGCTGCACTGTGGTGCAGCATTAGAGTTGCCGCCTTACAACACTTGCAGCGCCAGACCCTGGCTCGATCCAGACTTTGGGTGCTGTCTGTAGGGAGTAACTTAGCGGGTCAGGCATCTCTCGAGAGAAGGAATAGGTGACATTTCAGGTCGAGACCCTTATTCAGTTCCTTTTCTCCAGAGATGCTGCCTGACCCTGCTGAGTTACTCCAGTTTTCTGCGTCTGTCTATGGCTTCAACCAGTATCTATAGTTCCTCCCTACACCGTTTGTTAATATATTTCCAGTCAAATACAAATGACCCTAAAGCTTTTAGGTTAGCACAATTCGGATTGCATGTCTATATATCTGACACATGCCCAAGGCGAGTTTCCCGAACAATGTGGCTAAATGCAAATTAAATTGTTCCGATACAAAATATGAAATAAGAGTCAAATACATTATATTGTGAATACCTGAAATAAAAGCAACCCTCTGTGTCACCTTCCCGTCCTTTATTGCAGTTTAGAATGGTGGGCTGAAAACAAAAAGTGAAGAATTAAAGTTTTAGGAATACACATCAGGTCATGAATATAGCAATACTATTAACATAATACAAAAATTCAAGCTGAGAAACAAATCGCTGTTTGAAACTTTAATTCATAAAACAATCTCCAAGTAATTTGATCATAAGTATTGAGGATAAGTGTTTCCTTCACGTACATTCATCTATCCAAAGTACCATTAAGCTATCAGCTTTCTCTATTGCAAAAGCCTGTATATTCTTCAAAATGCGACCACCCCCAGTTACGCATTGTTTTCACATTCAAGATCACCCATTTGGTTCCAGGTAGAAGTAGAAATTTTGGGGCATGCTAGACTACCTTTTGTTTCTGAAGCCAACAATATCAGAATATATTCTCCAAGCTTGTGTTTGAGATAGGGTCATGCATCTTTGTACAGCATAAATGTTTCTTCTGTCTGATATTAACCATCATCGGCAGCAATAGTTTGCTTACAATTATAATTGGCATAAAATTAATTACATTGTTAACTTTAAATCCATCCCTTATCCTAACCATATACTATGCACCTGAATTAAAACCAGCGGCAAACAATTTTTGTAGCGCAGCATCACACAACATGCTGCATTTTTGATTCAGCCCTGCATTCTCCTTCTCAAAAATGCTTTGCCCACAAACTTACTGTAAGTTTATGTTGATATTAAGGAAACAGATGAAATGGAAGCTCAGTGAACCAGTTGGATTAATAATTGAAAAACATTTGCATAATCACACATAGCTCAATGCCCATGACAGCAACGTGACAGTTTTAAATTTTCATTTGCAAAAAGAAATTTGAGCAGAATCATAGCTTTCACTGGGACCCCAAATATCTTGGATATAATTCACTTTATGCTGGTGCTTCTGTTTTGGCATATGTTAATGAGTCCATGGGAAATTTTGGCATAACTCATTTAAAATGTGATATTTCATAAATTGTGGTTGACAAATTGACCAGATAAGAACTTTTGCATTACTCTAGTACACAGGTTCAGGCTCTTTCAAAAACTCCGTCTTACCCCAGAAGGAGGGTGATGTGCAATTACAGGATTAGGATGACAGGCTAAAGTACTCTCTAATGATAAACAGCAATTTTAAAAAAATACTTACCGGTACATTTGCTGCAGGTCGTTGTCCCTTCCACATTCTCATGGTAATATCAGTTGGCTTAACATCCCTCATTGTATTACCATCTTCTGAAATGACACTAACCACAAAATCTGAAAAATAATACAAAAATATTAATGGCTTATCATGTGCTGAGCAATTTTCTACATATGCTGTATTAACTTACAGTAGCTCCTATCTGAACATAGTTTTAAAACGGTGATAATCTTTGAGTTTTTAAAATTAATAAGGAAATATATTAATTAACATTTGCATGCTTAGAATAAAACTTACTATTTTTGATAGATTGAAAGATTCAGCATGGCAACAGGCTCTTTGTCCAACCACCCGAAGTCCGCACTGACCCTTGGTCACCTGTTCATACTTGCTCTGTGTTATCTCAATTTTGCATCCACGCCCTACACACTTTGGAGAATGCAGAGGCAAATTTACCCATACATCTTTGCGATGTGGGAGGAAAGCAGAACACCCGGTGGAAACCCACGTTATCATTGGGAGAACATGCAAATGCTACACAGACATCACCCCAGGTCAGAATCGAACCCAGGTCTCTGGCACTGAGGCAGAATTCTACCAGCTGCCCTTCTCTGCCAATTTATTTAGAAGTTCTATTTTCTTTAGTTTGATTTAACTAGTTACATTCAACGTAAAAAATGGTGTCCATTTTCAACTGATACTATAGTTCACAGATAGTCGAAAGTGTGCATTAGTTATCCCCCTTCCAAAAAAAAATTATATTCAAGAAACAACCATTTCACAGGTTTGGAATTGAAATACACCCTTAGAATGATTAAACAACTATTGGCAGTAGTGCATTGCTGGTAGAGCATTAATGCTGTCTCAGTGCCAGAAACCTAGGTACGTTCCTGACCTGGCGTGCTGTGTGGAATTTGTACATTCTCCTTGTAACCATGTAGGTTTCCTCCAGGTACTCACCCCAAAGATGAATGGGTCATTGGGGTTAATTGGCTGCTGAAAAATTGCCCCTGATGTGCAGGGAGTGGATGAGAAAGTCTTATGACAGCTAGTGTAAATGATAGTCTCAGTGGGCTGAAGGATCTGTTTCCATTTTGTATCTCTAAACAACCATTGTAAATCCAAGGCGAAAATTACATTAAGCACTCAACTTGAGAATAAAATCCCTCTATTTCAACTGCATATAAAACCAATGTTTATTTAAATAATTTCAATTCACAATTCTGAACTCCACTTGCCAAAGAGCTGTCCAGCCACCCCACTGTCCAGCACTTATCAGTACCCGCATGCTGATCATTGTATATCAACCACATATATATACTAAAACTAAGGTATGAACATAGTTTCTGCCTCCTTCATTCCTTCAGACTCAAGTTTTAGATTTCAATTATCTTGGTTGAAAGATATCTCCTTCACAATCCTTTTCTCAATTATTTATCTTTTCTCCCCCTATAAGACTCTTCACTGGGTTACAGGTCCTCACAATGCACTCAAAATCCCTTTAGTTTCATTTAATTAAACATAATTAAATTTGCAAATAAATATGAGTAATTTCATGTATAGTTGTGTCTATGACCATTATTTGGATGGATTCTCAGGATATTCCATAAAATCCTGAATTTTCTTTAGCTTCAGTTGGAGCAATAGGATGGGGAATAATTTATCGACCGTGTAATATACCGTGGTACAAAAATTAATAACCGAGAACAAGAATGAGAAAGTACAGGGGAGCCAAAGTAATCTTGGGTGAATATTTCCCTTCTGTTTTTACCACAGATAAAGACATGAACACTTAGAACTTAGGATAGTTAATGGCAATGGCTTCAAGGCAGTCTATATTACAGTCGAGGTGCTGGATGTCCCAAGATGTATGAAGGAAGATAAAATCTTCCAGGGCTGATCAGATACATCTAAAGATCCAGTGGGAAGCTAGAGAATAAATTATAGAGTCCTGTGAGATATATGAATAATCAATAGACACTACGACGGACCTTCATAGTGAATAACATGGCTTTGGGAAGCATTGTTGAGAAGAGGGATCTTGGAGTACAAGTACATCGTTCCCTAAAAATGATATCACAGGTAGATCTGGTGGTGAATCCGGTGGCCTTCTATCTGAGAACTGAATATGGAAGTTGGGACAATATGTTACAGTTGCACAAGATAGTGAAGCCTCAAGCATTGTGTTCTGTTTTGGCCACTGTTCCAGGACAGATCCCACAAAGCTGAAAAGAGAGCAGAGAAAATTTACGAGGATGTTGTCAGGACTCTAGGGCCTGAGCTATAGTATGCCTAGGCAGGTTGGGACTTTACTCCTTGGTGCAAGTGGCTGAGGGATGATGTTAAAGGTATATAAGATCATATGGGTAATAGAGTGAATGCACAACCTTTTTCCAGACTAGGGTAGATCAAGCATTAGAGGGCATATGTTTAATGTAAGAGAGGAAAGATTGAATAGGAATCTGAAGGGCAAAGGGTAGTGAGTGAGAAAATAGTTGAGGCTGGTAAAATAATATTTAAAAGATACTTGGACAGGTACGTGGATTGGAAAACTTGAGGGATACAGGCCAAAAGAACTAGTTTATAGGTTTCACCTTGATCATGGATAGTGCTCGTTAGGTGCTACTAATCTATGGTAAAAAATAATTTAGGCGATAAGAGTATGAAGCCACATGGCAGAAAAGTTGACATTTAAAAATATAAGTGGAAGCACCTGTGAAGGATATTCAGAAACTATTTCTTTAACAACAGATATTCGAATACAAGTTTGGAACCAAAAAAAATGCTGTGTTGGGAGTTATTTGTCATGAAACTTCATCACTGACCCCCACAAGGAGATCTGTTGGGATTTGCTAACATTACAATGGTTTAGAGGTCGAGTGCCATTGGAGCTGCACTCACCCAGGCAAGTGCACAGTATACCATCATTCTTTTGACGTGCCTTGTAGATGATTAAACCAAGCATAGGATCTTATACACAATTGAGTTTAACGGGGACTTTAGGTTGCAGTTGAGGGGACAAAGAGGAAGACTGATTTAACAGTTATACATCAACTGTTCAGTGTCTGTTTGTGCTTTTAATTAACTTTTCAAAATAATTAAATAATAATTTACTTCAATCTTAAAATTCTGAACATCAGAAAGAACATCATACAGCTTCGACAAGAGACTGAGCTCAGCTCTCAACGTTCCCCTTTGTCAAAATCCATCTGGGTCATTTCAGGGGTACCTGTGGTACTCTCTCCCATGTCCAGTTGCTACTCAGAGTGCAGAAAGCCAGTGAGATCAACCCTTGGCATTCAGCACAAAGTTTGTGTGTTTCTGGGTGCAAACAAGATAACATAGAACAAGTGTGAATATTCGATCAATGGTTGGCTTGGACTTGATGGGCTGAAGAGACCGTTTCCATTCTGTCTCTCTAAAACAAAAGAATGACTAGTTAAAGTTGAGTGCATGTGAAAGCGGATGGGATAATTATCAAGCAGGCTACTTTATTCTCAATGGCACAGATCTGCTTGGGTTTGCACGCATCTAAGCAAATGGAGAGCGTATTATCACACTTCTGACGTAGCTTGCTGATGGCTGGGTTAGGTGTTGAGTCACTCACTACAGCATACTACACTTAAAGCCACAGTACCTACGCTGAGTTTCCTGTCAATGGTGATACAGCCCAATATATTAATTGTGGAGTACTTAGCAATGATAATACCCTGAATAAAGATTCAGAACTTTTGTTGGAGACAATCACTGCAGCGTAAATGTTACTAGCTACGTATTAGCCCATGTTTGTAATTCATGCAAGTTGACATGGACTTTATTTGCTGAATGACTAGATTGGAGTATAATTCAATGAACAAACATTCCCACTTCTGGCCTTATACAATACGATAGAACTTTATTTATCCCAGGAGGGAAATTAATTATGATGGAAAGCATGTCCTGATGAAGCAGCTGAAGCTTATTATGCCTCAAGACAATGACTTAACGAGACTGAAATGCATCCTAAGGTTGGAATGCTTGACTTCCAAAAATCTTCTTTACAGATTTGATGACAACAGTTTTACCAATATTCTCTGATGGCACTTAGTTAAACCCTGCCTCGTAATCAATGGCAGTCACTCTCATCTCCCGTTTGGATCAAGGCAGTAGGCGAATCTGGAGTGGAGTGAATCCCAGCATAACCACAACCGCATGCTGGTCAGGTTATTGAGGATTAAATGTCACTTAATAGTACTGTTCCTCAACCACCCTCAAGTTTCCAAATTGAGTAGCTAGATTAGGTTTGTCCTACTTTTAATGAACAGGATATATTCAGGTAATTTTCCACAATGTCAAGCAGCTGCCATTGTTTTAACTACAGTGGAATAGGTTCTCCACCAATTATGCAGAAGAAACAAATCTTCAGTAATGCAATCAATATATTATCTGGTTCCAAATCTACTGCATTTATGTTGCTGAGTAAAAGCATGAGAGAATTTCAGTAGCTTCTGTGAAGGCAGGAAATCTCATAATGAATCCAATGACTGGTGTCTTGGTATTTCTGACTAAATGCAATTACAAATGCTTCAGCCTCACTCTTTTAGACCTCACATATTGAGCTATACTTTTTCTATGGCTTGGAGTGTACTTGGAAATCTCTCCTTTTATTGACTGTTGAACTATCTATCCATCAGTAACAATTGATGTACTGGAATCTTAGGTTGCAGGATCACATGTTGTGTTTACTGCTTATCATGCCTGCAGTCTCTTGTTGCATCTTCTCCATGCAGCACCTCATTTTTAGACCAGAAATTGACTGCACTCCTCATTGAACTAGGGTTGATCTCTAGGCTCGGTAACAGTAGAATGACTACATTAGGCCAATAGGTTTGATTATGGTGACATTCATTTTGAATGATAGCAATTCTGTACAATTCTCAAAGGAAAATAGCAACTGGCAGTTTGAGTTTGGACTACGAGTTGTCAGGTCAAAATGCCTTTGCAGCATCCTAATTAGATGTCTTCATTGATACTGGATGGCCTGTCTCGTTCAGCATTTCTCCAAAATAAAGACAGAAAATGCTGAAAGAACATTGCAGACCAGATAGCACAAATGGAAAGAGAAACAGAATTTCAGGTTCAGCTCACGTTAACGACCTCTTTCCACAGATGTTGAGCATTTCCTGTTTTTATTTAACATTTCCATCGCTGAGATTTCCCATTTCTTCGATCTTTTCTTTCAATACAGAAGTTATGATATAATGAGTAGGCCATTAGATATCGGTACTGGTATTGGTTTATTGCTGTTGTGCGTACTTATATACAGTCTCAAACTTGTGATATTCATTCAAATCACGAGTACAATCAAGACACACACATGTAGTGCAAAGAGAAAAATACCTGAATCTAGTATTGAGCATTAAAGTGTTAGTTGGAGAAAATGCATATAAAGTTAAAGTGCGAGGTACGTTGGAAGATGAGGACTACACCCTAGCTTATGGAAGGACCATTCAGCGGCTGACCACAGCAGGGAAGAAGCTCTTCCTGGATCTGGAGGTATGTGTTTTCAAGCTTTTGTATCGTCTGGCTGCCAGGAAAGGGGAGAAGAGGGAATGACTGCGGTAAAAAAACGATGCTTGATTTTGTTGGCTGCTTCCCCAAGGCAGTGTTAAATGTAGATGGAGTCGATGAGGGCGTGAAGTTGTAATGTTTAACTGAGCTTCATCCACAATGCCTCCGTTTTTTTTTGCAGTCTCGGGCAGAGCAGTTGCCAAAACAAGCTGTGATGCATCCCAATAGTATGTTTTCTAATATGCATTTATAAAAGTTGATAATTAATTTAATATATACCAAAGTTCCTTAATCTTGAGGAAATAGAGGTATTGGTGTGCTTTTTTGGCCACTGCTTCAATGTGATTGGTCCAGGCCAAATTGTTGGTAAAATGTACATCTTGGAACTTGAAACTTTCATCCATCTTCACTTTGTACCATCAATGCAGTCTGAGGCATGTGCACCCTCTCATTCCCTGAAGTCAATAACAAGTTCCTACATCTTCAAAAGACATTTGGACGGGTACATGGATAGGATAGGTTTTGAAGGATATGAACTAAACGCAGGCAGTTGGGCCCAAAGGGCTGTTTTCACACTGTATGATTCTATAACTATCTTGCCAACATTGAGGGAGAGGTTGTCGTCTCGACACCATGCTACGAACCTCTACCGGCGAGTCTTGTCGTTGTTTGAGATCTGGCACACTACACTGGTGACATCTGCAAACTTGTAACAGGGTATTTGAAAATTGACCATATTACTGTTGATCTGGACTTGTATCTGAGGTGAACTGGGCAAGGAAGAAGTTCTTCAGATGAAATACATTATAGAATGCTAGATGGATTTTTCACAGGTATTAAGTTTGTAATCAATGTTAAGAATTGTTGCTTTTGTAAATAAAAATCCATTATGAATAGAATTTACATTCCACACCGCCTGCCATGATCGAATGTGAACGCGGCTATGAATTGTTAGTTCACACCTCTGAACTAGTTTGGTAATTTAACCATTGTTTCTTCTAATTTCCAGACATCAAAATATAATACATATTGGAAATCTGAAACAAAACAAAAATGTTGGAAATATTCAGCAGATCAAAACATCAATGGAGAGAAAAAGAACTAACAATCCAGATCAATTATATTTCAGTAGGATTGGTGATAGGAATGCCAGATCTGATGAAGGGTCCACTTGTTTTCCCTCTCCAAAGATGCTGGCTGATCAGCTGAGTACTTTCACAAAACACTTGCTGTATTATTATAGGCAGCATTAACTTACTATGCTCTGTCCATGATTGAGAGCCCCATTATCCTTGGAATCAATACAGCAAATTTCTTTGCCTTCAAATGACAACTACCATAAAAGGTTGAGCAAGGATTTGAATAAATAATAGTACATTCATCTTTATTAAATCAAGGTTGGAGTAACATGTTTGTGCTAAAAATCTCTTCAATGTGCTAAATGTGATAAATTCAGAAGAGCAGAAATCTGAGCAGCTAGAAGTGGGGGTGAGGAGTGGAACTGTATTCCACCACTATCTGTACCCTCATGCCATGGAATACTCGCCTTTCTACCATCGCTTTGAAGCTAAGGGGGTCAACCCTAATAGGAAACATGTCAAATCCATCAAAAAAAAACCCAAATGTGCGTGCTCACCGAAAGCAACATGTAACAAGGAGTTATTCAATTCCACATCAGATCAAATGGACAATTGAAGTGCAAGGAGGATGGATGATGGAGAAAATCAAACCAGTATTTGCAATTCGCCAACACAATGCACATTTGTATTTTTAAATGCACATTATGATCCCTGATCATTTTGTTTTCAGTTTCAACACTTCAAAAAACAATTCTATACACAAAAATAAAAACAGCTCAATAAACAACCAAGAGTGTTGTTTTATATTTTTCAGGGCTTATTGCACATGAAAAAGTGGTATTTAACTCTCTTAAACCAATGCAGTCCTTCCAGTGAAGGTACTACCACTTGTTACGTGGGAAATTCCAGGATTTAGACAGTGAAATGATGAACTCATGATATATTTCGAAGTTGGGATGTTGTGCGACTTGGGAGGGAATCTACAGGTGATGCGTTACAGGTATGTGAAGAAGTCACCTCAGCAAGTAACTGCAGTGCCTTTGCAGATGGCATCCTCTGTGCACGCATGGAAGGGGGGAGAAGGAATGCCTAAGGCGATATTGATGCTGCCAATTAGATGGTATGCTTTGTCCAGGATAGTTCCAAACATTCAGAACTGGATCTGGAATCATCCAAGCAAATCGGGCAGGGTATTCCATCATACTCCTAACCTTCAGCGCTAAATTCCTAGAGTAGTGGCAGTTTCTCTCTACAAAGGCTTATCTTCAAGGCCAATGAATATTGCAATACAACTCTGAAATAGTTTTTTTTATAGAAAAAAGTTTGTGATTCAAGTTCAGCATTTGTTTGGGGCCATCATGAGGTATTGGCAGTTACGACTTCTGAAACACTGCCTTGCAATTATCGCTTTTCGTGGGCATTGCATGCTGTTTCCTGACCTGTTCTTTAGGAAATGATTCAAAAATGGTTCAAAGGGAAACATCTTAAAATAAACAAACTAATTCAGAATTTCGAACTGTTAACAGACGTCTACAAAAAACTCAAATGATGTAATTTTTTGTTTTAAAAACAGAGACAGGGTAGTCTCTACTCCACCGAGTACATGGGAACAGGTGTGCACATTAGTAGATAAGATGCAAGATTAAAAATAATATTTTTAGTACAACTGAACGAGTCTTGAAGTACCTTTCCTTGGAGACCTTATGATTTCATGTAGGGAAAGAAATGAACACATTGCCATCGATTTTCTAGCTTAAAAGAAGTTAAACTTGCCGCCGGTGCCAACCAGCATAATATTGTAAACTTGTAGCAACTTCTGCAATGTGCAGTGAAACACATAGTGGTTGCTGACAGTGATTCACTGCTCCTTCACTGGATGCACATTTCCCCCCCCCCCCCCCCCGCACTCTTCTCCAGAATTCCTCAATCTAATGAGAATTTGCAACTGCAAATTGCTATTGTAAAATATCCTAATACTGTTGCATTGTTGAATAAGGTAAAAGCCCATTTTAAAAATGGTAGACAATATAATTACTTTTAAGCAACATAAACCTTGGAAAACCTGTATTTAGTGCAATTAAATATTTCCAAAAACTCAAAGACGATTAAGTTGATTATTTAATAAAATGCTGATATTTGTTTTCTTGTGCGTAACCTATTGATATTGGCAGCAAGTTCTTATCAAGTCAATGGTGTTTCATACTTTTATTAGAAACTAAAAATCTAAACGTATCTAAAAATGATAAATTAAACTTAAAAGACTGGCAGGCACTAACACCTGGCAAGAAAGCCTAGGCTTTTTACAAGTAGTTCTCTTCCTTTATGGCTCTATTCATAAGAAACGATTGTTATGGAAAATGCTGTTATAAAAACAATTATATCTTACGAGATAATTAATAATAGGGTTGTCAGAATAGAGGACTTTAACTTCCTTAGTATGGACTGAGGCTGCCATAACATTAAGAGATTAGACAGGGTAAAATGTGTTGCTTGTTTTCATGAAAGCTTCCTCGGGTAATATATTGAGGACCCTACAATGGAGTGGGCAAAGCAGGTCTACTTTTGAGAAATAGGGCAGGGCAAGTGTCTACAGTATCAGTGGGGAGCACTTTTGAACCAGAGACCATAGTTCAATTAGGTTTAAGATAATTATGCAAAGAACAGAACTGGTCCACAAGTTAAAGTTCTAAATTGGGACAAGGCAAACTGATGGTATTAGATGGGAGCTTGCAAAAGCAGATTGAAGTATGTTGCTTGCGGGCAGAGGCATCTGCTATTGGAGGCTTTTAAAAGGGAGATAGAAAGAGTTCAGTAGGTAACTCTTAATGACAAAAGGCTTTGCTCAGAGAAAAGGAGGCAAAGATCAGGTACAAGATGCTGGGCTCAAGTAAATCCCTGGTGGAGTATAGGGGATGCAGGAGTACACATGGAGGAAATTGACAGGGTAAAAATAAGGGGCATGAGATAGATATGGCAGAGAAGATTGAGAATCTAAAGATACTTAATATATATTTAAGGAAAACAAGTAACCGGGGAGAAAATAGTGCCCTCAAAGACCAAAATGGACATCTATATGTAGAGCTGCTGGAGATGAGCAAGGACCTCAATTAATATTTCTTGTCTACTTTTTACCATGGATAAAGACATGAAGAACAGGAAACTCGGGAAAGTTAATAGGATTATATTGGGGATAGACAGCATTACACTAGAGCTGAACCTCTTAAAACATGATAGATAAATCTCCATGGGCTTGATAAGGTACAAGGATGCTGTTGGAAGCTGGAGAGGAAATTGCAGGAGCCCTATCTGAGATATATGCAGCATTGCTAGACATGGGTGACTTCCTGGAAGACTCGTTGGTGGCAGGTGGGGTTTTATTTAAGAAGGGTTGCAAAGAAAAACCTGGGAACTATAAACCAGTAAGCCCGATATCTTTGATGAGAAATTTACTGGAGAGGATTCTGAGCGACAAGACACACATGCATTTGGAAAGACAAGGGATGATTAGGGGTAGTCAGCATGGTTTTGAGCTTGGGTGATCGCATCTCGTGAATTTGATTCTGTGTTTTTGAAGTAAAAAAGGTGGTCGATGAGATCAGGTCAGTGGACGTTGTCTGTATGGACTTTAGCAAGCTAAAGCAGAAATATTTCTGCATGGTAAGTTGCTCTGAAAGGTAAAAATAACGTGGAAAGCCAGCCAATATGATAATAATTGGCTTGATGGTAGGAAACAGGATGGATGGTTGTTTTTCAGACTGTTACTGATGGTGTGCTGGGTCAATTTGTTGTTTGTAAGCTGTACCAAAAATTTGGATGAGAATATACATGGGCATGGTTAGTAAGTTTGCAGATGACACTAAAATATCATATCGTAGACAGCAAATATTTTCAAGAATTACAGTGGTATCTTGACCAGTTAGGTACTGAATTTTGGGAAGTCAAACTGGGTTAGTCATTCATTGCGAACAGCAAGGCCCTGGGGAGTGTTGTAGAACCGAGGGACCTGGAGGTACATAATTCCCTGAGAGTGGCGTCACAGGTAGACAGCGTGTTGAAAGAGGCTTTTGACATGCTGGCCTTCATCAATCAGGGCATTGATTACAAGGTTTGAGACATTGTCTTGTAGCTGTACAAGATGTTGATGAGGCCACACTTGTGTTTAGTCACCCTGCTATAAGAAACATGTCATTATGCTGCAAAAAGTGCAGAAAAGATTTAAAGATGTTGTCAGGATTTGATAAGAGTTATAGGGCGAGGCTAGGACTTTATTCCTTGGAGCATAGGAGACTGAGGGGTGATCACACAGAGATGTATAAAATCAGAGGGAGATAGAAAGGGCAAATGCAAAGTTTTTCCCCCAAGGTTCGGGAATCAAACTAGTAGGCATTGTTTAAAGTAAGGGGAAAAGATAATGGGAACCCAAGAGACAAGTTTTTCCACATGGTGTGGTACATAAATGAAACAAGCTGCCAGAGGATGAGGCAGGTACAATAACAGCATTTAAAAGACAATTGAAGATGTAAATGAATAGGGAAGGTCGAGGAATATGGGTCAAATGGGTCGAGCCTAGATAGGGCATCTTGGTTGACATGGACGAGTTGTGTCAAAAGGGTCTGTTTACATGCTGTACGACTATGAATAAAATCATGCATACCTGGTAAAAATCCACCAGCAACAAAAGATGCACCTTCATCATATTTGACATTCAAGCCGATCGGCTTGTTGGGGTCTGGTATTACATTTATTCTGATCACTGGCCCATCCACAGCAGTTTTATTAACGATGGCTTTAACTTGCAATGTGTACTCTCCACTAAAATACAAAAAGGCACAACAACACTTTTAACATTTCTAATGACCACTGTTAAGATGAACAAAGTACAATTCAAGTAATTATATTCCCAGAAGGATCGGTGCAGGCCACTCATTAGTGAAATTGCACCTGTAATACCGTGTGCAGTTATGGGTTTCCATATTTAAGAATGGATATATATGCCTTGAAGGCAATGCAGACAAGCCTCACTAAATTGATACTTTGGATGAAACAATAGATGTGCAAAGAGATGATGAGCTTAAACTCATTGCAGAATGAGAAGTCATCTTACCGAAACATAAAATATTGTTTTATGTGAAGAAACCATTTTCCCCAGAGGGGTTATAGAGTGCTTGGAGCATAGTTTTCAAATAATGGTTTGTTTTTTTAAGGTAGAAATGAGGAATTGTTCTTATGGGGATTTGGCTGTTTGGAAATCTTTTCCATGGGAATAGTGGCAGAACCAGTGTCACTGAATATATTCATGACAGATGAATATATTTGATGGAGAGGCAGGTATATGGGGAGACGGTGGGTAACTGGTGTTCATGCCAAATTGGTATTAACATGATTTTAAATGAATGGCAAAACATTGTGCAGCTAATTTGTCCATTCCCTGCTCAGCTTCTCTGGATCAGATCCTCTTGAAATCTGCAGAAGGGTTTCGACCCTAAACTTCACCTATTCCTTTTCTCCAGAGATGCTGTCTGACCCGCTAGAGTTAATCCAGCATTTTCTGTCCATCTTCAGTGTAAACCAGCATCTGCAGTTCCTACTCTTCAAATAGATTACATTTTAATCTTCTAACCTCAACAAAATATCTTAGGCCTACCAAATAATTCAACCCTTTAGCCACGTTATCATTAAGAAAATGCCCACACCATGGTAAACTTAACAAGAGCTTTGAGCTATACCATTGGCTTCTTTAATACCTGTACAATATTTTAGCGATATATCAGTATATGAATTTTAAATTTTATTCAGATTTTCTTGGAGCCAATGTGGATTTCACATTGTATAGGAAGGAACTGCAGATGCTGGTTTAAACTGAAGATAAACACAAAATGCTGGAGTAACTCAGCAGAACAGGCAGCATCACTGGAGAGGAGTGGGTGAAGTTTCGGGTCGAGACCCTTACTCCATAATGGCAATTAAACTTGCAACACATATTGGAGCTTGATGCCCCTTAACAATCATCTGCTCTAATAACAGCTCCTTGGTATAATCTCACTGAAGAATCACCCAACTTCATATGACATCAAGTACCAAACTGACACTTGGGCCCAGAACACTAAAAAAAGAACTATCACCGAGCGAAAATTGGTTTTAAACAGCAGAACTTTAGTAAATATAAATAACAGTTGAAGTTCCACAAATTTCTTTATTGCTAGCTTTCCCATCTCAAGGTACTCAATAAAAAAATGTAGTTTTAAAATCCCCAAACATTTAATAACATGAATTGTTAATTTGGGACAGCAACTTTACTTAATGATGTTGGCTGTTTGGGAACATCTTGCTTTACTAAACCACTTTTTAAAGCTGATAAACTGATTGTCCTCAACCTAGTGAATCTCAAGAGTTGTCTTTCGTAACAAGGTTGTTTTAATGGCCATGATTTCTGCAGGTTTTTAATGTTCTGCACTCAAGGATCCAAATGCTATATTATTTAATATATTAATGAAATGATATAGCATTTGTACGTTTCCCATAAAATGTTGGTAGTGGCTAGTAAATATTTGAGTGCAGCGCTCTGCAGCTGGGGAACAGCTGACTATTTTACAAGAGATTTTTTGAGCTTCATGAATTAACGGAAATCATGTGTGAGCTACAACTTAAAACTCTGCTCATTTTTGCAAATCTGTTGCAGTTAATAGATCAATGCATGTGTAATAGTTATTCAAACCTCAATAGTATAACAGCACCGATGTAGTAGTTAACATTTCTGCTGCATAACATTCTCTTTTAAGTCATCCTACAGCAGCATTAAGTTTAACAGTTATGTTAATTTCTGAATTTTAGATTATTTTTTCTCTTTGGTGATGAAAATGTTTAAAATCAACAAATTAGCTCAGAACATAAAACAGTAACAGCCCCTTTGGGTCGCAATGTCCATCTTCAACATGTCAAGCTAAACTAACCTCTGCTTGAATATTGTTTACCCCCATTCCCTGCATTTCCATGTGCGTATCTAAATGCCCCTATCTTACCCACAGGCTGCACCTGCCGTCCCATGTCCAAACTAGACAGGTGGAACAGAAAACACTGGTAATCTCCACAACTTTAGTTTTCTTACTTTATTAGTTCTTTGATTGATCTGGGGTAGTGATTACAACATGACATAATGTTGCAATGACAGTAATTTAACCGTTATTTAATTAAATTTAAACCAGCAAAATACATAGATATCAAAAAAAAACTGGTGGAATTCAAGAGTGTTATGAGGCATCTTGACAAAAAGGACTAAGTTCCTTCAGCAGTTTGTTCTTTACTCCAGAATCAAGCATCTGCATTCTCACATCTCCAAACTACAGACATACAGACAGAACACTTGGAGTATGGTCAACTGAAAAGATTAATAAGAGGTTAGAAGTGGCAACAATGATAGTTATTATTATCATTGTTATATATTTGAGTACAATAGACTTAGTTCCATCAAGTTGCACATGATTACGTTACATTTTGGCTAATGCTGCCAAATGAGAGTAAACCAGTAGAAACAAATTCCAAATATTTTGATTGGCTGACATATGCAAAATGGAAAAGCTTAGCAAAGTCAATCTGGGAGGTTTTCTGCAAAGAAAAATAAAAGAGGATAAAAAGGAACATAGAATCAAACCACATTTTTTATCCCCATGACAGGAGAAAACAAATTGGAAACCAAATGTGAAAAATGGTATTTAAAAATAAATGAATATTGGCAAATACCCTACTTCCCAACGCTTTTAAAGTTGAGGCTAGGGCGAATAACTGGTTTGATTTTTTAATCTTCCCTGGATTGAGAATCCTGCTGATTGGAAGTAGTAAAACGCTACTATGCAAGCAAGGAGGGAGACAAAGCAGGAAACAACAAGCCAGTTAGCATGACATAATTTGTAGAGAAAATGTTAGAATCCATCAGGGATTGAAAGCAAAGCAATTTATAAAATGTAATTGCACAACTCCCATTTACGTAAGAAAGCTTGAGACTGATCAGTAGGGCAAGGAAGAGGATTTAGTGAAGAAGGTATGTCAGGATATTTAAATCATTTAATAGAAGTGCTGCACCAAAGGTTTCTGCCCAGTGTTCAGGCCTATGGCACTGCACGTTATGCATTACCATATGGCAAAGAAATTGAGGAAAACGTTTAAAGTACTCTTAATGTAATTACATAGGACCTTGACTACATGCGGCACATTTGGTATAATTTTCATCTGCTTACCCGCAGATATAAAGCCTTAAGGGTGCAATAAAAAAATAAAATGATTTATATTACACATTTCCAATTTAACAGCTGCATCTGGAAGGATAAGTAAAATAATGTCAGTGACCTTTCCCAGACCTATATCCTAACAGTGGGGCCCTGGTTACTACTGTGGACAGGCCATATTGTTCTCATTCCAGATATAGATATTCTCTTCAGAGTCCTGCTGTGGAAGATCACCAGGTGGAAGATGGATGAGATTAAGAGGATATGCTCAAAGTCTCTGAATTGCAACATCATCACTGACCCGAGAACCTCTGGCTCAAGATTGCTAAAAGTTAAGCATTATTTGGAGTGGAGCTGCTGCCTTACAGCACCGTAAATCCGGGTTCGATCCTGATTATGTGCTGCTCGTCTGTACGGAGTTTGTACTTTCTCCCCGCGACCGTGTGGGTTTTCTCTGAGATCTTTGGTTTCCTCCCACACTCCAAAGATGTACAGGTCTGTAGGTTAATTGAGTTGGTACAAATGTAAAATTGTCCCTAGCATGTGTGGGGTAGTGTTAATGTGCAGGGGATCTCTGGTCGGTGCAGACTCAGTGGGCCGAAGAGCCTTTCCGTGCTGTATCTCTAAACAAAACTAAATTTGTGGTGTTGAGATCCTCAAGGCTATTCATTTAAAGCACACAGAAGTTCTAAAGTGGAGAGAAAGACAGTCTGCACATTTACCTACTCCATCAGCATTTTAATACATTTAGGAGAGATGTAGATTCTTCTGATGTTTTGGATATAATCATACCTTGCTGCAATGATTTGAAACAAGCCAAAGTTTGCCCTTCCATCCTCATCAGTTTTATGCTGTTGTGGTGCTGGTGACAACTGAAAAATAACACATTTAAGCAGCAAGATTATTTCCCCTTCAAATACACAGAACTGTATTTGAATAAAAATTCAAGTAAAAAACCTTGTTCACTCTGGTATCACCATAATGTGCAATGTTTGTATTTGAATTAAGGTTAGTACAATCAATTTATTTGTAAAATTGATCAATAGGAAAAGAAAAAATGGTAATGGGTAGGACAAACAAAATATTTTGTGGTTTGCGGGGGATAATTTAAGGTAGAGCGTGCAATTACGTTGGCCTTTTATGAAACTTGAGTTCTGTAGTTCATCCACATCTACAGTTTCAATAGAGTTCTGGCCATCACATTTATATAAAGGCTATGCAAATGTTAGATAGGGCATCAAATATTCCCAGTATCACGAAGCTCCAAGTAAGGTTTTGCTAGGGTGGGAGTGTTTCATTTTCTTTGAAACAAAGGATATTTAGGGAAGATTTAAAGTGTAAACAATGAGTAGCCTGCAGATACCACAAAAATGTACTTTGTTTGGAGACATAGAAACATAGAAAATAGGTGCAGGAGTAGGCCATTTGGCCCTTCGCACCTGCACCGCCATTCAATATGATCATGGCTGATCACCCAACTCAGTATCCTGTACCTGCCTTCTCTCCATACCCCCTGATCCCTTTAGCCACAAGGGCCACATCTAACTCCCTCTTAAGTACAGCACTCCCTCTTAAATATAGATACATGATATCCTTCAAAAGGATGTTGCTCTTTTTATTACCTAGTTAAATGTGCATAGATCATTAGTTATTTTTCTAGCACATCATTCCTCCTTTCAGCTGAAATTGTTTTCCCAACCAATATTGATAAATCAACCCAATTATTTCAAACACATTCTCCTTCCTCATTGGGTGCAAAACATTTTCAAAATGTTAAGGAGTGTCTTACCTTTATTGCACTGTCCTTTAACAGAAAAGCTTTAATCATCGGTTCAGGAGAAGGATTCCCCCAAGCATCACAAAGCTGCGCAATGAGAGGCTTATCGATAGTCTTGCCATTAACCACTGTGATGGGCTAAAATGTAAAAAAAAATACGTCTAAGGCACAGGCACCACAAAAGACAATAATCACTTAAAGAGTTCAAATTCAAATCAGGCCCAATCCATTTGTTAATTCACCAATAATGTTTTGTCCTGCAGACAGATTTAGGGCAAGAAGCAAGAAATTTAGATGGTTTTGATGGGGGACCTTTTCCACCCAGAGAGCACAAGTACTTGTAACACACTGCCAGAGTTTGGTGGAAGCAATCACTGGTGACATTTAAGTGGATAGATGAGTGCTTAAATTACCTAGGTTTTGAAAACTGGAAGACAGGATCAGCACAGACATGGTGTGCTGTGAATGGTGTTTCCAAGTGGTACGACTATAACCATGCCTAAATAAGTGTTTCGAAATGCTTCCGAATGCTGGCGACATTAAAAACTATTACAAATCACTCAATACTTAAAGGTGGCAAAGCTAGGGGCAAGGTTTTTTTGGCAGTCAAGCTGTCAAGGCAGTTTGAAGCTCAAGACTTTCTCCCTTTGCCAGAGGCCCTACTACCTGACAACATTGGAGTATTGGCGTCAAAGATAACTTCACAAATGGAATCCAAAATTACTCGATTTGGTGAGGGTGGGGTGGATGAAAGAGAGACAGTGGACAATTCCATCTGAAGGGATTGGCCAGAAAGTTCAAGTTTGCTGATATTTATGGTTTTTGATTACTTCTATGTTGGCTTACCAAGCTATTTAATGTTTAAATAGTAACACATTTGCTTGTTTAATATCTGTCCTATGCAGCACATTTAGCAAATTTCACAAGCAGGAAATAATCAAGAGCTCACTAACACGGCTGCATATTTATTAACTATGTCTACCCAACTTCCCAACTCATAGCATTGAAGCTGTTCCAGCTGAAGCCTCCTTTTTGTGGCGTTTTCACCTGATAGGGATAGGTGACATTTTGGGTCGAGACCCTCCTTCAGACAGGTATCAACCCAAAACACCACCTATTCCCTTTCTCAAGAGATGCTGCCTGACCTGCTGAGTTACTTCAGCTTGTTGTGTCCATCTTCAGTGGGGTAACTCAGCAAGTCAGGCAGCATCTCTGAGGAATATGGATAGGTCACATTTTGGGTCAGATCAGAAGGGTCCTGACCCAAAACATTACTTATGAATTCCAGAGATGCTGCCCGACCTGCTGAGTTACTAGCACTGTGCCAACTTTAACATTCCATTGCCCTACAAAATTCAGCCTATCAGTCTTGTACAGCAATAAAGATGCTGCAAAGAAGTTTAGCCTCAGATTTAATTATGAAGTGTCCAAAATTAAGCAGTGTATAGATAAGGCAGATTGCAGGATGTTTACCCCATAGCAGACAGATTTAGGAGTATGATATTTAAAGGGTATCTGAGGGGAACATTTTTCACTCAAAGTACAAGTACATAAATAAAAAGATTTAAGTGATTATTCAAATATTTAAAGTCATCTAGGCAATTAGCTCTTACCTCTTCGGTATTCCCCCAGTTAAGGTTGGAAATCTGGGTGGGAGGTCCTGCAGTCAAGTGAATTCTTACATAGTCTACAAATTCACGCCAAGCAAAACAAATTTCTTTGTGACCAGTGGGTCCTGGGAAAAACTTTATTCCCCGAGCCACCATGAGCTGGTTATTTTCCTAAAAGTGGAGAAAGAACGCTAAGTTACACCGTAAATACATACAAAGGCTTAAGGGATTTAATCAGCAGAGGCATGGCTTGAAATTTAAAAAATCTATATATTTATTGTCACAGTTTTTGTTTAAGAAATTATCACAAACTTAGCACCTCATATACCTTAAGAATTTGGAAATTAACCGCGATAAAGATTTAAAAGAACATTTACTTCGAACAGAGCATGTCAAATTCTGAATTTGAATTTTTAATTTCAAATTCTGAATTTGGGACATAGGCTTGAAGTCACTGCTTTTAGTAGACACTGTTAATACTCAACCATCTGCATGGGCAAAGCCAGACTTGGTCAAAAAGAACTCAAAATATTTCACGAGGATCATATAATATCATAAGCTGCTATTATAACTTTTCAAATACAGGCACATTCTGGAATAAAGGCTATAGACATACTTCTAAACACTGCCAACAAAATAAATAAAAATGACATAGGAAAGATAAATAAATCCCTTTCATACACTGAAGCCAAGAATATGTTGTGACAATAAACCATTCTACAAAGTTTGTCAACTTTAAAAACAAAAGTGAAAATTAATGATTACCTACAAAGTGTACTTTTCTAGAAAATATAGCCAAATTTAACTAAAATTAATACTAGATGCAAGGAAGTGTACTATGCCAGCTCGAACTGTCAAAAATGATTTCTTTGTGAAGGTAGTAGTGGTAAAGATATTAGAAACATAGAAAATAGGTGCAGGAGGCCATTCGGCCCTTCAAGCCAGCACTGCCATTCATTGTGATCATGGCTGATCGTCCCTATCAATAACCCGTGCCTGCCTTCTCCCCACATCCCTCGTCTCCACTAGCCCCTAGAGCTCTATCTGACTCTCTCTTAAATATTGTTGCTAAAGAAAACATTTGAAGGTGACAGGCATGGCCTAAACAATTTTCACAATGTGAGCAAACGAAAGCCACCTTGAAATTATGGGAAATGCAGAGATGAACTTTTTATGTGACACTGACTACACTATCCTTTATTTGAATAATGGATAGAATTATTTGTCCTATCAATAGCTGGGATGTTATTGGAAAAGTAAGAGGGGCAGAATTAGTTACCTAGAAAGGCAGGGACTAATCAGTTAGCCAGCATGGGCTTGTCAAAGGTCTTGTCTGACCATTTTGATTTAATTTTTTGAGGCTGTAACAAAGTATATTGACGAGGGCAGTGCAGATGCGGTTTACACTGCAAGTCTTTCGACAAGGTGCCACATGTGTGAGAGAGATTCGAACACAAGGGATCCCAGGCTGGCAAATTGGATCCAAAATTAGCCTGGCAATAGGAGACAAAGTGTGATGACAGATGGGTTTGATTGGGATGTCTATGACAGAGATCAGTGCTGTTTGTAATATTAACAGGGCTCGAAATTAGCGGTTGCTCGGGTGCCAATGACCACTCAAAGTGCCGCCGGGCAACCTAAACGGCGAGTCATTTTGCCCGGCTTGGCACGCAAATACTGGTTTATACCGATAGACACAAAAAACTGGAGTAACTCAGTGGGTCAGGCAGCATCTCTGGCGAATAGGAACATGACGTTTCGTGTCGGCGGCGGCTCTATTGCGGGGCAAAGATACTAGGAGCGGGGTGACGAAGAGTCGGAGCGAATGTCGGGCCGCACACAGCGGCAGCAGTGGCCGCGACAGCGGCTCCACCGCCTCCTCCTCCCGCACCCCACCCGGCGGAAGGAGGCCTCCCTCCCTCCCTCCGGCGTGTGAGAGTGGTTGTTTTGAAAGCGCTGTTGCCGGATTTGACAGCAGCGGCCGTTATCGCCCTGATAACGGCCGCAGCCTGCAAATCTGCCAACAGCGCTTTCAAAACAACTCCTCTCGCACGCCGAGGCTGGGAGGAGGGAGAGGGAGGTGGAGGCCTCCTTCCGCCGTCTGAAGCAGCTGCACCAAAGATCCTATAGCTATAGGATCTTTGAGCTGCACCGCTCGGCCCCGCACCTTCCTGTCGACTGGTGGAGGAGGGTTGGCGGTGGCGAGGAGTTCCCAACCGCCACCCCCTTTGGCGGCGGCACTTTGACGTTGGACAGGAATGGCCAAGGCAGCGGGCAATGTTGTCCGAGGAGCGGACCTTCCTCCATCCCCACCTCCTCTGCCCCTCCCCCCCTCTCTCTCGTACGCCCCCTATACCCCTCTTATCCTGAGACCCCTCCTCTCCATCATTCATCCTGTACTGACCCCCCTTCCCATCCATCCTGCACTTCTCCCCCCATTCATACTGCACTGATCCTCCCATTCATCCCGTACTGACCCACCCCCCATTTGCCCTGCACCAATCCCCCCCCCATCCATCCTGTAGTGGTCTTCCCATTCATCTTTTACTGATCCCCTCATGCATCCTGTACTGATCCCCTCATGCATCCTGTACTGATCCCCTCATTCATCCCGTACTGATTCCCATTCATCCTATACTGATCCCCTCATTCATCCTGTAGTGATCCCCCATTCATTGTGCACAGACCCTCCAAATCAACACTGTCCTGACCCCCCCCATTCATCCTGTACTGATCCCTCCCCCCCATTCAAGAAGAATGAGGAGAACAGTCTGAAGAAGGGTCTCAACCCTAAACGTTGCCTATTTCCTTCGCTCCATAGATGCTGCCTCACCCACTAAGTTTCTCCAGCATTTCTGTCCACCCCTATTCATCCTGTACTGACCTCCCATTCATCCTGGCGTAGGGGGTAGAGGAAGGGGTGGAGTGAAGGGGGTAGGAGTGGTGAGAGGGAGAGGGAGGGGGGGAGACAGAGAGAGACAGAGAGACAGAGAGACAGAGAGACAGAGAGACGGGCGGCGAGGGGGGCCGACGGGCAGGGACGGAGGGGGGGCCGACGGGCATGGACGGAGGGGGGCCGACGGGACGGAGGGACGAGGGGGACAGAGACAGGGACAGACGGGCAGAGACAGGGACAGACGGGCAGAGACAGGGACAGACGGGCAGAGACAGGGACAGACGGGCAGAGACAGGGACAGACGGGCAGAGACAGGGACAGACGGGCAGAGACAGGGACAGACGGGCAGAGACAGGGACAGACGGGCAGAGACAGGGACAGACGGGCAGAGACAGGGACAGACGGGCAGAGACAGGGACAGACGGGCAGAGACAGGGACAGACGGGCAGAGACAGGGACAGACGGGCAGAGACAGGGACAGACGGGCAGAGACAGGGACAGACGGGCAGAGACAGGGACAGACGGGCAGAGACAGGGACAGACGGGCAGAGACAGGGACAGACGGGCAGAGACAGGGACAGACGGGCAGAGACAGGGACAGACGGGCAGAGACAGGGACAGACGGGCAGAGACAGGGACAGACGGGCAGAGACAGGGACAGACGGGCAGAGACAGGGACAGACGGGCAGAGACAGGGACAGACGGGCAGAGACAGGGACAGACGGGCAGAGACAGGGACAGACGGGCAGAGACAGGGACAGACGGGCAGAGACAGGGACAGACGGGCAGAGACAGGGACAGACGGGCAGAGACAGGGACAGACGGGCAGAGACAGGGACAGACGGGCAGAGACAGGGACAGACTGGCAGAGACAGGGACAGAGACGGGGACAGACGGGCAGAGACGGGGACAGACGGGCAGAGACAGGGACAGACGGGCAGAGACAGGGACAGACGGGCAGAGACAGGGACAGACGGGCAGAGACAGGGACAGACGGGCAGAGACAGGGACAGACGGGCAGACAGGTTAAGGCAGACAGTGCCCATATGTCATTATGGACATGCTGGGAAAAATGGGCCCTTTTCCATGCTGACCGAGACGCACATTTTTGGATACTTATGGGATATTTCCAATGTTGTGGAAACAGTTTGCAATGGGACAATACCAAATACTCATTTCAACAAATGTCCTTCACAAAAAGACAGCATGCCAAGTTTTTGGAAATACACGTTTTACCTGCCAAGTTACTTTCAATGAACTCTTGTCGAGCCCTTCAGCAGCTATTCCCAATAAATTTACACAAGAGGACGTCAGAGTCTGAATATGATTGCCATGTCGATCAGTAAGTATCGAATCTAAAATCAAAAAAGCATTTTACTCCCAGGGAAAAATCTCAGGTTTACACAAACTTTAAAGTAGAAAATGAAAGAATGAACAAATAATGTTACAATCAAACAAAACTCACGTATTTCTCCTTGTAGTTCTTCACCCATCTGGACGGTGCTTAATCCTTTCAAGGAACATTTCAAAAGCTTACATTCATCTGGCTGTGGTCTGTTTAAAATAAATGTCACCATATTAAATGACATTAAAAATTTTTTTCAGTTAACATTGTATCCCCAAGATTCCAGTTCCCAGGCCAGCATGTGTCAATTTAACATTTAATTATGAGTACAGTTTAAAATCTCAGTAGTTTTGTCAGGACCATTTTTACAAAGTTAACATGTAATAACTCCCATGACTTGATGACAAGGTCTTTCATAATGCGAACATCCTTTTTTATTTCATCTTATTTTTGTTCCTTCCTTCCCATTCCTTCTCTCCAGAGATGCTGCCTGACCAACTGAGTTCCTCCAGAATTTTATGTCTACCCTATTTTATTTCCTCCTCAGCACCATTTCTAATTCTCTTGACTTTATCTTTCTTATGATTTAATTAGATTTCTCTTTTATACACCTTCTCTGATCTGAAGGTTAGAACATTGTTCAATGAAATACACCATCTATACCAAAGGAGGTAGCAATTTTGTAAAATGTATATAGTATATGTGATTTCATATATTAGAATATTGCCGTGTCCATCCAGAGATGCCTCAAATTTAATCCTTTCACGGAACATTTCAAAAGCTTACATTTATCTGGCTGTGGTCTTTTAAAAACAAAATGTCACCATATTAAATGACATTAAAGATTTTCATATCCCTCTATCATATTTGCTTCTACAACCACTGGCTACCTGTTCCAGGTGTCTACCACTGCAAACAAAAGAACCTTGCCTCACACATCTCCTTTAAACTTTCCATCTCTCACTTTAGAGCTATGTTCTCCAGTTTTTCAGGTTTTCTACCTCTCACAATTTTCAGTTCACCAAACTCTCTTTATCAGCAATACCCTCTAATCCAGACAGCATTAGTTTGGTTTCTTATCACATGTACCAACATACATACAGTGAAAATCTGTTTGCATGCTATCCAGAAAGTTTATTTTGCTTACTTCACTGTAAATGCACTCTCCAGTGAAACATGATCATCTTGGTATGATACTTGACAATAGCGTATATCCCTAACAGAGCAGGGTACTTTTACATCAGGCAATAATCCTTGAATTAAATGTTCTCTATTTATGCGTGGTGTCCAGTTGACCTAAAATTTAAAGAATGCATTTGGTTAAAGAGAAGGAGCAATGTTACGTGTCAATAAACTAAGTTGAATGTCCAGTGATTTCAAGTACAGATTATAATAATTGAAATCCAAATACTACTAAAAATAACTACAAGTTAATCCCACTGCATTTGATTTTTAAAATATGGATTGACACAGAAAAACGCAAAACAATGTTACGGAAATAATTTGGTAGCATAACAAAATGAGCCTAAAACAACAATTAACAAATGAGTGTGACCTACTTCTATTAACTTAGGGGATAGCATAAAAATGCAGCCTAGTAACGGGAAGTGGAGTTGAACAGTTTTAAAATGTCTACTAAACTCCCCAAAAGACCGTAAACAAGTATCAAAATTCTCAAGCAGACCAATTCTGAAATTGGAAGAAAGGATGTTACATAATGCAACATAGGGAAGGGTATTTGAAACAGTTACTTACTGATGTAAATTAATGAAATAGCTTTCAAAATAACAATCAAATGAAATGAAGGCAGAAGCAAAACAAACCACACGAGACTGGATTTGTCTAACGTTTCTGTACCAAGGTACAATCAATCGAAAGGAGGTAATGTGTTTTGTTGAGGAGAGAAAGCTTCATGGTAGTGGCGAGTGGAGAGAGACATTTGGAGATTCTACTATAGCTAATAAACAGCCAGAAAGCAAGTTGGCTTCATACAAGATGGGATGGTGAAATTAAGATCATGGATTTCTATCAGATTTTTCACGGTAATGAATTACAAGGAGGGTCATTGCTTTTAGTAGGGCAGCAAACAATGACAGGTTGAAATGGAAGGCAAAGATTTACTGCTTCTAAATGTAATGAGGTAGGAAAGGGAATATAGTATGAATTTAAATTCAATACCTGAATGGTGGGGGTGGGAGGAATCAAAAGCATTAGTCCTTAGTTCACAGAAATCTGAAGCATTCAGCCACATAAAGAAAATGACATGAATATTTTTACGTTCGGAAGTAAAATGAACACCGAGTTTATAGGAATTCTACAGAAAACCAAGCAAAACCCAACCTAAACGACAACGGAATGCTGCCCAAAATACTTCTGCAAGGAATCGAGACACATTCATCCCTGCAGAAAAGAGCAACCAAATCAATCTTTAAAATCTTTATTCCATTCAGATATTTTAAAAGTTTGGGATCCGTGTACTCAGGTCAGGGCAAAAGGAATAATTTCAGATTATTTCGTAAATTGATAAATTCAATCCCAATAATTGCATTGTGTGAATGCTAGGAAAGCAGAACAAATTAAATTTAACCAGTTCACAGTGATCTGTGGTAAATTATTGAAATTGTACGCTTAAAATGTAAGAAAGAATAGACAATTGGTTAAATATTTAAAAGGAATTAGGAATTAAGAGAGCTTAAACTTGTAGAACTGGTTAGCGATTATTAGCGATTATTTTCAGAAGTGTCACTTGCAAAGTGAGCCAAATGATCTCCCATGCTGCAATTACAATTATTCTGACAAATGTAAATGTATTAAATAATGTAATATTTACTATAGATAACATTGACAAAATAACTTGTTCACCTTAATTTTTTCAGCAAGAGATGAAATGACAACAATCTGACGGTCACCCTCATCGTACATGCGGAAGATAAGATGTTGAATCATGTCACCAGCTATCCAATCAATCTCATCCTGGTGTTTGATGGGTATTGCTTTCTGTCCATCCATACTGAAAATCTGGAGCTTAGCAACTTGAGTGCTAGGGAGCAATTTGATTACTTTCTCCACTGAAGGAACATCTTTGCAGCTCTGCATATTAAGAACAATATAATAATTTATAAAACATCATATTAAACAAAAAGAGAAGGTAAGAAAAACTGTGAAACATCCTGGTAGAAATATCTCATCACCTTTTTCAACGGTTAACACTGTGAATTCATTAAGCACATTACAAAATCAAAATATTATACCCAATGGAATATCCAATACCATGAAATAGGTTTTAACCCCCTGAAAATACAAATATACAAATTATGAAAACGTAATATTTGCATTGTATTCAGGAACAAAGACAAGACAAATTTCAAAAATATGAAAACTACTGAACTGACATTGGTATGTCGATCACTGCCTTGCTAAAGAGAAATGCAACTCTGGCTACCCTCCAGTATCTAGCACAATCTGGTCTAAATCTGTGATTTGTGACATTATTCACTTGGTAGTATATTAATAATTTGCAACCCATGTCCAGCTATTTCCCTTTCCCCCTTCCTACAGTTTTTTCCCAACATTTGATATATTTCCTTCTCCAAATGACCATTCAGTATTGATATTTTGCCATGTGTACAGAGATGGTGAAAAATATCAATTAATGTGCTATTCATATAAAACATCCATACATTAATATAATCAAACCACATATTTTCAGTTAATCTGACAAAATATTAATAGAATGTTACACCATTTATCAGAAAAAGTAAAAGGAATAAACAGACAGGCCACTCCAAAACCGGGAAAAAATGTGGATTACCATCTGACAAAATTGATTAAGTTGACATTGATTACATACCAAACTAATTCCCGATTCCAGGACAAGACAGGATGGTATAGATAGATGAGTTAACATGCACATAGACTTGAAAAGCATTTGATAGTGTAAGATACCAAACTATTAGTAAAATTAAAGCTAGCAAGGTAGTCTTCTTCTTATTCTTCTTCTTCTGTCATATGTCTTTTAGACCTGCAGTTCCGTTGAGGCGAGCCAGGCCAACGTGTCATCGTCCAGGTCAATCAGACCTTGTTCACCATTCGGTGGGTGGTGTTTGGGGCAACTGGTGACGATGTGCTCCACTATTTGTGTTGAGTCCCCACACTCGCAGGAGGCGCTGTCCACGAGGCCCCACCTCTTCATCGCTACTCCATAGCGTCCGATATCTGTCCTCAAGCGGTTGAGGGTTGTCCACTGCTTTCGGGGCAGGTCCTGGCCAGGGACGTCCATGAGGTCATCGATGTAATGGTATAGCCTAGATGGTTCCACTGACTTCCACTGGTCTCTCCATCTCGTCTTGATCCAGGCGGCCTTAGAAGCGTCAGCCGGTGTTGCGCAGAGCAGCTCTTGGGCTTGCGTGGCAAAGGGGTGTCGTGACTTGAGGCGCTCTCGTCGTGGTGTCTCCGTGACGATCTGATGGAGGAGGTGGGATTCACTGGTCTGCGCCTTTCGAGAGAGGGCCAGCGTGGCTGCTTCTCGTCTGATGTTGGCTGGGGCGATGCCAGCGAGGACAGGCAGTTGGTTTACTGGGGTGGCTCGTAGGCATCCAGAGACAGTCCGCAGGGTGCTTGAGGGCAGCATCCAGCTTCTTGGCGTGAGCGCTACGTCACCAGTACCAGGCGCACAGTACTCGGCGGCTGAGAACACCAGGGCCACTGTGGACATGCGCAGTGAGGGCTACGGCACCAGACACACAGTACTCGGCGGCTGAGAACACCAGGGCCACTGTGGACATGCGCAGTGTCTTCGTCGTGGCTCCCCATGTGGTGCCGGCTACGCGGCGTATCAGTGCGGCACGGCCCTTGTCTTTGCCTTGGTACCTTCCAGGTGTTGTTTGAATGACAACGTTCTGTCGAGCTTCACACCGAGGTACGTGGGGCAGGCTGGGACTGTAACCGGGCATTATCCACCATGACGTTCATCTCGCAGGTTGTTTCCCTGTTGTTGAGGTGGAACATTGAAGATGTTGTCTTACCCATGCTGAGCTTGAGGCGCCAGTTCCTCAGGTATGAAGACAGGATGTTCATGTCTTCTGAGAGGCCCTCTTCTGCTGCTTCCCAGGATGGCTTACTGAGTAGGATGGCCAGGTCATCAGCATAGCCATACAGTGGCTTGCAAAAGTATTCATACCCCTTGAACTTTTCCACATTTTGTCACGTTACAACCACAAACGTGAATGTATTTTATTGGGATTTTATGTGATAGACCAACACAAAGTGGTGCATAATTGTGAAGTGGAAGGAAAATGATATATGGTTTCCAAATTTTATTACAAATAAAAAATTGAAAAGTGTGGCATGCAAAAGTATTCAGCCCCCCCCCCCCCCCGAGTCAATACTTTGTAGAACCACCTTTTGCTGCAATTACAGCTGCAAGTCTTTTGGGGCATGTCTCTACCAGCTTTGCACATCTAGAGACTGAAATTTTTGCCCATTCTTCTTTGCAAAATAGCTCAAGCTCAGTCTGATTGGATGGAGAGCGTCTGTGAACAGCAATTGTCAAGTCTTGCCAGAGATTCTCAATTGGATTTAGCTCTGGACTTTGACTGGTCATTCTAACACATTAATATGCTTTGATCTAAACCATTCCATTGTAGCTCTGGCTGTATGTTTAGGGTCGATGTCCTGCTGGAAGGAGAACATCCACCCCAGTCTCGAGTCTTTTGCAGACTCTAACAGGTTTTCTTCCAAGATTGCCCTGTATTTGGCTCCATCCATCTTCCCATCAACTCTGACCAGCATCCCTGTCCCTGCTGAAGAAAAGCATCCCCACAGCATGATGCTGCCACCACCATGTTTCACAGTGGGGATGGTGTGTTCAGGGTGATGTGCAGTGGTAGTTTTCCACCACATACAGTTTTGCATTTATGCCAAAAAATTCAATTTTGGTCTCATCAGACCAGAGCACCTTCCTCCACATGTTTGCCGTGCCCCCCACATGGCTTGTGGCAAACTGCAAACGGGATTTCTCATGGCTTTGTTTCAACAATGGCTTTCTTCTTGCCACTCTTCCATAAAGACCCGATTTGTGGAATAGTTGTCATGTGGACAGAATCTCCCACCTGAGCTGTGGACCTCTGCAGCTCCTCCAGAGTTACCATGGGCCTCTTGGCTGTTTCTCTGATCAATGCTCTCCTTGCCCGGCCTTTCATTTTAGGTGGACGGCCATGTCTTGGTAGGTTTGCAGTTGTGCCATACTCTTTCCATTCACCAAGCCCTTCACTGAATAGACTCCCTGGATATGAACACCTGCATGCTCCGTGTACCAGATGTTCATTTAAATAAAGCTTTGGGATCTATTTTTTTATAACCTAACCCCTGCATCCGCAAACTTGGAGATATTGCCTTCAATTTCATCCATCAACTTTATCCCTGCGGACACTGTTACTGCCTGCCATTGTGTGCTTCCTTGCCAGCCAGGCGTATGTTCATGATGCCCAAGGAACATTGTTTCTTCACTCATGTTCTCTAACAAATCTCTGAGGCCTTCACACAACAGCTGTATTTATACTGAGATTAGATTACACACAAGTGGACTCTATTTACGAATTAGGTGACTTCTGAAGGCAATTGGTTGCATTGGATTTTATTTAGGGGTATCAGAGTAAAGGGGGCTGAATACTTTTGCACGCCACACTTTTTAGTTTTTTATTTGTAAAAAGATTTGAAAACCATGTATCATTTTCCTTCCACTTCACAATTATGCGCCACTTTGTGTTGGTCCATCACATAAAATCCTAATAAAATACATTTACGTTTGTGGTTGTAACGTGACAAAATGTGGAAAAGTTCAAGGGGTATGAATACTTTTGCAAGCCACTGTACTTCTTTGACTGGGTTGCAGGCAGGT
This sequence comes from Okamejei kenojei, assembly GCA_035221665.1. Lineage (NCBI taxonomy): Eukaryota > Metazoa > Chordata > Chondrichthyes > Rajiformes > Rajidae > Okamejei > Okamejei kenojei. The sequence goes on from CM069134.1 coordinate 41,610,524, forward strand.
CTTGGATGTAGATGTTGAACAGCATTGGTGCCAGCACTGAGCCCTAAGGGACGCCGTTCTTAAGTTTCCTCACCCTGCTGCATTTCCCGTTGCTGGTGTGTAGCCTGAAGCTGTGGTTGCTCAGCATCTCCATGATGAAGCTCACCATGTGCTTGTCTGGGATGGTTTCCAGAAGCGTCATGTGTAGTCTACGCAGCCAGACAGTACCATATGCAGCTGTGAGGTCCAAGAAGACAGCGCCAGCCTTCTCCCCTGCCTGGAAGCTGTCCTCTATGTCTTGGCACAGGAGGGTCAACTGGTCCGCCATTGACCTACCGCTTCGGAAGCCAGCCTGTTCTTTAGGCAGCTGGGGGTCGATCACTGGATTGAGACAGGTAGTGACCGCATAGATACCAGATGTTAAAGGGACAGAAAGTAGTTTGGCCATTTATTTTAAAAGACGAAGAACAAGAATAATGATGAATCCAGGTAACTCGAGTGCTAGGGCGCAATTTGATTACTTCCTCCAAAGGCAGCTCATCTCCATCTCGCTTGCTCTTGCATTTCTTGGAAATATCCACAATTCACAATTGTGTAATTTGTGCCCACAACAAGCTTAGCGGTATGCACAGGAAGGTATATTGAGGGCCTTACAGAATACATTGGGCTCCTACCAAACTGTAAAGTGAGGTACAAACATATCCTGATGATAATGGATATCTTCAGCAAATTAGTAGCAACTTTTCCAACCTGAAACAATACTGCCAAGGCCACACCATACCCAGTAAGTTTTCATCAAGAGGGGCCTTTCCCACAGAATAGTACTCAGGGTACTCTGGTCACCAGCCAGGTAATGCAGGAAGTCATTATTTTTTTGGCATTAACCAAAGTTCAATATAGCAAAACACCCTCAATCCAGCCTAATAGTGGAATGGATAATTGTTTGCCCACAAAGCCACCAAAAAAAACTTTGCTTTAAATCATTCAGATTTCCCAAAATACAGCAGCTGCAAAAATGGGCAAGCAGAACAAAAGGCAGGCATACTTCAATGGCAGGATGAAACCAAGGTTATGCTCCAAGTCTTCCAACTGGACAATCCTTTATTTTATATTTTTAGAACAGGGTAAGCCCCTTCATGTATAAATTGCTGCTGAACATTGAAAACTGGGTGGTACCATGTCAATCAAATGAATGCCCACAATCAACACAAACTCCATCAGTTTAGTTTAGAGATACAGAATGGAAACAGGCCCTTTGGCCCACAGAGTCCACACCGACCAGCTATCCCAGCACATTAACACTATCCTACACACACTAGGGACAATTTACACTTATACCAAGCCAATTAACCTACAAACCTGTACGTCTTTGGAGTGTGGGAGGAAACCATATATGTCAGAGAAAACCCAGGTGGTCACGGGGAGAATGCACAAACTTCGTACAGACAGCACCCAGTCAAGATCGAACCCGGGTCTCTGGCGCTGCAAGTTGTCTAAGGCAGCAACTCTACCACTACACCACCGTGCCGCCCTAAAAATTTGAACCTGTTCAGTGACATGACAACAAAATATGGTTGCACTCACGTCCTCGTATCCCTAGAGGGTGAGGCCTTGATCTTAGAATCCCAAACTCCTCGCCTGCCTTAGATAATGCATCATTCCCACTCCCTCCAATCCCAAGTAGTGAAAATGCCAAGTCAGGAGAGATCGTGTGCGATCATGCAAGTCTCGAATAAAAGGTTGTCATTCCTGAGAAAAGGAGAGAATTCAGTGACTCAAATTGGGAATTTGAATTTGGCAATTGGGGAAATTGATAATTAGTGTACAGTTAAAATATTGAAACATTATTTGGATTGATTGGTTATCAGTTTTTCTGCAAAATTGATTTCTCCAGAAAATTAAAACAAATAATTGCCTTTCCTAATAATAGCTGAAATGCAACAGAAATTAGGAAAACTAGTCAAACTAAGAATATAAACAATTCAATGCAGCAAACAAGGTGGAAAACAAGAGTTTTAAGTAGTTCCTGATATCGAAACAAATTAAAAATTATAAAAAAGTTAGTAAGAAACTTTTAACACATTCGCCAATACCTATTGCCTAAATCCATCAAAGTAGAGATAATATTGGATAAATAAAACTCTTACCGGTATCTCAATTTTTGCTTTCAGCGTTTGGTCCTTCTTAATATTTTGCACATGTATTATCGGGCCAGTTAAGATTCCAGTACCGGTATTGCTACAATCCACTGTATACACAGGCAGATTTGGGGCACCAAGAAACTAAAAAATAGAATGTAAATAATGACAATGAAATCAATGGGAACCTGACAAGCTATGTTCCAGTTAGGTAGTGCTTTAACTGAATGGTACAGCCATTATGTCACAAACTCTTTTGGATTCTCAGTTCAAACCAAGTTCAGAATAATGAAATACAGAACTGTACCAACAATAAAGTGACCATTGCTATTCCCATAAAGAGACAAGACTCCCAAGTAAAATCCTTAGGGTGTGTCATGAACCACACCACGCAGTCATCTGTTACCCAAAGCCATAAGATGCAAACACAACATTTACCCAAAGAGGCAGATGTTTAAAATATATCACAAGAAACAAATCCAACTAGGTTAATAGAGTAAATAGTGGTCTAAGTGCAACTTCTTCCTTTACAAAATTTGCAGCATACAAGAAAATCCACTTGGATGTCTGAAGTATATGTTTCATTAGTAAGAAAATGTAGATTGATACAAGTGATAGATTTTTCCAATTTTCTTTAGAAATCATTTTAAAGCTTTAAAATCAGAAATGTAACCTATTAATTTACTTGTTATTTCAAATGTAAATATATGTGTGCAATGAGGTTAGTGTAAATAGGCAAAAAGGTTGACAAAGACCTTATGGGCCAAAGGGCCAGTTGTAATGTTGCACAACTTTGACCATATAACAGTAAGTGATATTTGCTAACAAACTACTTAAATTGAACTAGACACAAAATGCTGGAGTAACTCAGCATGTGAGGCAGCATCTCTGGAGAGAAGGAATGGGCGACGTTTCGGGCCGAGACTTCTTCAAACTCTAAATTGAACGGCAAATATTCAAGTACTGACTGGTTCTGAAATCATAATCTGCAGCTGTGTAAACAAAGACTGCTCTCTGTTAGAACAGCACACAGCTGAAAACACTTGACAAGTGGTCTGGAAACAGTTCACCATATGTATACAGTCACGTGGATATCGATATTGGGGAAAAAAGCAAGATGGGAATTGGGCTCACCTTTTTAATGTGGATAGCTAATGAGATGATTTATTGTCTTAACTAAATTAAGAGCAAAAGGGTAAACAAGGAGAGAATAGGTCCCCTTAAGCATCAATGTGATCACCAATGTGCAACGCCACAAGAAATTGTCAAAGGCTTAAATGAATACTTTAAATATGCTTTGACTGAAGGAGGTCTTAGAGGCTAGGCAAAGCATCAAAGAGAATGGTGATGACTTGAAACACATGAACATTATGAAAGAGATATTAGCAGTCTTATAGCCATAAAGGTGAATAAATCCCTGTGGCTCAACTGAGTGCACACTGGGACATTGGAGCAAGCAAGGGAGGAAGTTGCTGGAGGTGCTGGAAGACTGCAGAATAGCTAATGCTGTGTCTTTATTTAAGGATGCTGTAAGGATAAGCTAGGGAGGCTTGTACAGGCTGGTGAGCCTAACATCAGTGGTGGGAAAATTACTGGAGGGGTTTCTAAGAGACAGAATCAATTGTATTCAGAAAGGCGAAGATTGATTAGGGATAAATACCATGGCTTAGTGCATGGGAGATTGTCTCTCATGGATTTGAGCTTTTTTTTTTCCAATTTTAAGAGGTGACAAGAGAATTGACAAGGGCAGAGCAGCGGGCGTTGTTAATGTGGACTTTAACAATGCCTTTGACAAGGCTCCCCAGGGTAAGCGGGTTTGGAAGGGTAGATCATAAAGAATCCAAGGTAAGATAGGATAGATACAAAATGGGCTGGAAAGAGACAGGTTGCAGTGGAGGGTTGAGTTTCCAGGCTGGAGGCCTGTAGAGCCTGCCATAAAAATCAAGTTCCATTTGTCAAATATACTAACTATTTGGATATTAATGCAGGTAGTGTGATTACTAAGCTTGTGGATGCTTACCCAAATTTGCTAGTAAAGCAGACAGTGAAGGTCTAAGGCAACAATAGGATCTTGATTAACTGGCAAAGTAGGTTGAGGAATGGCAAGACAAAATTTAACTGACAAGTGTGAAGTGATGCATTCTCAGAAGACATACCAGGCCAGGTCATGCAGAATGAATGTCAAAGTTGTTAGAGAACAGAGAAATATACAAAGACAAGTACATAATTCCCTGAATATGATGACATAGGTATACAGGTTGGTGAAGGTAGCATATGTCATGCTTGTCTCCATGCATCAGTGCATTGAGTGCAAGGGTTGGAATGTCATGTTGCAGCTATACAAGATGTTGGTGAGCCTGTACCTGAAATATCGTGAGCAGTTTGATTAACATATTATAGAAAGGACGTAATTAAGCTTAATGGTGCAGAAAAGTTTCATAATGATGTTGCCAACGCAAAAGACAGAAGTTTAAGGTGAGAGGGGAAAGATTTAAAGGGGAGCTGAGAGTCAAGTTTTTCCAGAGGATTGTGGGTATATGGAACCAACCAAAGGAATGGTAGAGGTGGGTACAATTACATAGTTTAAAATATATTTGGATTGGCACATGGAAAGAAAGTGTTGAGGGATAAGTGCCAAATGAATGTATATGGAACTAGTTTAGGTGGGTACCTTGATCAACATGGATGAGTTGAGCCAAAGGGCCTGCTTCCATGCTGTATAACCCCGACTCTGACTGAAAGATCGAGATCGGTTGGCAAACTGTTTCCAAAATTGGCTTGGTAATTGGGTATTGGGTGATGGGCATTTTCCCGACTGGAAACCTGCACCAAGTATACCACAGAATTCTGTACTAGAACCTTTGTAGCTTAATGAGAACTTAGGTGGCCTGATAAGCAACTTTACAGAGCTCACACAAATTGGTGGAATCATAGATAGCTAAGGAGGTTCTCTCACGATTATCGATTCGGAAATTAGGTGAAGTGCTTGCAGAAGGAATTTTGTCTAGAAAAAAGGGCTTTAGCAGTTATGGGGAGAAGGCAGGAGAATGAGGTTAGGAGGGAGAGATAGATCAGCCATGATTGAATGGCAGAGTAGACTTGCTGGGCCAAATGGCCTAATTCTGCTCCTATCATTTATATGACCTTAAAAAATGAGGTAACGTACTTTGAAAAACAAATTCTGATAGGACATGCAGAACAGGAACTTCTAGCATAGCGTCAATGCACAGGGAAATTCCATAGATTCCTCAAAGTGGCAAAACAGATGGTTAGGGTATTTGAAGATGGCATTTGACAGTTGCTTTCATAGGCCAAGCCATTGGGTACAAGAACCATTGGACATCATGTTGCAACTGTACCAAACATTAGTTACGCCATACTTGAAAAGTTTTGTACAGTTCTAGTCACCACACTAAAAGAAAAAATGTGGTAGCAATAGTGTGTGGAAAAGATTCAGATACATTGCAAGAATGGAGGATTGTTTAACCTCACTGGAACATTGCCAGCTGAGGGATGATCTTAGAGATATAAAAATTTAAAATTAATAAAAATAGATAGATGAACATCTTTACTCCCCAGAAGTCCAAAACTACACGGCATAAAGTGAGAGGAGAAATGTAAGAGATTTGAGAATTAAGATTTTCCAAAGATTGTTGGCTATCTGGAACAAGCTTCCAGAGATGGTGGCAGATATATACAATAGACAATAGGTGCAGGAGTAGGCCATTCGGCCCTTCGAGCCAGCACCACAATTTAATGTGATCATCCCCAATCAGTACCCCATTCCTGCCTTCTCCCCATATCCCGACCTCTATTTCTAAGAGCCCTATCTAGCTCTCTCTTGAAAGCATCCAGAGAACCTGCCTCCACCACCCTCTGAGGCAGAGAATTCCACAAACTCACAACTCTGTGAGAAAAAGTGTTTTGTCTCCATTCTAAATGGCTTACTCCTTATTCTTAAACTGTTGACCCTGGTTCTGGACTCCCCCAACATCGGGAACATGTTTCCTGCCTCTAGCATGTCCAAACCCTTAACAATCTTATATGTTTCAATGAGATCCCCTCTCATCCTAATCTACAGAGTGTACAAGCCCAGCCGCTCCATTCTCTCAGAATATGACAGTCCCATCTTCCCGGGAATTAACCTTGTAAACCTACGCTGCACTCCCTCAATAGCAAGAATGTCCTTCCTCAAATTAGGGGACCAAAACTGCACACAGCACTCCAGGTGTGGTCTCACTAGGACTGTACAACTGCAGAAGGACCTCTTTGCTCCTATATTCAACTCCTCGTTATTAAGGCCAACATGCCATTCGCTTTCTTCACTGCCTGCTGTACCTGCATGCTTACTTTCATAGACTGATGAACAAGGACCCCCAGATACCGTTGTACTTCCCCTTTTCCCAAATTGACACCATTTAGATAGTAATCTGCCTTCCTATTTTTGCTACCAAAGTGGATAACCTCACATTTATTCGCATTAAACTTCATCTGCCATGCATCTGCCCACTCCCCCAACCTGTCTAAGTCACCCTGCATTCTCATAGCATCCTCACCACAGTTCACACTGCCACCCAGCTTTGTGTCAACCTCAAATTTGTTAATGTTACTTTGAATCTCTTCATCCAAATCATTGATATATTGTTCCAACATTAAGAAAGGTGTTTTTGACCGGTTCATTGGAAAGTAGCCGAGGGATATAGGTCTAATGCAAACAAATGGGATTAGGATAAGCGCATTATATGCATGGATAAGAAAGGCTAAAAAGATCAATTTCTGCACTGACTAATATATAATGTTATAATTTTATACCTAACCTGACCATTGGAAAACAAAACACAAAATCGGCTTTCAACTATCTCAGTTTTCTAGACAATGCTTATTATAAAGAGACCCTCAAGAGCAAAAATGCATTAGGGGTAGTGGAAGGAAATGGGAGTGGTAACAGAAGACAAGCAAAACTCCAACAGTTAAAAATGTTTACCTTACAATGTAGCACCAACTTGGGTTGCGCTGTAATATTCCCTGCTTCATCCAACACCTCAGCTTGGAATGGAAAAGCTGTTCCATTTTCAATAACTACTTTATTGGATTCTGGCTTTATTCTTAATGTACGTGGCGGGCCTGCAATTTGTAATACAATATTAGAGTTTCCATAAAGATTTCACGTATCTCTGACCTCATCCCTTTAAGATCGTTCTTTTTGTACAAGTTATAAAACATAAACAACTTGACCTTAACTAAAATGAACATTATATTAGTTTTCATACCTCTGCAAGATATCACTACTGAACTAGATAGGCACACTACGGACAACGATTGTTAGATGACACTTGGGAAATTATTTTTTCCCTCCTAGTCTCAGAGATTGAGGGGGTAGAGTAACAATTTTGCTACACCCTTTTAACCACCAAACTACAGAAAATAAAAGTTTGGGACCTCGTTCAGACAATTGGTCAACATCATTCCGGACAATAGAAATGCCCAAACAGCTTGGACCAGAACTAGCTGCGGAAACCAGCAGCTCTGCGCCAAAGCACTCTACACTGCCACCAATGACCATCTGCAAGTTTGCAGACCAGAACATAAATGGATGGGAGAGGAACAAACCATTTGACAAATTTGTATCTGCTCCACCATTCAACGTCAAGATTCTTACTTCAATATCTCCATTCAATAAACAATAGATGCAGGAGTTGTCCCCTCGAGCCAGCACCGCATTCAATGTGATCACATGGCTGATCATCCACAATCAGTATCTCGTTCATGCCTTCTCCCCATATCCCGACTCCGCTATCTTTAAGAGCCCTATCTAGCTCTCTTGAAAGTATCCAGAGAACCAGCCTTCACCGCAGATAATTCCACAGACTAATAACATGTGAAAAAGTGTTTCCTCATCTCCGTTCTAAATGGCTTACCCTTTATTCTTAAACTGCGGCCCCTGGTTCCGGACTCCCCCAACATCGGGAACATGTTCCCTGCCTCTAGCTTGTCCAAACCCTTAATAATATAATACGTTTCAATAAGATCCCCTCTCATCCTTCTATATTCCAGAATATACACACACAGCCACTCCATTCTCTCAGCACGTGACAGTCCCGCCATCCCGGGAATTAACCTTGTAAACCTACGCTGCACTCCCTCAATAGCAAGAATGTCTTTCCTCAAATTTGGAGACCAAAACTGTACACAATACTCCAGGTGTGGTCTCACTAGGGCTCTGTACAACTGCAGAAGGACCTCTTTGCTCCTATACTCAACTCCTCTTGTTATGAATGCCAACATGCCATTCGCTTTCTTCACTGGCTGCTGCACCTGCATGCTTACTTTCATTGACTTTCAAAGATGAACAAGGACTCCCAGATCTCATTCCTGCAACAACCTCATATACTTTGGTTATCTTCATATAAAATTATCTATCGATCTACCTTGAATATACTAGCCAAATGAATCTATAGAAAGAACTCCAAAGGACTCATTAACCTCCGGGTGTAAATCACTTTTCCCCAATCACAAGACTGTGGACCCAAATTAGATTCAACACAGTCAAGTTACTGGTTAGGTTACCAGAGGCTAGGACAATTGATCAGGAGACAGTAATTCACCACAGAAGGTTAATGTGAATCTTTGTAATTAAATGGAATAAGAGCTACGGGTCAGTTGTTGTAGTTGGTTTCCAACTGTCTTTTAGCAATCTATAATTGTCTTGGGGAATAACAAGATCCACAAATGTGAAATGAAGAAATTTAAGTGAAAAGATTGAGTCTAATTTTACATAAAATCTGCATTGATCTAACATGTCATTTCAGTGTCATGTTAGACATGACACTGAAATGTGGGACACAAGCTATGCATTTACTTTGCCTTAATATTTGATGGGATGAGATCCAGCACTGTTCTTTTCAAATTAAATGTTATTAATGCAGTTGTATGCAATTCCAACTGTTAAATATGCCAGAATTTAGTAATAATTAACACTTTCTTATAAAATTCCAAAATAAAAAAATCAAATTCAGGAACTTACCAGGCAGTAGCCGAATTTTGAGTGTTTGATTATCCTCCTTCAATCCAGGCAAGATTACCTTAAGATTGAAGTTCTATAAAGACATAATTGAACACGTTTGTCAGATGCATTAATATTAGTACCATCAGGTTAAAGATTTAACATACAAAAGCAGTTCAGAAATTGAACTGTATTCCATCTCCTGAAACACAATAAGACCAGGGAAAAGAATTAAACATAATTATACAAATGTTCACATTGGAGAGCTATCCTTATAACATCAGGATAATCAAAATCATAGGCAGTTATGGAGAAAAAACAGGGAATTAAGTATAATTAACCATACCTTGCCTTGGCAGTTGGTCACAGGACCTCTGGCAGTTACACCTTTTATGATGAAATTTGTCCCCTTTGACACAAATGTTTCATAACGGAGCTCTAACCCACTGCAAAGAACAATTAAATTAGAAAGATTTACATTTTGTATCTAAAACAAAATAACATAAGGAATAAATGTGTTTTTTTCAGGCTGGAAATAATCCGGGAATTCATTCTGGGAATAATCTGGAAAATGCAGGATCATTTCATTCCAAAGAGGAATAAAGATTCTAGAGGGAGAAAGAGGCGACCGTGGCTGACAAGGGAAGTCGACAGTATATAAAACTAAAAGCGAAGGCGTATAACATAGCAAAGATTAGTGGGGTCAGAGGATTGGGAAGCTCTTCAAGAACAGAAAGTAACTAAAAAGGCAATACGGGGAGAAAAGATGAAATACGCAGGTAAACTAGCCAACAATATAAAAGAGGATAGCAAGAGTTTCTTCAGTAATATAAAGAGTAAGAACGAGGCAAAAGTGGAAGTTGGACCGCTAGAGAATGATGCACGAGAAGTGATAATGGGGAATAAAGAAATGACAGAGAGGACTAGAATAACTTTTTTTGTGCATCAGTCTTCACAGTGGAAGATACCAGCAACGTGTCTGAAATTCAAGAGAGTTAGAGGGTGGAAGTTAGTGGAATGGCTATCACTTGTGAGGTGCTTGGGAAGTTGAAAGGGCTGAAGGAGGATAAGTCACCTGGACCAGATGAACTGCACCCTAGGGTTTTGAAAGAGGTGGCTTTAGAGATTGTGGAGGCATTGACAGTGATATTTCAAGAATCACTAGGGGCAGGAGAGGTCCCAGATGATTGGAAAATTGTGAATATTACTCTGCTGCTCAAGAAGGGAGCAAAGCAGAATAGTAGGAACTAGTTTGTCTGACTGGTGGTTGGTAAGATTTTATAGTCCATTATAAAGGATGAGGTTATGGAGTGGGGTGGGGGTGGCGGGAAGAAGAAAGGAATAGGCGGAGCTAGTGGGCTGTGGGAAAGGAAGGAGGGAGAAAGCAAAGACTAGCTGAAATTGGAGGTCAATGTTCATACCCCAGCCCTCCCATAGCCCACTGTTCCCGCCTCTTCCTTTCTTCTCCCCCCCCCCCCCCCCCCCAACAAACCCACATCAGTCTGAAGAAGGGTCTCGACCCAAAACATCGCCTATTTCTTTTCTCCATTGATGCTGCCTCACCCGCTGAGTTTCTCCAGCATTTTGGGTCTACCTTCGATTTTTCCAGCATCTGCAGTTCTTTCTTAAACAAATGCCTGTTTATACTGCAAGAGAATAACGTGTTACAATACCTAGCTTCCACAATTGGTTTGATGTCAGATGTTGATTGGGTTGAATGCCCAAATTCATCCTGTAAATCCAGAGGAATGTTGAAAGGGAGACCAATGCGAAATGGAGGATCCAACATTCCCACCGAAAATTTATCAGGTTTGCCCTCTTGAGAAAAGAAATATTAATCTCAGAAGGCTGCACAAATTGAAAAACATGTCCATCACTTCAGCAAGAAAATCCAAAATCAATGAGATTAAGCTTAAATTAATATAGCAGCTTGAATGCACGTAAAGCCACTGGTCTGGCAACAGTGCTGCCTTGAAATTAATGGCAATGGAGACCAAGATAAAATGAGGTTCAAATGTAAAAAATGTACACTGATTGAGGCACAGATGTCCTTGCCTCTTTCTCATCTCCATCTTCCCCACCTACCCCCTTGACCCCTTGTACCTCTCAGCCTTTCCTGCCCCGAGAGTTCCCACTAAACCCAAGTGCTCCCTGACCTCTCGCATTTTCCCCAGCTCCTCTTTATTCTGGGCACACTTGCCATGTACCTGGTAATGTTCCAACCCCCGCAGATAAACAGCTGGTCCTACATATGTCCTCTTGTACATATATCTGCTGCCGGAGGCGTAGGGCTATTGCGACCAGGTATTGAGAAGAAGGGTTCCGACCCTGAAGAAGGGCTTCAACCCGAAATGTTGCTTATTTCCTTCGCTCCCTAGATGCTGCCTCACCCGCTGAGTTTCTCCAGCATTTTTGTCTATCTTCCATTTTCCAGCTTCTGCAGTTCCTTCTTAAACCTTTTAGCCCATCTCAGTCCCTTTTCATGGTACTGGCTATCTTCCCTGTGCACTCAGAGGCGATGCAGGATCTCGATCCAACTTGACTATTCCTCCTCCCCCTCACAGATGTTGCTTGACCCACAGTTCCTTCAGCAGTTCTGTGCTCCAGATTCCAGCATCTGCATTCTCTCTTGACTCCTTTGAGCAAATTACTAAGCAGGCGAGCATGGCCATCTAGTGGTAGGCATATTTATTAGTTAACTGCGGATCGGTCTCCAGCTGGGTTTCCCGTGACAGAGTAAAGTCCCGATTTTAATGGCTAGTCTGCACAGTAATTGCAGCACAATGGCTGTCCCATATAATACATTAATTATGGAAAGGGAAAGTTTACTGCCCAAAGTGGAATTTCAGTTCCCCCAAGGTAGTTCCAGTGACAGATGGGAACTCCAATCTATTACTTCAGCTCAGGAACTCTCAAGCTTTAATATTGGTACTGCCGCCCAAAGTGAGACATGTTAAGCAGACAACCAGCTAAAAAAAAACAAAGCAGTGGGGATCAAACAGGAAATAGGAAATCAGTGTTCAGAGAGTGGAAATGCTCACCAATAATGGGCAGCATGGTGGTGCAGCAGTACACTCAAAGCCCTTTCCCATTGAAAGTCAAGAAACAAGGTGATCTTATCAAGGGGATTCAAGCCCTCATATTCACCAGAAGGAATACCTCAAAGAACTCAAATGCAACTGTTCTTGACGTGTGACATTGACTCCATCCTGTAGAACACTAGTCCAGTTCCTGCCTCACCAAGAAGCAAATCCTCAACCTCATCATCGCCATCTTGGAAAATGAGGGCATTTGGAGGTTAGCTGGACATAATTTTCATGGTCATTTTCAATAAAGGGAACAAATAAAACAGTAGGCATTTTCCATAGGGAAAACCTTCGCCTGGACCTTGATGCTTTTTAAAAAATCTATCGTGCCACAACAAGCTTTTCTATGGAGTTTAACTAATGGGAAACCTCTGCTTAACTTACATCATTTCATCTACAAAACCAAGGTTCATCCCACAACATGCATCTTGAATATTTGAATACTCATCTGTTCCCGAACTGGTGCCATCTTTCACCGTATAATATTCACACATTTCTTTACCTGTGACAGTGAATTTGAAGATTCTGCTCGGAAGAGGCCTTCCTGCATACGTATCTGCATTACTTTCATTCAACACCACTTGTAACTTTAATATGTAGCTTCCAAGCTTGTTAATATTTTCTGGAAAAAAAATGCAACTTCATTAGTGTAAAAACACAAAATAAAAATTAAATTCTCCATGTACACTGCACATTTATAAAGAGATGCCCCACAATATCCTCTATTTGTTTATAGACTGCATAACTACACCAACAATATCCAATTACAGTCTGAATTACTAGTCACAATCTATGTTTTTAGTACCTCTGGAAATAAAACAACAAGCATGGAGATGCAGAATTACACAAAGTTAATTTACAGAATAGTTTTGCTGCTGGGAAATGCCTATTTATATCCAATTTAGTAAAATGAAGGAAGTAAAATATTCATGTCAGCAGAAATGCAAACAGATGCCTTTCTTGTTGACAGTTTTTGTACACAAGCAAGAATTAAAGAGGGTGCAAGGATACATTTGTTTAAAATAACATGGAATTCTTCCACACCCTCTTGAAATGTGAAGAAAAAATCCTGAACTGCGATTTACAATTTGAACATTTTCTTGTGAAGTACTCACCCATCTTTTTGAACCAATATGGCCATTTACCACCATGTTGACTGATGTGAGAAACAATATCTTTGTCACCTGTAGAAGCTGTAATGCAACAGGCATTTTTTAATGTTGTTATTTTACATTGAATATGATTTTTCAACAATTCAATAACTGTTTCAGCTACATTAGTTTAACATCATGACTGAACACGAGATGCAGCTAAGTTAAGAATATATAATTTGGATAAAAGATATATTATCTCAGGAGTGGTATCTTATCAAATTTTCAAATATATCAGATGAAATGATTGCCCCATATTTGTTGTCTTCAACCCCTTTGTTTTTATATATTCGCAAAAGATTTTAGCATTTTTATGCTCCATTTTCTATTTTTAAACAGGATCAGCAGGTGTCAAACAAGATGATAAACAATTTTACGATCTAAAAAATTACCTTTATAAATTGTATAAAACAGGGAGTTATAAGTTCTGCATACTTACAATGGCAAATAACTTTCAGCTCCACCAATAGTTTTTTTGATCCACCATGACTTGTTCCCGGAAGCTTCTGCATGGTCTCACCTTTTTTATTGAGAATTTCTATTCTCAAAGCACCTGTTAACAGGATCAGCATATATTTAGACACGCATTATGTATATTTATCAATGGAATGTTCCTTAAAAACCACAGATGTTTTATTAGGTAACGTTTTATTGCTAAAATTTGTTGAAATATAACTATAATGTAATTAGAAAACTCTGATCCTATGGGAATGCCAGCACCAGCATAAGCCTTAGTGGCTCAGTTTATAGCCACCTTAAAGGTCAGAAAGCTGTATTTGACAGTCTTCTGACCGTTACAAGTTAATTTTACTCCAGAGACACCTGCACAAAAATCTTGGCTTACTTTTAATTGCACTACTGAAAGAACAATTCTGTCAGATATGGTCCTTCAGAGAAAAAAAAAACTATTATGGACACAGCAAATTATCAAAAACATCTGTGCATTGACAACTAACTTATTTATGTGATGTTGAATGCTGACAGGGGACAGAGATGTGACGATAGGACCAGAATAGATTTCTCACTACAACCAGCTGAAATGTTTGCAAACACCTCATTCATCTTATACACCCATACTGGGCTCCGCTATCAATGAAGATCAGGGTTGGGGAAAGATGACCACCCATGAGTAGTTAATGTTATTCGACAGATGTATTAATTCTACACAATCAGACGTTTGCTGTGATGTTGTTCAGCAGTCTAAAAATATGCTATTCAAGTTATTTAGCGAGCAGCATGCTGCCACCGCATTTTTAGGACAATCTCATTTCCCCCAAGTCCCAGAGCATACATGACCACATTGTGCAATTTTCTCATAAGAGAACCCAAACCATTCCAGGAAACTAGAGATACTGTCTAACCTACCGAGTTTCACTAGCACCATGCTCTTAGCACGGTTCGTGCAACTGCAGTTCCAGCATCAGCACTTATTCTTTCCAAATAAATGTAATCAAACAAAAAAATTGTTCTCAAATTAAGGCTTTATCAAATTCTTGAAATTAATCTATACTGCAGAGTTAAAATTAATCTATTTCTTAATGCAAACATTAAGAAATTGTGAAAGAGAGCTTGTCTGAAAAATCTGAGTAGAAGTATATATTTTTCTTACCTATGGGTCTTCCTGCTGGTCTGCGATCATTTGCAATAAGTTCATCTCCTTCCGGCCAAGTCACAGACAGTTTATCAGGGAGCCTGTTTCAAAACACATGATGGAACCATTTTTGTACAGAAAATGAATGTTTTTAGAAAACAGAATTGTGAAATTATCAATGTGAATTTAAATACCTTGCCATTTCATCTTCTATGTATTTCTTAATCATAGTAGGAGCTACATTCCTATCTAGCTTTGAAATTGGAATAGTCTTTACCTCATCATACAAGGCTTGAGGTTCCTAGGAAAAGAAAAGGGCAATAAAGTTTCTTACCGAGTTATTGACCTTCTTCCAGTATCTCCCTAATCACACAAACATGGCATATCTGGCTAACTGGGAAATTAAGAACAAATTGGACACCAGTTTAACTTCACTGTAAAATTGGACCAGACAGAAGCCATCAACCCAATCCCTTCAATTTACTAATTAAGTAAAAAAGTTTAGATTCTGCAATGGCACACCAAATGCAACAATGCTTTTCAGCCTTTTGAATATTGGCACAATCTTTGAACTTTTCATTGCTTGTAAAAATATAATTTTAGTTATTAATTATCAATGGTGTTAAAACTAAATATTGCTCCAGCCACAGGAATAAGATTAGGAAAATTTGCCTTGAGTATCACCAAAACAGTAAAGGCTCTGAAGAACAACGCATTGATTAAGAAAGCTACATTAAGAAAGATTCAACTGAAAGCATTCTCAGTTGATTATCAGGTGATTAATTGGTGGACAACACCAAAACAAGACAAACATCAGTAGTCAGGTTAGAGATATCCAGTCAGTTTCTTGTGTTTACATTTGCAATAAGTCGGCGAGCTGGTGTTGATAAAACTGTGTGCAGCTTAAAATGGATGGTCATATCAAAAGCATTTCGCTGCTAAGAACCAGAGGTTAAATAATGCCATGTGGTGATTCTGCTCTCAACTGTATTTGTTAGCATTTAGCCGATTGACTGCAGTCTCTTCTCCCTCTTCTTCCAGTATCCTGAGTTTACATCTGTGTGACAGTGTAATATGGTAACACTCCAAATGAGCAAGAATTAAGGTGCAGTTTGCCTCTGCACAAAGAGACTTTTTGGTTTGCCAGATCAGTGTTAAAATAAAAAGTGACATTGAAGCGACATTTCTTTATTGCATATTTGGCTGATGTTACCACTGACACAAATTCGCCTCCATATTTTAACTCAATGGTCATATCTTATTACAATTTCATTTCACATGGGCAAGGTTCTTCCATCAGCATTATACTAACCTATGAGAACATTTCAAGCAAGACATTGATGCAAATGTTAAATCAACGACCCAAGAGAATCTCACAGCGATCCATTGTTTATTATCCTACACTTGCTCTTCCAAGCATTAACATACACAGATATCAGTTACCAAATGTGTAATCAAGAACACAGATTAATGCAAAGCAGTATAAACAGTTTGGGATGTAGTCCATGCTTCTGGAAATGCCATTCGGAAGTTTAAGAGCCTTGGCACAGAATATCACCAACAACGGACCACAGTGGTGAATGCTACACAGGAGGAATAGACGCACCTTACGGTTGCATCAATAATCGGGGCTCAATCCATTGTGGCAACCATGGCATTGTGCAAGGACATCAAGCAATAGCTGGAAGCCACACAGCCATCCTTCCTCAGTTTTAGGAGGGCCATTTTGATACCATTCACAAGACAATGGTTTTAAGCGCCTGTCCCACTTTGCGATTTTTTCGGCGACTGTGAGCATCAGTGACTGATGCCCGTAGTTGTACGACATACACGATGACGTATACCGTCCTGCGGGTAACACCTGGTTAGGGTTAGGGGTAGGGTCAGGGCTAGCGCTAGGGCTAGTGTTTCCTCCCGCACTCCAAAGGCGCACAGGTTTGTAGGTTGATTGGCTTGGCAAAAGTATAAACTGTCCCTAGCATGTGTGGATTAGTGTTAGTGTGCGGGGATCGCTGATCGGTGCGGACTCAGTAGGCTGAAGGGCACTACCTCTGAACTAAATGTGACACAAGGGTCCCAGGGGCTGGGCTCAAACTCCCAATGTTCTGTCTGCTCCTCATGGGAACTAAACTGGTGGCCACAAGTTGTCCCAGAGGGCAGATCTCTTCTAATGGTCTCTCCAAACCCCAAGTGGCAGCGGGCTTTTCAACTGGGTACAGGCAATGTTGTCAATGTACCAGTGCCACCCACCTGCTCAGGCAACTGAGTCTAAATACCCACCACCCATTTTGAAGCAAGGCGAGGAGGGGGAGGTGTTGTTCCCAAAGTCTGCATTTATCCCATAGTCAATGTTACTAAAACAGAAGATGTGGCCTTTGTGCAGTACTATTAGTGGAATCTAGCCGTCTCAGGCTGGTCCACAAATGGGGGGGGGGGGGGGGGGTTAGAGAATGGGAGGAGGGAGGGACAGGGGGATGTGAGGACGGGGAGTGGAGAAGGGGGAGAAGGGTGAGAAGGGTGGAGCGGGGAGAAGGGAGGAAGGGGGGGAGGGAAGAAACGGGCGAGAGGGGAAGGGAGGAGTGGAGTGGAGAAGGTGGGAGGGGGCGGGATAGGGGGGAGGGGGAGTTCAGTCTACATTCACTGAATCCATCCCTGTGAAAAGTTAGAGGGCATGATAAACCAAACATTCCCCTTTGGATTCCGGTCCAAAAAAATCTGGAAATGCTTAGTTTGGGTTAAGAATGGCAAAGATACAAATTTTAACTATTACAGTTGTCAGGACTACTAAACGTTTTCGGCTTTTTTTTAGTAGTGGTTTAGAATATTGTGAACAGATTGTGCGAGGATTCTTCTGTAAATTACATTGTCAAGAGGCAATGGCTTTGATAAAAGAACAGTATTCCTTTGGCATAGTGTGACAGTTATCATACTGTAATAAAGAATGTATAGATTTAGCTACTAATACCAGAATTGGAGATTTCTCTAATGGTTGTCACCAAATTTAATTTGAACCCAATCGTCATTTAGCATTCAAATGAAATACAAAAATAATTTAATAGCCACAATAACCATATTAAAATTATAGATGTTCAAAATTAAAATGCAGATAAAGTAAACTTGAGCATTCTATTACTCACCACAGCTATTTGCACTTCACCTCCCGTGGAAAATACATCACCTTCATGGTCACCATAAAGAAGAAAACGAACAATGCTTCCATAAATTATTGGCACTGTTTTAATTGTCTTAATCTGAGAAAAAAAGTTATGACTTAGTTAATTCCACACTGTCAAAGTTAGTTGTACAGCATCCATAGCAGCATTTAAACTGTTTATATATTGGTTTGAATTAATGAACCAAATAAAACACCCAACTTTATTATTAGATATCAACTCCCAGCAAGGTGATTCATTTCCATGCTCTTAAAGAAGAATTGCGTAACAATCCAAAAATATAGATAAAACAATTATTTGAAGCAGTTTCTTGGCCAATTTCCTCTATCTGTCTGTAATGTAGAAACTTTTGCTAATGGATTCAAATGCAGAATTAATAATCATTATGCAATTAAAGTGAGCTAATCAAACAAATTGTGACAATTATGATGTTGTGACCTGCCCTTTTAAAAAGTATTCATACTAATTCGAGACAGCAGCAAACTGGTAATCCCATTGACTACAAAAATAAAAAAGGCAAATAACAAGGTTGCATTTGTGTGTAATTAGTGCTCAGAGCTGGCTTCCTAATAATGAATACTATTTATACTCTGCATCTCAAGGGTTAGTTACTGATTTAAAATATGTTTGTGCCACTATGCTTGCTCTCATATTCTTGGAAAAATAACTTAAAACAAATTCCTCAACAGAGATGAGCTGGAAACTGGTTTCCCCCTCCTCAAACCTCACCTCAGCAAATAAACAAGCGGCAATGAAGATTCAAGAGTTTATTGTCATGTGTCCCAGATAGGACAATGACATTCTTGCTTTGCTTCAGCACAACAGAATATGGTAGGCATGAATACAGAACAGATCAGTGTGTCCATATACCATTATATAAATATACACACACATGAATAAATAAACAGATAAAGTGCAAATAAAAAGATAATGGGCTATTAATGTTCAGAGTTTTGTTTGAGTTGAGTTTAATAGCCTGAAGGCTGTGGGGAAGCAGCTATTCCTGAACCTGGACGCTGCAGTCTTCAGGCTTCTGTACCTTCTACCTGAAGGTAGCGGGGAGATGAGCGTGTGGCCAGAGATGATGGTGTGGGCCCTTGATGATGCCAGCCTTTTTGAGGGAGCGACTGCGATAGATCCCCTCGATGGTAGGGAGGTCAGAGTCAATGATGGACTCGGCAGTCTTTACTACTTTTTGTAGTCTTTTCCGCTCCGAACCAAGCCACGATACAACCGGTCAGCATGCTCTTTACTGTGCCCCTGTAGAAGTTAGAGAGAGTCCTCCTTGACATACTGACTCTCCGTAATCTTCTCAGGAAGTAGAGGCGCTGATGTGCTTTCTTTATAATTGCATCAGTGTTCTCGGACCAGGAGAGATCTTCAGAGATGTGCATGCCCAGGAATTTGAAGCTCTTGACCCTTTCCACCATCGACCCGTTGATATAAACGGGACTGTGGGTCCCCATCCTACCCCTCCCAAACCAGGCTAGAAACAGTTAAGTGAACCAACCCTTAAACGCCTTATGGACGGGGAACTGGGCAAAGCAAAATTAATCCATGGGTCAATTGCAGCTGGATTTTAATAAGGCATTTTCTGCTTAAAAAATGTAGAATCTTAGAAATTAATGCGAGGACAAATGATAAATGTTTTAACTATGTCCCATCCTTTACACAGTTCGTCACTGACCACGGTTACATTATTCAACTAGAAAATAATACATATTCCTACCAAGCAGATCAAATTTTATTATAAAGCATATCCTGCAGTCACATTCAAATTGTTTTGCCAAAGCCAAGACAGAATTTTCAAAGTATGAATTCTTACCAATTGCGCTGCTTCGAATATTTTCCCATCCCACTCAACTGCTTTATATACAGCCCAAGGACTTTGCATACGTTTAGATGGCAAGTCGCTTCTTGTGATTGTGCCTCTGTAATGACTGAATTTTATTTGTTTGTCATATTTCTCATGGCATTCCTTAAGCCACATTGCAAATTCTCTGTCTATCTTCATCCTTTGCTCCTGAAAGAGAAGTTTGTGTTACATTGTTATCATAAACAAAAATAAAATCAAATAAGAAAGGAAACAATTATTTGAACAGGACATTTGAATAATAGAGCCCTGAAAACTCTGAAGAACAGCCTAAAGTATTAGGTTGTAAATGCAAGGAAACATTTTAAAAATCATTCCGCGATTAAACCGTGCGGAAGCTGGAAAACAGAAAGAGCAAATGCTGGAAACTTTCAGCAGGGCAAAAAACAACTGCAGAAAGAAACCAAGTCACCATTTCAGGCACCATGTAAAGTCAGATCCGAAAGAATCCCCGACCCTCGCTTTCCACAGATGCTGCCTGACTGCTCCATATCCAGTATTCTGGTTTTACACTTTTTCACTTGAATTACAAAAATATTGCACAAGAATATGAAGCTTACACGATTGGAGGAATAATTAGGAACAAGTCAAGAATTAACAGGCAGAAGAATGAAGGGAAATAAATGTTTCCTTTGCGCATAACTCCTGAGCATTTCAAACTGGACAAACAGAATCAAGTGTGCAGGTCAGTTTCATTTAAATTGCAAAATAAAATTAAACTCGTCAAGTCAAAAGTCAAAAAAGTTTATTGTCATGTGTCCCTGACAGGACAATGAAATTATTTCTTTGCTTCAGCACAACAGAACATAGTAAGCATTGACTACAAAACAGATCAGTGTGTCCATATACCATTATATACGTAAATATACACATGAATAAATAAATTAATAAAGTGCAAATAACAGATAAAGGGGTATTAATGTACAGAGTTTTGTCCGAGCCAAGTTTAATAGCCTGATGGCTGTGGGGAAGTGGCTATTCCTGAACCTGGTTGTTGCAGTCGTCAGGCTCCTGTACCTTCTACTTAAAGGTAGCAGGGAGATGAGTGTGTGGCCAGGATGGTGTGGGTCCTTGATGATGCTGCCAGCCTTTTTGAGGCAGCGACTGCGATAGATCCCCTCGATGGAAGGGAGGTCAGAGCCTGGGCTGGGCAGTGTTTACGACTTTTTGTAGTCTTTTCCTCTCCAGGGCGCTCAAGTTGCCGAACCAAGCCACGATGCAACCGGTCAGCATGCTCTCTACTGTGCACCTGTAGAGGTTAGAGAGAGTCCTCCTTGACAGACCGACTCTCCGTAATCTTCTCAGGAAGTAGAGGCGCTGAGGAGCTTTCTTAATAATTGCATCTGTGTTCTCGGACCAGGAAAGATCTTCACAGATGTGCACGCCCAGGAATTTGAAGCTCTTGACCCTTTCAACCATCTGTTGATATAAATAGGACTGTGGGTCCCCATCCTACTCCTTCCAAAGTCCACAATCAGTTCCTTGGTTTTGCTGGTGTTGAGGGCCAGGTTATTGTGCTGGCAGTATATGGACAGTCGCTCGATCTCTCTTCTATACTCTGACTCATCCCCATCAGTGATACGTCCCACAACAGTGGTGTCGTCGGCGAACTTGATGATGGAGTTCGCACCATGACCGGCTACTCAGTCATGAGTATAGAGTGAGTACAGCAGGGGGCTGAGCACGCAGCCTTGAGGTGCTCCCGTGCTGATTGTTATCGAGTCTGCCACATTTCCACCAATATAAACAGACTGTGGTTTGTGAATGAGGAAGTCGAGAATCCAATTGCAGAGGGATGCGCAGAGACCCAGTTCTGCGAGTTTGGTAACCAGCTTGGAGGGGATGATTGTGTTAAATGCCGAGCTGTAATTGATGAATAACAATCTGACATATGAGTTTTTGTTGTCCAAGTGGTCCAGAGCAGAGTGGAGGGCTAGCGAGACTCCTCTATTTATAGTATACAGTGTAGAATGCACAGTGTACGGTGTACTTATAGTATACAGTGCCCTCCATAATCAGAGCTCTCAGCACCTAGTCTTTCCTCCAGTCTTTCCATCACCTTTGGAAACTTTAATTGCTGTTTATCAACACGAGGACCAAAGTTGTGCCAATGAAAGTCAAAGAAGCCATGATGAGACTGAGAAACAAGAATAAAACTGTTAGAGACATCAGCCAAACCTCAGGCTTACCAAAATCAACTGTTTAGAATATCATTAAGAAGAAAGGGAGCACTGGTGAGCTTATTAATCACAAAGAGACTGGCATGCCAAGGAATACCTCCACAGCTGATGACAGAAAAATTCACTCTATAATAAAGAAAAATCCCCAAACACCTGTCCGACAGATCAGAAACACTCTTCAGGAGTCAGATGTGGGTTTGTCAATGACCACTGTCCACAGAAGACTTCATGAACAGAAATACTGAGGCTACACAGCAAGATGCAAACCATTGGTTAGTCGCAAAAATAGGATGGCCGGGTTAAAGTTTGCCAAGAAGTACTTAAAAGAGCAAGCACGGTTCTGGAAAAAGTTTGTGTGGACAGATGTGATGAAGATTAACTTATATCAGAGTGATGGCAAGAGCAAAGTTTGGAGGAGAGAAGGAACTGCCCAAGATCCAAAGCATACTACCTCATCTGTAGGGGTGTTATGGCCTGGGCATGTATGGCTGCTGAAGGTACTGGCTCACTTATCTTCATTGATGATACAACTGTTGATTAGTATAATGTAGTAGTAGCATAATGAATTTTGTAGTGCATAGACACATCCTATCAGCTCAAGTTCAAACAAAGGCCTCAAAAATCATTGGCCTGTGGTTCATTCTACAGCTCGACAATGATCCCAAACATAAAGCAACAAAGGAGTTTTTCAAAGCTAAACAACTGTCAATTCTTGAGTGGCCAAGTTAATCACCAAATCTGAACCAGATTGCGAATGCCTTTTATATGCTGAAGAGAAAACTGAAGGGGACTAGCCCCCAAAACAAGCATAAGCTAAAGATGGCTGCAATACAGGCCTGGCAGAGCATCACCAGAGAACACACCCAGCTACTGGTGTTGTCCATGAATCGCAGACTTCGAGCAGTCATTGCATGTAAAGAACATGCAACGAAATACTAAAAATGACTACTTTCATTTACATGACATTGCTGGGTCCCAAACATTGTGATGCGCTGAAATGAGGGGACTATATATAAACACTGCTGTAATTTCTACATGGTGAAACCAAAATGTATAAAAATGGCCTTTATTAAAATCTGACAATGTGCTCATTAACCATATGTGATTTTTTTTTCTATTACAAAGATCCAAATCGGTCTGAAGAAGGGTCTCGACCCAAAACGTCACCTATTCCATAGATGCTGCCTCACCCGCTGAGTTTCTTCCGCATTTTAGTCTAGTTTCTATTACAAATGTCAAATTGTGTACAGAGGCAAATAAATAAATGATGGGTCTTTGTCCCAAACATTATGGAGGGAACTGTATAAAATGCTATCTATCATAACTATATAAAATGCTATCCTAAGTATTAGATGTGCACCTCACATTCCCATTTCAGAATATTAAATAAACTGCATGAATTAACAAACCAGGAAAGTGTTTCCAATCTTAGCCTTCATTAATTAAAATATGCTTCATGGAATAGATATTTACATGATTGAATGCCTGATCCTCGGGTATCCTCCTATTGAAGATCCAGTTTATTGCTGCATTAATGCTGCAAGTCAAGACCAAAGCTGTTCAGAGATTCTTGGGACCAAGACCAAGTCTCAATGCTTTCATTAGATTGCTTCACTTCCAAATTCCTTTTTCACTAAACTGCCTCATTACTTTTGATGTATGGACAGGTATCCCTATACCATTGGAATATTTTTTTGCATTGGAGGAAGGTGCCTGGATAGACATTTGGTTATATCATAAAGCAAATTCTAAAATAGCACCGTTGCTATGACTGGATTCATCAGGTAGACTGCTGGGGTAAAAACATTTTGGATGTTTGATTTTTTTCCACTTTAAAGATGTGGATGGTGCTGCTACCAACAATTATTGCAGAGAATCAATGGCAAACTTCATTGCTATAATTAAATAATATTGCTATAATGAAATGAAATTTTTAGCGAGGGCACTGTCGCTTTTGTGTTATACAACTAATTCACATTTAGTATAAGCGAGTTCGGTATTCCTACCGCGCATGCCCAGGTCACTTTACTATAAACAGTCTCAGCAACGGTGGTGCTGCGTTGTGTGCAGGCTTGCGTTTCATCCGTGGTCGGGCCTGACTTTCCGTCACTGCGGGTGCTGTGAAGTTACTGTTGAACTGACCCCGTCCCTGTCCGGAGGTGTCCGGGGTGGTCCTGGGCTGGCGGGGTGGCCCCGAACCTGCAGCCGGCGCTGCAGCTGTTGGCTCCAGCTCAGCTCTGCCTGTCCTGCTGGGTTGGCCGGCAGCCCTTCACCTCCACCCCCCTCCCCTCAGTCCGACACCAATATCCTGCTGAAGGTGGGCAGCCACCGGTCCTGCTCGAAGAAGGACGACTCGGAGCTGCTGCTGCTGGACTCATCCTGGTCGGAGAGAAAGTCTGAGGATGGGCTTCTGCCGTCCATGGGCAGGCCAGGTGCTGCTGGTGCCGTTGGTGTTGGTAATGCTGGTGGCAGCAGCAACCTCCTCCCCCTCCCTTGCCCAGCCCCAAGCCCAGAGTCTGGGCCAGCTCGCAGCTCGGCCCAGTCGAGCTCTGGGCTGGAGGAGGCCGAGCCCAGGCTGGCACTCTGGCGCAGGCGAGGACAGGGCCCTCGCACCTCCTCGAGGTTGTGGATGAAGTGGCAGAGGGTACCTTAGGGGCAGAAGGTGGTGTGCAAGGTGCGGCACGGCTCCGTCTTGTACAAGGGGTGGCGGCAGAGGGAGCGCAGCTCCGCCAGGCCGTGGGCGAACTAACACATTGCCAAAGCGGCCCATCGGGGAGCGGGTTCCTCTGGAGTTAGAACAGGGTTGGGCTGGAGTTGGCGCTTTTTCCGTGCTGGCTGTGGGCCTGGGGGCCGGTGTCCCATCGATCCGCACGTCTCCGGCCACTCCCAGGGCGGGGATGGGACATTCGAGTTGGGGCAGAGATGGGGACGGTTCAGTGGCGGGTCGGCAGCACTTGCGGCGCCCGGGTTCGATCCTGGCTGTGGATGAGGCATGGGTCTGTGCGTTTGCAGTTGCCAAGAATGCCCCCCCCCCCCCTTCACATCTGCTCCATCTGCCCTCTGACACATACAAGCTTGAAGACAAAAAAAAAAATCGGACCCAAACTATACTCGCTGTATCTACAGTGCTTCGATCGATTTTTATTTATAGCATTTGACCTTCGACAAATCCCATGACTCCTTGTGTTTTTCGGAAGACCCAACTTGCTTAATGACTTAGTATAATAAATTAAATGTTAATCCCAGTTCAAACACTGACAATACATGAAACAGTAACAGCGATCACATGGACTTGCTGCTAATCCAAACACGTTATTTTGAACACCTTATACTCAACGAGTGCTGGACCCTTGTGAAATTTGTCTTAAGTCACTTTCCTGAAAAAACTTGCCCTGGCCTCAAAAATTACTTAATTGTCTAAACTCTGTAGTTGCCTTGAGTTGACTTTACCCGGTTGGATATCCTGTTGCTGCTTGCATGGCATCTTAAATTGAGAAATTAATGATACTCAATGATCCTCAACATTTGAATAAAAAGTATTTTTATGTTCTGCACTGCAATTTAATGATTCAACCCATGAGGTTTTGTCTGTGGAGGGTTGCTCATCCTATAGGTGACTTGCACATTAACTCTGAACATAGATCCAAAGCTCCCCAGTCTAGAATGGTTACGTTTGTTAAAATGCTTGCCAAATTAATCATGATTTTCTCTTGTGTACAAATTCCCCCCAAAGTGCTACCAAGGTAGTACCAGGTAACTCAGGAATTATTTGGCCATAAAATAAAGATATCACTGAACCTCATTCTGAGATGTAATAATGTAATGCAGAATTAAGATAGCTAAGGAGACAAAACTCGTCAAATATTCAGGATTTCCAGTTAGAAATAGCAACCCATAAAGCCCTTCACTCCTGGTCAGGCAATAAGATCATGACAGCTAATTTTTGGCTGTATTTCATAATATGCAAATCTCCAATAGTCCCAAAAACTCTCTCAGCCTTGAAAATATCTAACAATTCAGCAAAGACAGCTCTTCGGATTCACAATTCTCATGATTAATTTCACCGATTGCTTCCACTGTTTGGAGCGTTTATGATTTTATTTCCCTCTTTTAAACTCCTGCAGATACAAGCCTAGCCAATCTGATCCTTCACTGCAACATAACTGACATTCAGTTTCATCTTTCGTTTCAAAATACGAGGCAATTTTATTCAATAATTCATGCCAGCAATTCCATTCCTCAGTTAATTTCCTCAGAAAACCATTAAACAATTTTTCTCTGAAATGCTTTCAAATCAAGCGCGGGGCTTTGTTTTAACAGAGGCCCAGGAGACGTTGGAGCAAGAGGAGTAGTCTCCGGGTGGTGAGTTTAAAAATCGAGCGGAGGGCTTTGTTTTAACAGAGGCCCAGGAGACGTTGGAGCAAAAGGAGGAGTTACCCAAATATGTAACATTCCACACAAGTGTTCTGGTGGAAGCAGTTGATTGGGTGCAACCCCTGGTTTGCATTAAAGGTAAAGTGAGCTAAAGGGTTCAGTGGGCTAAAGGGTTCAGTGGGCTAAAGGGTTCAGTGGGCTAAAGGGTTCAGTGGGCTAAAGGGTTCAGTGGGCTAAAGGCAGACCTCCCAACATTTGATTGTCAAAATTCATAATATTTCCCCTCAAAATTCATATTTTTAAATGAAAATTCATAATATGTCGCGGCGCCCTATTCGGGGTCCCATGTCACAAATTCTAAATTGTGAAGAAGTATTTTAAATGCCAAAATGTGAAAAAGGTACATGTATGCTGAAACATTTATAATTCTTTGTTAAACTTTGATAAACTTGGCACTAGACTCACCTTCATTTCTCTCACTTGGGGTTGTTGCCGGCGGCTATGCGCCTGCGCACTGGTGCAGATCAGCGGGCTGCCGGCGGGCGGGTGCGGCACATGCGCACTTGGCAAGGTTGCCGGCGGGTCTGCGCCTGCGCACTGGGTGGCGGTGGGGGGGGGGGAGGCCCGGTGATGGGGCTGCCGCGAGCGGCCGGCTGCCGGCAAGAAAGTGCCGCTGATCGCGCGGGCCGGCGCCGCCCGGGCTCTGGGCCGGGCGTGGCGTGGCTCGAAATGGCGCCAGGCCCGGCAACCCTCCCCCACTGCGCACGCGCGGCCACTGGGGCCCGGCAACCCTCCCCCACTGCGCACGCGCGGCCGCTGGGGCCCGGCAACCCTCCCCCACTGCGCACGCGCGGCCACTGGGGCCCGGCAACCCTCACCCACTGCGCACGCGCGGCCACTGGGGCCCGGCAACCCTCCCCCACTGCGCACGCGCAGCCACTGGGGCCGGCAAAGTGCCGCTGATCGCGCGGGCCGGCAAAACGGGGACACATGGCGCCGGCGTTCACCACGGGAGGAACAATTTAGCGGGATAATTAGGGTACAAATCGGAATGGCGGGAAGGGAACCTAAAAAGCGGGAATATCCCGCCAAAAGCGGGATAGTTGGGAGGTCTGAGAAGGGTTCAGTGAGCTAAAGGGTTCAGTGAGCTAAAGGGTTTCAGTGAGCTAAAGGGTTCAGTGAGCTAAAGGGTTCAGTGAGCTAAAGGGTTCAGTGAGCTAAAGGGTTCAGTGAGCTAAAGGGTTCAGTGAGCTAAAGGGTTCAGTGAGCTAAAGGGTTCAGTGAGCTAAAGGGTTCAGTGAGCTAAAGGGTTCAGTGAGCTAAAGGGTTCAGTGAGCTAAAGGGTTCAGTGAGCTAAAGGGTTCAGTGAGCTAAAGGGTTCAGTGAGCTAAAGGGTTCAGTGAGCTAAAGGGTTCAGTGAGCTAAAGGGTTCAGTGAGCTAAAGGGTTCAGTGAGCTAAAGGGTTCAGTGAGCTAAAGGGTTCAGTGAGCTAAAGGGTTCAGTGAGCTAAAGGGTTCAGTGAGCTAAAGGGTTCAGTGAGCTAAAGGGTTCAGTGAGCTAAAGGGTTCAGTGAGCTAAAGGGTACAGTGCTTTTTAGTAAAGGTTAGTTTAAAGGATTAAGATTTTTATAGTGTGAGTGAGTTGATTTAATTTGGGGGCAAGCCAAATCATTTGAGATCGGCCCCATGGTTTGCTCATCCTGCAACATGTGGGAGATCAGGGATATGGTTGGTGACCCTGGTGACTACGTTTGCAGGAAGTGTGTCCAGCTGCAGCTCCTGGCAGCCCGCATTGAACGATTGGAGCTGCGGTTGGATTCATACTGGAGCATCCACGATGCTGAGAAGCTCGTGAATACCACGTACAGTGAGTTGGTCACACCGCAGGTTAAGCGGCCAGAAAGGGAACAGGTGGCCATTAGCCAGCGTAGCAGTAGGCAGGTGGTAAAGGAGTCCCCTGCAGTAATCTCCCTCCTAAACAGATATACCATTTTGGATACTGTTGGGGGAGATGGCTCATCAGGGGAAGGCAGCAGCAGCCAAGTTCATGGCACCATTGGTGGCTCTGCGGCACAGGAGGGGAGAAAAAAGAGTGGAAGGGCTATTGTAATAGGGGATTCAACAGTAAGGGGAATAGATAGGCATTTCTGCGGCTGCAAACAAGACTCCAGGATGGTATGTTGCCTCCCTGGTGCAAGGGTCAGGGATGTCACTGAACGGCTGCAGAACATTCTGGAGGGGGAGGGTGAACAGCCAGCTGTCGTGGTGCATATTGGCATCAACGATATAGGTAAAAAACGGGATGAGGTCCTACAAGGCGAATTTAGGGAGCTAGGAGATAACTAGGAACTTAAAAGTAGGACCTCAAAGGTAATAATCTCTGGACTCCTACCAGTGCCACGTGCTAGTCAGAGTAGAAATAGAAGGATATCGCAGATGAATACATGGCTTGAAAAATGGTGCAAGGGGGAAGGATTCAAATTTCTCTGGCATTGGAACCAGTTCTGGGGGAGGTGGGACTGGTACAAACAGGACGGTCTGCACCTGGGCTTGAAGGGAACCAATGTCCTTGGGGGAGTGTTTGCTAGAGCTGTCAGGGAGGATTTAAACTAATGTGGCAGGGGGATGGGAGCATGAGCAGAGAGACAGAGGGATGTAAAATGAGGGT
Organism: Okamejei kenojei; assembly: GCA_035221665.1. NCBI lineage: Eukaryota > Metazoa > Chordata > Chondrichthyes > Rajiformes > Rajidae > Okamejei > Okamejei kenojei. The sequence continues at coordinate 41,639,739 of CM069134.1, forward strand.
AGAAGCAATAAGTAGCAAGATGAAAAGTAAAAATGGCAGGCAGAAAAATCCATGGCAAAAATCAAAATGGGCCACTTTTCAACATAATTGTATAAGGGATAAGAGTGTGGTAAAAACAAGCCTGAAGGCTTTGTGTCTCAATGCAAGGAGCATTCGTAATAAGGTGGATGAGTTGAATGTGCAGATAGTTATTGATGAATATGATATCGTTGGGATCAAGGAGACATGGCTCCAGGGTGACCAAGGCTGGGAGCTGAACATCCAGGGATATTCAATATTCAGGAGGGATAGGCAGAAAGGAAAAGGAGGTGGAGGAGCGTTGCTGGTTAGAGAGAAGATTAACACAATAGAAAGGAAGGACATTAGCTTGGAGGATGTGGAATTGATATGGGTAGAGCTGCGAAACACTAAGGGGCAGAAAACGCTAGTGGGAGTTGTGTACAGGCCACCTAACAGTAGTAGTGGTTGGGGATGGCATCAAACAGGAAATTAGAAATGCGTGCAACAAGGGTAAAACAGTTATAATGGGTGACTTCAATCTGCATATAGACTGGGTGAATCAAATTGGCAGGGGTGCTGAGGAAGAAAATTTCTTGGAATGTATGCGGGATAGTTTTCTAAACCAACATGTAGAAGAACCAACGAGAGAGCAGGCTATTCTAGACTGGGTACTGAGTAATGAGGAAGGGTTAGTTAGCAGTCTTGTTGTGGGTGGCCCCTAGGGCAAGAATGACCATAATATGGTTGAGTTCTTCATTAGGATGGAGTGACATTGTTAATTCAGAAAAAAGGGGGTTTTGAACTTAAAGAAAGGTAACTTTGAGGGTATGAGACGTGAATTGGCCAAGATAGACTGGCAAGTGATTCTTAAAGGGTTGACGGTGGATATGCAATGGAAGGCATTTAAAGACTGCATGGATGAACTACAACAATTGTTCATCTCAGTTTGGCAAAAGAATAAATCAGGGAAGGTAGTGTATCCTTGGATAACAAGGGAAATCAGGGATAGTATCAAAACTAAAGATGAAGCATACAAATTAGCCAGAAAAAGCAGCCTACCAGAGGACTGGGAGAAATTCCAGCCCAGCAGAGGAGTCCAGCAGAGGAGGACAAAGTGCTTCATTAGGAAAGGGAAAATAGATTATGAAAGAAAACTGGCACGGAACATAAAAAACAGACTGCAAAAGATTTTATAGATATGTGAAGAGAAAAAGGTTAGTTAAAACAAATGTAGGTCCCTTGCAGTCAGAAACTGGTGAGTTGATCATGGGGAACAAGGACATGGCAGACCAATTGAATAACTACTTTGGTTCTGTCTTCACAAAGGAAGACATAAATAATCTGCCGGAAATAGCAGGGGACCGGGGGTCAAATGAGATGGAGGAACTGAGTGAAATCCAGGTTAGCCGGGAAGTGGTGTTAGGTAAATTGAATGGATTAAAGGCTGATAAATCACCAGGGCCAGATAGGCTGCATCCCAGAGTACGTAAGGAAGTAGCCCCAGAAATAGTGGATGCATTAGTGATAATTTTTCAAAACTCTTTAGATTCTGGAGTAGTTCCTGAGGATTGGAGGGTAGCTAATATAACCCCACTTTTTAAAAAGGGAGGGAGAGAGAAAACGGGGAATTACAGACAAGTTAGTCTAACATCGGTAGTGGGGAAAATGTTAGAGTCAGTTATTAAAGATGGGATAGCAGCACATTTGGAAAGCGGTGAAATCATTGGACAAAGTCAGCATGGATTTATGAAAGGTAAATCATGTCCGACGAATCTTATAGAATTTTTCGAGGATGTAACTAGTAGAATGGATAAGGGAGAACCAGTGGATGTGTTATATCTGGACTTTCAGAAGGCTTTCGACAAGGTCCCACATAAGAGATTAGCATACAAACTTAAAACACATGGTATTGGGGGTTCAGTATTGATGTGGATAGAGAACTGGCTGGCAGACAGGAAGCAAAGAGTAGGAGTAAACAGGTCATTTTCAGAATGGCAGGCAGTGCCTAGTGGGTTATCACAAGGCTCAGTGCTGGGACCCCAGCTATTTACAATATATATTAATTATCTGGATGAGGGAATTGAATGCAACATCTCCAAGTTTGCGGATGACACAAAGCTGGGGGGCAGTGTTAGCTGTGAGGAGGATGCTAGGAGGCAGCAAGGTGACTTGGATAGGTTGGGTGAGTGGGCAAACGCAGTATAATGTGGATAAATGTGAGGTTATCCACTTTGGCAGCAAAAACAGGAGCGTAGATTATTATCTGATTGGTGGCCAATTAGGAAAAGGGGAGATGCAACATGGTACACCAGTCATTGTAAGTATGCATGCAGGTGCAGCAGGCTGTGAAGAAAGCACATGGTATGTTGGCATTCATAGCAAAAGGATTTGAGTACAAGAGCAGGGAGGTTCTACTGCAGTTGTTCAGGGTCTTGGTGAGGCCATACCTGGAGTATTGCGTACAGTTTTGGTGTCCTAATCTGAGGAAAGACATTCTTGCCATAGAGGGAGTACAGAGAAGGTTCACCAGACTGATTCCTGGGATGGCAGGACTTCCATATGAAGAAAGACTGGATAGACTCGGCTTGTACTCGCTGGAATTTAGGAGATTGAGGGGGGATCTTATAGAAACTTACAAAGTTCTTAAGGGGTTGGACAGGTTAGATGCAGGAAGACTGTTCCCGATGTTGGGGAACTCCAGAACAAGGGGTCACAGTTTAAGGATAAGGGGAAAATCTTTTAGGACCGAGATGAGAAGATCATTTTTCACACAGAGAGTGGTGAGTCTGTGGAATTCTCTGCCACAGAAGGTAGTTGAGGCCAGTTCATTGGCTATACTTAAGAGGGAGTTAGATGTGGCCCTTGTGGCTAAAGGGATCAAGGGGTATGGAGAGAAGGCAGGTACAGGATACCGAGTTGGATGATCAGCCGTGATCATATTGAATGGCGGTGCAGGCTCGAAGGGCCGAATGGCCTACTCCTGCACCTATTTTCTATGATTCTATGAAACATTTTCACCATTCTCAAAATAGAGACATATGCCATGCACACCATTCCAGATGTGATCTCAGCAATTATTTGTTGCTGATGCATAACCCTCCGTGCACTTGCATTCAAACCCTACAAATAATAACATTACCATTAACATTATCAAATCTCTGCTGTACTAGCGTTTTAACCAATTAAGAACCAGGACTCCCCAATTCCCCTGCATCTCAGAGCTTTTACTTAATTTAGATAATGATCTTTATAATGTTTCTCGTGCTATACTGTATGTTCTGTGAAATAAAGTGGTACGGTAAGAGTCATGATCGTGGCAAAATAAAAGTTTGATGGGTTACAAATTAATTTAATACAAACATAATTTAATATAAAATATAATTATGCAACCAGAACCAAAGAAACAAATTAGGTTTTATTACCTGGCCATTCACAACACGTGTGAAAAGTGTGTTCTTATCCTTCAACTTCAGTTCTAAATCCATAAACGTCAACTTGTTGGTGCTGACCTGAAATTTATCATTGGTGAAAAGTACGCCCGAAATCCTGTTGAAACATTCCAGTGCCACAAGTCCTCTTTTCTTGGGAGGTGCGCAAAATTCAAAACTAGAAAAGCAAGGATTATCATGTGGTGTTCTTGTCAGCATATACTGCAGATTCAATAACTAAATAATACTTCCTGAACTTGACAGTTTTGATTTGAGACACAGCCTAACTGAAGCAATTGTATAAACCTTTCTTGGGTTTTGAAATTTTAGAAGGGAAAAAGGTGAGCAGGAAAGCAGAATTAATTGCCACAGGCGGCTGTGGGCGCCAAGTCATTGGGTGTTTTAATTGGAGAATGACAGATTCTTGATTAGCAAGTGTGTCAAGGGTTATGGTGAGATGGTACGAGAATGGGGTTGAGAGGGAAAGATAAATCAGCCATGATTGAATGGCGGAGTGCTCGATGGGCTGGATGGCCTAATTCTGCTCCTAAAAAAGCCACGTGGCAGATTTTGCAATAAAAGATTTATATAAATCCCATTTAAACCAAAATGTTAAAATTAAGATAAAAACATTTACTAAGAGTGTTCAGGTGCAGAGTTTGATATAAAGTGCTGATTACATAGACTATATTCATAACTCTCCTCCCTTCCCCAATTTTCAATCTGACTTTAAACTGTGTTCCTTTGGGTAACTGATTTAAGAACTTCAAATAGCATTGTCAAAGTCAAATATTTTATTAATTCAGTGATAGCTTCATACTTGAATTATAAAATTGAAATCTCCAAGTACGGAAATGTAAATGGAAGTGGAAAATGTAACTATGTGGAGTTCTGACCCATTTAAAATCAAAATCTAATTTTACATCAAATTCCCATATGTTGCAAGGACTGCAATTGAGAATGACATTGAGTAGGATAATATAATTTAAGAACAAAAGCAATGTGATAGGATAAGGAAATCATTCAGGAAATAAAGGTTACTTTATGGATCTTAGCAGTCTGAAAGGACAATCTCCAACATCTAAAAAGAGTGAAAAAAAAAACCCATAGCTTAGGCAGTTATAACAGACAGTGTTACCACAATTTCAAGTGAATAAGGTAATTATTAAAGCCATGCTGTTTAGGTCAAGTTCAAAAGGTTGGTTATTTAATCATCATAATCACTTAGGTGTCAACTGTGGAATGGGCCAAAGCTTTGTTTTTCCTAGACTTAGTTCAGCTTACTACCACTACAGGGTGGCCATAAGCACAACAAGAATAACGTATTAACAGAGAACTTTAATACCAAAAACATCCCATATCAAGATGGAGTAGACTGCAGTACCCTGACATTGAATAGTATGCTAACGTTCCATCAGAAACTAATTAGCAACATCAAAAGGCTCAATAGTTGTGAAATCGTAGCCTAATAAGATGATGGGGAGGAAACAAATATACCATTAACGAAACAAAGTATAATAATGCATATTCTTACTCTTCCACTGTGGTGTATGGTATTAATCTCCCATTCCAAAAGCATTCAAATATTGGCCGTTTTCCCCTGGCACCTCTATCGGCAATATAGCAATCTTCCTCATCATCTTCAGCCACACCTAGAAAATGAAAAATATACAGATTGAAAAAGTCATAGACTAATTAGCAGCAATTCCTTCACTACCACTGTTACCAAAGTACAGTATGAAATATCCACATGATTTATTATTTGTTTTTAATGTTTATTTTATTAGAAGCAATTGTACAAGAATAAAGCAATCGGCATGACAGTTATACAATTTTCTTACAGCATTTTAAAAATTTTATAAATTGATACATAAATCGAGAAGAATAAATTGATACATAAATCAAGAGAAAGAGAGAAAAGAAAAGAATGAAGAAAAAAGAAAAGTACAAAAAAGAGAAGAAAAAACCCCTGAACTGCCAAAGAAGTGCAAAGGGGAAAAAAAAAAACGGAACCCCCCCCCCCCCCCGCGTCAGTTTTAAATTTGCGTTCAACCATTCTGTTGTTGAAGAAATTCAGTGAAAGGAGACAGTGTTTTGGAGGATTGGTCTACTTTATCAGCCAAGACAAGCCTAATTATTTCTAAATGTAGTGTCTCGGTCATTTCAGTGATCCACATCTTCACTGTGGGAACTATTATCTTTTTCCAGAATGTGAGTATGTTTTTTTCGCAATTATTAAGCCCTAGTCAAGGAAACGTCTTTGAAATGTCGTTAACTTAGAACATGTAAAATTAATTATTAATTTTACATCTGGCTTCAGTTTAATTTTAAGTGTTTTAGAGATGATATTGAATATTCACACCCAGAAATGTTGTATCTTTATACAGGATGCAAAGGAATGGGTTAAGGTAGCTTCTTGGAGGTGGCATTTATCACAGATAGGGGAGACAGTTGGGAAGATCTTATTCAATTTAGTCTTTGAATAGTATAGCCTATGCAATATAACCATATAACAATTACAGCACGGAAACAGGCCCTCTCGGCCCTTCCAGTCCATGCCGACCATTTGTTTTCCCCTAGTCCCATCTACCTGCACTCAGACCATACCCCTCCATTCCCTTCACGTCCATATACCTATCCACTTTTCTTTTAAATTGTAAAATCGATCCTGCCTCCACCACTTCTGCTGGAAGCTCATTCCACACAGCCACCACCCTCTGAGTAAAGAAGTTCCCCCTCACGTTACCCCTAAACTTCTGTCCCTTAATTCTCATGTCATGCCCTCTTGTTTGAATCTTCCCTACCCTCAATGGGAAAAACGTATCCACGTCAACTCTATCCCTTTCATCATTTTAAAGACCTCAATCAAGTCCCCCCTTAACCTTCTGCGCTCCAAAGAATAAAGACCTAACTTGTTCAACCTTTCTCTGTAACATAGTTGCTGGAACCCTGGCAACATTCCAGTAAATCTCCTCTGTACTCTCTCTATTTTGTTGACATCCTTCCTATAACTAGGCGACCAAAATTGTACACCATACTCCAGAACTGGTCTTACCAATGCCTTGTACAATTTTAACATTACTTCCCTACTCCTATATTCAATGCTCTAATTTATAAAGGCCAGCACACCAAAGGCTTTCTTTACCACCCTATCTACATGCGATTCCACATTCAGGGAACTATGCACAGTTATTCCTAGATCCCTCTGTTCCACAGCATTCCTCAATTCCCTACCATTTACCATGTACTTCCTATTTTGATTTGTCCTGCCAAGATGTAGCACTTCACACTTAACAGCATTAAACTCCATCTGCCATCTTTCAGCCCACTTTTCCAAATGGCCCAAATCTCTCTGTAGACTTTGAAAATCTACTTCATTATCCACAACACCACCTATCTTAGTATCATCTGCATACTTACTTATCCAATTTTCCACCCCATCATTGATGTACATGACAAACAACAGTGGACCCAACACAGATCCCTGAGGCACCCCACTGGTCACCGGCTTCCAACCTGACAAACAGCCATCCACCATTACTCTCTGAAATCTCCCATTCAGCCACTGTTGAATCCATCTTGCTACTCCGCCATTAACTCCCAAAGATTGAACCTTCTTAACCAACCTTCCATGGGGAACCTTGTCAAAGGCCTTACTGAAATCCATATAGACAACATCCACTGCTTTACCCTCATCAATTTCCCTAGTTACCGCTTCAAAAAATTCAAGAAGGTTTGTCAAACATGACCTTCCAGGCACAAATCCATGTTGACTGTTCCTGATCAGACCCTGTTTATCCAGATGCTTATATATATTATCTCTAAGTATCCTCTCCATTAATTTGCCCACCACTGACGTCAAACTAATAGGTCTATAATTGCTAGGTTTATTCTTTGAACCCTTTTTAAACAATGGAACAACATGCGCAGTACGCCAATCCTCCGGCACTATTCCCGTTTCTAATGACATTTGAAATATTTCTGTCATAGCTCCTGCTATTTCTACACTAACTTCCCTCAATGTCCTAGGGAATATCCTGTCAGGACCTGGAGACTTATCCACTTTTATATTTTTCAAAAGTGTCAGTACTTCCTCCTCTTTGAATCGCATAGTTTCCATAGCTACTCTACTTTTTCCCTTTAACTCACAGAGTTCAATATCCTTCTCCTTGGTGAATACCGAAGAAAAGAAATTGTTCAATATCTCCCCCATCTCTTTTGGCTATTTTGAATTATATCAGGGGCCACGAGGGAAAATGGAGGAGGACTGGCCAAATTTTGTGCCTTCTACCACAGTGATGAATGCTGTGTGGATGTTTGTGTTAAATTTTTATTGTGTTGTGTGTTCTTTTTCATTGTACCGCTGTTGGCAATTCATTTCACTTGCACTTTATGTGATTGATTGACATTTAAAGAACAAAATATCCACATGATATACAAATTACATTCATATTAACCAAAATACCAAAGTTAGCTTTCATACTAACCTACAAAAAAAAAATTATATTACTTCATGAAGCAGAAAAAAGGTCAAAAATATCCAACATTACTCAGGGTTTAGAAGCACTGGATTGGTACATAATGTACATTTAGCAATATGTACATCAAAATCAAATTATTAAGGCTTACAATAATGTCTAAGAGACGTAAAATGGATCACCTAAAATATAAATATGTATGGTCAAAATTACCACAGATGTATTAATAACCAAACTGGTAATGCTTGAATTTTCAAAAATGTTAGACACCACATTTGTCATTGCTTGTACTTTGTTGCAAAATATAGCAAAAGTTTATGAAAACACTTCCTGCTCTAGCAAAGCATGATTTAGGTTTGTGAAGTTCAAGGTATCCTGTCCATGAAAACAGGTCCAGCACCTTACCTTCCTTATATAGTGCATTTAAACCACAAGTCAGATGGGTTAGGAAAGGTTGGAGACTAAAAAAAATCTGATCAAAATATACACCAATAATGTATTCATTCATACAAAGACTGCAAATGTAGGAAAATGTTCAAACTGTTCCACGTTAGAATAAAGTCCGCCCATCTCATCATTTATTTGGCCATTGAAAAGATGAAAACTTTCTTACTGAATGGGCAGCTAACATCTTCAGGGTAGGTTTCTTTATCATACAGGAAAGGATGATAACGTATTACTCCTTCTACAACACCTTCACCTTCCACGTGTGCTTTAAACTCAAAGCTGTCAGCGGCAGTGTTGATGAACAGAGTTTGCATGTCATCTTTTATTTCTCTGAGATTGACAATCTTAGGGACTTTTCCCTTCTCAAACATTGAGATCTAATACAAAAAGGAACAAAAAAAGCTAGTTAGAATGGAAAATGCATTGCAATAATGACATAGTTGCACCATTAGATCAAATTGCAAAGCGATTAATTATTGAATACATTTGCAATTCAGCATAATCTCTGTTCCTTAATATATTTAAATAATAATCTTTGTTCCTTAATATAATTAAATATTTCAATAACAAATTATTTGAAAATGAATATGCCCAAGCAAGCAACACTGCTTTATGACTCAAAAAAGCTGTGAACCTAACTTCCAATTTTGCTCAGTGCTGCCAATTCCAGAACTCAGTAACAAACCACCTCAGATACTACATCCATCTAGTAATTTCATACATATTTATGAAACACTTTTATCATGGTGGAAAGGTACTTGGGCAATTCAGGGGAACATATGTTTGACGAAACATACATGGCTAGTGCAAAGTGAGCCTCAACATCACAGATTCATGCCCTTTGGCCCACCTCATCCATGCCGATCAAAAGCCCATTTACACAAATTCCTATTGTCCGTATTATCCTTCTACTCCATTATTATCCAAATGCTGTAAATGTATCTTCCTCGACCACTTCATTAGTTCATCTCATATAACCAGCACCCTATGAGAAAATCTTACCCCTCAGATCTAACTCAAATTTGAAAACAATATTTTTAATATATTTCGATGAAAAATATCAGTGCATCAAGATTTAAATTAAATAATAAATAAAGAATAAATCATTATAATTGACTGGTATTTCCCCCCATCTAATCAAATGACCAATTAAAAATTGCCTCAACTTTTTATTTTTCCAATATGTATATAACTTTTGTAACTGATTCAGTCGTCACAGTAACAGATTCACTTTTGGAATCTATCTAACTATACACAACTAAAACTCTGATCTTGTGCTCTTCCGGTTTACACGGTTTTTCTATTTGCGATAGCGCTACAGGTTACTCCCCGTTTTCCTGTGCTGCGAGCGCAACAAGTTTCGTTCCGATCGGTGGTATATCGTAAAAGTTATCGAGGTTTAAAAATCTTAAAAACTGCGCGTGCAGATTCCTTCAGTCACACACACACACGATGCAAACTGGTCCAATCATCAAGTCAACATGATGTAAACCACAGCTAACAATGAATGACCTGTGGAGGATGGAACTGCAGATGCTGCTTTTTATGGATGGAGGGAGTGACTGAAGGTAGGAGAGAGGTGAGAGGGATTGGGGACGTGAGAAGGAGAGGGGAAAGAAGAGAGGGTGAAGAGGAGGGGGAGGGAGTGCTGGGGGATTAGGGGAAATGAGCCATGCCTGTGCAGTTGGGGGCTGTGCGTGAGTGGTGCAATATTGCGTTGGGGTGACAGGTTGCATTGGGGGAACGGGTGAGTGGTGGAATATTGCATTGGGAAACAGGTTGTGTTGGGGGACCAGGTCTCCCGTGCGACAGGGATCCAATGGGTCCTACTTAGTCTAGTTCTTAAAACTAGATTAGATTTTTCACCATGGAATGATACAATCATCCGGCATTATTCATACAAGTTTTTGAAAACTCAACTTAAATCTACATTTTAAAATCCATAAGAAAAAAGATCATAGCAAGCGGTCTGAAGGTGGACCTGCAGTGTAATAGTTCGATTTGAAAGATCTATTGTTGGTGCACTGAACACCCACTAAAATACAAAGAATCCTGGCCTACGGTGCATGCATAAAAAACAGACAAGAGATTTTAAAGCTACCATTCTTTTCAATAAAAACAATATTTGAATAAAACCAAAAATTGACCAATAGGCCCTTCAACATGTTGCTGCCATTCAATAAGATCGTGATTGATCTACCTCCATACCATCATCTCATCTAATTTCCAAATCCTTTCTATACAGAAATGTTTGCATGCAATCATTGACCGAGCATCCACAACAGTGTATCATAAAAAAAATCAACAATTCATCAGCTCACACACAAAAATAATTCTCATTTTAGTTCCAAGTGCCCCATTTCTGATTCTGAAACTGGATCTTTCCAGTTCCCTCTGCTTGATGAAAACCACACTGCATTCTGTGTAGGATAGTGTTAATGTGCAGGGATCGCTGGTCAGTGCGGACTTGGTGGGCTGAAAGGCCCGTTTCCACTCTATCTCCAATCTAATCTAAAGAATAGAACCTTACCTGACTTATGTCTCCTTGTTTGAATGGGAAAGACAAACCTGCTAAATCAGGAACCCATCTAGTGAATCTTTGCCAAATTCCCTCCATGGGCATTTTTAAAAAGATAGGACACTGAATGCACACGGCACTCCAAGTGTGGTCTCAGACAGTATTTATAATAATTCTCGTAAGATATTTACTCTTGCACTAATCGCCTTGAGTAAAGAAGGCACAAAATTTAGACATTATTATTTTTCACTTAATTCTCCCGTGAGGCGGTACAAAAGGATTATAAACTTGCCTGTATGTCAATATTGTTGAAAAAACCTGTTTCTTTAGTGCCCCCCATGTCATTTCCTTTGGGTCCATGAATGTAGTAATGATATATGTGCCTATGAATAACGCAAAATTCGTATATTTTTCACAAGTCAGTTAAGTTTGTCAGTAATACAGCAAATGCAGAATGAAAAATACAATCTGAAAAATAGGTTTTAAACACCAAGGAGACAACATGCCTTCAGAATCCATACAAGGGTGTACAAGTCCTTCAAGTGTTTAAAGACAAAAATATCAATTTTGGCTTCTAGGATGAGCAGACTCAGGATACGCAATGCAAGCATTTATTTCAAGAGGGCTTGTATACAAAACAGGGATGTAATGCTGAGGCTCTATAAATCTTTGGTCAGGCCGCATTTGGAATTTTGTGAGCAATTTTGGGCACCGTATCCGAGGAAGGATGTGCTGGCTCTGGAGAGGGTCCAGAGGAGGTTTACAAGAATATTCCCAGGAGTAGGTTAACATATGATGACCATTTGGAGGCATTGGGCCTGTACACGTTGGAGTTTAGAACAATGAAGGGGGACCTCATTCAACAGTACAGAATAGTGAAAGGCTTGGATAGAGTGGATGTTTCCACTACTGGGAGAGTCTAGGATTAGAGGTCATAGCCTCAGAATTGAAGAACGTTCTTTTAGGAAGGATATGAGGAGGGATTTCTTTAGTCAGAGGGTGGAGAATCTGTGGAATTATTTGCCACAGAAGGCTGTGGAGCCCAAGTCAGTGGATATATTTAAGGCAGATATTGATAGATTCTTGATTAGTACAAGTGTCATAGAGATCCAGCATTGCCTTCTCACTGGTGGGGGCCTCCACATACTGCTGAAGATAACGCTCCCGATCACTTCTGAGGAATTGCACCCCATCTGAACCCTTCATGCTATGATTATGTTAAAATCCCCCTGCTACAACAACCTCATTTGACCTGCAGCTGTCTGCAATCTCTCGCCACATTTGTTCTTCTAATTTCCGTTGACTATTCGGGGGTCTTTAATACACCCCCAACAAAGTGATCATCCCTTTCTTGTTCCTCAGCTCCACCCATATAGCCTTACTAGACGAACTGTCTGTAATGTCATCTCTCAACACAGCTTTGATATCCTCCTTAACCAACAATGCAACTCCCCCTCATTCCTGTCTCTCCTGAAGCTCCTGTACCCCAGAACATTGAGCTGCCAATCATGCCCCTCCCTTAACCAGGTTTCAGTCATGGCCACAACGTCCCAGTCGCTCGTACCAATCCATGCCCTGAGCTCATCTGCCTCACCCATCAGGCCCCTTGTATTAACATACGTGCCGTTTAAACCAACCCTCCTTCCTCTGCTTTTCACCTGCTATTCTGCCCACTACCCTTTCCCACACCACCCTCAATACCAACTTTTAGCCTCTCACGTGCCTCTGTCCTGCACGAGATCCGACCCCCCTGCCAATCTAGTTTGAAAACTCCGTGTCAGAGGAACAAATATCTGGTTAGGAATGTTCGAAAATGGCAAAACTTTGCAATAATCGAAGTATTGCATTGGGGCAAAACACAACTCCAACTTGTAATTCAAAAATCTTTAGAAAAATGGTGTGGAAACAGTCAAATTATGTTATTTCCACTCGATGCACCCCTTTAGAAAGCAAATTACAAAGCGTGAAATATTTCAAATTACTTACATGGACAGAAATAGATTCTTATAAACTATCAGGATAATATGCATTTACATCCATATTTGCAAGGCTCAGTACAGTTTGTGGTAACACTGATGAAGAACACTTGCTACTTACGCCAATTGTCTTGTCCAAAGATGAAAGTAGCTCTTCAAGTATTGTACATGGGCTTGCTGAACTCCTGTGATTACTACTGCAGTAAAACTCTCCTTTTCTTTTTCTTCTATAATGAGACTATGAAGGAATCGTTCATCTTCACTAGTGACATGCATTGAATCAGTTGGCTATTGATAAAGAAATATTTAACACAGCATAACAATTTTTTGTCACTTATTTGCAAAATATTATGCACCAAGATTTCAAAATGCATTCACCATCTTACTCAACTGCCAAATGCATACTGCCCGAACAAGCATACATGTACAAAAAATGTCAATTAACCCATTTAAATTCAAACTGGATTGTGACTTGAGATACAGCGTAGAAACAGGTCCTTTGGCCCACCGAATCCACGATCATTTCGTACACTAGACCAATTTTTTACTTATGCCAATTAACCTACAAACCTGTACATTTTTGGAGTATGGAGGAAACTGGAGAACCTGGAGAAAACCCATGCAGTCACGGCGAGAACGTAGAATGTACAGATAGGAGGCGTGGTCAGGATTGAACCCGGGTCTCTGGCACTAAGGCAGCAACACTACTGTTGTGCCATTGTGCCGCCTTTAAACTGAGATTAAACTGTCAGATTCCTCCCTATTAGTATATCTCATGCAATAAGATTTAATTTCAATTCAAATTCCACTTTGCTGCCAGGTACATTCAATTATCGATGGGAAAAATACAAAACATTCATTTTAAGATTGTATTATGCAAAATCTATTGGGAATAAAGTCACAAGACGAGTCAGATTTCCCCCCTCAGTCATTTACTTATTTTTAAAAACAGATTGGTGCTTTAACATGAAGGCCTCAGAAGGACTCAGCAACACATACCTTTCTGTTCCTGATGAACCCACTGTATATGGCCTCCTTATTTTTTTCTTTCTTTTCAAAATCGTCTTTTGAAAGTATTAGCTCATGTACATCTTGTGAATCTGTTGGTTTGGTTATCATCTGGAGAAATAAGACAATCTTATTTTTCAACGACACAGTTTTTCTTCAAAGCATTGTCTTAAATGTACTTGCGACGATTAGTGTAGATGGCAAGGACTGTAATTTTGAATTCTCAAATATGCCGTCTGAAGAAGGGTCTCGACCCAAAACGTCGCCCATCTCCTTCGCTCCTTAGATGCTGCTGCACCCGCTGAGTTTCTCCAGCCTTTTGTGTACCCCCCTTCCCTTAACACCTAGCATTTTGTAAACTACACTGTTGCATTACTTATAAAAATGAGGATGCAATTTATGCAAACTAACAGGCATACCAGGCACGTGCTGTCAGGGTAGGCAAGGTAGGCACTGCCTACCCTGACTAAAATTATAAAATGGTAATTATTAAGTATAAATAGTAAAGGCACGGGAGAATTATGCCTATGATCGATCTTAGGTGGGCATAATTCTCCATGCCTTTCATGCGCAGTACATGCAATATGCGAAAGTATGTGCAGCTCACGTGCCGTCAGCGCTGCTTCAAGCCGTCAATGACAAGGGGAGCTGAAGGCAGCTGAAATTGTGCCTTTGCACCGCGGACTGCACATGCGCAGCAGCCTACAAGTTTCTTGGCGGGTTTTTCAAACATGGATTGTCATTATCTTAAGAAACAAAGAGAGAAGAATGGAGTTTGTGTACAAATAATGTGGCAAGTAGATATCTTTCAGCTATATGGTTTAAAATACGGTATTTCCCGGCAATGAAGACGCTTTTTTTAAACCCAAAAATAAGGCATGAAAATGTACATGCGTCTTGGAGGCAGAAGGTTAGGTTGTTAGCCAAGTAAGATAGAGTTGGCTACCCCCCAGTACAGCACAAGTCTATCCCTCCCTCATTGCTGGCAGTTGATGGGAAGTGGTGGTAAAGTGGGAAGAGGCTTTAAAAGGACAAGAGTTCCTTTCAGTGTGTGGGGAGTCTGGCCACGGGTAAAGTTGCAGGGAGGGCAGGAGCGTTGAGAAGGAGGGGGTCGGGGATCATGCCAGCAACCAGCTCAAGGGCGGGTCAGCAAGCGATGAATAACAGGACAGCGGGCGGTGGAGCTTACTCCTGCGTCAGCGCAAGTAACCTCAATTGGTTGCTTGTTCTCGCTGACGCAGGTGTAAGCACCACCGCCCGTTGCCCTGTTATCCATTGCCCGCTGACCCGCTCCGCTCTATGATCTTTGCTCTTGAGCTGGTCCCCTCACTGTCCCCTACATTGAAAGACATGGACCGGGCAGTGAATGCGATGCAGTGTCATCCAGGGCAGCAATTGGGGCCATGTCCTGCTCCCAGCGGCAGTCGGAATTTAAGGATTTGCGGGAAGCGGCTGACATGAGCGAGGCCGGCGAGCGGCAGGCGAGAGGTGTTCAGACGAAGAGCACTGCCAGCGGTGAGTGGACCAGCAGAAAGCGCTGAGGTCCCAGCGGCCACTCGCAGCCACCTGAGCTACTTCCCTCCCTGGCCACAATGCGGTGGCTCCGCGTCCGGAGTGCCGCAACAGTGGTGAGTGAGTGGGTTGCTGGCATGATCCCGACCCCTTCCTTCTCAACGCTCCTGCCCTCCCCGCAACTTTACCCCTGGCCACGCTCCCCACATGCTGTGAAAGGAACTCTCCCCCCCAATTGGTCCCTTGAACTAGTATTATCATTAAATAACATCACAACTGTTCCAACTTGTCCTGGTGTTCTCCCACTATTTTCCAACCATCTCTCCACCTACCGTCACCCTCCACCCCCCACCCATCCAGTAATTCGGAATGAATGAGACTTGGAAGCTTTGGGCAAATTGAATTGTTACTTTCTTTATTTTTATTTATTTTTTGAGCGTGAGAAATTCTGTCCTGCCAGCCTTCTTTCAAAATGTAGCCACGAAATGGGGGTGCGTCTTTGACGCAGGTGTTTTTTCATTGCCTGGAAATTCAGTACTTTATTAACAGATGGCTTTTGAAGACTTTATAAAAGTCGACTGACAGCTTACGGAGAACAATCTGCGCATGTGCGGTTTAAGATTTTTTTTAAAGCCGACTGACTGCCTACCCTGAGTAATTACTCACGGCACGTGCCCGCGGCATACCAATGTTCAATTTGAAATTAGT
The DNA here is from genome assembly GCA_035221665.1 of Okamejei kenojei. Lineage (NCBI taxonomy): Eukaryota > Metazoa > Chordata > Chondrichthyes > Rajiformes > Rajidae > Okamejei > Okamejei kenojei. The sequence goes on from CM069134.1 coordinate 41,655,814, forward strand.
CCGAATATTTACATGTTTTTCTTTGTAATGGTAGTTATGGGTTTCTACAACCATTTTTTTAATCCAAAACAAAAATGATAATTACAGAGAAATTTAACAAAATTTAACAATGCATCATTTTAAGACTGGAATGGCATTTTGATTTCCACTGGCAAGACCAAGAACAAATAAAAGCAATATTTCAATATCGATATCTTTAAATTTATTAACTTACTCTGGTTGACTGACCAATGAAGAAAACTGCTTGTTTCCCACCAACACCAAAATAGGAAATGTCACTATTGAGACTACGAGGTACCACAGGTGGTCGAATATACCCCGAATGGTCACTGAGAAAAGAATAATACTTTCATTTTGAATAGAAATAATGTGTACATATGTAATTATTCCACGAAAGAGCAGAATATTTTGTTTATATATATATATATATATATATATATATATATATATATATATATATATATATATATATATATCTATATCTATATCTATATATATTATATAATATATATATATATATATCTCCATCATCTCTATATCATAGATAATATAAAACTTTGATCTTGTGTGTGTGTGTGTGTGTGTGTGTGTGTGTGTGTGTGTGTGTGTGTGTGTGTGTGTGTGTGTGTGAGTGCGCGAGCGCATATATGCAATTCACATCTCCTCGAAAACCCGACGCGGTAACGGTGAATTGGTTTCGAAAAACCCCTTTGATTCATTAATTCCCAAGTTATTTACTAAAATCGTTCACCAATCTGACACATTTTTAAAATCTAACTGCTGAAGCGAGCTGATGACATCATAATGTCTTTGCTCCTCGCGGCAAACTGCGCAGGATTTTCAACGCGCTGCCTGCCGTTTTCCAGGAGTATCGTCACCCCCCCCCCCCCCCCCACCACGGTTCTTCAAAAGACGCAGAAAGAACGAGCAAGTGGGCTCTGTTCTGCAGATCCCAACAGCTTCTGAAGATGCTTCCGAGAGCTTCAGAGTGCTTCTGAGGTAACGGGTGCTCACGAGCACCCCGGCTTGTGAGGAGGGGGAGGGGGAGGGGGAGAGCTGACTCTTTCTTGTTCAATCCTTGCTACAAACTAGATTCTTATGTTTTACCCTCATATTTCAGTTTCTGAAATTATACATTCTAGTTGAGGACCAGTATCTCTGCAGCACAGTTCTAGTGGCCAGACCTCATGAGCAAGCCAAGATACGATTACAAACATTGCTTGCAACACAATTCTGTCAAACATCCATTCATGTAAACTACTTTAAATTGGGTGTTGGAGCAAATATCAAAGGTTAATCAATGGAGGATTTCCAGTATTGGTACATAGTTTTGCTTTGCAATATTCCCCTGAACAATTTTTCATGCAGTTATTCATGAAACCATGAATAGTAAGATTATGGCAATCCTGTTATTTACTTCAAGAGATAGAGGAAAAAGGTTAGCCACTTAATGTTGAAAAGCTATTCAGATTTAAATAGCATTAAGCAATATAAACCAGTAACTTCATTCAAAGAAATGAATTACATTTATATATCTGGGAAACAAACCTTTCAATATCGTCCTCCGTTCTGGTAAACTTGGAAAGCCGATACACAGCCCAGTTGTTAAGTTGTTTAGATGTCATTCCCCTCCCATTATCAATTACAGCCACAGCTGGCTTACCTTGAGATTCATCAAACAACTTAAAAAAAGAAACAAACAGTAAAGAACAGTTTACAGAACAGAATCTGCAAGCTAAACACAATTGTGGGAAATAATTGTACAAGGGCACAGAAATTCAACAGCAAATATAAAAATCAAGCAGCACAGGAGGCCAATCAGTTTTCAAGTTTGCACCAGTTCCTTTAAAAAAAATCAAAAAAAAAAATCCATACACCATTAATCTTAAATTCTTATAACACAAGAATCAGAGTCAGGAGCAGGCGAGTCTTTCAAATCTCAGCCATTTGATAGGTCATGGATGATCCAGCCATGGATCACACCACTTTCTTGCACTATCCCCTTATTTTTTGACTCCCTTGTTTAAATGTGTGTCAATCTCTGCCTTCAATATATTAAATGACTGCCACAAATCCCTGGGGAGAGAGACACCAGACACACAATCATCAAGAAAATAAAAACATAAAGTGCTTAAACAGATCAGGCAGCATCAGTGGAAGCAATGGACAGGTGACATTTCATTGAACAGCACAGGAACAGACCTTTCAGCCCATAGGTCATAAGTGAAAGGAGCAGAATCAGGCCATTTGGTCCATCAAGTCTACTTCGCCATTCAATCATGGCTGATCAATCTCTCCGTCCAAACCCCATTTTCTTGCCCTTGTCTCCATAACCCTTGACACCTGTACTAATCAAGAATCTATCTCTGCTGTATAAATATCAATTGATGGCCTTCACCACCATCTGTGGCAAAGAATTCCACATATTCACCACCCTCTGACGAAAGAGAGTCCTCCTCATCTCCTTCCCAAAGGAACCTCTAGTCTTAGACTCGCCCACTAGTGGAAACATCCTCTCCACATCCACTCTATCCAAGTCTTTTACTATTCGGAATGTTTTAATGAGGTCCCCATAATATCCTTGCTACATAGGATGCCAAGATAAAATGCATGCATGCACAGAGGAGAGAGACACTGGTACCCGGGAGTGGAAATTTGCATCCTGTGCACAGATACAGCATTTAGGCCAAGGGATGGAATCCTTGCAAGAGGCGGGAAGGGAGGAGATGCAGTCAAGATAACTATGGAAGTCAGTGGGTTTGATGTCAGTACATAGTCCTGTACTGTGCCCTGTAATGGAGCCAGATCAAAAAGGAGAGGTGACAGAAATAGTCCAAGTAAATTTGGAGGTCAGGATGGAAGTTAGTAGTAAAGTTGATGAAATCAATGAGTTCTGCACAGAGGCAGGGGGCAGCCTGACCTGCCAAGTTCTTTCAGCACTAAGCAGATGCTGGAATCTTGAGCAAAAAGTTTCCTGTTTCACCATCAGGAAAATAAATTCCCTCTCAATTTGAAATCGGTGATCTCTTATTATAAACTTATTTTCTTTACAAGGCTATCCAGAATATCTTGGCAACACCTACCCCAACATTCTACATTTTAGCAAGATCGTCTCTCACTTTTCCCTTCACCTTTGTAATGTAAATTTCTTAACCTATGCTGCAATCCTAGGTCTAATCAGTGAAGTGACTAAAATATCTCCAACTGGTAAAATATTTACAGCATGGCAAGTAACACCAACACCTCTACTTCTTTAGAAGGCTTGGGAAGTTCAGCATGTCCCCAACAACTCTCTCTCACCAACTTCTACAGATGTGCATAGAAAGCATTTTATCAGGATACCTCACAGCATGGTTTGGCAACAGCTCCATCCATGACTGCAAGAAATTGCAGAGTATGTGGACACAGCCCAAACCATCATACAAAACCATCATACAAAACCACCTCCCTTCCATTTACTCAATTTATTCCTCACGCTGCCTCGTCAAGGCCACCAACATAATCAAGGAAGAGTCGCACCCTAACCACTCCCTTTCCCATAAGGCAAAAAGTATAGAAATTTGAAAACACACACCTCCAGATTCAGACACAATTTCTTCCCAGCTGTTATCAGGCAACTGAACCATCCTACCACCAATAGGGAGTAGTCCTGAACTACTATCTGCCTCGTTGGAGACCCTCGGACTATCTTTGATCAAACGTTACTGACTATCTTGCACTAAATGTTATTCATATTATTCCCTTTATCATCTATCTGTACATTGTGATGGCTCGATTGTAATCATGTATTGTCTTTCCATTGACTGGTTAGCATGCAACAAATGCTTTTCATTGTATCTTGGTAAACATGACAATATACTAAACTCAACTAAACCCATCATTTATTACAAATATGAACAAGAAAACATTGGAATTCAAATTGGAAAAGATTGTCAAGTTTATATTGATATAAACTTTAATCTACATCCTACTCACCAGTCGGACCTGTATAGTGCGTATACCTTTCTTGGCCGCTGTTGCAGACAATGAATTATCTATCAATTCAGCGAAGGCAAATGCTGTTTTTAAGAGAGAAAAAATGTATAAACTAATCTCACTACCTCAAGAAATTCTGAACAAGCAATATATAATAGGCTTCAATTTAGCATTATTTGTCATAAAATCAAATTAAGGGAGTGCTGGATGTAACTTACGCAAAGGAGTCTGTCCTTCACTGGCATAGTATTCATACATGCCACTTTTAACCAATGTATCATAGTGAGGAAGAAAATCAATTCTTTCCCTCGTTGCTGAGGGCAGTATTTGGTCTGTTGAATGAAGTATATACAAGGTGGTTCCATCTTTGACACATTTATCTATATTGGAAAAATAAAGATTTGAATACATTCACTGTTAGTGTACAGCAACTTAAATGTCATAGCCAATGTCTAGTTCACAGATAAGATAGTGGCATTGAAGAAACCTTTAGATAGACATATGGATATGCAGGGAATGGAGGGATATGGACAATGAAGAGGTAGATAAATGGTCTTGGCATCCTGTTCGGCACACTTTGTAGCCGAAAGGGGTCTGTTCTTGTGCTGTGCTGCACCATGTACATGCTGCACAAAAATGAGTTTCAACTAAAAAGCAGCCTTAATGTCTTTCAAAATGTATATACTATTACATTTATTTCACAAGGTTGCATATCTGTAATATTTTAGACAAATGTCCTGATTGACACATGGTAATGTACCATACAGACCTACAAATCAACACATTTAAGAGAAAGGGAAGAAATTGCAGTTGCTGGAATCTTGAGCAAAAAACTGTGCATAATGAGCTCTGCAGCATCTGTGAAAGGAATAGATCGATGACATTTTGGATCGAGACCCTTCAGACCGATTGTGAATATGGGGAAAGAAAGCTGTAAAAGAGAGGTGGGGGTTGAGGCAAAGGCTGCCAAATAAAAAGTGATTCCAGTTGACAGGGAGGGGAGGAGGGAGAAGAGATGGTTGGCAAATAGGTGTTGCAAGTGACAAAGGTTAGAGGTGAAGGAGTCAGATAGGAAAAAAAGTGTGCAATGCAAAGCTGGTAAGGAGGGAAATATGGGACTGCATTGGGAGACAAGCAAATGGGGAATGCATTATTTAGAGGGGATGGGAACAGGGTGACAAGGGTGGCGAGAGACAGTAGGAGAAATGTATGTGCCTTGGGGTGGGGAGTATTACTTGAAATTGGCAAAGGTAATGTTCACACAGTTGAGTTGTCAGCTACCATGCAGAATATGAGGTTCTATTCTTCTATTTTGCATGTGGCCTTACACTGGCAATGAAAGAGGACACAAAGAGAAAGGCCGGTATGAAAATGGAACCAGGAGTTAAAATGGTTAGTTACTAGGAACCAGTGATGGAAATGGGATTTAGGAACTAGGGGTACTCTAAGATCCGTGAGGCTGAGGTTGGAAAGGTGAACTCAGGTTACGGTGGAGAGACGCCAGGTTTAATGATGGCCAAGTTGTTAGACAGTCATTACGGAATTGGGAAAAGTTTAATGAGCTGGTGAAAGACATGGACTGCCCTTACAGCGCCATATTCCTTCACACTCTCCATCTCATGGAGACTGGAAACCAAAGATCCCGTAGCGGAGCAAGATAGTCCACTCGACGATAAAGCCGTGGTAGGGTCATGGGTAATCTTCAGCAACATTTCCGTAACCGGCTTCCGTCTCTGCTCTAGTATCTTTGCTTTGGTCATGGCTTCTTCAGGCACAAATCATCTTTTTTTCCCCAGCTGCAGGTGATCATTCTGATATCCTTGCCGTCCTCCTTTTTAACTTTGAAGATACAAAATATTGCCATTTGGAAGGAGCTCCAGAAAATCCTGCACCCACTCAAGCCATCCCCCCCCTCCCCCTGGGCCAGCCGTACGAGGTGCGGGGCCCAATTGGGAGCCCCAGGTGCCGGTCCCAATTGGGAGCTCCAATTTTGGTGAGCCCCAGGTTCCCAGCCAAGGTCTGTAGAATCATAGAAATACAAATAAAGTCTATTATAGACTTTATATCTCTATGGTAGAATGGAAGGTAATCAAAATGCGCGCGTGTGCGTGTGCGCGAGAGAGAGAGAGGGAAGGAGAGAAGGGAGGAAGGAGAGAAGGGAGGAAGGAGAGAAGGGAGTGAGGGAGGTAGAGAAAGGAGTGAGCGAAGTAGAGAAAGAAGTGAGGGAGGGAAGGAAGGACAGAAAGATGGGTTGGAGGAAAGGAGGAGAGAGGGAGGGAGGGGGGGACAGAAGGGAGGGAAGAAGGGGAGGAGAGAAGGTGAGAGTGCATAGTTACAATACCACTCGTTTTAGTGAATGAACTGAAAAATAACTAGATCATGGAAACCAATAACTATTGGTGAAAAACTAGTCCAGGCATTAAATTTTGGGCTTCAGCCCCATCCTAACGCGTGCGTGCATGTGTGTGTGAGTTGTCTGTGCGTTATATGTGTGTTAGTTGTCTCTGTGTGTGTGTGTGTGTGTGTGTGTGTGTGTGTGTGTGTGTGTGTGTGTGTGCGCGCGCGCGCACACACACACAAGAGGGGTAAGGAGAGAAGGGAGGGAGTGAGAGAAGGGAGGAAGGAGAGAAGGGAGTGAGGGAGCTAGAGAAAGAAGGGAGTGAGAGAAGTAGAGAAAGAAGTGAGGGAGGGAAGGAGAGAAAGAAGGGAAAAGAGAGAGAGGAAGGAGAGAAAGAAGGGAGTGAGGAAAGGAGAAGGGAAAAGAGAGGAAGGAGGGAGGGAAGAAGGGGAGGAGAGAAGGTGAGAGTGAGTGTGGAGGAGTCTGAGGAGAGAAGCACCGAGAGAGCGAACGCGCGGACGAAAACAACGTTCATAGAGCGGAATATGTCAAGGGAAAGGGAAAGGGAAACTGGAGATATAGGCATATCTTCCATTCATTTGTCCTTAGTACCATCTATATCTCTTGTTCCTCTTTCCCCTGACTCAGTCTGAAGAAGGGTCTCGACCCGAAATGTCATATATTCCGCTCCATGATCGTTGCTTTCGTCCGTCTGTCATCTCGCCCTTGGACTAAATAGCACAGGATAAAGCTATGAATTCACACACAGGATGGAAACTGGAAATTGAAAACTAGGGAAACGCCGTCCCCCTGCATACCCCCCCATTTCCATCACAGCTACGAACTCCAGCAGGCCATGGCAGATAGAGCGCAAGTGTTCAGTAAAATGGTCGCTTGTCCACATTTGGTCTTGTCGATGGAAAAGGAGACCACATGGGGAAACACCAAATGCAATAGATGATGTTGGAAGAGGTACATTGCGAACGTCTTTCTCACCCTGAAGGTTACTGGGGTCCTTTGATGAAAGTAGAAGAGAAGGTGTCTGGACAGGCGTTACATCTCAAGTGGTTGCAGGGTAAAGTGCCTGGGGAAGGATGAGCGAACCAAGCACTTGCAGGGAGAATAGTCTCAACAGAAGGAAAAAAGGGTTGGGGAGAGGAGGATGTGATCATCAGTGTTTTCACCGTGGTAGTCGGAACACACAAGTATGAATAATCCAAAACAGTCTACAGGTTACTAATGTAACAAAATTAACATTCCAAGCTAATGTATTTCTTCTTAACTCGATTAAACTGAATTTTAAGAGAAATACTAAAGTTTATACTTAAAGATTATGACCAGTGAACTTTAAATATTTTTTTGCTGAGCTACATGACTTCTTTGGCAGGTTTAAATATTCCAGATTAAAACCATTGTTAAATAATAACATCAGGGTTATTCGGAAGGAAAAATACATGCATTACACAAAAAGCATCTCTGAGAATGTGAATGAAACTATGCCCATAATTCCCAACCTGGCAGGTTGCAATTTTTCCCATTCATAATTATAGGTAAACAAAAAATACTTCTGAATTATGACAATGCATGGGTGATTAATCCATCGAGGATTACTTCCAGATCTGAACAATTATGTGTAGGAAAGAACTGAAGATGCTGGTTTAAATCGAAGGCAGACAAAATGCTGGAGCATCTCAGCAGGACAGGCAGCATATCTCTGGAGAGAAGGATCTGAAGAATGATAACTTTATTGGGCTTCTGTGCACCTCTCCCACTTAGAATTAAGGATTTTCCCATTTCTAATACTGCTCAGATTGGTTTTAAATTTACTCATTGCACTACAAATTTGTAAACCACAATGTTCATTGTTATCTTGACAGGCTCTTTTCAATTACACTTTTTTTTTGAATGCCTGGTACTATGACCCAATGCCAGTGTACAACAAGGATCCCGAGCAACTAGTTTAAAAATACAAGACGAATAACGCAAGTCAAATACAAGACGAATAACGCAAATGTCAAAAATTCTTCCCTAACCAGAAGCTGAAATAATCAAATAGGACAGGAACTTGTTGCCTGTCTGGAGGTCTTGGTTATCAAACATTCCTCAGCCAGCCAAACACTGCACACTGGAGCCAGAAGTGAATTTTGTCTTTGCTGAGCGCTGCCTCCAAAATATGGAGGCTGATCCATTTTTTCCTTCATGGATCTTGACTGCTCACTGGAGGTTGGGGAAATATCTATGGTATTGCAAGTGCAACAGATTTGTTCAGATTCACGATACAAGTGGACATCAGTCTGAAGCGTCATCCATTCCTTTTCTCAAGAGTGCCTGTCATGCTGAGTTTCTCCAGCATTTTGTGTTTACTCGCGATACAAGTATTTGAAGTATTCTATAAAGTCAAGATGCAGTATCGCACCACAATGATCAACCTAGTACAAAATGGACTTACCAAAGTTTTGACTTTTGATTTCATTCCTATTTGTTGTTGTAATTACAAAGTTCTTCTCTTCAGTTATGTCAAAAGCCTGAAAAAAATATTAAAGCAAAGATTCAGTTGTGGTTCAGCAAAGCAAATGATGCATCCCCATACACAAAACTGTCCAAACACATGAAAGTCTGCACCATTCTACGATTTGGTAATGCAATCGGTGTGCAAAGCCTGGAACCACACCACTGAGAAATAAAATAGAACAGACTCTGCTGAACTAGTCCATACAAAGACAGAAATGAGCAGAATCATACCATTTGGATAATGCATATCATTGTAAATATGACCATTCTCACAACCGTGGGATAGCGACACACAACAAAAGGAAGAACATTTATTTGGCAGAAGTGATAATGCTACTTATTCAGCCAATATGACCAAGGTGCTCTCATGTGCACCAAATGACAAAATACTTAAGTGATGATTTGATTTTGATTTGATTTTATTACTTGTCATTCGAGCCTCAGAGAGGCTCGAACAAAACTCCGTTTCTACAAGCCATACAAACAAACAAACAGAACAATTCATAAAAAAACACGCAAACAATTAAATTCACACAAACATGAAGTTGTGTTGCGGAGCTCCGGAGAGCGGTCTCCCACCCGGACCCGCGAGCTCCCGACACCCCAACAGTCCACCGTCAGCAATCTGCAGCTGGAGCCGGAGCTGGAGCCCCGGAGTCGGGCCGGAGCCGGAGCTGGAGCTGGAGCTGGAGCCCCGGAGTCGGGCCGGAGCTGGAGCCGGAGCTGGAGCCCCGGAGTCGGGCCGGAGCCGGAGCTGGAGCTGGAGCCGGAGCCCCGGAGTCGGGCCGGAGCCGGAGCTGGAGCCCCGGAGTCGGGCCGGAGCTGGAGCCCCGGAGTCGGGCCGGAGCTGGAGCCCCGGAGTCGGGCCGCAGCCGGAACTGGAGCCCGGAGTCGGGCCGCAGCGGCCACCCACCACCGCTCCCCACGCTCCGAGGTCGTCCCGGTCGGAGGCCGCTCCACGGCACCAGGCCCCAACGACAACGGAGACCTGACAGGGAAAAAGTCATGTCTCCCGTGCAGGGAAGAGATTAAAAATGTTCCCCCCACATATACGCAGTTAGAAAACAATACAAAAAAAACACAAACAACTACATTTAACTAGACAAAAAAACAAAAAGACAGACAGGCTGTAGGGGCCGCTGCAACGTCAGTCGCGCTCGCCCACAAGATGTGAAACCTAATGTGGTACATATACAAATTCCACAGGAAACAGCCTGAAACTATTTGCTATGAAGCCAGGCCTTTGACTAGTGATAGAAATGATACACTCAAACAATTGCATATCCAGCAAAATTTTCGCTCCTTAGATGCTGCTGCACCCGCTGAGTTTCTCCAGCTTTTTGTGTAACCCTCGATTCTCCAGCATCTGCAGTTTCTTCGTTAACACGTTAAAACCTGAACCTTCCCTTCTGTACTATTTCTCGATTCATTCCATTATTCTTGTACTTGTTAAAACATAGAAATAAAAGGAAATGTAGATTTTACAAAGTTACACCCACCCATCTGTTCAGCACATGGACCAAACCATGCTAAAACTAGTGAATGGTCTTATGCACTGCAGTGTACCAGCACCAAAATAACTGGTCTCAGCAGTGCACACAACTCAACACTGGGCCTTTTCATGAACTCCCAAACTGGGGATTACTTATACATTGGATCCGGTCTCTCAGCTTTCTTTGCTGTTGTGCTTTGCATTTTCCCCCTCCACATTGCCATGGCAGAGGGTGGGTGGTAATTAGGAAGATGTTTGGTGCAGGAAAACATTTTCAGATCCCATAGCAGTTTAGACCTGAAGCTGAATCAGACACCTCAGGATTATGAAGTAAAGATGAAAAGTTACTTTGTTATTTTGCATTAGATTTAGTGTTTTAGGAATTTGTTTTGTTTTGAAGTAGTGATCTTCATTATTTAATTTCATTATTTTTACAAGCTTTCATGTATCATAACTGTCAGAGAGATTCAAGAAATCAAGTCACTCAAATTTTAACGATCGGCAAAGTCAGGTGCGAGGCTTTGCAGACTGTAAAAGTTCAGAGGTGCTTTAAAAATGTTTTTTTTTTTTTAAAAGGCAACAAGATTTACTAATATCACCGCGAGTGGCCTTGTCAGCATCGTGACCACAGTCAAAGAGTTGAGATGCTTCATGTTTGCCGGATATGTCCCCAGCACTGACACAAGAACGTGCAGGGGATTGGAAGGTAACAATGAGTAGGTGAACTGGATCAACAATATCTGGTCCAATGATCATTTTCCAACCCCAAGACTAATTCCTCACCCTGAAGTACACAACTAGGGAAAACATCTTCACAGGAACACTCCCCACAATATTTAATGTTTCACCACTATAGGAATTGTCTGCTCAATTTCATCTCATAGGACAATTCTTATTGCAAATCAGTCTTGTAAACGTTGATGCACTTCCTCCGTGACAAAATTATTTTTAGATGAAAACCAAAACTGTGTGCATGCAGGACTGTGTACAAAGCATAGCTTTGCTACTAATTCTCCAAATCATGTAATAATTACAAAACACGCTTGCGTTTTCTGTTATTTTTCTACTATTTTCTGTGATCCCAAAGTGGACAACACTTTCCAACCCCATTAACCACTCCAACTGTCACAAGACTGCCACTCAGTTAACCTGACTGTGCAACATAACTGCTCCTGCATTATTTCCGCTTCTCTTCCTACTCACCTTTACATACTCTTGCAAACATGGATGCATTACATACGTTTTCTTGCCGATTTTAGAGAATGAATTGCAACATGAAAACAAACACATTGGCCCACTTTACCAACCATCAAGCACCAAGTTATGCCAATTCCATTCCATTCTTCCAACATTCCCATTAATTTCCCAAAGATTCTACTATTCAAATATCAAGACTGTTTTATCGTCATGTCCTGAAACGGTACAATTAAATTCTTACTTGCAGCAGGTTTGTAACAGGTATCGTGTATCGTGTAGGCAGACACCATAACAAACAACAAAAAGTTCAATAAAAACAAACAATATAGTGGAAAAACAAAGCTCCAAGTCACTAGTGCAATCAAGGAAGTTCATAGCTTAGTTGGATGTTGTAGTGTTTAACAGCCTATTGGTTGGTGGGAAGAAGCTGTTCCTGAACCCTGATGTTACAGTTTTCTGGCTTGATGGCATGAGTGAAATGAGAGGGTGGCTAGGGTGGTGTGGGTCCTTGATGATGCTGGCTGCCTTTACGAGGCAGCGCCTCCAATAGATCCCTTTGATGCTGGGGTAATCAGTATCCATGATGAACATGACAGTGTTCACCACTTTTTATAATCTCCTTCGTCCCCGATTGTTCGAGTTGCCAAACCTGGCCCTGATGTTCTCTACCATATACCTGAAGATGTATTTGGGATGCTGGAGCACACCAGAGCACTTAGGGAATATCCACACAATAACTGGCAAAATGTACAAACTGCACAAAGACAGCACCAGAGGTCAGATTCAGATCTAGAGCTGTGAGTCACCAGTTGCTATGACCTCTGATTTATTGAGAGACTCTGATTTATCCTTACCAATTTGTGCTGTTTAGTCAATTATTTTGTGTGTGTGTGTGTGTGAGTGTGAGTGTGAGTGTGTGAGTGTGAGTGTGTGTGTGTGAGTGTGTGTGTGAGTGCGCGAGCGCATATATGCAATTCACATCTCCTCGAAAACCCGACGCGGTAACGGTGAATTGATTTCGAAAAACCCCTTTGATTCATTAATTCCCAAGTTATTTACTAAAATCGTTCACCAATCTGACATATTTTTAAAATCTAACTGCTGAAGCAAGCTGGTGACATCATAATGTCTTTGCTCCTCGTGGCAAACTGCGCAGGATTTTCAACGCGCTGCCTGCTGCTTTCCAGGAGTATTGTCACCCCCCCCCCCCCACCACGGTTCTTCAAAAGACGCAGAAAGAACGAGCAAGTGGGCTCTGTTCTGCAGATCCCAACAGCTTCTGAAGAAGCTTCAGAGAGCTTCAGAGCGCTTCTGAGGTAACGGGTGCTCACGAGCACCCCGGCTTGTGAGGAGGGGGGGGGGGGGGGGGGGGGGGGGAGGGGGAGGGGGAGGGCTGACTCTTTCTTGTTCAATCCTTGCTACAAACTAGATTCTTATGTTTTACCCTCATATTTTAGTTTCTGAAATTATACATTCTAGTTGAGGACCAGTATCTCTGCAGCACAGTTCTAGTGGCCAGTCCTCATGAGCAAGGCAAGATACGATTACAAACATTGCTTATACACACACACACATATATAATACACACACGTATATTTATATAAACATATATGACATACATATATAAACGCACGTATGTATACACGTGTAACATATACATATACACACACATATATGTATATACACACACACATATATACACACACACACACATATATACACACACACACACATATATACACACACCCATACATATTTCTACACATATACCTACATATGTACATATATACACACACACATATATACACAAGTACATACATACACACATATATGCACATACATACACACTGTTAAAAGCCTCGGCTTGTTTGTTTGTCTGTCTGTGAGTTCAAGGAACGATGCCAAAAGAAGGCTATCGTCAAAGACCCCATACCACCCATCGCATCACATATTCTCCATCCTGCCATCTGGGAAGAGGTACAGGAGCATCAGCTGTAAAACCAGCAGGATGCTCCTCAGCCTCTTCCCGCAGGCTATAAGACTGATAAACGGACTTTGCCCCCTGCCAAAGTATCGCGCACCAAACACCAACCTGGACACACTGAAGCAGAGCCAGTGTCGTGCCACTGCCGATCGAAACTCGTGATCTATGTACTTTCATTCTTTATTTCTATTTACTTTTTACCGCACACTGGTCGAGAAACGTTTTTTCGTTTTCCTCTGGGTATGCAAGTACTCAGAAAAATGATAATAAAGATATACAATACAGTACAAAACGGTATACAATAGCATGTTTGCATTTTTGCAGAATTTTACCCAGCTTTTTCCCATGGTCGTTAGTATAGTTTCTTCATATTTGATGTTATATTTCACAAGTTACTAATATTTAAAGTTTAAAATAAGCCAACTTTGAAAATAATAATTGGTACAGTGAGATTTGAATTACCATACAGCCATACGAATAAAAAGAACACAATACACGATAGAATTTAACATGAACATCCCCCACAGCGGAATCAACATTTCCCACTGTGAGGGAAGGCAATAAAGTTCCGTCTTCTTCCCCTTGTTCGCCCATGGGGTCGGGGCCTTTTAGGCCTCTGCATTTGCCGCAACGGCAGCCTAATGTTTCAGGCCCTCTCGCATGGATGATCGGAGCTCCGGCGTCGGAACGGAGAACATTCTCAGCGGCTCGGAGTTTCCGAATCGGCTTCTTCCTACCGGAGACCGTGGCACCCGAAATCCACAGGCCGAGCTGGTTGGAGATTCAATGCTGGCGACCCCGGCACGGATCCCATGCTCCGCGATGTTAAAGTCAGTGCCGCCCGCGGCTGGAAGCGCCGCAAACCAATGCTCCACGATGTAATCAGCTGGCCCAACACTCCGGAGATCTGGCGAACCCCAGTAAGACATTGCCCGCTCCACGATGAAATTCAGTGCTGCACCGCCGCTGAAGCTCTGGTCGGTCTCCGGCAGGAAAGGCCGTGCCAGTCTAGATGGTAGGCCTAGGAGATGGCGAAATGAGGCTCGGAGAAAGACGCATCCTCGATCAGGTAGTGACTGAGAAAAACGGCTTCCCCCTTCCCCCCCCCCCCCACATAAAGACTAGAAGACCTCCAAAAACAAAGACGGACTAAGATTCCGAAAACGACATCACAATGTGATCTCTGCTGCCAATACAGAAGCTATGAGAGTTGACGGAGTGGGAGATGGGAGGAGAAGAGATGTTATTTAAACATTGTCTTTAGTGGGAGAGTGCGAAAGGGGAGAGGTGAGGGAGGGAGTGACTGAGGGTAGTTAAAAGGAGAGGGAGGGGTGGCAGAGAGACAATGGGATCAGTAGCTTCAAGGGGAGTAAGGAGAGAGTGAAATCTTTGCCCCCCCCCCGCCACATGGGAATGATTGATTGGCTCAAGGGGGCGCCGATGTCGACCCAAAAGTCAAGTCCATTCATTGTCTCCGGGAAGTGCCGACTGCCCGCCCGCCCGCCCACCCACCCCATGTGCAAAACATTCATTGCTTTCAGGGAATGCCGACGCTGACCCAAAAGTCGAGTAAATCCATTGGCTCTGGGAAGTGCCCACTGCCCTCCCCCCCCTCACCGGGAAAGAGTGATTGGCTCAAGGGAACACCAACGCCGACCCAAATGTTGTGCCCATTCACTGGCTCCGGGAAGTACCGACACTGCCCCCACAACCCCCTCTCCCATGTAGGAAGGATTGATTGGCTCAAGGGAGCACGGACACTGACCTAAAAGTCGAGTTCATTCATTGGCTCCGGTAAGCACCGACTGCCCCCTCCTCCCACGTGGGAGGGATTGATTGCATTGGGGGCTACGGGTGAGTGGTGGAATATTGCGTTGGGGAAACTGGATCCCAATGGGTCAGGGGGGTAGGGAAGGGAGAGGGGCAATGGAGGGTGGGAGGGAGTGACTGAGGGTAGGGGAAAGGAGAGGGAGGGAGATATGAAGGAGGGAGAAGTGAAGGAGGGAGTGGAGTAGGGGAGTGAGTGAGGGGAGACAAGAGGGAGGGTGAAAAGGAAGGGGAAATGAGCCGCGTCCGCGCAGTTGGGGGCGATGGGTGAGTGGTGGAATATTGCGTTGGGCAAACAGGTTACATTGGGGGAACGGGTGATGGGGGCGATTGGCTCCGGGGCGAGTGCCGACATCGCGTTCAGGGACCAGCCCTCCCGTGTGACGCCGGGCCCCCCTGGCGTCACACTTGGGGGGGGGGGGGTGTCTGTCTGTCTGTCTGTCTATCTATCTTATGGAAACATATCTGAAACTCTAAACTTGTGCTCTTCCGGTTTGTGGGATTTTTCTATTTGTGCAAAACCAGTACGCGATAGCGCTACGATTTTTCATCAGGTTACTCACCGTTCTCCTGTGCTGCGAGTGCAACAAGTTTTATTCAGATCGGTGGTATATTGTAAAAGTTATAGTGGTTTAAACATTTTTAAAACCGCGTTTGCGCTGATTGGTCTCCTCTCCTGTCAGAGATTGGTCTCTTTTCCTGTAAGTCAACTGGGTTTGCGACGTCCCTTCCTGCTCATCATCACCACACTGATTGGCCGGCTCCTCTGTCACAATAAAGCTGAAGGAGCGAGCAGAGTTTGTGCATCACCGCAGCTAGAGTGCGGAGCAGGCCAGAGCCTGGCCAACTGCGAGATCCTGGGGAAGTGAGGAGAGAGACGGGAGACGGGGGGGGGGGGGGGGGGGGGAAAGATTAAGGAAGCCAGGCACAGGTGGGGCCGGGCGCTGGCAGGCTACAACCCCCCCCCCCCCCCCCACTCCCAGTGGCAGAGGTAGACCTGCCGCTGGGGGGGGATGTGAAAGGGGAAGGAGGGGTGTGTGGGCGGGGGAGGAACGGGAAAACATTTATCACCAATTTGATCCTCTCCAAATTTAGAGATCAAGGTGATGTGGCTATTGCTGTCGCATCCTCTGGGATAGCAGCTAGATTAATGCCTGGTGGATGAACTGGACATTCTCGATTTAAGATATCCATCCAAGTGACCGAGGATACATTCTGCAACATTGAGAAAAACTCTAACACGGCACGTTTGATGAGGCAAGTGCAACTCATTGTTTGGGATGAATGCCCAATGATTAGGAGGGGGAGCTTTGAAGTGGTGGACAAAACTCTTCCAAATGTATGTACCAACACTAAGCCTTTTGGCGGCATTCTTAAGGGGCTGTCCCACTTGGGTAACCTAATTCGCGAGTTAAGGAGAGTTTGAAAAATTGTCATGTTGAAGACCTCCTTCGACTATGTAGAAGACCTCCTTCGACTACGTTGAAGACTAGCTTCGACTCGCTATGACTAACTTCGGGAAAATTGGACACGGAATAGTGGAGTGAAGATGACCCGCTTCTACCTCCCTTCGACTATGATGAAGACTATCTACGACTACCTTCGACTACCCTCGATTACCTACGATTAACATGCCGACCTACTACGACTAAACGTACGAGTAAAAAAAAGTATCGATTTTTTCCATGGCGACCTTTTTTTTACTCGCGGACATTTTTCAACATGCTGAAAAATACGCCAAGGCCTAGCTCTGGCCGCAAGTACACGGGCACTACTCTCGAGCATGAAGGAGAGTTACAAAGACCTCCTACGACCTCGTGTCGACCATGCTGCGTGTACGAGTCAAGGGCAAACTCGGGGATAAGGTCGCCCAAGTGGGACAGCCCCTTTATCATTTGTTGTGGCGATGTTCGACAACTCCTTCCTGTAGTGAAAAGAGGAAATGATGCTGATGTTGAAAATTGCTGCATCAAGAAATCCTACTTGTAGAGACTTTTCACAAAGTTTCAATTGCAGACAAATGTGCGATTGAGAGAGGGAGAAGGCGACTATTCTCATTTTTTGTTGAAAGTTGGAGAGAAAGGGATTTTAAATAATGAAGACGATGAAATTGAAATGCCAGAAAACATGGTTCTATCAGCAAAAACTGATGCAGGATTGTATTGATTTAATCTATCCCACATTTGACAAACCTGCAGAATTATTCTCCGACAATTGTATCTTGGTTCCGCACAACGATACAATAAGCATCAATTCTACAAGTATCAGACACTTCCCTGGAATCATTAAGTACTTTTATTTTAATGCTGTCACTAAAGGAACTAATGCTACTCGCTTCCCAACAGAATTCCTCGATTCACTCAGGATCGTGGGATTACCACCACACAAATTGGAGTTAAAAAAAAAAGGATCTCTGATCATGATAATGAGAAACATGGAACCCAAAGCTACGCAATGGAACAAGGATGATTGTAAAAGAGCTACACAATAATCTGATCGTTGCAAGAATCAACATGGGAGCCTTCAAAGATGACATTGTTCCTATTCCTAGATTAATGCTCAATTTGACAGAAGGCAAAGACATTCCCCTTCAGCATTGGTACTGAGGTTTCGATGGTGCAGGAAGTATCTGACTGGGAGGGTTCCCCTCAGCGTCAGCCAAGCCAGGCCTTGGTGCTTGTTGGTGAGTTCTGCCGTTGAGACAATTCGCCAGACAAGCTGTGCAGTCTGCTCTGGGAACCATGCCCCAGGATCCATGGGGTCATTTCCCTGCAGTACCTGCAGGACATTCCATGCAGACCACTGCCCGATTGACTTGTGGTCAAAGGTGTTGGTCCGGAAGAACCTTTCCACAAACGACAGATGGTGCGGCAATGTCCTGCTGACTGGCACATTGCGTGGCATCTGTGCCAGGTCAGTCTTTCGCAACACCTGGGACAGGTAGAACCTCAGCATGTAGTGACACCTGGTGCCCATGTGCCTCGGCTCTACGCTCCGCCTGATGCAGCCACACACGAAGGTGGCCATCAGGGTGACAGCGACGTTGGGCATGCTTTTACCCATTATCTTCCAACTTGTGCATTGTGGCCCGTCGCACCCGGTCCATCCTCGACCCCCAGATGAACTGGAAAACGGCTCGGGTGATCCCTGTGATGTAGGCGGGATGGACAGGCCACACGCGTCAAGTACAGCAGCCCCGAGAACACCTCATACCTGATGACCAAATTTCTCCCCGTTATAGAGAGGGAGTGCTGCTTCCACAGCTCAAGTTTATTCCCCACCTTGGCTATCCCCTCCAGCCAGTTATCTACACTGCCAGATCATCCAGCCACACCGATGATGCACCGATGATGAAGTCACCGGCCAGAGTGCACGGGTGAAGCGTGCACATTAATCAGCTGTAGCAGAGAGCCACAGTACATTATAACTACCACCAGGAGATGCCCCCCAATTACCTCCCTAACCTCAGTGATGGCAAAGCTTCCTCTCCGCAGCAAGACCCCCAGACCGGAAATGTAACAGTAATTGCACCCCTGACCATACCGACAGTCCGTGGAGACACCATCGCGTCCACCTACAATAGCAGCGGGGGTGTGGCACTCCTGCAGAAAAGTCACGCCCGCCTTGACCATGGCCAGGTATTGCAAGATGTTTACACATCGCACAGCGTTTTTCACACTGTGCACGTTTAGTGACGCTATTTTTAGTATCATTATCATTAAAAAGTCACTGACCATCATCTTGTTCTCTCATGTCCACCGCTTTGGTGAATTGCAGCACCGTTTCGGGGCTCAGGTACTGGGTGCTGGCATCCTCAAGGAGGGGGATCTCCTCTGGCATAGCTGGAGTTGTTGTCGGTTCATTGCTCCCAGTCTCCCGGAGCTGGGACCCCATTGGCCACTGCACTGCTCCCGGTCTCCTGGAGCTGGGGCTCATTGGCCGCTGCACTGCCCCTGGACTCCCGGAGCTGGGGCCCATTGGCTGCTGCACTGCTCCCGTTCTCCTAGAGCTGGGGTATAACAGGCGTGTTCTTTCCCTTTCCGATCTCCTCCTCACCAGTTTTCTTCCCCTGCCTCCGTCGTCGGGTCCCCGATGTCACCTCATCTGCAGACGAAGAGAGGTTGCTGGCGTTGGTGTGGGAGAGGAGTCTTTTCGTGGACTTTCCGGTTCCCTCCGGTCTTGGCTCTTTGGGCGGAGCCCTCTGGTGTTTCATCCTTTTCACCACCTGCCATTCCTCTGGTTTCCCCTCTTCCATCGACTCTCTCCTGGACAGGGGGCTGGGGGTCTCCGTCCAGCGGATGGGAGCTTGAGGTGGTCGGGCTGTCCTCATCCCTGTTCTCTCTTTCTGCAGGGACCTTGGCAGTGGTGCGAGGTGTCTCGTCCCCCCACCCCTCGGGGGTGTTAGCAACAGCCTCTCCTTATCGCCTGTGCGTAGGTGCACACCATTTTAGGGCAGGCCCTGTAGAGGTGACCTACCTCCCCACACAAGTTGCAGTTCTTGCTCACTTGGCAGTCCTTTGTCTCGTGGCCCACCAGCATGCAGAAAACTGCACTGCAGTGTGCCCGCCACGTGTCCAGGTTTGTTGCTTTTCCTGCACACCCTTGGTTGCTCGCTTAGGTCATGTACCCTTGGTTCCCTCCAATAGTGAACACTGAGGGATGATGGATCCTTGTCCACCCTCAGCTTCACTTGCCACTTGCTCGTCCAGATCCCGGACAGGTCTTTCACTTCCACACAGTTCCCTGTTCCCTCGACATAACAAGCAAGGAAAGTGAGGACATCCACGACGGGCACATGTGTTTTAAACATGTACATCGTGGTCATCCGTTTCTTCTGTGTGGGAAGGGTGAAGAGCAGCTACGCTTTCAGTAGCGATAGCGGAGCTTCATTCCCCTTCTCCCGCAAGTCTTGCATCAGCTTCTGCCATCCAGTTGGATACTTGAAAGTGACATCAAAGCATCCGTTACCGGGGAAGTCCTGGAGACAGTATGTCCTCGGCCTCAAATTTGCAGGCCTCCAGGAAGACCTTCCTGACAAATATGTCCCACGAGAAAGGAGTCCCCTCGCTGAGGTTCTTCATGCTCACTCGCAGGGTATTGCGGATACCCTATCCTCCCACTCCATTTGCTGCTGCCATTCTTACTGGATGAGGTGGATCCACCTCTAAGCCAGCAACTGACAGACTTCTGGTCACTGACGTGACTTCCAATTTCAATCCAATCCATCCTAGATCTGCGATCCACGACCCTCGTCCTTGACCTGGGAGAACCGCCAGAACTGAACTGAGAAGAACACAAAAATACCTCCTCGGCCTTTACAACAACGCTTTTACAAAAATCACTTTTCCACTTGCACTGCCTGTTAGCAGTGTACGATGTCACAATGACATCACAAGTCTCATTTACATAAAAGTCTGCAATTTTCAAAAAACGTTATTGGGGAGGGGGTTCACTTAAAAAAAAAATTGTGATTTTCATTGTGTGAGGGGGGAGAGATAGGGGGGAGCAATGGGTTAGAGGGAGAGGACTGAGGGTAGGGGAGAAAGGGAGGGAGAGGTGAAGGAGGGAGTGGGGAGGGAGGAGGAGAGGGAAATAAGAGGGAGGGTGAAGAGGAAGGGTGGGTAGTATGCGAGGTAATGGAGGAAGGGAGGGGGAAGAGAGAGGGTGGGAGGGGTGAGCAGAGGAAGCAGAGGGGGATTGGTGGAGGGTAGGGAGCGGGAGAGGGAAGATAATGGAGGTAGGGAATAGGGGACTAAAGAGGGAGAGTGAGATGTGTTCATATTGATCTTAAATATTACAAGATTGGCATTTTTAACTTTTAAAACGTCGCTGTCATGCTCCCACTTGCCGGCCGCACCTGTGCAGGTGGACGAGGGTTCCCATGACTCGCGTCACAATGGGGATCTCTGGCATCACAATGGATACCTGTCAGCCGCACTGCGCTTTTAATTTAATTTAAAAAATCCTCATCTATCTATTTACCCAGTGCATTACAACTTCAAAAATCCACAAAATTCTCTCATATTTCTGCACTGATTCTATCATATAGTTTTCAAAGTGCCACTTATTCATAACAGCTTTCTTTGATAATGTCAAACAACTAAAATGTCAAACTTAAGTGAAAACTGGGATTTGTAGATGAAAGGAAACATTATAAAAGAAAACACGGGGCATGGATCACATGTAAACAGATGAAATTATTTTATTGTGGCTTAATATTCAGCACAGACATGTGGGCCAAAGGGTCTGTTTCCAGGCTTTGCTGTTCTACAATCAGTAAAGTAGGGGTTCAAAGGGAGCAGGAAATATACACAGGATCAGGAAGATAATTCCAAATCTGGGATCCAAGAAGTTTAAAACCATTAATGGTACAAAAGTTGTATTAAGCTACTTAACACTGAACAGATACTTCCATGCAAGCATTATTCAGAGAGAGCTGTGCACCTGATTGGTTGCAAAACTGAGCCTATTTGAAATGCACAGAGAGGATGTAGGGCCATTGGCCGCAATTGGCAGAGAAATACCAGCACACCTGCTTAGACACTAATCCCACTCCGGTGATCACAAGGTGGGTGCCCAGGAGCATCCCATCCACAACCCATCCCCGTCTATCTTTATGCCCGAGTGCGGTTCGGGAACATCAGGGAGAGATTGAAAACATTTAATTACAATAGTAGCTGCAGAGTCCCAGGAGGGAATAGTCCCACTGCCTCTTGTTTACACACCCGTGGAGTATAAGTATCTCTGTGGGTCTCCCGGGACACACACAGCTCGCCGGGAGCGGGTTGCGATGAAAGGCCGTGAGGGTGTCCTCCCCCTCGGGTTCACAAATAAACCCCATCTCTCCCCCTCCATTCCTCTTCTCCTCTCCCTCCCGTCCCCATTCCTCCATCTGTCCCACCCCCATCCACCCTCCTCTCCCAATCCCCCTCCCTTCCCATCATTTACCCGACACACGGCGTCCCTGAGCTCCGCGTACGCGCTGTTGCCGCTCAACTCCAACGACTTCTCCGAAGAGTCTCCCAGGCGGCGGTCGAATATGAAAACGGTTTTCTTTCTGTCATCGCCCACTTTACCGGCGCTACGACTGCTGCTGTCGGTACCAATGTCAGTGGCGGCGCCGGGATGCGAGCCTCCGACCCGACGCCGCTGGTGCAATTGCTCGCCTGCTCCGCCGCTCTCGGCCGCAGCCGCAGCCGCCGCAGCCGCCGCCATCTTGACGGAGCTCGAGCTGGGCCCGAGTGCCTGGTTTGAACGAGGTCACGCGTCACTTCCGGCCATTGTCCGCTCACAGCTGCGGTTGCGCGGACACGCCCCCGTCCCCGCCCCTCCCCCTCCCCCTCTCCTCGCGGGCGCGTCCAAAGCAGAGACGTTGCAGGAGCTTTGGCCGTGGCCGCGTCGCCCTGCCCTTGGCGGCGAGGAAACAAACACTTCTTCACGTGTTTGGAAGGAGCTGCAGATGCTGGTTTACAGATCTTTGGTTTACACCGAGGATAGACACACAATGCTGGAGTAACTCAGCGGGTCAGGCCGCATCTCTGGAGAGAAGGGACGGGTGACGTTGAACAGTTAAGAGACCCTTCATCAGACGGGAGCAGAGAGAAGGAATGACTGCGGTGTAGAGTTGCTCGATGTTTTCCCCGACTTCTGCATGCTGGCTGCAAATCACAATCTCACAGACAAAGAGACAGAAGGCACTGCAGATGCAGTTACTGCAATGGCATGTTGCCTCGACAGTAGCATCTCGTCTGAAAAAGGGTCTCGACCCGAAACGTCACCCATTCCTGGTTACACAAAAGGCTGGAGAAACTCAGCGGGTGCAGCAGCATCTAAGGAGCGAAGGAGATAGGCAACGTTTCGGGTCGAGACCCTTCTTCAGACTGGTCAGGGATCAGGGAAACGAGAGATATAGACGGTGATGTGGAGAGATAAAGAACAATGAATGAAAGATATGCAAAAAAGTATCGATGATAAAGGGAACAAGCCACTGTAAGCTGTCTGTGGTGTGAAAATGAGAAGCTGGTGCGCCTTCTCTCCTAAGCTGAGGGTCGAGCATCAAATGTCTAGCAATGAACTTCTGTGATCCATGTCTCGGAACAATATGAAATTTTGCACATATTTAGACAAAATATAATTGAGAAGGAAGTCATAACTTGTCAGTCAAAAGTTGTACAATAATTAATTTAATTAAAAAATGAGATTGAAAAAGTAAGCGCCATCTAGTGTCCAATGCCCATATTACATCGAGGCGAGACTATTTCCGTGCTGCGTTCAAGTTCAAGATCAAGTGAGTTTATGGTCATGTGTCCCTCATAGGACAATGATATTCTTGCTTTGCTTCAGCACACAGAACTTAGTAGGCATTTACTACAAAACAGATCAGTGTGTCCATATACCATAATATAAGTACATACACACATGAATAAATAAACTGATAAAGTGGGTTATTAATGATCAGAGTTTTGTCCAAGCCAGGTTTAATAGCCTGATGGCTGTGGCGAAGTAGTTATTCCTGAACCTGGTTGTTGCAGTCTTCAGGCTCCTGTACCTTCTACCTGAAGGTAGCAGGGAGATGAGTGTGTGGCCAGGATGGTGTGGGTCCTTGATGATGCTGCCAGCCTTTTTGAGGCAGCGGCTGCGATAAATCCCCTCGATGGAAGGAAGGTGAGAGCCGATGATGGACTGGGCAGTGCTTACTACTTTTTGAAGTCTTTAACTCTCCAGGGCGCTCAAGTTGCCAAACCAAGCCACGATGCAACCAGTCAGCATGCTCTCTACTGTGCACCTGTTGGAGTTAGAGAGAGTCCTCCTTGACAAACTGAATCTCCGCAATCTTCTCAGGAAGTAGAGGCGCTGATGTGCTTTCATGATAATTGCATTAGTGTTCTCGGACTAGGAAAGATTTTCAGAGATGTGCACGCCCAGGAATTTGAACCTCTTGACCCTTTCAACCATCGACCCTTTGATATAAACGGGACTGTGGGTCCCCATCCTACTCCTTCCAAACCCCCCCCGGGTTTTTTGCCCCCGGTTGAGGGCCAGGTTATTGTGCTGGCACCATATGGATAGTTGCTCGATCTCTCTTCTATACTCTGACTCATCCCCATCAGTGATACGCCCACAACAGTGGTGTCGTCTGTGAACTTGATGATGGAGTTTGCACTGTGACCGGCTACACAGTCATGAGTATAGAGTGAGTACAGCAGGGGGCTGAGCACGCAGCCTTGAGGTGCTCCCGTGCTGATTGTTATCGAGTCTGTGAATGAGGAAGTCGAGATCCAATTGCAGAGGGATGCGCAGAGACCCAGTTCTGCGAGTTTGGTAACCAGCTTGGAGGGGATGATTGTGTTAAATGCCGAGCTGTAATCAATAAATAACAGCCTGACATATGGGTTTTTGTTGTCCAAGTGGTCCAGAGCAGAGTGGAGGGCCAGCGAGATCGCATCCACCATTGATCTGTTGTGGCGATAAGCGAACTGCAGTGGGTCCAGGTTTTTGTCAAGGTAAGAGTTGATTTGCTCCATGATCAACCTCTCAAAGCACTTCATCACCACAGGCGTTAGTGCCACTGATCGATAGTCATTGAGGCACGTCACCTTACTCTTCTAGGGCACTGGTATAATTGATGCCCTTTTAAAGCAGGTGGGGATCTCAGACCTCAGAAGTGAGAGGTTGAAATGTCCGTAAAAACTCCAGTCAGTATGTCCTCACAGGTTTTTAGAACACGACCGGGTATACCAACAGATCCAGGAGCTTTTCGAGGATTCATCCCTCTGAAGGATTTCCTGACGTCGGCCTCTGTGACTGAGACTGAAATACCATCACATCGAATGGGGGCTCGGGAAGGCACATCAGTATTCTCCCTATCAAAGCATGCATAAAACGCATTGAGCTCGTCAGGGAGTGATGCTTCGCCGACATTCGAGCTGCCTCCTGGTTTCGCCTTGTAGGAAGTGATTGCATTCAGGCCCCGCCACAGCTGCCGAACATCTGTCTCATCCTCCAGTTTGGAGCAGAAGTCCCTTTTGGCCTTTTTGATCGGATATCATAATCAGTAGCATCATCATACTCCTGAGATTGTAACCAATAAGCAACTCTGTACACCTTGTTTTTCCTCAACTTTCAATTTTGGCATTGTAAACTACAAGCTTTTGCTCTTCAAACCATGCATGACATGCCTTTCTGCCCACTACTTTTACATTAAGAATGTCCTGTAGATCATCACATTTGGAGTAGTCCAAATTTGGATAATCTCTGCGAATGCTGTCTAAATCAGTCTCTTGCTGGGCATTTGGATTGACAATTTTGCATTTCTTCTTCGGAGACATCTGTTTAAAATGTAAAGGAAAAAAAACACTGAATAGCATTAACAGAAACAAGTTATTATTTGCAGTTTTAGAAAAAAGGTAGAGATGATAAAGTTAAACGCTAAAACAAATAGTAAATACAACAAAAAAAATCATATTAATCAGTTTAATCAAATCAAATAGTAAATACTCAACAAAAAAATCATATTAATCAGTTTCATCTAGTCAATTAAATTAATCTAAATTCAATTACTAGATCTAAACATCTATCCATTTCTTAAGAAAAGGATACTTTTTTTTAAAAGCCTAAGTATCCAAATAACAAACTAATCCCATTCACACAAGAATTCACAATATAACATGATTTTTAAATCTCACTGTCATGAACAAATGGAAGGAATTTAATGTTTAATTCCCATAAATTAATCTAGAAACATCCAATCTCAATATAATCAACATTATTCTTTTTGGCACAATACATATGACTAAAACTGTTGTGAATATTTAGTATAAAAGTATTGACTGTGGATAGACAATTACACAAAATATAGGCGATTTAGATGCTCTTATGACATGATTGTCCAAAAAAATGAGGATTTAAATCATCTTGCGAGTGAGTGTTTCTGGAATGCGATTGATTGGATCGATTGGTACTATAATCCAACTATTAAATTGTCCAGCGATTTTTTAATTAAAAAAAACGTGAACGGAAGTCCGATCGATTTTTCTTCATTGACTTGCAGCCCGAGGAAATTCCTCTCTGACAAGCGATACAAACCTGCATTTTAATCCCGCCCCCCCCTCAAAGGCGCCAAAGTTGCGCACACGGCCAATGGCAGAACTGCAGGTAGATTTTGTAACATCGCTACAACATGGCAAGAAGGAATATCCTTCGACCATTTGGAGTTTTGCCGAGACATGAGGAGTTTTCTAACGTTTAAAAGCAATATGGTGGAGTTTGACGAAGGTTAAAGTGTATGTCAGAGAAGAAGGTTGGATGAATATCTTACAGTTTTTCTTCAACAATAAAGAAACCATTAATCAAAAGACTGTGTTATGAAGATTTATCTTTCGAGAAGCTCTGAAAGTCTCATGGAGAGCTCACATGCGTAATACAACATTCTCCTAACCCCATGTTGTCTCCTAAGTGGCTAGAGGGAGCAATGTCTTGAACGATATAATAATCTGCCATTACACCGAATCGAAGGATACCTCTGACAGGAGGTGTGCCACATCCCAAAGAAGAGGGACAGAAGACTTGGCTAGGATCTTGGGAGAGGTTTGGCCAGATGACCAGTTCCAGAAGAGGAAATGAAGACAATAGATCTCGGCCAGAGATGGGCTTCGAGGTTTATTGACAGCAACACGACTTATTTGAAGATGGGAGACATTATCACGGAATCGTAAGTAGAATCGACTATTATGCGTCTGACTTATAATGCTGGGAAGCTTTAATTTGAACAGCATCTGTGTAGGGAATTTGAAAGCTAGTTCTGCTAGCTTGAAGATAGCCAATAAGCTTGTTTTTCACTGTCTGGAGAAATCCAGATGTCTAACCTTGAGTTGTTTTGAAGATAAGACATATTCCCTTTGAACTAACGTCATTATTAACTTTGAAGATAGTGTGTGGATGTTGTCTGAAAATCCAATTTGTTGTAATTTCTTCTCTAATGCTTTGGAATATTCTGCTCTAATGTTTATCAACAAGACTAAAGCAAATTGAAGAAGTCCTTGTTCGTCCAATTTAAAGATTTGGCAATCTGCCAAGACCTGTTTAATCCATGGAGCAAGAAAGAACAGGTGAGTCAGAGGAACCACAAGGTGGCGATGAAAGACCAAGGAGACAAGTTAAACTCACTGAGAAGGCCTGAGTTGTATTTCTGAAGGAAACCGCGAAGGAAAGATACAAGTTATGGAGCAACATACTGAAGCCATTTGATGGCCTGAAGGAACTAATGGAATCGGATGACAATGTGAACAAGTTGGAAGATGCTAGGCCAGATATGCAGCTTTGGTAAAGAGCATTTGGAGATAAGCAGAGAGCACTGCTGCATTCAGAGCCATCTCAGAACGCAAAAGACACATGCGGTGGTATGCAGATAAATTTGATTTATTTGATGATTCCATGGAAAATGTCAGCACATGGTTAGCTGAAGTTGACCAGAGAGCATGTGTCAAAGAAGGAGATGCTACTCATCAAGGTGCTGGAATGGAAGAGCAGATTACACCATGAGATAGTATCTCAAATGTATCTACACGAAGATCAGGATATAAAACTGGTTCTATCGTCAGTTCGGCATCAAGGGAAGTGGGAACGGTGTAGCAACACTTTTAGGGGTGTATTATAGACCGCCAAATGGGGAGCGTGAATTGGAAGAGCAAATATGTAAGGAGATAGCAGATATTAGTAGTAAGCACAAGGTAGTGATTGTGGGAGATTTCAATTTTCCAAAAATAGACTGGGAAACACATTCTGTAAATGGGCTGGATGGTTTGGAGTTTGTAAAATGTGTGCAGGATAGTTTTTTGCAGCAGTACATAGAGGTATCAACCAGAGAAGGGGCAGTGCTGGACCTCCTGTTAGGAAATGAGGCAGGTCAGGTGACGGAGGTATGCGTTGGTGAGCACTTCGGGACCAGTGATCACAATACCATTAGTTTCAAAATAATTATGGAGAGAGTCAGAACTGGACCTAGGGTAGAGATTTTTGATTGGAGAAAGGCTAACTTTGAGGGAATGCGTAAGGATTTTAAAGGAGTGAATTGGGACACTTTGTTTCATGGGAAGGATGTAGAAGAGAAATGGAGGACATTTAAAGGGGAAATTGTAAGAGCATACCTGCCAACCAATCCGATTTGGGCGGAATGTTTCCGATTTTTCCATCCCAATTCCGAATTCCGATTTTTTGTCTCAATATTCCGAGAAAAAAAATCGGAAAAAAAAACACACAGAAACTTTCTATGTGTTTTTTTTTCCGATTTTTTTTCTCGGAATATTGAGACAAAAAAATCGGAATTGGGAACGGATGGGCCAGCCCGTTCCCGCCTCACCAACACCGACACAGCCGCCGAGGCACCCAGCTGCTCAGTGCTCGGGCGGGTAACGGAGCAGAGCAGAGCAGGGCCGGCTGGCTGGCTGGCTGGCTCCCGGGCCGGGCATGGGGGGCGGCGTGGAGCGCGGCGTGGAGCGCGGCGTGCAGATGTTGCTGACCACGGTAGGGGCGTTCGGTGCCTTCAGCTTGATGACCATCGCCGTGGGCACCGACTACTGGCTGTACTCGCGGGGCGTGTGCCGGAGTAAGGGCGGCGGGGACAACGACACGGTCCACAAGAACAAGGAGGTGATGACCCACTCGGGGCTCTGGAGGACCTGCTGTCTGGAAGGTAGGTGGCGGCGGAGCCCGTTCCCCTGGATCCTTGGCCTGGCCCGGGCTACCTGACAGTCCCTTCGGGCCCACACATCGGGACCCCCCGCGCGTCTCCCGGGACCCCGACCCCTCCACTCCCCGGGACCCCGACCCTCCACTCCCCGGGACCCGACCCTCCACTCCCCGGGGCCCCGACCCTCCACTCCCCGGGACCCCGACCCTCCACTCCCCGGGACCCCGACCCTCCACTCCCCGGGACCCGACCCTCCACTCCCCGGGACCCGACCCTCCACTCCCCGGGACCCCGCGACACCCTCCACTCCCCGGGACCCCGACCTTCCCCGGGACCGCGACCCTCCACTCCCCGGGACCCCGACCCTCCACTCCCCGGGAACTCCCCGCGACCCTCCACTCCCCGGGACCGCGACCCTCCACTCCCCGGGACCCCCGACCCTCCACTCCCCGGGACCCCCGACCCTCCACTCCCCGGGACCCCGACCCTCCACTCCCCGGGCCCCGACCCTCCACTCCCCGGGACCGCGACCCTCCATCTCCCGGGAACCCCGACCCTCCACTCCCCGGGACCCGCGACCCTCCACTCCCCGGGACCGCGACCCTCCACCTCACCCGGGACCCGACCCTCCACTCCCCGGGACCCCCGACCCTCCACTCCCCGGGACCCCCACCCTCCACTCCCCGGGGCCCCCCGACCCTCCACTCCCCGGGACCCGCGACCCTCCAACTCCCCGGGGCCACGACCCTCCACTCCCCGGGGCCCCCGACCCTCCACTCCCCGGGGCCCCGACCCTCCACTCCCCCGGGGCCACGACCCTCCACTCCCCGGGGCCCCCGACGCTCCACTCCCCGGGGCCCCGACCCTCCACTCCCGGGGCCCCGACCCTCCACTCCCCGGGGCCCGACCCTCCACTCCCGGGCCCCGACCCTCCACTCCCCGGGGCCCCGACCCTCCACTCCCCGGGGCCCCGACCCTCCACTCCCCGGGGCCCCGACCCTCCACTCCCCGGGGCCCCGACCCTCCCGGGGCCCCACTCCCCGGGGCCCCGACCCTCCACTCCCCGGGGCCCCGACCCCGGGGCCCCGACCCCCTCCCACGGGGCCCCCGACCCCCCACTCCCCGGGGCCCCGACCCTCCACTCCCCGGGGCCCCGACCCCCACTCCCCGGGGCCCCGACCCTCCACTCCCCGGGACCCCGACCTGCCACTCCCCGGGGCCCCGACCTGCCACTCCCCGGGGCCCCGACCCCCACTCCCCGGGGCCCCCGACCCCCACTCCCCGGGGCCACGACCCCCCCCCACTCCCCGGGAACTCTGGACGTCCTCTCCTCCCCCTCCCCCCCCCCCCCCCAGGGACCCCCGGCCCTTCTCCCATCTGACCCCCGCCATCTCCCCCCTGTGTCTTCCGTTCCAGCCCCTCCAAATCCCTGCCCCATGCGCGGTTCCCATGTATTCCGATACCAGAATAAACACAGTTATAACGGGGCAACTGTCCTCCAAGAGCAGAATAAACACCCCAGTCCAAGGACAAACGCACTGGTAGCCGTGTCCGGGAGAAGCGATACCTTGCTGGCGTGTTAACCCCCGTTGAAGCGCCTCTCGCACCTCTCACAGCGAGTAGCACCAACACAGCATTGTAACGCGGGAAATACTTCCCCAGCAGCAGCTGAAATCTCCACCCTGCTCTTTGACACATCTCCGGAATTGTTGTGACCTTTCTGGCAAATATACAAAAACAGGGGGGGGGTTCTCATTGTTAACTGTCAGAGCGCAGCAGGGGGAAGTAAGCGGTAGATGAATAATAATCAGAACATGAAAACATAAGATGCCCACATCTCCCCCTCCTCCCTCCCCCCCCCCCCCCACCCCAACCCCCGGGCTTTACCATTCAAGAGAACACGATTGAAAGTACCACTGCCCTGTACTAAACCCACTTGCTTTGACATGCTTATGCAAACATCAATTGATCGCTCTCGCGAATATGTTCTGCGCTCAAGTCCCTGCATCTCAAATTTCCAAAGATTCACTTCTGTTCGGGAAGAAGAAATGCCTTGCCACTGCCGACCGCATTCCCACGGCTGTCACGCTAACCCTGTTTGTGAGTACCCCAGCCGCAGCACCATCAACGCGGCTCCTCTCCCAACCAGCTGTGCAATCTAGTGTGTTTCAATGTGATCACTCCATTCTTCTGAACACCAGAAAGCTTGGAGTTCGCTGTAACATGACTAAACAGAACAAGCCGTCAGTGAGAATCAATTTTAAAAGGGACTTTCAGCTTCCAGACAAAAATGGACAAATTATTTTTGGTCTGTATTGCCATGAAATACATCATTTTGAAACGTGTCACTCGGGCATGAGCCAGGAATGTGAAGGGTTTTAGTGGGAAGTATCATCATATGGTTAAAAAAAAGAAAATGTTTTTTTTTTAAAGTAAAACGAGACAGATGCTGGGAATCTGAAATAAAACAAAAAATGCTAGAAGATCAGACAACATCTGATCAGACAGGGAGTTAATGTTTCAGTTTGGTGCTTTTTCCATCCAGAAACGAGAACGTTAGAAAGAGATCCCGTCAGCGGTGGAGTTGCTGCCTCAGCGCCAGAGACCGGGGTTCGCTCATGAATACGGGCGCGGTCTGTACGGAGTTTGTACGTTCTCCCCCTGTGACCGCTTGGGTTTTCTCAGAGTGCTCCAGTTTCCTCCCACATTCCAAGGTCGTGCAGTTTGCAGGTTAATTGGCTTCTGTAAATTGTCCCTAGGTGCAGGTTAATTGGCTTCTGTAAATTGTCCCTAGGATGTAGCACAGAACTAGTGGACAGGGGGTAGTTGATTGGCACGGAGTCGCTGGGCCGAAGGGCCTGTTTCTACGCTGTATCTCGAAAACTAAAATGAAAACATTTTTAAGATGCAGAACATGGGTGGAGAGAAGATGGTGAAGGTCTTGACATCAGAAATAAAACAGAAAATGCTGAAAATGCTCAGCAGGTCAGGCAGCATCTGTAAAATGAAAGAAATAGTTCATAGTGAGACACAAGTAGCTGTAGATGCTGGAATCATGAGGAGAAAAAAAACAAAGTGCTGGAGGATAGACACAAAATACTGGAGTAGCTCAGTGGGTCGGGCAGCATCTCTGGAGAAAATGGATAGGTGACGTTTTGGGTTGGGACCTTTCTTCAGACTGATTTTGTGAGGGCTTTGGCTGGAAGCGAGGGAAATTCAGGACGTTATCAGGGCAGCAACAGATGACCTCAAGCAGGGAGGTTTCCTGATAGGCTGATTGTTGGCTAGGAACAGTGAGCTAGATGCAGGAAGATTGTTCCCGATGTTGGGGAAGTCCAGGACAAGGGGTCACAGCTTAAGGATAAGGGGGAAATCCTTTAAGACCGAGGTGAGAAAGACTTTTTTTCACACAGAGAGTGGTGAGTCTTTGGAACTCTCTGCCACAGAGGGTAGTTGAGGCCAGTTCATTGGCTATATTTAAGAGTGAGTTGGATGTGGCCCTTGTGGCTAAGGGGATCAGAGGGTATGGAGAGAAGGCAGGTACGGGATACTGAGTTGGATGATCAGCCATGATCATATTGAATGGCGGTGCAGGCTCGAAGGGCTGAATGGCCTACTCCTGGACCTAATTTCTATGTTTCTATGTTTCTATGTTTCTACTCACAAACTGAGAGTTGACGAAGAAACTGCAGATGCTGGAGAATCGAGGGTTACACAAAATGCTGGAGAAACTCAGCGGGGTGCAGCAGCATCTAAGGAGCGAAGGAGATAGGCGACGTTTTGGGTCGAGACCCTTCTTCAGACTGAGAAGGGTCTCGACCCGAAACGTCGCCTATCTCCTTCGCTCCTTAGATGCTGCTGCACCCGCTGAGTTTCTCCAGCATTTTGTGTAACCCCCCTGAGGTCACTTTCCCGCCCTCACTGACGTCACGTACCCCGCCCCTTACTGACGTCACTTGCCCCGCCCCTTACTGACGTCAACTGCCCCGCCCCTTACTGACGTCACGTGCCCCGCCCTCACTGACGTCAGACTAATAGGATTCCGATTTTTCAATCTCACAAGTTGGCAGGTCTGTAAGAGTACAGAATCTTTATGTCCCTGTTAGGTTGAAAGGAAATAGTAAAAAATTGGAAAGAGCCATGGTTTTCAAGGGAAAATTGGACACTTGTTTCGAAAAAAAAGAGAGATATCTACAATAATTATAGGAGGCATGGAGTAAATGAGGTGCTAGAGGAGTATAAAGAATGTAAAAAGAATCTTAAGAAAGAAATTAGGAAGGCTAAAAGAAGATATGAGGTTGCTTTGGCAAGAAAGGTGAAAATAAACCCAAAGGGTTTCTACAGCTATATTTAATAGCAAAAGGATAACGAGGGATAAAATTGGACCATTAGAGAACCAGAATGGACAGCTATCTGCAGAGCCAAAAGAGATGGGGGAGATATTGAACAATTTCTTTTCTTCGGTATTCACCAAGGAGAAGGATATTGAACTCGGTGAGTTAAGGGGAAAGAGTAGAGTAGCTATGGAAACTATGAGATTCAAAGAGGAGGAAGTACTGACACTTTTGAAAAATATAAAAGTGGATAAGTCTCCAGGTCCTGACAGGATATTCCCTAGGACATTGAGGGAAGTTAGTGTAGAAATAGCAGGAGCTATGACAGAAATATTTCAAATGTCATTAGAAACGGGAATAGTGCCAGAGGATTGGCACTACATACTGCGCATGTTGTTCCATTGTTTAAAAAGGGTTCAAAGAATAAACCTAGCAATTATAGACCTATTAGTTTGACGTCAATGGAAAGGATACTTAGAGATAATATATATAAGCATCTGGATAAACAGGGTCTGATCAGGAACAGTCAACATGGATTTGTGCCTGGAAGGTCATGTTTGACAAACCTTCTTGAATTTTTTGAAGCGGTAACTAGGGAAATTGATGAGGGTAAAGCAGTGGATGTTGTCTATATGGATTTCAGTAATGCCTTTGACAAGGTTCCCCATGGAAGGTTGGTTAAGAAGGTTCAATCTTTGGGTGTTAATGGCGGAGTAGCAAGATGGATTCAACAGTGGCTGAATGGGAGATGTCAGAAAGTAATGGTGGATGGCTGTTTGTCAGGTTGGAAGCCGGTGACCAGTGGGGTGCCTCAGGGATCTGTGTTGGGTCCACTGTTGTTTGTCATGTACATCAATGATCTGGATGATGGGGTGGAAAATTGGATAAGTAAGTATGCAGATGATACTAAGATAGGTGGTGTTGTGGATAATGAAGTAGATTTTCAAAGTCTACAGAGAGATTTGGGCCATTTGGAAAAAGTGGGCTGAAAGATGGCAGATGGAGTTTAATGCTGATAAGTGTGAAGTGCTACATCTTGGCAGGACAAATCAAAATAGGACGTACATGGTAAATGGTAGGGAATTGAGGAATGCTGTGGAACAGAGGGGATCTAGGAATAACTGTGCATAGTCCCCTGAAGGTGGAATCGCATGTAGATAGGGTGGTAAAGAAAGCCTTTGGTGTGCTGGCCTTTATAAATCAGAGCATTGAATATAGGAGTAGGGAAGTAATGTTAAAATTGTACAAGGCATTGGTAAGACCAATTCTGGAGTATGGTGTACAATTTTGGTCGCCTAGTTATAGGAAGGATGTCAACAAAATAGAGAGATTACAGAGGAGATTTACTAGAATGTTGCCAGGGTTCCGGCAACTATGTTACAGAGAAAGGTTGAACAAGTTAGGTCTTTATTCTTTGGAGCGCAGAAGGTTAAGGGGGGACTTGATTGAGGTCTTTAAAATGATGAAAGGGATAGAGTTGATGTGGATACGTTTTTCCCATTGAGGGTAGGGAAGTTTCAAACAAGAGGGCATGACATGAGAATTAAGGGACAGAGGTTTCGGGGTAACGTGAGGGGGAACTTCTTTACTCAGAGGGTGGTGGCTGTGTGGAATCAGCTTCCAGCAGAAGTGGTGGAGGCAGGATCGATATTAACATTTAAGAGTAAAGTGGATAGGTATATGGATGTGAAGGGAATGGAGGGGTATGGTCTGAGTGCAGGTAGATGGGACTAGGGGAAAACAAATGGTCGGCACGGACTGGAAGGGCCGAGAGGGCCTGTTTCCGTGCTGTAATTGTTATATGGTTATATGGTTATATGGTTAAGGGCTTCTGCTCGATTGGGAGTTGAAGCTGATCTAGCCGCTCTTTCAATAGAAGCGGATGCCTTGAAGAAGAAACATGAGATTGAGCAAGAAGAAGAAGAGATGAGGCGACAAAAGGAAGAGATGATGTGACGAAAGGGTGGTGGAAAAGAACAGCTGGAACTAGACACAAAGATGGCGGTGGTCAAATCAAAGAAGGAGATATTGGAAAATGTGGGTTCAAGATCCAATTTTAGAGCATCAAAGACGATGAACTCTGGTTTGAGAGGAAAAACTGCTCCAAGTGAGTAAGCAGTTGGATCAATTCCACAATCGAGGACCACCGGATTTTGCGGCTTTGAACACCCATTGGGGCAATATGGGGCCGGTAAAACTTCATCTCAGCCAATGGGTGCTCGACCGCAACAAACTATTTATCTGGCCACTGGAGAGGCTCGGGACAAACCAACAGCTGAGTCCGCCTTTTCGAGGTCTGATATACAGGCTTGAGCAAGCCAATATGAGCCACAGAGGCCTGTCTATCGTCCGTTGGCACCAAGCCAAGGTTATCAGGATGGATTATTGGCATGGGCGAATAGGCAAGCTGAATTCATAGCTCAACAAAACCCCACTTTCATTCTACCACCAGTAGAAATTCCCACATATGATGGAGATCTTTTGCGGTATGAAGCTTTCATAAGGGCATTAGATGAAGTATTAGAAACAAAAATTACGGATGAAAAAGAGCGGTTACGGAAGTTGTCAAAATGAGCCTGACAGCCAAGGCTATAAAGAGGCAAGAAGGTTACTTAAATAACGTTTTGGTAATGAACAAAGGATTGCTAACGCATACATGGAGAAGGCCCATGCTTGGAAAGAAATCAAGCCAGAAGTTGGGGAAGCATTGTGTAATTATGCAATATTCTTAGAGGTTGTTGCAGCTCGATGAAAAATCTCAGCCACATGGAGGAAATGCATCTTGCAAGTAATACTAGAGTCATCATTAGTAAGCTGCCCAGAAGACTGAGAGAAAAGTGGCGAGATGAAGCAGGCCAAATATGGGATGAGAGGAATTGAGTAGCCATGCTACCAGATATGGTGGATTTCTTGGAAAAGCAAGTACGGTACATGTTAGAGCCACACCACGGGACTATTGAAGATCATAAACCAATTGCAACTTACAAAGGTTTTCCTTTACTAAAGCTGAAGAAAGATCAGGACCTAAGAGAGGCAGTTTTGATACTACTATAATACCTGTGGAAACGACAGGTGGAATGAAAGGAGATGTATCTACTATCAAGCAAATAGGATTTTGTTTGTTATGTGATGAAGTTGGTCACACCATAAGATGGTGTGGAAGATTCAATAAGAAAGAATATAAAGAAAATGTGGATTTCTTGAAAGAGAAGAGAATCGGTTTTGGATGTTTGAAAAAAGGACACATGGTGAGAGACTGTAGGAGTCCTATAATTTGTGATAAGTGCAAGCAATATCATCCTGAACTGTAAAGAAGCCACCAGAGCAAATAGAAGAGAAGGAACCGGAACAAGTAGAAGAAAAGCTATCAGAGCAAATAGAGGAGAAGGATCCAGAGCAAACAGCACAGACGGAGAAGCCAGCTACTAGTGATGCTGTTACCTCGTCTCAAGTAACTGCTCATATTGTGGCTGGGGTTGAAGCCTGTATCTTCTCTATCTTACCAGTACAGGTAAGGAATAGCAAGACGAATATAGTGTTGCAAATATATGCATTTTAGGATCACGGAAGATCGGCTACCTTTTGCACAGAAAACCTGACGAGAAGGCTGAACATCACAGGACAAGAAACTAAGATTCGATTGTGTACCATGAATGAAGATAAAGAGAGCATGATTCATTACATTACAAGTATGGAGATATCCAGTCTGGATGAAGATAATTTTATACCGATATGTGAAGTGTTTACACATGAAACCATGCCTGTTGGTCGTCAAAATATACCCAGATGTGAGGACTTGAAAGAATGGCCTTACCTGAAGGATGTCAAAATACCTAAAACAAATTCTGATGTTGACCTACTTATCGGGACAAATGTTTTGAAGGCATTGGAACCTATATAGATTGTGAGGAGCCAAGGTGATGGACCGTATGCTGTGAAAACCCAACTTGGATGGGTTATCTATGGCTCCTTGAGAAGGAACAATGGAAACGAGAGCCAGAAGAACTAAGGTAGACAAAAATGCTGGTGACTCAGAAACTCAGCGGGTGAGGCAGCATCTATGGAGCAAAGGAAATAGGCAACGTTTCGGGCTGAAACCCTGCCATTGCTGTTAATCAAATATCTACTGGTAAATTAGGAAAGCTGGTGATGAAGCAATACAATCATGACTTCACTGAAAGTACCAATGAGGAATCTGAAGAATACCGGATGAATGTACATCTCTTTGGAGCAGTGTCATCAGCAAGTTGTGCGAACTTTACTTTAAAAAAGACCACGGAGGACAATAAAGTTCACTTTCCAGAGGAAGCAATAATTACTTTGAAAAATAATTTCTACGTGGCTGATTGTTTAAAATCTATGTCTACTGAGCAGGAAGCAATTCAAATGGTAAAACATCTGACTTCCCTCTGCAATAAGGGAGGATTCACGCTTATCAAGTGGATCAACAACAATTGTGATGTATTGGAAAGCATTCCACCAGATGATAGAGCCAAAGAAACCAGAGAGTTGGATTTGGACAAAGACAATTTGCCAATGGAAAGAGCATTGGGAGCTACTAATGTTTCACAATTGAAATATGTTAACACAAAAGAAAATCCTGTGGATCAAGTTTCTAAAGCGAAAAGAGATGGATCAATGATCTAGAGCAGTGGTTCTCAATCTTGTTTGCCCCATGCACCCCTTTCACCATATGTCAGAATGTCATTCCCCCCCATCCTTTCCAAGATTGTCTGCCTCAAAAAGTGCATTCCAAATAATATGCATATAATACTGAAAATCCTTTATTTCTAACAGTTTGAGTTTGCTAATCTGTGGTCCCAATTCCCCCCCAGAAAACCTGAAATCCCCCCCCCCCCACCCCGGGGGAATTCCCCCCAGTTGAGAACCCCTGATCTAGAGTCTCTCTGTAAGCCAGACAGAGAATGGCCAAAGCTTGAGCTGGGATTTGAAATCTTTACTAATGAACTAATCTTTACTGGCTCCTCACTTCATGCGAATGGTATGTTAGCTTTCATAGCAAAAGGATTTGAGTACAGGAGCAGGGAGGTTCTACTTCAGTTGTACAGGGTCTTGGTGAGACCACACCTGGAGTATTGCGTGCAGTTTTGGTCTCCAAATCTGAGGAAGGACATTATTGCCATAGAGGGAGTGCAGAGAAGGTTCACCAGACTGATTCCTGGGATGTCAGGACTGTCTTATGAAGAAAGACTGGATAGACTCGGTTTATACTCTCTGGAATTTAGGAGATTAAGAGGGGATCTTATAGAAACTTACAAAATTCTTAAGGGGTTGGACAGGCTAGATGCAGGAAGATTGTTCCCGATGTTGGGGAAGTCCAGGACAAGGGGTCACAGCTTAAGGATAAGGGGGAAATCCTTTAAGACCGAGATGAGAAAGACTTTTTTCACACAGAGAGTGGTGAGTCTCTGGAACTCTCTGCCACAGAGGGTAGTTGAGGCCAGTTCATTGGCTATATTTAAGAGTGAGTTGGATGTGGCCCTTGTGGCTAAGGGGATCAGAGGGTATGGAGAGAAGGCAGGTACGGGATACTGAGTTGGATGATCAGCCATGATCATATTGAATGGCGGTGCAGGCTCGAAGGGCTGAATGGCCTACTCCTGCACCTAATTTCTATGAACCGGAAATTAAACCAAACCGAACGATGAACATTATTGCTAAAAATCCTGTTATGCTCTCGAAGGATTTTCACACTTCAACATTACTGTTACAACACATCCATGGGTTGATCATACATGGATGAAGAAGTTTCATGCTATCAAAGCTTTGGAATTTTATGTTTTGGACTATATACTGGGTGTCATGCCTGATGTTAAGAGTTTTGTGCAATGGTATGATTTTAAACTAAAAAAACTGTGTTTTAATAAGACTAATAATCAAGTTATGCTTGCTTCTAGAAAGCAAAGGTGAAGATGGAAGAGTCGCTGAAGAATTCTGAATGCGGATATATAATGCATGCTATTTTTTGCTTTTTGCGTTTTTGCTTATGTTAAGTCTTCATGGCTACTTTTTTGATGTTTATTAATAATTGCTTTGTTATATACTCGGAACAATTAGGGGACCATATGTAGTGGCCATTTGGCTTTATTTTGTGTGTCATTAATACAAAGATTAATCGAGAACTTACCGTTTTAAGTTTGATCTTTATTTTATGAGAAGTTGGAGTGAGAGACTACGTGAAGAACCCGCCAGCCCGCATGCACGTCAATCTTCAGAGCAACTGTATAAAACCACAGACCACTTGCACCAAATTAAACTATAGAAAGATTAATAATGCTTGACTTACTGAATGATCTTTATGAGATTCAGGGTTAGGAGTAGTCTCTCACTACAACTTCTCATAACATAAAGATCAAACTTTAAATGGTAAGTTCTCGTTTAATCTTTCTATTTTATATCAAAGTCTTGTGAAGAGACGAAGTTCTGTGGTTTCATGCAGTAAACTAATCTGTATGTGAACACACTACACAGATAAATCATAAATGGTTGAAAAAAACCCATAGGCTATTCAAACATGATGCTAATTTTACATACATGTATATCGCCCGTAACAGAACCAATGTCCCATTACATCGGGGTTAGACAAATGTCTTAATTAATACAACCCAGAATTCTAACTGCAAATTGTCCAGATCTGTTAATCGGTTTATATAAAACCTCCGAAGCATTTGCGTTCATCGGACCATCCTGCTGTTGCAAGAATGCGATCAAGAGGAACCTCCAAGCACTAGGTACAATGATAAAGCACTGCGAGCAGTGTTAATAGTGCTATAACCTAGACGCTTCTCAAAAAACAAAACTGCAAGAAATTCCAAACATCAGCTACTTCTGCCTTAAAGTAGGGTCTCGACCCGAAACGTCGCCTATCTCCTTCGCTCCTTAGATGCTGCTGCACCCGCTGAGTTTCTCCAGCTTTTTGTGTACCTACTATAATTCATGTTGCCTTGTCTTGAATTATCTTTAGAGGCATCTTCCAATATTTATACCCCGTGCATGCCTCTACATTATTCTGTTTCTTATCTGTGGGTAGGGTCACAGACATATCTGCAGAGTTTATGACAAAACCTAGATATGTAATAGATTTTGTCGGCTCCAGTATGGATTTTCCGGGATGAATAACAAATCCTAAATATTCTAGGAATGCCTTTGTTGCTGAAACAGCTAACTCTGTGTCACATGATCTCTTCCCTACAATGAGCATGTCATCTAAAACCCCACGATAAAATGCCCTTTAGATCTGAGTAGGACAACATTGGCTTTAGAATCTTTGTAAATAGGCTAGGCTGAACTCAACCCCTTAGGTAGTGCCTAAAATTGCCACAACTGGCCTTGCCAGATACCCTACAGATATCGTGTGGCTCTCGTGTATTGGTACTGAATACTACGTATTTTCAAGATCGATTGAGGCCATAAAGCAATCCTCTGTAATCAGCTATTTTGCTGAATGAAAAAATATCCATCTAAAATTGGGTATATATGACTTCCCGTGACGCCATGTTACAGTAACAGACGCAGCACCTAGCTCCGCTCCCGGAAATTTGCGATTTTCCGCGTTAAAATCAAATCTACTGGTCGGGACTGATTTAAAAAACTCACCGGAGCTCTTGGACATCGCGCTGCTGACGTCATCAGTAAGCGCTGTGAATTTAACGGAGGTTTAAAGCATTTTAAATGTAAAATTCGTCCACTGGTCAGAGTCCTCAAAGAACAGTGAACTTTTAAACACATACATAAAAAATACCAATATAACAGATGTTTGGAGGATCGCGAATCCGACCGGCAGGGAATACCCGTTTTATTCAATGGTACACAAAACATATTCATGTATAGATTATTTCCTGGTGGACACAAAATTAATCCCGTATACTTCGAACCCAAAATACCTTACCAACACGATCTCAGATCACTCCCCGCTAACTTTCTTTTTAAAACTGGAAGGAATGCCTAAGAACAACTCGTTTTGGAGGTATAATCCTCAAATTTTAAAAGACCCACAAGGGAGTATATATTTAAAACAACAAATGGAAAAACACCAGGACATGACGGATTTAGTAACAAATTTTATAAAAGTTTTTACGACGTAATTATACCACGTTTACAGAAAATGTATACATATGCCTTTAAAGAACAAACATTAGCTGAAACACTAGCAGAATCAACGATTACATTAATACTTAAAAAAGACAAAGATACAGAAGAACCCGGATCATATAGAGCTATTGCGTTGTTAAATACAGATGAAAAAATATTAGCGAAAATATTAGCTAGAAGATTAAGTAAGTATGTTAGTAAATTAATAAATATGGATCAAACAGGGTTTATCCCTAAGAGACAATCATCTAATAATCTGAGGCGTCTGCTCAACATAATGCATTCACACCAAACTGAAGAACAAGAATTATCAATTATTTTGTTGGATGTAGAAAAAGCATTCGATCAAGTGTAATGGGATTACATGGTAAAAGTATTGCAAAAATTCCAAATGGGAGAGAATTTCATCCTGTGGATTAAATTATTATATAATAAGCCTATAGCTAGAATATTAACTAATAACATTTTATCTACGAAATTCCAGTTATCAAGGGGTAATAGACAAGGATGTTCACTATCACCGCTGTTATTTGCTCTTATAATTGTACCCCCAGCAGAAAGAATTAGAGCACATCTGAATATCCACGGCTATAATACAAAATTTTCAAATAATAAAATATCTTTATATGTTGATGATGTACTATTGTACATCACAAACCCCATACCACTATACCAAACATATTAAACTTAATTGAGGATTTTAGATTGTTCTCAGGATACAGAATAAACTGGAACAAAAGTGAAATTATGTCAATAAAACCGAAAGACTCAACACACCTCTTAAAATTCCCCTTTAAAATAGCTACAGAAAAATTTAAATACTTGGGTATTGAAATTACCAGAAAATATCAAGACATGTGTAAAGCAAATTATAATCCTTTACTTAACAAATTAAATAATTTAATTAAATTCTGGAAAATGCTTCCGATGTCTTTAATAGGTTGAATCAATGTTATAAAAATGAT
Organism: Okamejei kenojei; assembly: GCA_035221665.1. Classification (NCBI taxonomy): domain Eukaryota; kingdom Metazoa; phylum Chordata; class Chondrichthyes; order Rajiformes; family Rajidae; genus Okamejei; species Okamejei kenojei. The sequence continues at coordinate 41,698,236 of CM069134.1, forward strand.
TTTTTTACCACAAATTCTATACCCCCACTGAATCTGAAGATACTGCTATTCGAACAGCGGCCCCCCCATGTGGCAACGGGGAGGAAATGGACCCCATCAGAAGCCGTTCAGAGTGCTAAGTCTGCTCTTCATTTCCGGGATATGGTTGGCCAAGTCCAACACGAGAGAGCCGGGCTCGGGCTCGTCCCAAAAGCTCCTCAATGGCACAAGGCAAAATCAGTGCAGAAAAGATGGCTCATGGTGGAGGAGGTGAGGAGACGGGCGGAGGCAGAGCGACACGCCAAGGCCGTCTCAATGGCTAAGCAAGGCCAATGGACTAACTGGGAGAGCCTGGAAAAGAGGAAACTAAGCTGGTGTGAAATCTGGCAAATGGAAGGAACTCGGCTACGTTTTGTCATCAGAGCCACTTATGATGTTCTACCATCACCGCAGAACCTGAAGCAGTGGTTCGGAGAAGACCCAACTTGCTCCCTTTGCCAAGCACCTGGATCACTAAGGCACATTTTAACAGGATGCACTATGAGCCTCGGCCAAGGGCGTTACACTTGGCGGTATAACCAAGTTCTCAAACAGCTGTCATCAATCCTTGAACAGAGGCGAATGACCACAAATGCTTCCCCACCAACATCGGCAGGAAATGTCCACTTCACAACATTTGTACCTGCAGGCCAACCCAAGCAGAGCACCAGATAACGTCAATGGATGCAAGCATTCTGCAGCCTGCTCGGGATTGGAAAATGGAAGTGGACTTAGAAAAAAGGCTTGTTGGACTTCCGGTGGCGCTATGGAGGACTAGAAGGCAACGTCAACTACCTCCGTGAAAAAACGAGGAAAAACCGGGGAGAAAACGGGGAGAAAACCTACCTGCTGCTGCTGCTGCTGCTTCTGCATCTGCTGTTTCTGCACCGGCTGCCGTGAGTGATGTCATCAGGCGTGCGACCCGTAATGGCAACACAGCGCAGCCCACCAGAGAAATTCAAACTCCGGTATCCAAGGAAAATAGCTGAGCAAGAACAAGGCCCGACTGACCGGTATCCAAGGAAAATAGCTGAACAAGAACAAGGCCCGACTGAAGCCTCGGCCTCAGGTAGGACACAATCCCTAGAAGATGTGTCAAAAAAACGGAAAAAAAATTGGAATTGGAAGAACTTAAAATTTTTTTTGTGCAAGAAATGGCAGAATTAAAAAAAGAAATGAAGTTGGAATTAAAGATGGAATTGGAAAAAATGAATTTTATGGAAGAAATGAAGAAAATCAAGATGGAGATGAAGGAGTTAAAGTCTGAAATCAATCTTTCGACTACGGAATTATCAGACATGCCGTGAAAGGAAATTACAGAAGTAGTGACGGAACAATTTGCAAGTATAATGGAAGAGTTGAATGAAAAAATTGAAAAAAAGGTGGAATTGGAAATGGAACCTGTGCTGGAAGAAATTACGGTACAATCAACATCCATAAAAAACCTTGAAGAACTAGTCGAAATAAGTACTCAGACTACGAAAACACTCGTCAAAGAAAATCAACGATTATCTGACTTACTGGGCAAAATTACTGATAAGTGTACAGAGCTGGAAGGACGCCAGAGATGGCAGAACCTAAGGATCGTGGGTATTCGAGAAGGGAGAGAAAAGAATCAAGATACCCGAGAGTTTACTGCAAACTTACTACAAAAGGTTTTATCTCTGGAACAAAAGCCTTTGCTAGCCCGAGCACACAGAGTAATGAGACGTTACACAAAGCAAGATGCTCCTCCAAGACAAATGATAGTAAAAGCCCAGTATGGTTACGTTTTGGAAGATATGATGAATAAAGTTGTAAAAAGTAGAAATCTTAAATATGAAGAAGATTCGATCAGCATTTACCGAGACTATCCAGCAGAGGTCTCCAAGAAACGAAATGCGTTTAAAGAGACCAAAAGAATTTTGAGGGAAGTGAAGAATCTGAAGTACAGTCTGAGATATCCAGCCACACTGAGAATCACCTACAATCAGGAAGAACATTATTTTTAAAATCCAGAGGACGCATTGAGTTTTGCCCAAGGGATTAAGGAGCGAGAAGTAGACTGAATGAAATCTTCAAAGATGAATTAAACGAACAATTAAACACTTTCAAGATTGGTTGAAGATTGTAATAGACTATGGACTTGTTTCATCTAAAGAAGACGGAGAAGGAGGCGGATGGGATGTTCGAGGAGATACGGATCGAAGACTATTCCATGGATACTAATAATTAGAATACTAACACTACTAATGTTAATAATTAACATATATTAACATATAAAAACATATATTAAATTTAATACACTGGTATCATTATTAATTAGAGCTAATAACTGCTAATTATTGATTAATAATTAATTATAGCCGACTAACTTAGAATTAAGTAAATAGTAAATATAAATATACAAAATATAAACTTTGACTTCATTTATCCCCCCTGGTACTTTTTATTTCTTTTTTCTTTTTTATTTTTTCTATAAGTTGGGTTTTTTTTAATTTTTTATATATTCTTATTATTATAGTTTGTAATAAGCATTAAGTATATATATTAGTATATACTTGACTATGAACTTTGTACACATCATAGTTTAATATCCCCGGTTTAAATAATATTTTTTTTATGGAATAATAATTTTAGTGAATTATGGAGATGGATAAGTATCTAACATTCACTACGGAAGTCTTTAGATTGCTAGCCATGTTAGTATGGCTAACACTAACTACACTAATACTAGATGTAGTTTTTTCTTTCTTTGCGCACCCTGCTAATCTCTCAATCTATCCCTTTTTTAATATTATTTCTTGTTATTATTATTTTACATTTGAGTGGAATTATAAATTAATGCAAAGGAGATATATATGTGAGAGAAACTCAAGGGTCGAACTGAACCATTTGCTCTATTATATATCCCTTTAGATAAAAGATGCAAGACTTACATATGAATATGGGGAATGGAGGAATAACGTTTTGTAGTTGGAATGTTAAAGGTATTAACGAACCAATTAAGAGGGGTAAAGTATTAACACGTTTAAGAGCACTTAAAATAGATGTGGCATTTATCCAAGAGACACATTTAAAAAAAGAGGCAGAACATAGATTAAAGGCTAAATGGATTGATAAAGTCTATCATTCTTCTTTCACACACAAATCTAGAGGTGTAGCAATATTAATTCGTAAAGGCACTGCATTTAAACATACTTCAACAATAACTGATAGTGACGGTAGATATATTATTGTAATAACAATTAACAATTACAGTAATAGGAGAATTATACACACAAAAAATGATTTTTGTCAATGTATATGGCCCAAATTTTGATAGTCCGCTGTTTTAAAAAAATATATTTAATACCATCCCGGAATTATCACAACACAATCTAATAGAGGAGATTTAAATTGTACACTAGATCCTTATTTGGATAGATCATCAAAACAACGGAAACTTAAATCGCACTCCAGTGAGTTAATAAATGCATATATAGACACTAGTAATATTAAAGATGTTTGGAGATTGCAAAAACCAACAGGACGAGAATACTCATTTTACTCACCTGTGCATAAAACTTATTCAAGAATAGATTATTTTCTGGTAGATTTAAAACTCATTCCACTTACGTATAATTCAAAATATCATAATATTATAATTTCAGATCATGCACCTTTAACTTTTAAGATGAAAATAACTGGTAAAATGGAAAAACAAGGTCAATGGAGATTTAACCCACAAATTTTAAAAGACAAAATAACTCAAGAATATATCACAAAACAGATCAAGATTTTCTTTGAAATAAACGATACGCCAAAAATATCTTCGTCCCTTTTATGGGCAACTTTTAAAGCATATGTTTGGGGAATTATGATATCTTCTCAAGCAATTTATAATAAAGAGAATCGGAAGGTACACCAGGCATTGGAAAGGGAGATCAAACAGTTAGATACAGAGAACGCTGTTAATCCAACCATGATAAAACATAATAAAATCTTTGCATTGAAATATAAATTAAATAAAATACAGTCAGACCAAGTTGTAAAACTATACCAATATACTAAACAAATACAATTTGAATTTGATGACAAACCACATAAATTATTGGCTCGTCAATTAAGAAAATTGGAAGGAGAAAAATTAATCTATAGGATTAAATCAGATAAAGGGGAATTACTAGTACAAACTAAAGATATAAACAAGAGATTTTTGCAATATTATAAAAAATTATATTCAGCTAAAACAAAAGAAAATCGGATAGGAGTAGAAACATTCTTAAAAAATTGTAATCTAAAAGGACTGGATTTAGAAGATAGAGAATTATTAAACGTTGAAATAACTAAAAAAGAAATTGAAGAAGCAATTAGATCATTAAAAAATGGTAAAACTCCAGGACCAGATGGTATTGGAGCAGAATTTTATAAAATATTTTATGATATGATAGCTCCACGTTTGAAGACACCATATGAACACATTTATGCACAACAGAAATTACCAGAAACATTAAATGAATCTATTATAACCCATATACCTAAATTAGATAAAAATCTTGATGATCCAGGGTCATATGGGCTGTATCTCTTTTAAATACTGATCAAAAAATATTAACCAAAATACTAGCACAAAGACTAAACACAGTGATTAATAAACTAATTCATTCAGATCAAACAGGATTTTACCAAAACGATACTCCTCAAACAACCTGAGAAGATTATTTAATATTATATACTCGAAAAGAAACATTAATAAGGATTTATCAATTATTTAGTTGGACGCAGAGAAAGCTTTTGATCAGATTGAATGGTCTTATTTATTTTCGGTTATGGAATTTTTTCAGTTGGGGGAGAAGTTTATAACATGGATTCAATTACTATATACCAAGCCAACAGCTAGAATATTAATAAACCAAATGTTAACAACTAAATTTAACTTATTCCAAAGCTGCAGACAAGGTTGCCCTTTATCTCCACTACTGTTTGCTCTTGCAATAGAACCACTAGCAAAATCTGTGAGATTGCATCGTGAAATATACGGGTATGAAACTAAAGAAACTGAAAATAAAATCTCTTTATACGCAGATGATGTATTACTTTATATTACAAAGCCGGAAATTAGTATTCCTAACTTATTAGATTTACTAACTCAATTTGGATTGTTTTCAGGATATAGAATTAATTGGAATAAAAGTGAACATGCCAATAATGGGAAATAACTTACATATATTACAACAATATCCTTTTAAGATTGCAAATGAAAAAATCAAATATCTTGGAATTTATGTAACAAAAAGATTCTTTATTTAAATCTAATTTCCCACCCTTATTGAATAAACTACTTAAGAATATCCAATATTGGAAAACATTACCTATCTCAATGCTAGGTAAGATTAATGCGATAAAAATTATTTTTCTTCCACAATTATTATACTTGTTTCAAATGATCCCGATATATCTTACTAAAAATTTTTTTTGAGAAAGTGGACTCTATAGTTACCAATTTTATTTGGGATTATAAGAACCTTAGAATAATTAAAAAGCATTTATGTAAATCAAAAATTAATGGAGGTTTTGCATTGCCTAATTTTATGTTTTATTATTGGGCAGTTAATATAAAAAATATGAATTTCTGGTTGGAAGAACTAGATAAACAACCAAATTGGTTAAAAATAGAAAAGGAAGACTGTTCACCTTTCGAAATTAGCTCAATTTTATTTGCTAACATTACAATACATAAGAAAATTTATAGAGGAAACCCAATAATAGAAAGTGGTATACGTATTTGGAAACAATTAAAAAAAACATTAAAATAGTAAGATTAAACGAGAACTTACCAGTTTGAAGTTTGATCTTTATTTTATGAGGAGTAACGATGGGAGATTACGTGAAGAAGCCCCGCCTGGCGCTAGAACGGCATACTTCAAAGCAGCGGCATGAAAACCACAGAACATAATAGCCGGAGTAAGATAGTAAGGCTTCTCATAGATTTAGAACTACCAGATGATCATTTATTTAATGAGGGTGGGGAGTGGAGGGCACGTAATCCCTCATCGTTACTCCTCATAAAATAAAGATCAAACTTCAAACTGGTAAGTTCTCGTTTAATCTTACTATTTTACTTCGGAGTCACGTGAGTGACTACGTGAAGATTTTGAAGCTTCTGTGTTTTCCATGTCGTAGAATTCTTCCATACGACAGTCCGGCTAGGTCAACACATACATGAGTAAAAACCTTTTACCAGACCAGTTTCAGTTCTTTCCATAAATCCTTTAATGATAACATAACATATAATAACCCCTTTTTTACATCTGGGGAAACCATTACAAAGTGATAAAAGATATAAGTGATAACATAATCAATAATATCAATTGATAGTGAAACAAAGCAGGTGATTATAGTGAACCCAACACCGCGTGTCCAAAGCCTGTCATTGTGTGAACAGGTTTATTGTAGAACTTTGAAAAAGTTTCTTCTTTACACCACCCTGCGGTTTCTAAAATATGTTCGAGTGGCACGTCCTGTAACTTCGCCACGGACGTAGCTGCTGCCCTGGTGGAGTGAGATTTGAACACATCAGTGTCTACTCCTGCTAAAAGTAACACCTGTTTTAACCACCTCGAAATTGTTTGCACTGAAGCTTTTGTGTGTGGTTTCTTATGCGTAATCATTAATGTTTTTTCATTACCTCGAAGAGTTTTGGTAATTTTTATATATTGGTTCAAATTTTTAACTACACACAATGTTGGATCAATAGGGTAAGCTTGAAACGTTACCTTTGCTCCAGTTCTTCCTGGTCTGCTTTGTTTGATCAGATCGTAAACATAAAACACAATGTTATCTGTAGCCACATGCATACAGTCTAAACGTAGCAATTGTAATGTTTGCACCCTTTGAGCTGAAACCAATGCCATTAACATTACTAATTTAAATGTTAACTTTTCCAATGATAAAACTTCGATTGGAGTCCATTGCCTGAGTAGAGTAAGTACAATGCTGACATCCCAAATTTCTGTTATATCTTGGTTTGGGTGGATTTTTGTTAAAGATTCCTTTCATAAATCTTGATATTAATGGATGTGATCCAATTGATTTTTGATCAGAGATTTGTCCTAAATAGGATGACAATGCACTACGTGCACTATTAATAGCACTATAACTTAAGTGCTGTTCAAAATGCAGCTCGGCAAGGAACTCCAATATGTTTGCAATGTTCACAGTATGATAGGATATATTTGATTGTCTACAAAATTTTTCCCATTTCTTTATATGTGTCATATATTGTCTCTGGGTGCTATCTCGCCATGATGCGACTATAATATCCATAGTCCTATCCGACAATCCAAGCTCTTGTAGTGGCCTGGTCAAAACCTGCAGATTAACAAATTCATATAAGCATGTACTGGATGAATTTCTTTGGTCACCGGTTTTATTAACAAATCACTACTGCTAGGAATTGACATATATGGTTCTTTAATCATGTTTAACATCAATGGGAACCATGGTTGTGTCGGCCAATTTGGAATCACCAATAATCCCGTGGCAGAATCTTGTTCTATTTTCTTCAGACATTGCTGAACCAGAGCAAATGGCGGAAAAGCATAAAAGAACATATTCCCCAATGCAGTGAAAATGCATCTACTGCTACTGCATCTGGATCTGGTTCCCAAGACACATATTTAGGTAATTGATGATTTTAATCTTGATGCAATAGATCAATGTCTGGTAACCCATATTGAATCACAATTTTACTGAAAATTACTGGGTTCAACATCCATTCTGTGTTATCTTTAAGCACCCTTGATCTATTGTCTGCCACCACATTGTATTTACCTAGGATATAATTCGCCGAAATACAAATTTGGTGCTCAATACACCACTGCCATATCTGATTGACCAGACAATCACATGATACTGATCTGACTCCCCCCATGTGATTAATATATGCAACAGCTGTTGTATTGTCTAATTGTATTAGTACATGCAGATTCTTTTTTGTAGAACAATAGGCTTTTAATCCATAAAATGCCCCCAATAACTCTACATAGTTAATACCATATGTTTGGAGAAACATTTCCTCTTGGACAGTCCATCTGCCCCCACAGCTGGTAAATGAATCTGTCGCCCCCCATCCGAGAGCACTAGCATCTGTTTGTAAAATTACTTCAGGCTGTTGTATCACAATGTTTTTAGCAGCTTGTGGGACATTTTCAATCCACCATTGCAATTCCAATAAGGCATTTTTTGTTAATTGCATAGGCCTATCAAAATGGCCTGCTCTCTTTTTTAGAGCTTTTATTTTGTCTCTTTGCAGGTTTTGGTAATGTAATGGACCAAATTCCACTGCAGGAAATGCTGCTACTAATTTCCCAATAACTTTTGCTACTTCCCGGATGGAGGGATAAGGTTTGTGCATAAGACCCCTGCAGGTCATTATAATATCATCAATCTTATCTGTTGGCAAAGTTACTAACATAGTAACTGAGTTGATCACAAACCCCAAATAGTTAATTGACTGTGTTGGCTGCAGCTGGGATTTAATTGGATGAATCAAGAACCCTAATTTCTCAAATAAGGTTTTAGTTGCTGAAACTAATTTTTCAGCTGATTCCTGATTACAATTGATGATTAAAATGTCATCCAGATAAGCCATAATGATGTGCTTTTGTGCTCTTAATTGTGCTAAAGCTGGTTTCAACAGCTTTGTAAAGAGCCTGGGAGCTGAACTTAACCCATTTGGTAAAGCTTTAAATTGCCACAGCTGTCCCAGCCAATTAAATTTTAAATATCTTCGAAAAAATTGGTGTATCGGTACTGAATAGTACGCGTCCTTTAAATCAATTGTGGCCATATAACAACCTGCTGACATCAAATGTCTTGTAGTATTGAATGTTTCCATCTTAAAATGTTTATACTCGACAAATGTATTAAAGTTTGTAAGGTCCAGAATAATTCTGCAACCACCATCTTTTTTACTTCTTGGAAATATATTTGATACAAATTGATGTTCATGTTCAACAGTTTTTTCAATAACACCTTTTTTAAACAATTTGTCAATTTCCACATTAATCTCTGCCTCTTCAATTGCAGAAAACATGAAACCATAAGCAGGTTTATTTTGTACCGGAGAGTTAACACCTTCTTTAAATGTTATAATAGCTCCTGAAACTGTTTGTAAAATAAACCGATCAGATGTGATGGCAAGCCACTCATCATAAAACATTTGTAATCTCCCTCCAACTGGAGATTCGTCCACAGTTTCTTTAGGAATTGAATAAATTTTTTGTACCTCTCCATATGAACGTGGCGGTCTCCTTCTCCCCGTATACGGGTGAACATTAGGCTGTGTCGGATGGTAATATTTTCTTATCATATTCTTGCCTCTGTCTCCGAAATCAAATCCCCTTCTTGACGAAAAATACCTTTTTTGTCCAAAAAAGAGAGGTCTCATGTGGCTAATAGATTTAGCCTCTTATTTCTCATTTCTCTTATTTGTTTAGGCAGGTTCTCTCCAAACAGATAACCAGGAGCTTGAACACCACTTGATCGACACAGACCTGCAAATCTTGGATGAAATATGGGCCGAATCGCAATTTTCCTCATACAATTAATTTCATAGAAGGAATTGCACAATAAGCCCAAAGTATCTTTTTGGATTTTAACCATTTCCGACCCTTCCATTTGCCTTCCATAGGCAGTAATGGCAGATGAAATCAGTTTGAGGATTCTTTGAAATCTTATTTCTTGTCCTCTCATGCCTGGAGACATAGGCGTCCATATAGACGGATTAACCGTAGGTACCTTCAATGAGGTGCAATTATCCGGTGTTTTATATAATCCTGCTGTTTCAACCATCACAGAATCTTGAAGTTGGTGAGATACCATATAGTTAATATTGGCAGCTAGGTTTTCTTCCATAGCCTCACCACTTCCTTCCGGTATAGCAAATTCTTTTGCCACATCAGGCACATCTGGCATTTTCTTTTTTATTCGTGGTGTGCACTCATAATCCACATCACCACTTGCAGGGTCTGACCTTTGCAGCCCTGATACACTTGGAATTATATCCAATGAGACTTCCTCCGCCCTTAATCCTGGGTCTGGAGTTTCAAATTCCCAATTTGGCACATAGCCATATTCTGGATATTCAAACCCCTCAGGGTCATTTTGGGAAACTTCTGGGTACTGTGACCCTTGTCTCATTATATTCTGGAGTACTTTCTCCATATGCTCCATTTTAAGCCATATAGCTTTATTATCCGGAGGACTTTCATTATCAGAGTCCCTCCGTGGTTTGTATTTCTGGAGAAATTATAGTCTCACTAATGGGTAAATCAACGGCCACCGGTATCGGAACAGGATCCGCACTAAACTCTTGTCCCGACTCTTTAGCTTCACCCCGGGACGATCTTTTTACCCGTGAAATTTTTCTTTGAGACTTCTCCATTTTTCCTTTTTTATTATCTGGCTAATCATTACGCCAGCGTGACTCTGATTTTACTTTCGCTTTTGCTGGTTCTACCAGCGTAGCGTCTTTTTTCCCAGAACGCCCCCTCTTTCCTTGCACTTACCTGCGGGTCCGTTCCGACCGCTGCGAGGAGCTGCGCTCTGCAGCTCTTGCTTCAGCCGTCAGCGTCGACGTAATGCCGTTCTAGCGCCAGGCGGGGCTTCTTCACGTAGTTACTCACGTGACTCCGAAGTAAAATTACAGAATACACCACTAGCTCTTCCAATTGTAAATAATATTACTTTTAAGCCTTCATTGATGGATAAAGGTTTTTTTTAAATGGAAGAACTATAGAATAAATAAGATGGGTGATCTCTACAGGGGAAGTTTATTTCTCTCATTTCAGGAATTACAACAAAATTATGGATTACACTCCAAAGAATATTTTAGATATCTACAAATTAGAGATTATGTTAAATCAAATACACCAGATTTTAGGAATAGAAAGACAGAAATTTTAGATGAATGTCTAAATAAACATCCGAATACAGAAAAATTAATATATATTTATAATATGTTACTGGAAAATGATTTACCAAATACAGAAAAATATAGACAAGCATGGGAAAATGAATTAGGTCAAGTAATTAGTAGAGAAGTATGGAATGAAAGTTTACAACATATACACCATTGCTCATTAAATGCCAGACATTCTTTGATACAATTTAAAGTTATACATAGATTACACTTCTCAAAATCCAAATTAAACAGAATTTTCTCAAATGTTTCCGCTATATGTGATAAATGTCAACAATTAGAAACTAATCTAACACATTCATTCACAAAATGTACAAAAATTACTAATTTTTGGACAGAAATTTTTAAGATAATCTCAAATGTAGTTAATGCAAATTTAATTCCAGACTCAAAATTAATTATATTGGGAATATTAGAAACGGATCAGATACTAACAACACAACAAATCATTTTTATTGGTTATAGTTTAATAATTGGTAAAAAATTAATACTAAGATTTTGGAAAGGTCCCATATCCCCTACAATCAAAATGTGGATTACAGAAATGTCGGAGACACTTCACCTGGAACGATTAAGACTTGGCCTAATGGACAGGTTAGATCAATTCAGAGGAATATGGTCTCCATTTATTGAATATTTAAAGGGTTAAGGTGGTCCGGTTCGAGGCCATGACTGAAGCCTGAATGAAGGAATAGATGAAGAATTATATACAATAGATCATGAATATATCTCCAATGAAGAATATCTTGCTTAATACTCCACTCATTTTATTTATCTCTTTCTTATTTCTTTTTCTTTTTATTACCTATCTTTATTTCCGACTGATATAAAATAAAAAAAAATAGAAGTATAAATAAGATTGACTGTAAATTTTAAAAATATTAAGAATGTATGTGACGAATAATATTTTCTTTTTTTTTTAAATTTTATATTATTTCTTCTTAATATGTAATTACTTCTAATAAAAATATTTTACAAAAAAAAAGAAAAAAAGCTTGTGTTTCCCCCAGACATTATGGTTACGACCCTCCGGCCAGACATGATCCTGTGGTCCACAACAGCCCTCTTGGCATATATTGTGGAATTGACAGTTCCATGGGAAGATGGTGTTGAAGAAGCTTATGAGAGGAAAAAAACCAAGTACTCTGAACTGGCAACTGAAGCTTCCCAGAATGGCTAAAAGACCAAGATTTTTCCTGTCGAAGTGGGATGCAGGGGATTTGTTGCTACATCTATGACCAGGCTATTAAAGAAAATTTGGGTAAGGGGTCGCTGCCTCCAACAAGCAATCAAATCATTATCAAATTCTGCGGAAAAAAACAGCAATTGGATTTGGATCAAAAGGAGAGACAACAATTGGGTTGCAAGATGAATACAGGAGGGTATGGAATTGAGGGGGGTGTAACTGGGACACCAGGTATCACCTTTTAGCCCTCTGGAGATGTTGTGGGCTTATCAATGAAACGTCAAAGAAGGAGGGTGCCCACCTGATGACCCCGATGATGTACCTACCCTACCTTTCACCACTTCAAACCCACTGCAAATAGCAAGAGTGCCGACTTATTACAGGGATTGAAACATCAAGTCCTATTAGCTCTACCTATTCCAATCAAATCCTATATACCTACCAAAAAAGTTTAAAAAAAAATTGGATTCAGACATTACATATTTTATATGGGATTATAAATCCCATAGAATACAAAGAACTCATTTGAATAAACCCAACGTATTAGGTGGATTAGCACTCCCTAACTTTAGGTACTATTATTGGTCAGTAAATATTAAAAATATGATTCAACTGCTGGACATCTCTGCCCAGCAGGTGGATTGGATTATAATGGAGAGAGAGGACTGCTCCCCGTGTAATATTGGAGCGATCCTCCTCTCACCAATGAAGTTGAATAACACAAACTATAACAGAAATCCAATTATACATAGTACAATTAGAACTTGGAAACAAATAAAACATAATTTAAAATTAAGAAATCTATCTCTCTTATCTCCAATAGTTAATAACCCTTCGTTTAAACCCTCCATTATAGACAAATCATTTACACAATGGGAAAGAATAGGAATTAAAACGCTAGGCGACTTGTATGAAACTGGAAAATTACTATAATTCCAACAATTACAACTAAAATATAATCTGGGAACCAATCAATATTTTAAATATTTTCAAATATGTGATTATCTGAAAAAATATACACAAGATTATTACAACATGCCATTAGATTTACTGGATGAAGCAATGAAGACAAAGGCCGAACTTAATATCATATTTATATAATATTCTTTAAAATGTAGAAATACCAACAAATGATGGTATTAGAAGAGACTGGGAACAAGAATTAGCTATTCAAATTTCAAAGGAGAGGTGGGATGAACATTTATTAAATGTGCACAAATGCTCGATTAATGTGAGACACACTTTAATCCAATTTCAAATTTTACACAGATTATACTATTCAAAAACCAAAATACGTAATTTTTTTCCCAACATATCACCTATCTGTGATAAATGCCAGTCTCAAGAAGCTACTATAGCGCATTAATTTATTTTTGTATAAAAATTAAAAAATTCTGGATTTAAATGTTTGAAATCTTTACAAAATTATTTAAAATAAAACTGATACTAAAAGCAGAATGGATTATCTTTGGAACAACGGAAGGTAGCCCTGAACTAAATGTGTTTCAAAAGAACCTATTTGATTACAGGTAAATAACTGGAAAAAAGCTTATTTTAAAATTTTGGAAAAGCGCTCCTATACCAACAATAAACATGCGGATTTCAATCATGTTTGAAACACCACACCTGGAAGATATGAGACTCCTCCTGGCAGGCAAATCAGATCACTTTTATCGGACGTGGTCTTCATTTATAGACTTACTACAAGTATAAGGTGCAATAGTACTTTAATAAGGCACCGGTGTCAGGACTTGGTAAAGGGGGATGAAAAGTATCAAGTTGGTATATTCCTTTTGCATGATGTTCATAACAGAGCAACTGTCTTTTTCTTTTTTCTTCTCTCTCTTTTTTCTTTTCTAGGGGCTATCTCTTAATTTCTTTCCTCTAATTCCTCGTCTAAAGGGTCTTTCTTCTTTCCTTTCGTCATGCTTCTACATTATCACTATTCACTTTCACTTTCTCTAATTTCTGAATTTCTATCCTTTCCTAATAGCTTTAAAAAATGAAGGGGTACAATAAATGTAATAATATATATGTGGCATGTATTAATGTAATTTACTGTACTACTAATTTAAAAAAATTAAATAAAATTAAAAAAAAAAAAAATTGGATATATTCCAAGCACGTGTTCAGACTAGCTAAATCCTAGAAAGATTCAGCATACTCCACTATTCTTCAAACTTGAGAAGATATTAGAAATATACCCCTCTTTTTGATGGGCAAACTGCTCAATCACACCCTATTTTTGTAGTTTCCTTATTTGAACTTGGATAGCCATAGTTTCCTCTTTAGAGCGAGCGTATGTACGTGAGTCTTGGCTTTACTTGCCATGGAGGAAATTGATCAGCTAGAAACTCAATTTTATAACCATTTGTGATTTATAAGCTGAAAGGATCAGAAGTTATCTGTCCCCACCTGTTTTTGAACACTCAATCTACCACCGACTTGAATATCGTCAACAGATCTCATGTGACTGATGGAAACATATTTGCATTCCTCAACGGCCCCCACCTCTTGGTCGCTTTGCTGTCCATGAAGAGACAGACGGTGACTGTAGGTGTGATCAAGGCAGTTTCTAAGAAAGAGCTTGCTATAAAAACCACCGAGGCTGCCAATAAAATAATAGGCAAAAGGTGATTATTACCACCAGCCACCAAGATCCAGCAACCCCGAGACTGACACCACCAAAATGGTCTTAGGGTCAACAGACCCTAGATTTTGCTCTGTCCCTTTGGCTCTGGCATCGTGGCCTGCTGGGGACCGATACTGAGTATGTGGAGTGCGCTGCCTCCACGGTGAGCACTGTGAACCTGCTCATAAAAAAGCCTCTGGCTTGATTTTAATTGTGTTGGCCTGATGTCTCAACCAGCCTCAGTATAGCGGTATGTGCCGCTAGCTTGGTAGTGAAGATATGCACACCGGTAGCCGGGAGTCTTACCCACAAAGGGTGTCTTACCACACCCACCGCAGCTTGAATTTTACTTGCTTGACTACAATTGAGCTCAAACTGTGCTTTACACAGAAGTGCTAAGGCATCTACTGCAAATCAGACAGCTGAGTTCCCTCTACCGACCTTGCAAAGGCCGTAATCCCTCTTGTGAGAAATCTCCGCTCACTGGAGTTTTAAGTCTTTTGACTTTGTTTTGCCATTTAGATTGCCTCAAATTCCCGATGTTGGGGAAGTCTAGGACAACGGGGTCATAGTTTAAGGATAAAGGGGAAATCTTTTAGGACGGAGATGAGAAAAACATTTTTCACACAGAGAGTGGTGAATCTCTGGAATTCTCTGCCACAGAAGATAGTTGAGGCCAGTTCATTGGCTATATTTAAGAGGGAGTTAGATGTGGCCCTTGTGGCTAAAGGGATCAGGGGGTATGGAGAGTAGGCAGGTAAGGGATACTGAGTTGGATGATCAGCCATGATCATATTGAATGGCAGTGCAGGCTCGAAGGGCCTACTCCTGCACCTACTTTCTATGTTTCTATGTTTCTATGTTAAATGGCTGCATTAACCTGCAGAACCTCTAGTGTCTGGCAGTTATCAGGACTAGCATACTTTCCAGCAGTGTCCTGCATGTTCGTCTCATTCAGCTGATGAGAAGTCAAGTAACCAATGCTACTTGCTAGTTCTTCCTCTAACAGTTCTCCTATCCCCGAGGGGATGGCAAATTTAGTCACTTAGACTTGAGTTGAAGCATATCATCCACTTATTGAGGGAATTCAAGTTCGCTGTTGACTTCCCCACAGTCAGAGTCTACCATGTAATACTCCTCAGAACACCCCTCCTCTGAGCGGTAGTTATCATAATGCAACCCTGAACCAGGTATTGCTGCCGCAGACATCTGTCTGGAACTACCTGTATCGGTTGCCAGTGTGCGGAGCACAATCCCTTCAACCAACCTATCAGTTCAGTTTTCCAGTTTTGAGAGCTGACAGATGATATCCTTAATGGATGATGAGGCAGTGCCTTCCTGAGCCCGGGTCGCCAACCTGCTCTTTTTCAGAGCTAGCGGAGGTTACTGTACAACCAATGCTGATAGTGTCTCCGAGCCCGGGTCGCCAAGCTGCTCCATTTCGGAGCTTTGAATGCAGACCTTACCTGCCAGCGTCTCTCCAACAACGTACACTCTATTCAGCTCCACGCTTCCAAACTGCTCCCTTTCGGAGCTTTAAACGGAGTTGCTGTGCAGGTCCCGCCTGCCAGTTACTCCGAGACCAGGCCGGGTCACCTGCTCCCTTCCGGAGATTCAACGATGATTGCTGTACCTGATTACCTGACGGAGCATTTCCAAATGCATCCGTATCTTGCGCCATGTGACGACGTATTTACGGGCATGCAGGCTGGCAGATCTTCACGTAAAACCCGGCAGAGGAACAACTCCAGGACTGTTTGGAGTCTGTAGACTGGGCAATGTTCAGGGACTCGGCAACGGACCTGAACGAATACGCCACAGTCGTTACAGACTTCATAAAGAAATGTGTGGAAGACTGCATCCCTACAAAAACCTTCCGAGTGTTTCCCAATGAGAAGCCTTGGATGAACTTTGAGATCTGCACTCTTCTGAAGACCAGACACTGGGCATTCATGTCTGATGATACAGTGGTCTACAAGAAGTCCAGATACGACCTTGGCAAGGCCATCAAAAAGGCCAAAAGGGACTTCTGCTCCAAGCTGGAGGATGAGACAGATGTTTGGCAGTTGTGGTGGGGCCTGAATGCAATCACCTCCGACAAGGCAAAATCAGGATGTAGCTCGAATGTCGGTAAAACATCACTCCCTGACAAGCTCAATGCGTTTTACGCACGCTTTGATAGGGAGAACACTGTGTACCATTCGCTGTGATGGTATTTCAGTCACAGTCACAGAGGCCGACATTAGAAAATCCTTCAGAGGGATGAATCCTCGAAAAGCGCCTGGACCTGATGGTATACCCGGTCGTGTTCTAAAAACCTGTGCGGACCAAATGGCCGTAGTTTTTACGGACATTTTCAACCTCTCACTTCTGAGGTCTGAGCTTCCCACCTGCATTATATGGGCATCAATTATACCGGTGCCCAAGAAGAGTAAGGTGACGTGAATCAATGACTATTGACCAGTGGCACTAACGTCTGTGGTGATGAAGTGCTTTGAAACATTGGTTATGGTGCAAATCAACTCTTACCTCGACAAGAACCTTGACCAACTACAGTTCGCATACCGCCACAGCTGTTCCTGTCCAGGTTCAGGAACAGCTACTTCCCCACAGCCATCAGGCTATTAAACACAACAAATAGGCTCTGAGATCTGAACTGCAAAAGACTATATTATTATTTGTTATTTGCACTATATTTGTTATTTATTGAACTTTCTCTTTTTTTCCCATTATATACAATGTTTACATATTCACATATTCTGTTGTGCTGCAGCAAGAAAGAATTTCATTGTCCCATCCGGGACATATGACAATAAAACACTCTTGACTCTTGTAGCAGCGCATTTGGAAAGCAGTGACGGGATCCGTCAAAGTCAGCATGGATTTATGAAGGGAAAATCATGCTTGACTAATCTTTTGGAATTTTTTGAGGATGTAACAACTAGAATGGATAAGGGAGAGCCAGTGGATGTGGTGTATCTGGACTTACAAAAAGTCTTTGAAAAGGTCCCACACAAGACACTAGTGTGCAAAATTAGAGCACATGGTATTGGGGGTAGGGTATTGACATGGATAAAGAACTAGTTGGCAGACAGGAAGCAACGAGTAGGAATTAATGGAGTCTGAAGAAGGGTCTCGACACGAAACGTCACCCATTCCTTCTCTCCAGAGATGCTGCCTGTCCTGCTGACTTATTCCAGCATTATGTCTCTACCTTTGATTTAAACCAGCATCTGTAGTTCTTTCCTACACATATAATTCTTCAGATCGGGAAGTAATCCTCGCAGGATGAGAATGGATTAATCACCCATTGCACTGTCATGATCCAGAAGTATTTTTTATTTCTCTATAATTATGAATGGAATTAACGGGTCCTTTTCAGAATGGCCGGCAGTAACTAGTGGGGCGGCTCAAGGCTCGGTGCTGGGACCCTCCGTTGTTTACAATATACATTAACGATTTAGACGAGGGAATTAAATGTTACATCTCTAAGTTTGCGGATGACACAAAGCCGGGTGGCAGTGTGAGCTGCAAGGAGAATGCTATGTGGCTGCAAGGTGACTTGAATAGGTTGGGTACATGGGCAGAAGCATGGCAGATGCAGTATAATGTGGATAAATGTGAAGTTAGCCACTTTGGTGGCAAGAACAGGAAGGCAGATTATTATCTGAATGGTGTCAGATTAGGAGAAGGGGAGGTGCAAAGAGACCTGGGTATGCTTGTATGTCAGGCACTGAATGTAAGCATGGAGGTCAGCAGGCAGTGAAGAAAGCCAATTGTTGGCCTTTATTGCAAGAGGATTTGAGTTTAGGAGCAAGGAGGTCCTACTGTAGTTGTACAAGGCCCTGGTGAGACCACACCTGGAGTATTGTGTGCAATTTTGGCTCCTAATTTGAGGAAGGATATTATTGCTATTGAGGGAGTGCAGCTGCATTTGCAGTTCTTTGTGTCAAAATGTTTTGAGATTTCTAATATGTAAACGTGAGGTTATCCACATTGGTAGCAAAAACAGGAAGGCAGATTACTATCTAAATGGTATCAAGTTGGGAAAAGGGGAAGTACAGCAGGATCTGGGGGCCCTTGTACATCAGTCTATGAAAGTAAGCATGCAGGTACAGCAGGCAGTGAAGAAAGCGAATGGCATGTTGGCCTTTATATAAAGAGGAATCGAATATAGGAGCAAAGAGGTCCTTCTGCAGTTGTACAGAGCCCTAGTGAGACCACACCTGGAGTATTGTGTGCAGTTTTGGTCCCCTAATTTGAGGAAGGACATTCTTGCTATTGAGGGAGTACTGTGTAGGTTTACAAGGTTAATTCTCGAGATTGTGGGACTGTCATATTCTGAGAGAATGGAGCAGCTGGGCTTGTACACTCTGGAGTTTAGAAGGATGAGAGGATATCTCATTGAAACATATAAGATTGTTAAGGGCTTGGACACGCTAGAGGCAGGAAACATGTTCCCGATGTTGGGGGAGTCCAGAACTAGGGGCCACAGTTTAAGAATATGGAGTAAGCCATTTAGAACGGAGATGAGGAAACACTTTTTCTCACAGAGAGTGGTGAGTCTGTGGAATTCTCTGCCTCAGAGAGAGCAATGGAGGCTGGTTCTCTGGATGCTTTCAAGAGAGAGCTAGATAGGGCTCTTAAAAATAGTGGAGTCAGGTGATATGGGGAGGCAGGAACGGAGTACTGATTGGGGATGATCAGCCATGATCACATTGAATGGCAGTGCTGGCTCGAAAGGCCAAATGGCCTACTCCTGCATCTATTGTGTGTATTGTCTATTGGAATATTTTATATTAAGACACAAAGTGCTGGAATAAGACAGCATCTCTGGGGAGCATGGATAGTCTACTTTTTGGATTAGGATCCTTATTCACATCCGCTGAATTACTCCAATACTTTATGCATTTTTTGGTACACCTGCACTTACAGTTCTTTGTGTCAAAATGTTGTGAGATTTCTAATATGTACACATTCCTGCCAAACCAAAGCTCTAACTTGTAAATGAAATGTAATGTGATTCTAATTTCTGGAAGAAATTATGTTACATAAAGTATTCAAGTCAATTACAGTAAAGATGTATAGAAATTCAAACATAGTGTTTGCTGGTCCGACAATGATATCTATTGTAGGACCATTGTAAACACCCTAATGGTGCTTGCAAATGCTTTGTACTACATTGAGAGATATTTGACAATATTCTCTTATTTCAGTGCCATAGCATATAATATTTTCAGGTATTTCGTTTATGCATTATGCATGTATTAAAATTATAGCCAATTGATTAATTTAAGATTTATTTTATTTATTGTGTATGGAACATTCACCATTGCAGAAAAGCAATAAGCTGTTAACATGTCTATTAAAATATGAGAAAATGCATTCAAATGAAGTTAATTGCAATTACATTTGCAATTTGTCAGAATGCTACTCACAGTATTTTGGCTCTGCCTTTGTGGAACTATAAGTAATTGCTTTGGGCTCATTCATTAACATTGTACTTTTCCAACAATTGGGAAATTTAATACAAAAGGACAGGTGCACCAAGAGATGTTTTTTTCTCTGTTCTGAATAACCAACCCTTTGCTGTGAGATACGTGTCTGAAGAAGGGTCCCAACTCATTACGTCACTTACCCATATGCCCCAGAGATGCCATCTGACGCACTGAATTACTCCATCACTTCTAGTTCTACATAAGACTCCAGCATCTGCAGTTCCTTTTGTCTCTTTTTCTGTGAGATTGTGACTTGCAGCCAGCATGCACAAAAGCCAGGGAAAACATCAATTCTACACCACTGTCATTCCTTTTTTTCCTTCCTCCCGATCAGGCAGAAGGTACAGAAACTTGAAAGTGCGCAACACCAGATTCAGGAACAGCTCTTCGCCTCTGTTATCAGGCTTCCAGACTGTCCTTTCATAAGCTAGGGTACAGTTTGATTTACCTCTATTGGGGATATTGGATCCTTGACTATGGAACTGATGTGCTCCAATGCTGAGTGTTGTCTCCATGTAAGACTGTCCTTATAGTCACCACAAGAGGGCTCTGCCCCTATATGTGTGTTTTTCTTGGAATCAGTCATGCAACCATCTTGGCTTGAACAAACCCACTTACTGACATGGTACGACATGAGTCGGTATTGAGTTATTATCTGTCAATCACAACATCTGCCGACGAGGATGGCTAGTTTAACTCTCGCTGCCCCATCCCCATTCTTGGAAAATCCAGGAGAGCCTCCTGTACCATGGACACGATGGTTTGAAGGTTTCACCACATACTTGATCGCAAGCAGCTTGGATGGCGAGGCCATATCGGACGCTCGCTGCCATGCGATCCTGCTGCATTGCATCGGAAATGAGGGACAGCGGATCTTGACAGCAGTTTGACAGCGCTGCAATGAGTAAGTACAGTGATGCTGTTAGTGCACTTGGCAAATATTTTGGCCCAACGACAAGTGTGATGATAGAGAGATACTGTTTTCGTCAACGTTCACAGAGACATGGCGAACCAGTGAAGCATTTTGTTTCTTCATTGATAGAACTAGCTACGAAGTGCAATTTTGGGGCACTCACTGATGAGTTCGTGAGAGACCAGCTGATAGAAAAGATTTCTATCCTGTGGATCAGAGAGTGCCTTCTAATGGAGGATGATGATCTCAAACTCGAAAAGGCACAAGAATTAGCTGTGCAAATTGAAAGTGAGATGCAGGATGCCAAGGTGCTCGAACAACATTCGATGACAAGCACTGAGGGAGCATCTGGTCATTCATCTCATCAGAAGAACACAGCAGCAGTGCAGGACATTCAGAAACAGGCAAAAAACAATCGCTCAAACAGGCAGTGTCTGAATTGTGGCCGGACATATGCTCCCAAGGAATGTCCAGCTTTCGGTAAATGATGCAACGCATGTTCAAAGCTGAATCACTTCACGAAAGTCTGACGGTCATCGATGAAGAAAGCGTCATCTGTCCGCCATGTAGACGATGAATCTCTGGGTGTACACGACATATACTCCATAAAGGACAGGGCTGACCAGGATGTTCGGTCAACAGGTGCTTTCAAAGACTGCAGGATCGAGATCGCTGGGACCTCGGTATCGTTTCTCATAGATGTGGGGGTGAAGGTTTCTATTTTGAGCATAGACCTCTACAATGTATTTTTCGGACTACCCACTTGCGCCCCCGAGAGACACTCTTCGCTCTTATAATGGTTCAACCATACCCATGATAGGGCTAGTGACAGTTCCTCTTTGCTACAAAGGAGTCAAGCTCGATCGCTTCACATTCTCCACCGCGGAACGGAAGAGTCTGATGGGAGTCAATTTGTTTGATCGACTAGGTTTCAAGCTTTAGGACTCAATCGGCATGAACATCAATGTGATCAGCGACGCGGACTATGGGCATGAGTATCCTTCCCTTTTCTCTCATTTTGGGGTAGTTAAAGGGTACAGCCAAGCACCTAGTATAGACACATCAGTCCCACCTGTTTCACAACGCCTACGGCATCTACCTATTTATCATTCACTCGGAAGTCTCAAGTGAATTGAAGCGACTCAAAAATGATGGTATCATTGAACGCATTGATTCATCTCCTTGGGTATCAAATCTTGTCATCGCACGACACAAGAACAGTGAACTGAGACTTTGCATCAATCTCAAATCGGTCAACAAACCCATCATTCCGGACAAATATCCTCTGCCCACAATACAAGAGCACATAGTGTTCGCTGTGAGGAGGATGCTAGGAGACTGCAAGGTGACTTGGATAGGCTGGGTGAGTGGGCAAATGTTTGGCAGATGCAGTATAATGTGGATAAATGTGAGGTTATCCACTTTGGTGGCAAAAACAGGAAAGCAGACTATTATTTAAATGGTGGCCGATTAGGAAAAGGGGAGATGCAGCGAGACCTGGGTGTCATGGTACACCAGTCATTGAAAGTAGGCATGCAGGTGCAGCAGGCAGTGAAAAAAGCGAATGGTATGTTAGCTTTCATAGCAAAAGGATTTGAGTACAGGAGCAGGGAGGTTCTACTTCAGTTGTACAGGGTCTTGGTGAGACCACACCTGGAGTATTGCGTGCAGTTTTGGTCTCCAAATCTGAGGAAGGACATTATTGCCATAGAGGGAGTGCAGAGAAGGTTCACCAGACTGATTCCTGGGATGTCAGGACTGTCTTATGAAGAAAGACTGGATAGACTCGGTTTATACTCTCTGGAATTTAGGAGATTAAGAGGGGATCTTATAGAAACTTACAAAATTCTTAAGGGGTTGGACAGGCTAGATGCAGGAAGATTGTTCCCGATGTTGGGGAAGTCCAGGACAAGGGGTCACAGCTTAAGGATAAGGGGGAAATCCTTTAAGACCGAGATGAGAAAGACTTTTTTCACACAGAGAGTGGTGAGTCTCTGGAACTCTCTGCCACAGAGGGTAGTTGAGGCCAGTTCATTGGCTATATTTAAGAGTGAGTTGGATGTGGCCCTTGTGGCTAAGGGGATCAGAGGGTATGGAGAGAAGGCAGGTACGGGATACTGAGTTGGATGATCAGCCATGATCATATTGAATGGCGGTGCAGGCTCGAAGGGCTGAATGGCCTACTCCTGCACCTAATTTCTATGTTTCTATGTTTCTATGTTTCTATCTGCGTCGTTCCACGATTCAACAGTGTTCACAAAATTAGACATGTGCCGAAGCTACATTCAGGTACCACTAGCAGAACGCAGTTGGCATTTGACAGCATTCATCACACATGAAGGAGTATTTCAGTGCCATAGGATGCCATATGGAATGTGCTCAGCGCCCAGCACATTTCAAAAACTTGTGGCATCGGTTCGTTCAGGCATTGACAGAACACTCAACCTCCTCGACGATGTTGTCATCCATGGCAGGGACAAGGAGGAACACAATCGATGACTGGAAGCAGTGTTAGCTCGTCTCGCGCAACACAACTTGACGCTCAACGCAGCAAAGTGTACATTTGTAGCATCCGAGATCAATTTTCTCAGGTACAGAGTGACAGCAACTGGAGTTCAGCCTACTCAGGACAATGTCCAAGCCATCAACGCGCTCCCCACCCCAACTAACGTGACACAGTTAGCTTCATTTCTGGGCACCACCAACTTATACCGCGTTTGTGCCTCAGTACGCGCAGATCGCAGAACCGCTTCAGAAGTTGCTACGGAAAGACACACAAGGGGAATGGACAAGTGAGCAGGGCATCGCAGATGAACTGGATGCTTTTTCTTTCCCGAAATCCAGTCAAGACAGTGATCGCAGTCAGTATATAGCAGAGCAGCCAAATCCCGCTCAACACTCTCAGCGACAGATGAGGAGACCTCAGTATCTGCAAGATTTTCAGCTGTGAAGCCATAAACCGTTATATTCACTGAGCAGTTAAGATTATAAACCTGGATGTTTTACATTTTGGACACAGAGGCCTAATTGTTTAATTTACTTTTTTGACTTCCGTTTATTAACAGAGGGCATGAACTTTAAAAGGACATTGGACTGATTTTATATGGACTTATATTTGATTTGATAACTGGACTTAAATGATCGCCATTTACAAGGAGGGGAAAACACGTTGTACCTATGTAAGACTGTCCTTACAGTCATCACAAGGGGGCTCTGCCCCTATATGTACGTTTTTCTCGGAATCAATCATGCAGCCATCTTGGCTTGAATGAACCCACTTACTGACACAGTACGACATGCGTCGATATTGAGTTATTATCCGTCAAACACAACACCGAGAACTATATTCTGCATTCTTTATCTTTCCCTTGGCTCTATCTATTGCAGTTGAGTTTGACGATTGTATCTCTCTATGGTAAATCTGATCTGTGTGGATGGCATGCAATACAAAGCTTTTTTTGTGAACGAATTTAGGTGGAAAGGGAAGTCCATGTTACATTTCATCTCTGCCCTTTCTCCAACCGTCTGCCCCCCTCACCTGTAACCATGTATTGATTGCTCAGCTTTGTCCTGCCTTTCCTCTCTTCCAGCTTTCTCCCCCCTCCACCATAATCAGTCACGGGGGTCCCGACCTGAAACATCACCTATCCATGTCCCCCTGAGATGCTGACTAGCCTTCTGAGCTACTCCAGCATTTTGTGTCCATTAGACTTTACATTTTAGAGGCACAGCTTGGTAGCAGGCCCTTTGGTCCACTGAGTCCTTGCCGACCAGAGACCACTCCATACACTGGCAATATCCTACATATTAGGGGCAATTTACAATTCACAGAAGCCAAATAACCTACAAATCTGCATATGTTTGGAGACGTTTCCAAGCCAGCATCTGCTGTTCCTTGGTTCTCCAAGTTTCTTACCAGAAAGGATGTATCACTAAAATTACCAGTTGAACTCATTGTCTTTGCTACTTTCTAAAACCCCTGTCTCACTGTGCGAGTTGGCCCACGAGTGACCCCGAGTTTTCACTCGTGGTGATCACGTAGCGGGAACGTCGGAACTCGCACGAGCAACTTATCGACTCGTGGCGCTAACGGCAGGTACTCGGGAAACTTGTTAACTCGTGAAAAAAATCAAACATGTTTGATTTTTTCCACGAGTCAAATTAACTGTTCAAGTGTAAAATGGAAACATTTTAACTCGTTGCAATAACGTAGTGGCCCCGTGCGTTTATCTTAGTGTCTCGTGAGTGTACCGTGGGAACTTTAATAATCTGTTCTTTTGCTCGTAAGACTGAACCAAAGATAGACACAAAATGCTGGAGTTTATAACTCAGCGGACCAGGCAGCATCTCTGGAGAGAAGGAATAGAGTCGAGACCCTTCTTCAGACTTTCCTTCGCTCCAGAGATGCAGCCTGTCCCGCAGAGTTACTCCAGCATTTCGTGTCTATCTTCGGCCTTTCTGCCACTTGTCCCCGTGGCTTCACTCTGTCTCAATGAACGGCTTAAAGACCTGCCGAAGGGGCAAGTCTGGGGTGGTGGGTGGGATGTGTCCACGTGTGATGCTCCATCCACCCCCCCCGGGGCCGAGAGTGTGGGATTGGGAAGGAACTGCAGATGCTGGTTCACACCGGAGATAGACACACACAATGCTGGAGTAACTCGGCGGGACAGGCAGCATCTCTGGAGCGAAGGAATGGGTGGCATTTCGGGTAAGTCTGAAGAAGGGTCTCGACTCTATTCCTTCTCTCCAGAGATGCTGCCATGTCCGCTGAGTTGTGTGTGTGTGTCTCTCTCCCTCTCTGTCTTCTGTGTGTATCTGTGTGTGTGTCTGCTGTCGGGTCCCGGTGGCCGCTCAAAGTCACCCGAGCTGCTTGATTCCTCTGAAGTGGTGGCCAGCTGCTGTCTGTGTGTATCTCTATCTGTGTGTGTGTGTGTGTGTGTGTGTGTGTGTGTGTGTCTCTCTCTCTCTCTCCCTCTCTGTCTATCTCTGTGTGTGTGTGTGTGTGTGTGTGTGTACTGTCGGGTCCTGGCGGCCGCTCAGTCACCCGCGCTGCTTAATTCCTCTGAAGTGGTGGCCAGCTGCTGTCTGTGTGTATCTCTCTCTCTCTGTGTGTGTGTGTGTGTGTGTGTGTGTGTGTGTGTGTGTGTGTGTGTGTGTGTGTGTGTGTGTGTGTGTGTCTGCTGTCGGGTCCCAACGGCCGCTCAATGTCAATCACCCGGGCTGCTTCCTTTTTTAAAATTATTTAAAATAGAGATCCATTGCAAAAAAGTATTTAAAAACATAAAAAAACAAGAAATGCTTGGTAGAATGCGCATTTTCCCATTGTAGGTCATATCAATAGATGCGGCCGCGCTGAAATAACTCAAAACCACAGGATGGAGATGTATTTTAACATTGTTGCTTTATTAAACCATACCTTCATTCACGGTTGGCTCAAGAGTAACGGGAGAGGAACTTGCTAACTCGGGAGAGGAACTTGCTAACTCGGGAGAGGAACTTGCAACATCGCAGCAATTACATACCCGTGGGAACTCGGCCACACACTTGATCATACACTTGCAGTCTCGTGGGCAGCCACGAGTCTATCACTCGGGGTACCTCGTGGGTCAACTCGCACAGTGAGACAGGGGCATTACCAGTTTTCTGCATAGTTCATATTGACAAAATCTCATTTGTTTACCTGTGAAATGTGATATTTTATTGTATTCAAGGCTATAATCACTCATCAGTGTTTCTAATTGAAGTGAGATGATACACCAATGAATAAAGTAATTAAGCAGAGTCACTCAGAAACATTAGGAAATACAGGTGTGAAATTGCATCTGTGAATATGGACAAGACTCACAAAGCAAGGTGCAACTGTGTTTCTAGATTTCTTTGTATGTTTTCACTTGAGCACAAGTGGCTAAGGGGAGACATTAAAGAGGTCTATAGAATCATGAGGGACAGAGAAAAGGTGAATAACCACAATCTTTCCCCCAGGGTAGAGTGTCTAAAATTAGAGTTTGTTGAAAGGGAAACGATATAAAAGGGTGTGGGAAGGAACTGCAAATGCTGGTTTATACCGAGGATAGACGCAAAATATTGGAGTAACTCAGCGAATCAGACATCATGTCTGGAAAAAGGAATAGGTGGCGTTTCAGGTCGAGCCTTCTTCAGACCCATTTTGTGTCTAAAATATAAAGGGGACCTGAACAGCAACCACACCATAAAAGGAAAAAACTGTCAGAGAATGTGGTAAAGGCAGTGTGGCATCGGAGATGACATGAGGTCGACAATGATTAAGCCAACACGCTCAAGACAGGGCAAACACATGTGATCAGATTTATTGATAGTGAAGAAAGATAGTGATGGGAAGGTCCACGTGGGGTACAGTCCCTCATTGTCTATAGCCGATCTTAGGCTTGTCCCAGCAGCCAAGCCTTCCATCTGCACAGCATTTGTACGTTATCCCTATGACCATGTGGGTTTTCTCTGGATGCTCCGGTTTCCTCCCACATTCCAAAGACGTACAGGTTTGTAGGTTAATTGGCTTCGCTAAACATTGTACATTGTCCCGAGTGTGTAGTGTAATGGGGATTGCTGATTGGTGTGGACTGTTTCCGTGCTGTATCTCTAATCTAGACTGTGAATACGGGCAGTCTCAGGCTTGTCCTGGCACCTCAGTTTTATTCCAAGCCTACAAAAATGGGAACACAGTTAGTAGGAAGGTGCCTACTTTCTCTCCTTTTCTTATTTTCTTGCATCCACCCTCTACCCTCCTTTAGACTTTAGACTTTAGCACCACAGTGTGGAAACAGGCCGTTCGGCCCACAGAGTCCATGCTGACCAGCGATCACCCCATACAGTAACACCATCCTACACACTAGGGACCATTTTTATTTTACAATTGTTCCAAAGCCAATTAACCTACAAACCTGTATGTCTTTGGAGTGTGGGAGATAACCGGAGCACCAAGAGAAAAGCCATGCTGTCACAGGGTGAACGTACAAACTCTGCAAAAACAGCACCCATAGTCAGGATCGAACCTAGGTCCCTGGCACTGTAAGGTGGAAACTCTACCGTTACACCACTATGTCACTCCTGGCTGGAACTCCCTTGGTTTTTAAGGAGTAGGATTGACGAGGTGCAAACAGATCAGAGATTCCATACATAAATGCAATCAAGTCAAACTCAAGTACAATAGATACACTTAGAGCATTGTTGCTCCTCTGGCTCAAGTCAAGTCAAGTCATGTTTATTCGTCATATACACATGCGGGATGTGCAATGAAATGAAAAGTGGTAGTGCCTGTGGACTTTGTGCAAAAAAACAAACAAACAAACAACCAACAAACTACAAACAGAATCACATGTTCTTTTCCATATTAAATATTGTGGGCGGTATTGTGGCACAGTAAAGTTAGTAAAGTTAGTCCCGGGTGAGATAGGAGTTTACAGTCCGAATGGCCTCTGGGAAGAAGGTGTCAGGCTTTGGTCTCAGCTCAGTCCAGATCGCTGTGGAGGGTGTTTTCCAGCACCAGATGTTTTTTTTCTCCTTTATAACCAAAAACAGATTTATTCAAGTATTTACAATACTACTCACAATACCTAATAATTCAAAACAAAACTCACCACCATAGTACAAGTAAAACAAATATTTTTATATTACTATTTCCCCATTCTTATTAAGGATGCATTCCACCCCGCACAGTGCCCAGCGGTCCCAGAAATCCCCCAGGGTGCCCTTGGACAGCGGGTGGTCCCTCTCTGATGCCACCTGGACGCGGACATAACTGATTTTATTTCAGTAGTCAGTGAAAAGAGCTTTTTGCAAAAGTTAAAATAAGTTGTTGTTACTGGCTGGCACAATAAATAACACGTTTGTGATTATAGGCAGTGGTTACCGTTGTCTTACAGCGTTTCTTGGTCACATAACTGTGAACTGAATGAGTATGAAGGAATTGCAGATGCGGGTTTATACCGATGATAGACACAAAATGCTGGAGTAACTCAGTGGGCCAGGCAGCATCTCTGGAGAGAAGGAATAGGTGACGTTTCAGATCAAGACCCTTCTTCAGACTGATGTCTGAACTGTGAACTGAATGGACTGTGACAGGCTGAATATCATGTGTGCTGCCATTGCTGTGACTTTCTCTAGCTAATAGACAATAGACAATAGGTGCAGGAGTAGGCCATTCGGTCCTTCGAGCCAGCACTGCCGTTCACTGTGATCATGGCTGATCATCCGCAATCAGTACCCCGTTCCTACCTTCTCCCCATATCAGTTGACTAAGCGCTTCCTGCGTGTAGTCTGCTTCTCTGTCACTTGTGCGAGAAAATATAACGTAGATTTCAGAATGTGGTTATTAGCACAAGATGAAGAAACTAAGGGATGCATACAAAAATCATTTTTAGTTGCAATGATGATATACATAGAGAATCAGAGAGTTATAGTGCACAGAAACAGCCCTTCAGCCCAACTCGTCCATGCTCACTGAGCTGGTCCATCTAAGCTACTCCCATTTGTCTGCATTTGGTCCATATCCCTCTAAACCTTTCCATTCCATATACCTTTCCATATACCTGTCCAATGTAGACTAGTTATATTTAATTTAACAACCATTAACTAACCAGAACATTGAAGGTAATTTTTGTAAACCACCTTATTTGATGTAGTTCATGATCCTGAATGCATTTGGTATCATTGTAAAAGCTTCTGTCTCCCTCTTGAGCTTTGCTTTTATTAAATACTTGCAGGTGTGGGTTGGAGCAGATTCCACATGCTACTGTATATCCAAGATTGGTATTAACCTTGGTAGAGTCAATCGTCACAATCTGCACAACAAGTCTTCTGATATATAGAAATCAAATTATAAGTTCAAGACATTAATTTTCTGAGTGTTATTATAGAAACATAGAAACATAGAAATTAGGTGCAGGAGTAGGCCATTCAGCCCTTCGAGCCTGCACCGCCATTCAATATGATCATGGCTGATCATCCAACTCAGTATCCCGTACCTGCCTTCTCTCCATACCCTCTGATCCCCTTAGCCACAAGGGCCACATCCAACTCACTCTTAAATATAGCCAATGAACTGGCCTCAACTACCCTCTGTGGCAGAGAGTTCCAGAGACTCACCACTCTCTGTGTGAAAAAAAGTATTTCTCATCTCGGTCTTAAAGGATTTCCCCCTTATCCTTAAGCTGTGACCCCTTGTCCTGGACTTCCCCAACATCGGGAACAATCTTCCTGCATCTAGCCTGTCCAACCCCTTAAGAATTTTGTAAGTTTCTGATCACGGTTTCTCCCCTGCCAGGTAGATTACATTATTCCAAATCTAAATTATATAATATATTTCCAAAATTATCTCCTATATGTGATAAATGTCAAATCTCAGAAGCAAATTTGTCACATTCTTTTACTAATTGTATAAAAATTGTAGAATACTGGAACGAAATATTTAAGATAATTTCGAATGTTGTCAATATAACTATGACTTCTGATCCAAAATTAATAATACTTGGAATACTTGAAACTGACCAACTAATAACAATGAACCAAAGAATTTTTATCGACTATTGTTTAATAATTGGGAAAAAATTAATACTAAAATTTTGGAAAGGCCCTGCATCCCCAACAATTAAAATGTGGAATACAGAAATGTCGGAGACACTTCATTTGGAGAGATTGAGGCTTGTCCTCATGGATAGGTTAGATCTCTTCAGAGGGATTTGGTCTCCATATATTAAATATTTACAGGGTCATAATGGTTCGGCGCGAGGACTTGACTGAGGCCTGAATATCTGAATGGATGAAGAAATATATATAATAAATCATGAATATATCTCCAAGGACAGATTAATGAGTATTATTACCCATATCACACATCTGAGGTATGCTTTTACGAAATTGTATTCCCTTAGTTTTTACTGCCAGCAGGGGTAACAGGGGAATATTTTCTTATATTCCCCTTTCTTGCGAACGCCTATGGACTTTACCTGTTAAAACAGCGGGGAATATAGTCTTATATTCCCCTGGTCTCACATCCGGGAACTTGGCAACGTGACGGCAACGTGACGCTGCGTGGGAAATTTAGAATATTCAAACGGCAGACAGGAAGACTGCCGCGTCCATTTTGGTTAAATTTTGCGTGGAAGTCCGCCGAGCTGAGATGTTGAAATTTTCCTCTAGATGTCTGATAATGGGTAATAATAACAATATTGACTGTCCTCTTTCGGGAGATACGACATATATTGCCCTCACTAGATCCATATTGCCCTCGTCTTCGACTCGGGCAATATGAATCTACTTCAGGCAATATATGTCGTATCCCCCTCAAGGCCAGTCAATATTCTATTAATATTCCATTCTCCATCAAACTTTCCATACTCTCTTTTCTATTTTCCTATGCTTATATAAAAAAATGGAAAAAAGTATAGAAACACATTATCTTAAATTCTTAATATTAGTACGAATATAGATATCACTGGTTATATGAAAATATTATTAGTGTCGTGTACTTTCAATTATATAAAATTGTGTATTTTCAATTATATAATAATTTTTGAATTTAAAGTCAATAATAATACAAACATTCTTAACATTATGAAAATATATTGAATATCATAGAAGTTTTATTAATATTGCGTATTATTAATTACAAAAAAACTGGGACCTGTATTTGGAAATCAGAGACAATATGGATATCATGGGTAGTATGAGTATATTGCTAATACTATGAATGTATCATTAATACCATGTATTCCCAATTATATAAAATAAACAACCTTAAAATGTATAATTAATAATAATACAAATAATATCAACAGTATGAATTTATCATTATTATCATGTAATTTTTTTTATTACTGTAAAATATTGTACTTTGTCATTACTTTGTTTCTATAATAAAAAAATAATAAAAAAAATAAAAAAAGAATTTTGTAAGTTTCTATAAGATCCCCTCTCAATCTCCTAAATTCCAGAGAGTATAAACCGAGTCTATCCAGTCTTTCTTCATAAGACAGTCCTGACATCCCAGGAATCAGTCTGGTGAACCTTCTCTGCACTCCCTCTATGGCAATAATGTCCTTCCTCAGATTTGGAGACCAAAACTGCACGCAATACTCCAGGTGTGGTCTCACCAAGACCCTGTACAACTGAAGTAGAACCTCCCTGCTCCTGTACTCAAATCCTTTTTGCTATGAAAGCTAACATACCATTCGCTTTTTTCACTGCCTGCTGCACCTGCATGCCTACTTTCAATGACTGGTGTACCATGACACCCAGGTCTCGCTGCATCTCCCCTTTTCCTAATCGGCCACCATTTAAATAATAGTCTGCTTTCCTGTTTTTGCCACCAAAGTGGATAACCTCACATTTATCCACATTATACTGCATCTGCCAAATATTTGCCCACTCACCCAGCCTATCCAAGTCACCTTGCAGTCCTCCTAGCATCCTCCTCACAGCTAACACTGCCCCCAGCTTTGTGTCATCCGCAAACTTGGAGATATTGCCTTCAATTCCCTCATCCAGATCATTAATATATATTGTAAATAGCTGGGGTCCCAGCACTGAGCCCTGCGGTACCCCACTAGTCACTGCCTGCCATTGTGAAAAGGACCCGTTTACTCCTACTCTTTGCTTCCTGTTTGCCAGCCAGTTCTCTATCCACATCAATACTGAACCCCTAATACCGTATGCTTTAAGTTTGTATACTAATCTCTTATGTGGGACCTTGTCGAAAGCCTTCTGGAAGTCCAGATATACAACATCCACTGGTTCTCCCTTATCCACGCTACTAGTTACAAGATTCGTCAGACATGATTTACCTTTTCGTAAATCCATGCTGACTTTGTCCAATGATTTCACCACTTTCCAAATGTGCTGCTATCCCATCTTTAATAACTGACTCTAGCAGTTTCCCCACTACCGATGTTAGACTAACTGGTCTGTAATTCCCCGTTTTCTCTCTCCCTCCCTTCTTAAAAAGAGGGGTTACATTTGCTACCCGCCAATCCTCAGGAACTACTCCAGAATCTAAAGAGTTTTGAAAGATTATCACTAATGCATCCACTATTTCCTGAGCTACTTCCTTAAGTACTCTGGGATGCAGCCTATCTGGCCCTGGGGATTTATCGGCCTTTAATCTATTCAATTTACCCAACACCACTTCCCGACTGACCTAGATTTCACTCAATTCCTCCTTTGACCCACGGTCCCCTGCTATTTCCGGCAAATTATTTATGTCTTCCTTAGTGAAGACGGAACCAAAGTAGTTATTCAATTGGTCCGCCATATCCTTGTTCCCCATGATCAACTCACCTGTTTCTGACTGCAAGGGACCTACATTTGTTTTAACTAACCTCTTTCTCTTCACATATCTATAAAAACTTTTGCAGTCAGTTTTTTATGTTCCCTGCCAGTTTTCTTTCATAATCTATTTTTCCTTTCCTAATTAAGCCCTTTGTCCTCTTGCTGGTCTCTGAATTTCTCCCAGTCCTCTGGTATGCTGCTTTTCTGGCTACTTTTGTACGCATCATCCTTTGCTTTGATACTATCCCTGATTTCCCTTGTTATCCACGGATGCACTACCTTCCCCGATTTATTCTTTTGCCAAACTGGGATGAACAATTTTTGTAGTTCATCCATGCAGTCTTTAAATGTCTTCCATTGTATATCCACCGTCAACCCTTTTAGAATTAATTGCCAGTCAATCTTGGCCAATTCACGTCTCATACCCTCAAAGTTACCTTTCTTTAAGTTCAGAACCATTGTTTCTGAATTAACAATGTCACTCTCCATCCTAATGAAGAACTCAACCATATTATGGTCACTCTTGCCCAAGGGGGCACGTACAACAAGACGGCTAACTACCCCTTCCTCATTACTCAAAACCCAGTCTAAAATAGCCTGCTCTCTCGTTGGTTCCTCTACAGTTGATTTAGATAACTATCCCGCATACATTCCAAAAAATCTTCTTCCTCAGCACCCCTGCCAATTTGATTCACCCAATCTATATGTAGATTGAAGTCACCCATTATAACTGTTTTGCCTTTGTCGCACGCATTTCTAATTTCCTGTTTGATACCATCCCCAACTTCACTGCTACTGTTAGGTGGCCTGTACACAACACCCACCAGCGTTTTCTGCCCCTTAGTGTTTTAGGATGCATATAGGATGCATGAATGTGTCTACTCACAAGAACTGAGTATACTATGTATCATGGCCTTAATAAAGATAGACACAAAGTGCTGGTGATGGGTACGTTACAGTAATAAGCAAAGATTATAGAGGAGCGCTCCTCTATAATCTTTGGTAATAAGGCTTACAAATTTGAAAGTTTGTGACACTTTTGTTTTCATGGGTTTGGGTAGTGTTGTCTATAAAGAGTTCCCATGTACTCTTTATGTGTAACATGATTACATGATTACATGATTACACACCAGTGGTGGGGGCAAGAATATTGAGGTAAATGGGGTGTCTATAAGTCAGATAGCATCTGTAGAGTCTGAAAAAGTGTTAACCTTTCCGGTTGATGACCAGTTCTGATAAAAGGTCATCAGCCTGAAACGTTAACCAACTTATTAAAGCAACAAAAGTCGATGCTGATTTTTTCTGCACAGATGATGCTTGACCTATGAACTATCTCTCATATTTCCAGCCTCTCTTTCAGATTTTAAGTATCTGTTGTTTATTTTGCGTTTTGATTGCTTGCCAATTAAGTGTGTTGCCTTTCCTGGATGGTGTTGGACATCCTGAACTGCAGCTGGATATCATTCTAGAAAAAAAGACGCAAATTACTGGAGTAACTCAGCGGGTCAAGCACCCCTGTTGAACATGGATATGTGACGTTTCGGATCGGACCCTTCTTCAGACTGGTTGTAGATGGTGGGGGGGGTGGGGTCGAGGTGGAGAAAGCTCGAAGTGAAGGGCAGGACAAAGCCTGG
This sequence comes from Okamejei kenojei, assembly GCA_035221665.1. Classification (NCBI taxonomy): domain Eukaryota; kingdom Metazoa; phylum Chordata; class Chondrichthyes; order Rajiformes; family Rajidae; genus Okamejei; species Okamejei kenojei. The sequence goes on from CM069134.1 coordinate 41,733,362, forward strand.
CAAGTAATGGTGGATACAGATGGGGGGGTTGATAGGCAGATGGTTGGACAAAGAAGGGGGTTGAGGGGAGAAGGCAGGTACGGGATACTGAGTTGGATGATCAGCCATGATCATATTGAATGGCGTTGCAGGTTTGAATGGCCTACTCCTGCACCTATTTTCTATGTTTCTATGTAAGGGGTGGGGGAGTTAATTAAAATTGTAATTGTAATTAAAATTAAGCTTACAATCCAACTTTATGAACATTGAAGCCTCAATTTTGGATAGTTACAATTCCTGGACTGAACTATTTCTCCCCTTCCACCTATATTCTTTTCCCTGGCTTCACAATGCAGAATTCTTCAATCCTTTTGTTCTCACACCTTCTGGCTTTTCATTTCTGGCCTTTGTCCAATCACCTGCCTATCAACCCCCCCCCCCCCCCCCCCCCCCCCCCTGACCTATAATACTCCTATTATTTGCCAGGCTTTATCCTGTCCTCTCTTCTAGCTTCCCCCCCATAATCAGTTTGAATGGTCCTGATCCGAAACATCACCTGATTATGTTCTCCAGAGGCGCTGTGAGTTACTCCAGTACTTTGTGTTTTGTCTTTGAGCCATAAATTTGGTCTCACCACCATTTTGCAAATTATGGTTAGTCTTCTCACAGGTGATTTAAAAAAAAAACTAATCTCAAGCCAGCATCTGCAGTTCCATGTTTCTATTCCTAAGAATCCTATAATTTCCTACATTGGCCTGATTTCCCCACTTAAATAAAATAAAAAAAACATTAGCTGTTCTCCAGACCTCCAGGACCTTGCATCTGGATAGAAAGTATAAAAGGATCTTCATCAAGGCCCCAGCAACCTTGCCTCTTACAATAACCAGCGAGAGATCCCATCAAACCCTGGGATACATCCCATCAGACCCTGGGGATTTATCTACCTTAATGCTCTTCAAGAGATCCAATATCACCTCCATCCAAGGTCCGAAACAGTCTTTCCAGGTGAGGCAGAGGTTCACTTGCACCTCCTCCAACCTCATCTATTGTATCCGTTGTTCCAAGTGTCAACTTCTCTACATCGGCTAGACCAAGCGCTGGCTCGGCAATCGTTTCGCTGAACACCTCCGCTCAGTCCGTCTTAATCTAACTGATCTCCCGGTGGCTCAGCACTTCAACTCCCCCTCCCATTCCCAATCTGACCTTTCTGTCCTGGGCCTCCTCCATTGTCAGAGTGAGGCCCAGGAAACCTGTTTGACCGGAGCTCTTAATGACCTAACCCGTTTAAATCTGATAACCGTTTAAATCTTTCCTATCCACTAATACATCCAATTAGTTCAAATGGTAATGGTACCCGCATCAGACAGCTTTAAGAAATTCCCCGTGAATACCTTGAGTAGTACTTGAAGGTCAAAACACAATTGGAGACACATCGTGTCAATACGATGTTAATAGAGACATTTAACAAGCGCTTAACAGTGACACCCCCACTGAAAGCGGAGATTTTAATAGATTTTTTTCACCGAATTTCAAAATCCGGATTACAAAACATGAGGGGGGGGGGGGGGGGTTGTCTCCCGCCTCTCAAAACATGGGAGAGACGTCCGTCCCCCCCCCCCCCCAACCACCCGGGATTTCCGCCCATGGCCCAGTGGTATGAATATTGATTTCTCTCACTTCAGGTAGCCCCTGCATTCCCTCTCTCTCTATCCCCCCTCCCCCACACAAGTCACACTAGATTCTCATTTTCACCCTACAAAAAGCTTACAATGGCCTGTTTCCTTTATCATCATTACTTTTTTGCATATCTTTCATTCATTGTTCTTTATCGCTCCAGATCACCGTCTATATCTCTCTTTTCCTTAATCCCTAACCAGTCTGAAGAAGAGTCTCGACCCGAAACGTAATTGATTCCTTCTCTCCAGAAATGCGACCTGTCCCGCTGAGTTACTACAGCTTTTTGTGTCTATCTGCAGTATATAGATGATGGTTGTCTATGCAGTGTTGAGTATTGCTTACTAAAGCAAGTGATTGTAAGTTACAGTTTGCGCTCTAATATGGTCAATTCCTGATTGTGCTTTGCTACTGATTCTATGCTATTGCAATTCGGTGGAGTGACTCATACAAAAATGTCATTACATTTCTAACCATATGTCCCATGGTCTTGATTTGATTGCAAAATGAACTCTGCATAATGTGCAGTATGAAACTTTGATGTGAGTCTTAGTTAGGGTGCGCATTGCCTGACCCGCTGAGTTAATGCCCTGTCCCACTGTACGTGTTCATTCACGTGCTCTCCCGAGTTTAAAAAAAAAAAATCACTCGTGGAAGCACGTAGAATGTACGTAGCGGGTACGTCGGAGCTCGGGGACGTCTCTTAGCGGCTCGAAACGCTAACGGCAGGTACTCGGGAAAGGCGGTAAGCTCGGGAAGACTCGTTGAAAAATGTCCATGAGCCCCCCGAGTACCTACGAGTGGCCATTACCATAAATCTCCGAGTTCGAAACAGGGAAAACTCGGGAGAACTCTTGAATGAACTCGTACAGTGGGACAGGGCTATTACCCTAACACTTGGTGGTTTTTTTTGGTAAACCAGCACTTGCAGTTGCATGTGTCTCTATTTACCTTCTGCAGTGTTACGATAATTAGCAGAAGTGGGGTGGAGGTGATGAGAAACATGCAGAGAATTGAACTCTGACACCATGTCCCCTGTCTCCCATAATTTGATGATACGCTTGATGCACTCAGATGCACCCGATAATATTAAGAAACTATAATCCCCTAAAGCAAATCAAAGACCAGTACACACCCATGGTACTAAATTCTCCAGCCATAATGGAACAAAATATATCTCTTTAACATTTCAACTGTACACCTATTTTCTTTCCATTGCTTGGTAATTGCACAAATGTTCAGTGAGAATAATAGTTGAACAGAGCCAATTAATGAATATGCAGCAGCAGCTGTAATTTGCGTTGAGATAAACAAACCCTCACTTGACAACAGCGAAGTACGCATTGAAATGCCCCCCTGAGAGAAGAGAAAAGTTCTCAAACGACTTCAGGAATAAACATTAAATAATATGAACTGGTAACTCCCAGGAGCTGCTCTGTGACACCTGACTGACTCACCTTTGCAATTAACAATGGTTAGCTCCGAGACCCTTAAGACCCACTGCAATCATCACTGGTTTGTAACAGCTTTCACTCAATAATGATTTATGCTTTTGGGTTACAGCTATATAACATAAAATCAGATATGGAATGAACGTGATTTTCTAGGTTATGCAATGTTGCAGTATCCTTTCTTCTCCTTGCACTCAGAGTGCAAAAGGTGTGGGTATGTCTTGAGGAATTTGAGTTTAATTGAAAGCAGTGAGGGCTCACTTTGTACATGTTGTGCACAATAAAAGGCAGATCTAGTTTCTTGGAGTGGCGCAGTGGCGCAGCTGGTACTGTAGCTGCCTCACACCACCAGAGACCTGGGTTCGATCCTAACCATGGGTGCTGTCTATGTAGAGTTTGCACATGGATTTTCTCCGTGTGCTCAGGTTTCCTTCTACATCCCAAAGACGTGTGAGTTTGTAGGTTAAATCAGTCTCTGTAAATTGTCCCTAATGTGAATGGAATGGATAAGCTAGTGGGTTAAATACTATGAACAGGTTATCAATGGTCAGTGTGATCCTGTTTCAATGCTGTATCTCTAAAGTAAACTAAACTATAAGCACCTTTGTGGGTGATGCCGGGTTAAACCGAAGATAGACAAAAAATTCTGGAGTAAATCAACGGGTCAGGCAGCATCTCTGGAGAGAAGGAATGGGTCTTGTTTCAGGTCAAGACCCTTCTGTACCATCAGTCTGAAGAAGGGTCTCGACCCGAAGAGGGAAGAAAATGTGGGATCATTCATTAAGCGGAAAACTATATGACTAGGATTAGGATCACAGGAGGGAACATGGGGGATGATTATTCTCTCAAGAAGTTTAGGGGGCATTAAGTTTCACAAAGATAAAGCCATGATAAGTCTAGTGCTTCAGAACCAGCTATAAGTTTAACCAAACAGCCTGTAAGGAAGGTGTGAAGATGTTGGAGGAGGTGGAGTAGGGACTTAGCAGGATGCTACCTAAATTGAAGAGTATTAGTTACAGGGTAAAGTTAAACAAACTTGGATAGTTTTTGTTGGAGCCATGGGGGCAAAGAGGCAAGCTAGCACAAGTATTTAAAAGTATGAGAGGTACAGATAGGGTAGATGGCCAGAATTTTCATTTCCCAGTGAGAAGGCCAAATACCAGAGGGCACGGGTTTAAGGTTAGAGGGGGAAAGTTTAAAGAATTTGTGGGGGAATAGTTTATTTTACACAGAATAGTAAGTGCCTGGAATGTGCTTGCCAGGGAATGTGGTATAAGCAGATATGATATTGACTGGTAAGAGGTATTTAGTGCAATGCATGGAATGATAGGGAATAGAGCAATATGGACCATGTGCAGGTAGATGGGATTAGCTTAGAACTACACCATAATTTTGCCTAGACGTGATGGGCCAAAGGGCCTGTTCCTACACTGTTTGATGTTCTACATTCTGTTGCAGTAACATAGATAATTGCTCTTATGTGTCCAGTGAATATAAGCAGAACAGATCTAAATAAGTATTTGCTTACATTCAGTCATTGACAAAGTAATTGAGGTGCTATGATCAGTGTTATCAAGAGCAATCTTCTCACAGAATGAACACTTAACTGGTGCTCCATTTGGGTTGCACCTTCCTGTGGGCCATTCTGTATCAGTCCTCATTTCAATCTTGTTCTGAACATAAACAAGAGAGCTGAATTCCAGAGGGAGCTGAGCAGAGAGTCTGTGATACCAAGACAATGGGAAATAAATAAATCCTAGCTAAATTGGAGTTAGCAGAAAGCAAGGAGGATAATTCTTCACATCCTGTAGTCATGCTTTGCACACTGTAAAATGTTTGTGATTATTGAAGGTTAATCATCACAACTGCAGCACAATGCTACAGATATTCCAGAGGCTCACGTCCTCTGACAATCACCTTTACCCGCTTAACCATATAACCATATAACAATTACAGCACGGAAACAGGCCCTCTCGGCCCTTCCAGTGCGTGCCGACCATTTGTTTTCCCCTAGTCCCATCTACCTGCACTCAGACCATACCCCTCCATTCCCTTCACGTCCATATACCTATCCACTTTAGTCTTAAATGTTAAAATCGATCCTGCCTCCACCACTTCTGCTGGAAGCTCATTCCACACAGCCACCACCCTCTGAGTAAAGAAGTTCCCCCTCACGTTACCCCTAAACTTCTGTCCCTTAATTCTCATGTCATGCCCTCTTGTTTGAATCTTCCCTACCCTCAATGGGAAAAACGTATCCACGTCAACTCTGTCTATCCCTTTCATCATTTTAAAGACCTCAATCAAGTCCCCCCTTAACCTTCTGCGCTCCAAAGAATAAAGACCTAACTTGTTCAACCTTTCTCTGTAACATAGTTGCTGGAACCCTGGCAACATTCTAGTAAATCTCCTCTGTACTCTCTCTATTTTGTTGACATCCTTCCTATAATTAATGCTTCATTAATGACTCTTCCCCGATACAGTCAGAAAGACATGTGTTCAGTTCCATTCACAAATTATTGGATCATGAGGTGATCCGTGTCTGTGGGCAGTGAAGCCTGGACAAAGTTCAGGCTTGGGATGTTAAGGGTCATGTGACATAATTGAATATTGAAGAGAAAAGTGCTTGAACGCGTGCGCTGCCAGATTCAGGAACAGCTCCTTTCTCCCTGTTATCAGGCTTCTGAATGGCCCTTCCATGAGCTAGGGTACTGTCTGATTTCCCTCTACCCCATTGCGGGCATTGACTTTGTTTATGGAACCGTTGCGCTACAATGCTGAGTACTATATTCTGCACTCTGTATCTGTCCATTCACTCTACCCATCATACTGACCCACTGACTTACTCCAGCACTTTGTGTCTATCTTCTATTACACTTGAGTTTGGCTTGATTGTATTATCTCACTTGAATGGATAGCATAGAAAACAAAGCTGCTCACCGCACCTTGGTGTATATGACAATAAAAAACCTAAACCTAAACCTAGAATTATTGAGTTCCTGCACAGAAGGTTATGATTCAGCACACATAGAAACATAGAAAATAGGTGCAGGAGTAGGCCATTCGGCCCTTTGAGCCTGCACCGCCATTCAATATGATCATGGCTGATCATCCAACTCAGTATCCTGCACCTGCCTTCTCTCCATACCCCCTGATCCCTTTAGCCACAAGGGCCACATCTAACTCCCTCTTAAATATAGCCAATGAACTGGCCTCAACTACCTTCTGTGGCAGAGAATTCCACAGATTCAGCACTCTCTGTGTGAAAAATGTTTTTCTCATCTCGGTCCTAAAAGACTTCTCCCTTCTCCTTCCCACCTAATCCATACCTGCTGAAAAGAGCCATTCAGTCTAATCTGACCTCTGTAGCATTGCACTTCATGTGCTGGTCAAAGTACCAACTGGTAAAGCTGGTAAAGCATTGAAGGATTTTGCCTCTGTCATCTTTTCGGTAGTTATTTCCTTATCCACCAACCTCTGCATGACCCTTTCTTCCTTTTCTTCTTTTCTTCAGCCACTCTCTAAACCTTTTCTGTTTACCTTAAATATCTGCCCCTCTATGAATGACTCCTATTCACCATTTCAAGGGATCTCATTTTTTTGAATGTTACTTATATCTCTTTCTAGCTTCCTTTGTTTTAAAGAAAACACACAAGCCAAGACAATCTTATTTTCATAGTTAAATTTATCAGACACTGACAACATTCTCCTAAATTGTGTAGAAAGGAACTGCGGAAAATCAAAAGAAGAGGTCCGACTCGAAATGTCACCCATTCTATTTCTCCAGAGATGCTGCCTGACCTGCTGAGTTATTCCAGCACTTTGTGTATATCTTCTCGTAAATTGTCTTTGGTATTTTATGGAAGGGTGATATAGTCATAGAGAGCTATACAGCATGGAAACAGCCTCTTTGGCCTAACATGTCCATGTGTAGGAAGGAACTGCAGATGACACAAAAAGCTGGACAGGCAGCATCTCTGGAAAGAAGGAATAGGTGACCTTTCCGTCGAGACCCTTCTTCAGAAAGTTGCCTAACTGAGCTAGTCCCACTTACCTGTGCCTTGCATTATATCTCAGTCTTATCCTATAGCAACTATACACTTCACAACCACTGCTCTTTTAAATAACTTTAATGATCTGCATCCATACAGACAAATCCTTGGGAATAATTAAAATCCAATCTTGACTATATGTCTACAGTAGAATTATAACTCTTGGGAATGCTAGATCTAGGCAACTGTGTAAAATTAGAAAAATGATCTAATCTCCAGTAATGATGTTTCCAATGAGTTATAAATGCAAAATCATCTACCACAGTTGAACGACTGCATAATTTCAATCAACGATGAACATTATTTTGTGAAGCTATTTTGGGAAATAAAACCAATAATCATACAATCTAATATGGAGTTAAGTAATCACTTTAAAAATAGATTCAAAACTTTTCAAGGATAGTTACTGTTGTGCAAATGCTGCTTAGTTTTACTTTGCGAGATAGTTCCTTCTGGAATTTAGGAACGAGAAACTGCAGCTGGTCATTACTATTGAATTCTCAAAAGATATTAAAAATATATATTTTCTGTTGTAAACAATTAATTGATCTCAAAAATTAAATGGATTTACAAAAATATTAAGGAAGGATTTGACTCACCATTGACGTAATCTTTTATAGTATAATTTTTTACTAGAGTAAACGTGATGGGCTGAATGGCCTAATTTTGCTCGTATCACTTATGACCTTATGACCTTATAAACCTGATGGTAATGTTTACCAGTCATGGAAGAATCCTTCCTATTTGGATGAGGAAAAGCAACAGCAAGTACTGGAATTCCGGGTGGTGCCGTACGATGGCAGCCTCGCCAACAGTCTGTCTCGTCCTTTTCTACTTTTGGTGTTTTTAGTCTGTTGTTAAATGTATGTTTTAGTGTATCTTTAGTTTTGTATTATGTGGTGTTGGGGTGGGGGAAACTTTTTTTATCTCTATCCTCGATGGAGATGCAACATTTTCCGTATTGTATCTTTGTCCGCACTGCAGCCTAACATCGTGGAGTTGGCGGTCCCTTTGCTGGGGATCGACTTTGAGAGCTCCAACCGCGGGAGCTTCGACCACCCAGGTCGTGGAAACTTCGATCGCCCCAACGCGGGAGCTTCGATCACTGGCTGCGGGAGCTTCAATCGTCCCGGCTGTGAAAGGTTCGACTGCCCAGACCGCGGACAAAAAGGAGGGAAGACGATAATACATTATTGACTTCCGTCACAGTGCGCTGTGGTGGATGTTTATGTTAATTTTTATGTAGTTGTGCATCTTGTTGCTTTTTCGGTATGACTATGGCAAATCAAATTCCTTGTCTGTTTTTATATACTTGCCTAATAAATTAATTACAATTACAATCCTTGAGTTTCAGAGTAATTCTGATGAAGTGAAAACCCAAGCTGATGTTTTGCTTTATAACCTTTACCAAAATGAATCAGTTGGAAGGTGGTGGGTTGGCAGGGATGATTAGGCAAGTGAGGGGTTCTGTAATGGTAAAATCTACAGACAAAGTAGAGTCAGTAGATGTTGTACACCTAGATTTTCAGAAAGCCTTTGATAAGGTGCCACATGGGAGGCTGCTAAGGAAGATGAGCGCACGTGGTATCAAAATGCAGATACTAGTATGGATATCAGGTTGGCTGGATGGCAGAAGGCAAAGAGTGGCAATAAAGGGGGCTTTTTCTGGTTGGCTGCCAGTGACTAGCGGAGTTCCGCAGGGTTCAGTGCTGGAGCCACCGCGCTTCACGTTGTATATTAATGACTTAGAAGAGGGGATTGAGGGCTTTGTGGCCAAGTTTGTGGATTATATGAAAATAGGTGGAGGGGCAGGTAGTGTAGAGAAAACAAAAACTCTGCAGAATGAATTGGGTAGGTTGGGTGAGTGGGTAGAGAAGTGGCAAATGGAATATACTGTAGTGCAGCAAAGTGTGGAGTCATGCATTTTGGTAGTAGGAATAAAGGCGTTAGGAGGGAGAGTTAGATCAGACCGGATTGAATGGCGGAGTAGATTTGATTGGTCAAATGGCCTAATTCTACTCCTATCACTTTATGATCTTATGATCTTATGAAAATTGACTTGATTATTTTTGCCTTTTGGGTTTTAATGCCTGTGTTGTAAATTTCCCCTTATCAAATGTTGTTACCCAGTTCATTTAACTATTTTCTTGTTAAATAACTATTTAACTTGTTTTAATGCCTCTTTGATATTATTTTGATAACTATCCATCAATATTTGCCTCATTTAACCTTCTCAAAGGGTCATAGTCATACATCGCAGTAATAGCCCCTATGGACAACCCGTCCATGCCAACCAGGTTTCAAAACTAGGTTAGTTCTATTTGCCTGTACTTTGCTCATATCCTTCTCTAAACCTTTCATATCCATGTATCTGTCTAAATGTTTGTGAAATGTCACCTTTGTACCCGGTTCAACAGCTTGTTCCATATACACTCTACTATCTGCATGAGGAAATTGCCTCTCCTGCCTCTTTTAAATCTTTTCCATCACCTATGCCTTCTGGTTTTGGATTCTTCAACCCTGGGGAAAAAGACTGTGACCATTCACTTTTTCTATGCATCTCGTGGTACATCTATAAGGGCACCCCTTAGGTTCTATATACCTGGGAGGAAAAGTCCCAGCCTATCAAGTCTCTCCTTCTAACCCAGGCCCTGGAGTCCTTGTAACATCCCATGTCATTGAACCTCCTTTATAACAGCAGCTGGAGAAACCCAATACTCAAGGTTGGCCAACTCAATCTTTAGTGGAGGTAAAGGGTCAGCCATGATCTTATTGAATGTTAGAACAGGCACAAGGGGCGGCTTGTCATAGTCCTGCTTCTATTTCTTATATTCTTATCTCTTCTGTTGAAATTGAATGCAAATGTTAGCGTATAATTCCAATTCTCCAAACTGTACTCCGTTTAACTGCAGTTACTTGTGGTGTCTCAGTTAGTTCCCAAATCCCTGATATTTGGTTTGCGTCCATAATATTTATTTCAGTATTAGTTGTCATATTCAAAGCAAATAATAATAATAATACTCAAATCTTTCCTTTTCTATGAATGGAGGAAGTCTATTTTTTGGGAAGGAACTGCAATCCTGAAATTTTAAGGTTTTTCAAACATTTCTCCAACAGCATAAAATGCAATATGCATTTCAATAAAAAATAATAATTAAAAATAAATATAGAATGATTTTTCTGATTTGATTCTTTGGATTTATATAAGTGCCAGCAACTTTGTACCTGCAGGAATGTGAACAGTAGAGGGCAGCATAACCACATGTAAAACAATAAAACTACTCGAACTTCACAGGATGTTAAGTATTTTTGAGTCATAAACATTGCAGCAAGTGTCAGAAGTTTATTTTAGATTTCCTATTTAAAAAAATGTCATATGCATGATTAGAATACAAAAAAAGAGCCATCACAAATCCTTGAAAGAAACTTTGGTTCACAATGAAATCTAAATGTCCGAAAAATGTCAACCAAGAATTGTTAGGGCATCCCTCAATGTAAAACAGAATACAGTGGAATTTACTGCAGCACAATTTTTAAAAAACAAGGAAATTAAGACAGAGGAGACTATATTAAGAGCTCAGGTCAAAAGATTAATCAGGGAAATGTGAGGATGTGGATTAAAATTGAATTTTATATTGTTAAATGCAGATAGGCTTTCAACTTAATTTTTGCAGAATGATTAACATGGGTCTAAAGTGCAGCTGCACTAACCGCTGTGTTCATTAGCCGCACAGAATCCAAAATCATAATTGAATTTAATAGAATTTAATTGAATACATTTTATTAGCCAAGTATGTATACATATAAGGAATTTGCCTTGGTGCTTTGCTCGCAAGTAACAACACGATATACAGTAAACAATTAAAAATAAAATATTATAATTTAAACATATGAAGAATTAAATAAAATACCAGAGCAAAAGGAGGCTGCAGACATTTGGCTGTTGAGTTGAGCTACTGCTCGTGGATAAAAGTTGTTTTTTTATGTCTGGCTGTGGCGGCTTTGACAGTCCGGAGTCGCCTTGCCGAGGGAAGTGTTTCAAAGAGTTTGTGGCCAGGGTGAGAGGGGTCAGAGATGATCTTACCCACTTGCTTCCTGGCCCTTGCAGTGTACAATTCGTCAATGGGGGGGGGGGGGGTCAATGAATGATGCGCTGCAGCCTCTGGATGTCATGCTTGGTGGCTGAGCCAAACCAGATCAGGATGGAGAAGGTGAGGACAGACTATGATGGCAGTATAAAACTGGACCATCATTGCCTGGGGTAGATTGTGTTTTCTCAGCTGCCACATGAAGTACATCCTCTGTTGGGACTTTTTGACTGTGGAGTTCATGGTGGTCCCCGTTTAAGGACCCTGGAGATGATGGTTCCAAGGAACTTAAATGACTCCACAGATGTGACTGTGATGTTGTTGATGGTGAGTGGGGGGAGGGAAGGGGGAGCTCTCCTAAAGTCTACAATAAATTCCACTGTCTTAAGATTCTTGAGCTCCAGGTTATTGCGATGGCACCAGGATGCCAGCTGTGACACTTCCTGTCTGTCGGCAGATTCCTCCCCATCCTGGATCAGTCCAATCAGGGTTGTGTCGTCCGCAAACTTGAGAAACTTGACAGAGGTGTCAGTGGAGGTGCAGTCGTTGGTGTAGAGAGAGTAGTGGAGAGGAGAGAGTACGCAGCCTTGCGGTGCTCCTATGCTGAGTGTTTGCGGGTCTGACATGTGCTTTCCCAGCCTCACATGCTGCTTCCTGTCTGTCAGGAAGTTGATGATCCATTGACATAGGAGTTCAGGCACAGTCAACTGGGAGAGTTTGGAGTGTAGTAGCTCTGGCATAATGGTGTTGAATGCAGAGCTAAAATCCCCAAACAAAATCTTTGCATAGGTCCCCTGGCAGTCTAGGTGCTGAAGGATGAAGTGCAGGCCTGGGTTGACTGCATCATCCACTGATCTATTGGCCCGGTCTGCAAACTGCAGAGGGTCCAGCAGGGTGTTTGTGATATTTTTCAGGTGGGCCAGCACAAGTCTTTCAAAATTTCCTAGTGCAGTGAATACTCGTGTACAGGGTTTAATGCTAATGTCCACCTCTAAAATGGAAAATACACAGGCAGTCATATAATTCAGTTCAATTCAGTTTAGTTTATTGTCCCGTGTACCGAGGTACAGTGAAAAGCTTTTGTTGCGTGCTAACCAGTCAGCAGAAAGGCAAAACATGATCACAGTCGAGCCATTTATCATGTATAGAGGTTTGGGGGAACAGCAATGTCCTGTAGTCAAAGCAAGAGCCTCTAATCATATATTGAAAAGATTGTAGGTGCAGATATCCATGGAAGTTAATCTTGGGTATGAGGATAAGAGCATAATGCGGTAGAGCTCAGGGCCGGATTTACGTATAAGCTTCACAAGCTTAAGTTTAGGGCTACGAGATCTAGGGGGGCCTCGGCTGGGCCGGATTTACCTATTGGCGTCATAGGCTGAAGCCTAGGACCTAAAAATCTAGGGGGCCTCCGGTCAAGATGTTTTTTTTCCCAGAGTAAAAAAAATCCCGAGGAAAAAAAAAATTGGAGCACTATCAGAGTTTCCACTTTGAAGAAATTATCCGAAATCCTGGTTCGACCATCCACGTCTGCGCAGTTGGGGGAAGCCGGTGACGCAGCAGCAGCGCAAAATGACGCAGTCTCTCCATTTGCACTCCACAAAATCACCTCGATTCCTCGTGTCCACCAAAGATCCTAGGTGTGTACTCCAGGTAAGTAGTGGAATATTGCGTTGCAGTCGAACAGTAACGGGCAATCAAATCAACACACAAAACATTTTCTAAAAAAAGGTTTTATTTACTGCAAAAACTTACAGTATTTTATTTGCAGTGTTTGCATGCCCCTTTATAACATTTTACATCACATTTTACAGTACAACTTGATTATTAAAACAAGGACAGCTTCAATTCTTGATTTAAAAAAAATGTATACAACAATGACCCCAATTATTCCACTCTTGATTCAACCAAAATTATTTCTGAAATATTGGTCATAAATTTGGTGCAAAAATGCTCCAAAATAAAGCTCTGAATGCACCAGAGCATCTAAAACCCCAGAGCTTCCAGGGCCCTTAAGCGGGTCTTTGAGATTCACACTTGTGATATGCGCTGCGTGCACTTATTTCACATAACATTTTTGTAATCCTGCCATGCCACCCCCTCCTTTTTGAAAAGCTTCATATGGGCCTGGTGTATAATATTTTTGACATTGTCATAGCCTTTCTTAAATATGCTATCACAACACACTGTAGTCTCTAAACAACACTTCAGTAATTTCCCTTGCTCTCCATTTCAGAATAATAGTGTTTTAAGCCGATAACTCGACACTAGCACTGGCAATAAATAAAAAGCGCAGCTTTCCAGCCCTTATCTTATTGGCCACGCTCGGCTGCACATCAGTGTCAATCTGGTGGACTCTTCCATCTTCCTCTCATCAGGGGGGTGGGGGATTGGGATAGGCCTTAAAAGTGGAATAGCCTAGGGCCTCTCTTCATTTAAATCCAGCCCTGGTAGAGCTACTGCATTACAATGCCAGAGACCCGAGTTTGATCCTGACTATGGGTGCTGCCTGTATGGAATTTGTACGTTCTCACCGTAACCTGCGTGGGTTTACAACGAGATCTTCGGCCCTATGTCAAGATCGAACCTGGGTCTCTGGCACTGTAAGGCGGCAACTCTACCGCTGTGCCACTGTGCCACCTGAGAGCTGCCTTCAAGGGTTCTCCTGGTAATCAGGTTACCACTATGTACCTGAAACCCATCTGTTCAGTGCTGCTCAACAGTGCTGGGGTTGTCCAGAGGATTGTTTCAGACAACCGCAATCTACCATATCATGGCAACTGAACTTTCATTTTAAACATATTTTGTATAGTTTATGTGCATGGTTTGTTAACCAGAGTCATTAGCCATATTGTTAGCTACAGACATGGTGTTGGCTAAAATCCAGGTGGTTCAATTGACCAGCGTAGAAATAAATCCATCATAGCTTTTTGGGGATGCACCAGTCTACGGCAACAACAGGTGAACATCGAAGGAGTGGAATCCTTTATCATTCCTTTACTTTTGACTTTACACTTTAGAAATGCAGTGCAAAAACAGGTCATTTGGCCCACGGAGTCCGCGCTGACCAGCTATCCCATTATGCTAGCACTATGCTACTAGGGATATTCCACTAGGGCCAAATTATAATTTTTTCCAAAGCCAGTTTAATTACAAACCTGCACATCTTGGGAGGAAACTGCGGCATCCAGGAAAAACCCACGCAGGTCATGTGGAGAACATGCAAACTCCGTACAGACAGCACACGTGGTCAGGATCAAACTTGTGTCTCTGGTGCTACAAGGCAGCAACTCTACCTCTGCTCCACAGTGCCACCCCAAGTGTATTCCAGTGTATGGAGAGGGTGAAGGCATTAACTGTGGAATGTTACGCATCCCATCAATCATAATCATAATCATAATCATACTTTATTAGCCAAGTATGTTTTGCAACATACGAGGAATTTGATTTGCCATACAGTCAATTTTGCCAATAAAAAGAAACAAGACACACAAAATACATTTTAACATAAACATCCACCACAGTGACCCCTCCACATACCTCACTGTGATGGAAGGCGAAAAAAAGTTCAATTTGTTCCCTTATTTGTTCTCCCACGGTCGGGGGCCTCGAGCCTTCCATTGACGGGACGATCTTGGCTGGGCCCTCCATGTCGGGGCGATCAAGCTCCTGCATCTGGGGGATCTCAGCCCCCCCTCGCCGGGAGATCAGATCCCGTGTCGGGGCGAGTTGAATGTGTTGCGACTTTGGAGCATCCCGACATCAGCCACCACACAATACTGCGAGCTCCTCGATGGTGAAATCCACAGGTCGCAGTTGGAGCGTCGATCCCAGGCAAGGGATCAGAGACCAGAGATACAATCCAGAAAACAATTGCATCTCCGGCAAGGTAAGAGATTGAAAAAAAGTTTCTCCCAACACCCTCCACCACCCCCCACATAAACAAAAACAGAGAACATTAACACAAACATTTTAAAGCGCATTAAAAATAACAAAAAAAAAGAAAAGACAGACAGATCGTTGGCGAGGCTGCCATCACTGACGGTGCCACCTGATCAAACTTCACTCTGTGGAAAGCTGAATCCTAAACAAAAACACATGTTGTCTCTGTCTGCTTGCCTCTGGCAGGGGTAAATGAAATGTAGATCGGACTTTCAATAGAGAGCCTCAATAACCTTCTTCATATAACAATAGACAGCAAGCTGTTGCATTTAACTCCAGTTCCAGCCTGGCAGGAAAACAATACACAAAAGTTATTTCTCTCTGTTCACATCACAGCAACCAATGTCACAGTCCTTGTTGCGCTGTGAGGTTGATTTAAAACTGCAGCGGGTGTTAGAATTCAATTATTAAAATGGTTTCACTGAAGTACATCCCACTCATTCAATTGTTTCCACCTGAGGCTCCAAGGGGTGAATTGACCTTGTGCAACCAGGGCAAATATGGCTCACTTTGAATATTTTGTCTTCCTACCACTGGCAGTTTCAATTTATCTCTGTGTTCAGTACTTATTCTCCCTATCAGAGCCTATTCAAGACAAATGCCTCCCAATGCACTTAAGCCTGTCAGTGGCCAAATAATCTCATTCAGATCCACCACCCCATTCCTGTAATTTTTTGCAACAATCTTGAAATTATCCAAAAATCTTTCAGAAATGTAATAATTAATAGAAGCTGCAAATAACTTGCAAATAGTTGTTAATGCATGTGGTGATGGATGTGTGAGTGCTGCCAATTATGGAGCCATAGAGTCATGGAGTCATACAGCACGCAAACAGGTTCTTCGGCCTAACTTGTCCATGCCTCCCTCACCAAGTCCGTGCTGACTAGCACAATCCTGCACACTAGGCACAATATACAATTTTATATCGAAGTCACGTGAGTGACTACGTGAAGAGCCCGCCAGCCCACATGCGCGTCAATATATGTTGACGCATGGCGCGGGATTCGGAGCAGTACGAAACTGCTCCGGCAGGTAGGACAGTTTTGTTTCAGGCACGGGCCGCTGCTCCGAAAATAGGTGCAGCGGGTCCGGAGAAGCTGACAGGCGCATCCTGTGCAGCTATCGCCGTTAGAGCTCCGAACGAGAGCAGGCAGGCGGACTTGGTGAAGTCGCCGGTGAGGCTCCGGATGGGAGCAGGCGGGCGGACTTGGTAAAACTGTTGAGTGCGGCCCTTACAGCTACCGCCTTGAGGCTCCGACCGGGAGTTAGAAAAGTTAACGGGCGTGACCCGTGCAACCACTGCTAGTAGGGCTCCGTATCGGAGCAGGCGGCTGAAATTGGAAAGCTGACGGGTGTGACCCGTGCAGCCACTGCTAGTAGGGCTCCATATCGGAGCAGGCGGCTGAAATTGGAAAAGCTGACGGGCGTGATCCGTGCAGCTACCACCGTGGTAGGCTCCGTATCGGAGCAGGCGGCTGAAATTGGAAAGCTGACGGGTGTGATCCGTGCAGCTACCACCGTGGTAGGCTCCGTATCGGAGCAGGCGGCTGAAATTGGAAAAGCTGACGGGCGTGATCCGTGCAGCTACCACCGTGGCAGGCTCCGGAAGAGAGCAGGCGGTTGACCGCGGAGAAGGTGACGGGCGTGAACCGTTCAGCCACCTTCGTGGAGGCTCCAGAAGGTAGCAGACAGCGGTATGCGGAGAAGCTGAAGAACGCGACCCCTACAGCTACCTCCGTTGAAGCTCCGAAATGGAGCAGTCAGGAGTCACTAGCTGGCCCCGCGAAGCAGCCTGTTGATCCAGGCTTGCAGTACTGGCAGGTGTGACCTGCCAAGTGAGCCCCACTGAGGCTCCGAAGGTGCAGCAGGCCACAGGAGCAGCTTGTGGAATCATGCTTGGAGTAATGGCAGGCGCAGCCTTGTCAATGAGCTCCAAAGGATCAATGAGGCTCCAAAGATGCAGAAGGGGCCGAAGCTAACCAGGGCTGGGAGTAACTGATAGCGCACCATGCACAGTAAACTCCAGCAAGGCTCCAAAGAGGCTCTAGGCCAAAGGAGCAGTCTGTCCCATTGGGCTCAGAAATGCTGGCAGGTGGTCTTGCACAGCAATGTCGCTTTTGAGCTCCAGAAGGGAGCGGTTTGGCAAGCATGGGGCTGATGATGTGGTCAGACTTGGTCTGCAATGGAAGCTCCAACAAGAAGGGCGACCAGGGGTCAGAGACACTGGCAGGTAAGGGATTTTGTTTCAGGAACAGACCGTTGCTCCAAAAATAGGGGCAGCGTGTCTGGAGAAACTGGCACAGCTTGTGCAGCTATCGCCGTGGAGGCTCCGAAAAGGAGCAGGCAGCTGGAATCAATAGGCTGACGGCCCGGCCGGTGCAGTTATCACTGTTAAGGCTCTGAGAGGGAGCAGGTGTCCGGATTCAGTAAACGGACAGCATGGCTGGTGCAGCTACCACCCTTTGAGGCTCACCGCCGTTTCTGGGCTCCAAGGGAGCAGGCGACTGGTCACGGAGAGCTGACGGGTGCAGCCAGTACAGAAGCCTCCGTTGAGGCTCAGAAAGGGAGCCAGCCAGATGCCTGTAGGAAGCAACAGCTGGCTCAGGGTTGTGTTATATTCCTCCCCTCTAGACTCCGTTGATGCTCCAGAAGGGAACAAGCCCGGACTCAGTCATTAGCAGGTTCGACCTGTCCAGTAAGTATATAATAGATTTGTGCACCTGGCTCAGGAGACGCTTACAGGCTGATCCAGTCAGATATCTGTGGTAGAAACACCTGGCTCAGGGTTGCGTTATATATCTCCCGCTCAGAAGAGAGGAAGCAATACCTGGCTCAGGTGTACGTTACAATATCTCCCGCTCAGAAAAGAGGAAGCAACACCTGGTTCAGGGCAGGCACGTGCTGTGAGTAATTACTCAGGGTAGGCACTCAGTCGACTTTTTAAAAGAAAATTAAACTGCGCATGCGCGGATTGTTCATTCCGTAAAAATAAAAAATAAAAATAAAAACAGTAACAATTCAATTTGCCCAAGGCTTCCTAGTCTCCTTTATTCTTAATTACTGAATGGGTGGGGGGTGAAGGGTGATGGCAGGTGGAGAGATGGTGGGAAAAACGGGAGTACAGGGAAAAGTTGAATCAGTTGTCATCTTATTGAATGACAACACTTGCTCAAGGGAACAATTGGGGGGAGAGTTCCTGTCACAGCGTCTGTGCCAGGGGTAAGGTTGCGGGGAGGGCAGGAGTGTTGAGATGGAGGGGGTCGGGGATAATGGCAGTAACTCGCTCACTCACCGCTGCCGCAGCTCTCTGGGCACTACCGCATTGTGGCCGGGGATAGAAGCAGCTCGGGTAGCTGCGAGCGGCCGCCGGGAACTGACAGCAGAACTGGCCGCCACTTCAGTGCCTTCTGCCGGCCTGCTCACCTTTGGCTCTCCGTCTGAACACCTCACACCTGTCACTCGCTGGCTTCGATCATGTCAGCCTCTTCCCGCAAACCCTTATATTCCCACAGCCGACTAACCTCAATCGCGCTGTTGGAATTTAAGGATTTGCGGGACATGAGTGAGGCCGGCGAGCGGCTGGAGAGAGGTTTTTAGACGGAGAGCTGCCAGAGGTGAGCGGGGGCCAGCAGAAGGTGCTGAGGTGGCGGCTGGTTCCACTGTCTAGCTCAACTGCCGCTCAAAGACACCCGAGCTGCTTCTTCCCATCCTCAATGCAGTGGCTCCGTGCAAGGTGCGTCACAAGTGGCATTATCCCGATCCCCTCCTTCACAACATTCGTGCCCTCCCCGCAACTTTACCCTGGGCCAGACTCCCCAAACGCTGTGAAAGGAACTCTCCCCCCAACCCCCACACCCCAGGAAATACGGTATTTAAAAAAAACACACCAAGAAATGTACTTACCATGTTATTGGTACACAAATTCCATTCTTCTCTCTCTGTTTCCTAAGATACACCTAAAATAATGACAATCCATATTTGAAAACCCCACCAAGAAACTAGCGCTGCGCGTGCGCAGTAGGATGCTGCGCCTGCGCAGTGCGGCAAAGGCAGAATTTCTGCTGCCTTCAGCCCAGCTTGAAACTGATGGCTTCAGGCAGCGCTGACAGCACCTGGGCTACACAGACCTTCAAGGGTTAACCTTGCCTACCCTGACAGCACGTGCCTGGTTCAGGGTTGCGTTATTTTAGCTCCCGCTCAGTAGAGGGGAGTACTGAAGATTATTACGTAAGTAAATCCGACTATGGGGTTATCGACAAGGAATTCGAATCCCTGAACTTATGAGGGATATGCTGCAGTTTAATCTTATAAATGAGTTCTGTCACATAATTTGCCATCCCTTCGGGGATAGGAAATCCACTGGAGCTGGCTAAGAGCATCAGTGATTTAACTTCTCATCAGCTAAGGAGGGGTATAAGCTGGATACGGCTGGAAATATACCAGTCCAGATGAACTGCCTGACTTTGGATGTTCCAAAAGTAAATCTCACCATTTGGGATATCTCAGTGGTGATACGTGGGTAAGAATTAAAATTTCAGCGTACCCGAAGACTGTTCACTGATGTAATTTCGGCCTTTGCAAGGGCAGTAGATGGGTTCAGCTTTTGGTAGTGCAGAAAATGCATTAGCACTTCTATGTAATATGCAGTTGGAGCTAAATTGCCTTCACAAAAGGCTATAAGGCCTGAGATAATTCCTAAAATATTGCTCATTTTGCAGGGCCAAAAACATGCAGCCTGCAAAGTTTCTCTTTGGAGAGGACTTATGTTAGCAAGTTTAAGACTTCCAGGAAGAATTTTAGGCGGCTGCGGGGGTGGTAGAACCATCCTATGTGGGTGGGGCTTCAGTATTCCGGGGCATACCACCTCTATATATAACTAACCGCAGGAATCGTTACTCTGAGGCTGGCTGGAACACCAGGCCTACTCAATTCAGACCTAGCCAGAGGCTTTCAGGCCCACGGCCATCGCGCTCACCTTGGTGAAGTGAATGTGTTGCGCACACTGGCGACTGAGATAGGTCGTTCCAGGCAGAGGACTGTGGCAGCAACTCCTGGTTCAGGTTTGCATTATGACATTTTCCACAGAGGGTGACTGACTGTGAGGATTTGACAGGGAACTCATATTCCCACACCAAGTGGATGCTACGCTTCAATTCTAGTCGCATAAGGATCTGGTGTATGTTCTGATTCTGTCAGACACTGGAGGTTTTGTAGGTTAATGCCATCAGTTGAGGCAAAATCAAAGTCGAAAGGCTTTAACCCAGAATGTTTTGAGAATTCTTAGGGAAGGAAAATGTAGCATGCCAAATCAGGTTAGGATTTGGCTAGTCTAATGATGTGTTTGGTTTACCAGTTTAAGATGGATAATTGTCTTTTAGCTGATTCAGAGGATTTAGGGCCTAAATCGATCTTGAAGATGTATATTTTTCCATATCTATACATGAGAGGCACAGATATATCTGGTGTTTTTTGATGCCAAAGCCAGTGGTGGAAATTTTAGCCTCTACCTAGGGGTTCTGGCTTAGCCTATTTATAAAGATTTTAACGTTAATGCTGCCCTAGTCAGATCAAAAGGGCATTGTGTCATGGAGTTTATAGACGACATGCTTTTGTAGCTGATAAGACTCGGGGGTTTTATCAGTAGATGCCTCTTACGATATTAAAGATGAGGTGACATGAATTTTAACAGTGCCAAGTTGGCCTACTCATTCAGGGTGTCCATTGTGAAAGGCAGCTGAAAGCAGCTCCTACTTACTCGAAGTCACGAGTGGTGGCTAGTTCAGCCTATTTCTCACGCAGCTAGCTCTGCACGGTTGTATGGGAAGTTTGTGAAGAGACACATGTGAGCTACTTTTAAACAGAAGTAGCAGAGTTTTGTGGTTCTCTCAGTTTGGGCTTAGAGAAGCGATTATGTTATCGCACAATTGACACTGCTTGTGCTGCTTTGTTATTCTCTCTAGTACTATAAGTGGGACAATAATTGATTGGTTATTCACCCACTGTTGACTAGCGATATGCAAGGTGTCTTTTATATGCTTTTATATGAATATTTGCTCCAAGGCAAATTCCTTGTATGTGAATACTAATATGCAAATAAACGTACTCACTTACTCTAAAGCCTAAACTCATAATAGAGTGGAACGTGTCTCAGTAAAAATTAGTATGCAGAAATTCATCTACTGTATTCCTAAAGTGGAGCAGTATCTTTTAAGTTAATTATGCTGTTAGCAACTGATTTCAGCACAAAGAACACAGACTTTATTCAATCTCCAACTGCATCTCTGGGTCATATATGACATGGGGGTAGGTTGTTATGGGAATGATCTCATAAAGGTAAACAGGCATGACTGGGTACAATTTGGAGTTGACAGCATACCTACCAGATCGGAGATTGGGGGAGGTTATTATGTATACAGTTACACTGAGCTTACTAGTACCTATGAGATGAAGGATAGTTTTCTTCATTGTTATTCAATAGTTTCACAAGAAATTGCTGGTGCAGACTATCTCAACATGAATAGTGTGTAAGGGGCGAATAGCGAAAGTGAATTCAAATAATTTCAAGTCTCGCTCTACCAGGGGGGGAGGGGGCTGGTTCATTAGCAGCCAATAGAATGGATATACCCCTTTGATCATCTTCTTGCAACAGCAAGAGGGTATCAAAGTGCACTTTCAGAAGTGATAAATTGCGTTAAACATGTCTGGATTGTTGCAGATAGAATTCTGAACAGTGTTGCATGAGTTATTGTCCTAACTCAAAGCCAATTGGGACTGTGGTCCGATTAAGGGCAATGGACATGTATGTAAGTTAGCTTCATGTTGTTAATAGCCCATGTTTTTTCTACCACTTATGGTTTATCTGTTTAAGCGTTTCACACACAGATTGGTTTACTGCATGAAACCACAGTGCTTCGAAGGCTTCATGTAGTCACTCACGTGACTTCAATATAAAATAGAAAGATTAAAAGAGAACTTACTGTTTGAAGTTTGATCTTTATTTTATGAGAAGTTGAAGTGAGGGACCACGTGCCCGCCACTCCCAACCCTGATCATTTGGTAAGTCAACGGTTATTAATCTTTCTATAGTTTAAGTTCGTGCAAGTGGTCTGTGGTTTCATACAGTTGCTCTGAAGATTGACGAACATGCGGGTGGGGGGCTCTTCACATAGTCCCTCACTTCAACTTCTCATAAAATAAAGATCAAACTTCAAATGGTTAGTTCTCGTTTAATCTTTCTATTTTACTACCAAAGTCAATTAATCTACAAACATAGACCTTTTTGGATGTGTGGGAGGAAACCGGAATTCCCTGAGAAAAACCCAAGCGGTCTCGGGGAGAACGTACAAAATCCATGTGGACAGCACCCATAGTCAGGCTAAAACCCAGGTCTCTGGCGCTGTAAGGCAGCAACTCTGCCGCTACGCCAATGTGCCGCCCCATTGTAAATTGTAAATGATGCTGGACCTTGCTGTCACTTTCAACAGCATGTCTTGACTGCCTCATCGGTATTAGAATAGAAAGATCAGCACCTTTATATACACCAGGTCAGTGATTTATTAATGTTTAATATCTGATTAGAGTACAAGAACAGTATCTATTTAACCTGTGTCACCTTGTAGGGCAATTTCTTGAGTCATAGTGATAATGAACATTGGTAAGTTATATTTAAATAAAAACACTCGTTTGGTGCACCAGAGAATACAAAACCTCAGCTTAGTTTATGTTGGTTTCTTTAAAAGAACAAATCAAAATTCTTCAACACTAGGTTATACAAACCTAGCCATTCGATGAGAATATGATCTTTATATTTATTGACATATTCTAATAATTATCAATTGAAATTGCATTAATTGTGATAAAATGGAGACGAATATGAAATTGAAGAATGTTAGAACATAGAACAGTACAGCACAAGAGTATGGCAAGGTGGTGCAGCGGTAGAGTTGCTGCCTTACAGCGCCAGAGAGCCGGTTTGACCCTGACTACAAGTGCTGTCTGTATGGAGTTTGTACATTCTCCCTGTGACTGTGAGGGTTTTCTCTGGGTGCTTTTATTTCCTCCCACATCCCAAAGATGTAAAGGTATGTGGGTTAATTGGCTTTGGCAAAATTATAAATTGGCCCTAGTATGTAGGATAGTGCTAGTGCACTGGGTTATCGCTGGTCGGCCTGGACCCGGTGGTCCGAAGGCCCTGTTTCTGTAGAGATTAGGTTGTAAAGTAAAGAATAGGCTGTGGCGGTCCCTGGGGATTAGGTTTGGGGGAGTGCTGTGTGCTTGCGATGAGTCATTAAACTACTTCTGAACCTGCCTGGCATCTGGCCTTTTCCTGACCTCGTCCAGTCCACTACAAGACCTTTCAGCCCACATGCCGAACATGTTGACAGGACCATCTGCTATCTTCCTGCACATCATCTTTATCACCTTCATTCCTTGCATATCCATTTACATATCCAAAAGCCTCTTAAATGTCACTATTGTATCTCCCTCAAACACCAACTCTGGCAGCGCGTTCCAGACACTCATTACACTCTGTGTAAAACAAGTTGCTCTGCCCATTCCCTTTGGTCCTTCATCTTAATGCTACCCCCTATGAACGTTCTACCTTCTCAGTGTAGAATCGGCCCCTTCAGTCTGATAGCTTCTCAGAAGCACATTCTTTGCCATTAAGTGGAAATTACCACATAGAAAAAAGTGACCTTAAGCTTTTTTTTCCAGAAATTTAACAAAAATTCCCCGAATATCAGCGAATTGTTGAAAGTTCATGTTCACAAGTTATAGGAGTAGAATTAGGCCATTTGGCCCATCAAGTCCACTCCGCCATTCAATCATGGCTGATCTCCTTATCACAATTTTCTGCCTTCTCCCCATAACCCTTCACACTCGATCTAATCAAGAATTAGAATGCCAATGAAAATGCTCTGATAACCATTCAGCTGCTTAAAGAATTATAAATGGACAGGTTTAATTTTATTAATAACAAAATAATCTAAGAAGAGGGAGAGTTGTTTATGTTATAATGAATTATGTTATGATTAATATGCTAGTAGTTTGGTAAAAACTCAATGTGACATGTTTTAAACTGTGATTTCCAAGTAATGTATCATGCCCACCCCGACAATCTGCATCTTTGGTACAGACGCAATTGAAGTATGCACACGGCATATTAATAAAGTAAGATATATCGAATTTAAAAAAATAGCATTCTTTATGTATGCCCAATGTATGCATGGAGGTCAATAAAATATATAGGCTTTATAATTCTTAATACTCTCATAATTGTAAAGTTTGCATTGTGAAGTTTATGAGATTTAATATGCATGGTCCTTTCCTGATTTGGGGAATGACAGATTAGGTTCATTGAATTATTGTCAGTGATTTAGACAAAATAGCTGTCTGATGTATAAATCAGTCACAGTGACAAGGAAGGAATTTTTAAACATATATTGTTGTGTGCCTTAGTGGCATGGAGCCAGGAATGAGTAGATTAACCTATGATGAGCGTTTGTCAGCACTGGACCTGTACTCACTGGAGTTTAGAAGAATGAGGGGGGACCTCATTGTCCCTAGTGTGTGTAGGCTTGTGTTGATGTGTGGGGATCATTGGTCGGTACGGACTCGGTGGGCCGGAGGCCCTGTTTCCACACTGTATCTCTAAACTAAACTAAACTAAACTCATTCAATACTAGTTGCTAAGATGCTAAAAGTTATTAAAACATTCTAATTGGTTCAAAGTTCAAAAATATGTTTTTCATTAATTTCAACATCTCTTTTTTAGAAAAATAGAAAAAGTTGAAAACATTCAATAAATCAAGCATAATCTGTGGAAAGAGAACCAGAGAACGTTTAAAGTGGAAGAACCTTCAGTGCTATTCAGTGTTGACAGGAACACACATTGAGTGCCCTCTTCACTTTTTCAGCAGTGGCCCGGAATATCAACCACAATCACTCTGACAATGTAGTGTCCCCTCAGAAACACTATGACGTGTTAGATTAAATTAGATATTCAGGTTCTTGAGTGAGATTAAACTTCCTGGCCTTCTCAATCAGGAACACTACCAAGAGGCCAATTCTGACATAGCTCCAGGAAAACTAAAATAGAAAATTTAGATTAACATCGCAAAGACTATAAAGATAACATCTAGCATTTCCAGTGATATATTTGCAGCAGGCATGTAAAAAAAAATATAGGCTGAAGGTGAAGCCGCAGTCCGCCTACACACTGCAGATAATAGTTGCAGATAATTTAATCAACTGTATTGTCAGCAAGGTTCCTTGCCAAAACAGAACCCAATTACATTATTTCAGGTATATAAAGAGAAAGTTGTGCATAACGTATGCCTATTCATTTATTTGGGTATGTTTTCTTGGGGTGGAGTTAAGGGAGTAGAATATTAGGACTGGTATTGCTATTTATTTGTATTTTATTTGTAACAGAACAATCAGAAATAACTCGTATTGGTTGAGCTCCATACAAATTCCACTTCCAGGGAAAGGTAAATTACGTTCAAAGCCATTGTTAGTACTTAGAATTTTGCTCGCTTTCAAGCTACATCTTGGATTATTTTGACCCTCTTGCATTGGTTCATTCTCCCTCTGTTCCCTAAAACTTTCTTGTAACTTTTCTTCAGAATCTAATTATCCTAGGAAAATGAATATGTTCGGTTGTTTTTATCTTCATGGTTTACAAGTGACTTATCTCTTTCCATCAAAGATTTGCAGTTCAGCTTCAAAATCACTGCAGCATAACATCAAAGTTGGTTTTAAGACCATTTGTTTTAAATGTGTATGTAACAGAGAGATGTTAGTTGAAAACAACAGTCACAGAATGTTATGCATTTGCATCAAACTCCTCAAAGAGAGAAAAAAATAATAAGCTGAATCTTTGCAAATGCATCTTTTCCTTTTTTTTAACTGCCAAGAACCTGATTAATTTAAATGGTTCACAAGAAATGCATATTGATTTTCTTTCTTTTATGAGCATCAAACCAATTAGTCTTCATTCAAACTGACTCTGGCCTTAAACTTTACTTGGAGCTCAGTTCTCAGCAGGCGAGTTTTGATGTCACACTTCTTCCATGAAAAATATAATGCCTGGGGTAATTTTTTCCATTCTCAGCATCATTTTAATTCTACAAGGTCAACGTCCCTCCAGGCTAACGCAATTTCTCACAGATCAAGTGGTTCAGAGCAAGAGAGCAAATATCTGGTCATCTTGCAAATGACCCTGTAGTTAATGGTAAGCAGAAAGGAGCATGACACTGCTAATGGGTAGAGGAGCAGACAGGAAGGGAACAAGACTGTTTATGCATTCTTTTCTTTAGGCTAATATCTAATGGTGTCATTATACATTTAGAAGTAGAACTGAATGTGTTTGCTCGCAAATAAGCTGGTTAAATACTTTTTGTTCCTCTATATGCAATAGTCATCATTGCAGTATGATGTTTCATCAGGTTTGGGGAGACAGTGGGAAAATGGTGTTTGGCCCAAGATTGTTTGTTTTTATGTATTTTTTAATTTTTGGTTTGTTTATGGTATGTTTTGGAGGATTTTTTTTGGTGTTTTGTGTGGGGGAGGGCTAAGGGGGCAACTGTTTTTCAGTCACTTCCTGGCGAGGATGCGACTATTTTCCAAATCGTGCCCTCGCCCCCCTCCTCGCGGCCTACCAACTGGATTGGAGCGGCCTCTCCTGCTGGGGACCGGACCAGAGCTTCAGCAGCGGCGGTGCAGTGCTGGATACATCGCGGTGCGGGCGATGCCTCACCTGGGATCACCGTTTGAAGCTCCGGAGTGTTGGGCCTGCTGCATCAACATCGCGGAGCTGTGGTTTGTAGAGCTCCCAGCGCGGGCGGAGCTGACCAACATCGCGGAGTCCTGGGACCCTTTGCTGAGGCTTGCTAGCTTTGAATCCCCGCCCAGCTCGGTCTGTGTACTTCGGGAGCCGCGGTCTCCGGTAGGAAGTGGCTGATTCGGAGGTCCAAGCCGCTGAGGATGTTCTTCTGTTCCGACATCGGAGTTCCATTGTCCCAGCGAGAGGGCCTGAACATCGGGTCGCCCTTAACGGCAACTGAGGGGGTTCGGGAGGCCCCGACCACGGCTGAACATCGGGGAACATCGGGGAACACCAAAGAGGAGGTTGACTGAACGTTGGTGGCTTCCCTCACAGTGGGAAACTTTGGTACCGCTGTGGGGATGTTTGTGTTATTGATTATTGCGTTCTGTGCTTTTATTATTTTTTTTATTCGTATGGCTGTATGGGAAAAGGCATTTTGTTGTCTAAGTACTTGTACTATGGACAATGACAATAAAGTTGAATCAAATCAAATTATTATTAAAGATATATTCAAACTATTGTGGATAACTTTAACTTATTTGGAGAATGTTTGTGGGACAGCTGACAAAGAGATGTTCAAGAATTGCAGAACACAAGGTAGACAAAAATGCTGGAGAAACTCAACGGATGAGGCAGCATCCATGAAGCGAAGGAATAGGTGATGTTTCAGGTCAAGACCCTTCTTCAGACTGAACACAAGGAGTTCTTGTCTAGCAATGGGAACACATTGGAATAATTGTAGTTAATGCCTTTATTTGATTTTGCATACTTAATGGAAACATCAACTCTGAAAGCATTGATGTTTCTGTGACCACAGCAAAGGAAATAATGAAACTCATGCTAACATAGGTTCTGGATGCAGCGAGAGAAGTGATTTACAGGTCCTATTTCCTCTATTAGGGCATGCACCAAATGAAATGCGTTGAGCAAATGTGATATCCCGAAACATTAAACATGTACATTGAAGTTCTTTATTACTATAACTTGCACTCGGTTTTTCATTGTTCAGGAAATAGAAAATGAATTTAACATTTTCTGACAATGAACCAGGTATAAGATTTACACCACTCAAATTGGGCAGCACAGTGATGCAGCGGTAGAGTTGCTGCCTTACAGCGCTTGCAGCACTTGCAGCGCTGGAGACCTGGGTTCAATCACGACTACGGGTGCTTTCCGTACGGAGTTTGTGCTTTTTCCCTGTTACCACGTGGGTCTTCTCTGGGAAGTCTGGTTTCCTTCCACATTCCAAAGATGTGCAGGTTTGCAGGTTAATTGTCTGCTGTAAATTGTCCCTAGGGTGTAGATTAGAACTAGTGTACAGGTGATTGCTGGTCGGCGTGGATTCGGTGGGCCGATGGGCCTGTTTCCGCTGTGTATCGCTAAACCAAAGTAAAATAAACTAAACTAAAAGTTGTTAAAATCATGTTTCCACACCAGTCCTCCTTTACCCACTTTAATTCATGTTTTCAGCTTGTATTCTTAAAATACTTAAATAATAAACATTTTACCGTAAACATTTTAAAGGGATTCGCAGATTTCACTTATGAATGCCGATCTTATGGATATCCTACATGCCAGTGAGTCCCCAAAATATCTCCCAATATAAAATTTCGAAGTTCAAGGTATGTATACACCTTCACTCCTACCACTTCCAACACTAATTTCCTCTCTCTCTTCACTTTTAGTTATAATTCTTGCTTATCAGTCTTACCTGCTTTTGCAAAATTTCTATTGAACTCCTGAATTAGACAAATTGGTCATTTCTTTATTTGTTCCAAATCACAAACAGCATGTTATACCAGCAAGTGAGAAGTTTTTCAAAAACGTTTTTGCAATGGATTAAATTATCTTGGTATTATTTACCAATAACTATTGGCCTGAAATTAAGTCAAAAAAGGCATCATTAAAATAATGAATTGATTACTTTCTCTTGCATGAGTTTATGCTCCAGGCTATGAACATTTATAAAGACTGCCTTTAATAGCCTGGACACTACCTCAGACATCGAAACGTGGGAAAGCAGACTCTTTGTGTTCATTTGAAGATCACTTGAAAGCCCAAAATTGGCTTGCATTGGATGGTGCATTGGAATATTTGGCATGATTCTAGGATATCAGGAGAAGTTGTACATGTGACTAGTTGTGATGAAGTCAATGGACAAGTGGACATGCAATTGCACTGAACAACAGATCTTGGACACACATGGTGACTTGAGAATGGCATGTAATGAAATGGTAAATGTCGTTCAGTGCAGAGAGAGACAGAGAGAGAGAGGGAGAGAGAGAGAGAGAGAGAGAGAGAGAGAGAGAGAAGGTGAGGGGATGGAGTGAGCTAGACAGATAGATGAGAGAGAGAGATGGAGAGAGAGAGAGAGAGAGAGTAGAGAGAGAGAGAGAGAGAGAGAGAGAAAGAGATAGAAGAGAGAGAGAGAGAGAGAGAGAGAGAGAGAGAGAGAGAGAGAGAGAGAGAGAGAGAGAGAGAGAGAGAGAGAGAGAGAGAGAGAGAGAGAGAGAGAGAGAGAGAGAGAGAGAGAGAGAGAGAGAGAGAGAGGAGAGAGAGAGAGGAGAGAGGGGAGAGGGAGGGAGGGAGGGATAGATTGAGAGAGGGAGAGAGCGAGCGGGGGGGGGGGGGTTGATAGGAGAGAGATATTTTGAAAACACCAAAGCATTGACACGTACTCTATTGAAAAACTGATTTTGAAGTAATCAAGAAAGAATTAAAACATTTGGCTTTTATGGAACAAACTAATATGTAGACTTTAGATGATGATAGATGAAAGGTAAGGAGAGAATGATTGCATGTAAGCTGGATTCAATGTTTGAAAGAAGCATTGAGAATATTTGGTATAATTTATTTGATTCTTTCTTATGCTGGTAGCAACTAAAACTCATTTTGTTTCCATGCTGCAACCGCCTTCTGTTCTTATTATATAAAATTAAGTACATAGACTGACAGAGTTCTTCCTTGTCCACAATAGAATAATTACATAGTCTATCGCCAGATGACAATATTAAGTATTCAGTACTGGAGAAATTGGTATTCACAGTGCTTTCTTTGGATCATCATCTCAGATAACAGACCTTGCATTACAATGTTTGATTCGGTGTCTTTAGACTGGACTCCCCAGAGTCTAATTTTAGTATATTTTTGCAGTTAGCCTAAGGAAACAAGATAACCATAAATCTCTCCCAACTTCGTGCTGCGTTGGTGTGTTCAGTGAGCTAATGTCTAGTGTTGCGCTGCGCCTTAAATATATTGAAATGGCTTTGAATTATTATTTTTTTGCCTGATGTGAAATGTGGATTGTCATATTAATTAACAAATTAAAATTTATCTGGAGAGGACAGCTTCAATTTTAGTCATTTTAAGAGTTGTAGAGGTCTATGTGGAACAATGGCCACTTTTGCTCAGCACTTCATCATGCTCATTTAACTGTGCTTTCTCCATAGCAACAGCAGACACCGGGCACATCGATGTTAATGTCAATAAAGCAAGCACATTGAGATATGTCTCCTGTTTCTCTTCAGAAGTGACAATAACATCATCTCCTATGATTAATTTCAAGAAAACACCTCTAAATCTTCGTAACCAAATGGTAAGTTGGGTGACACAACCCCTCAAGTCTACTTCAACACTCAAAAGAATCTCGTGGATTTGATCTTTGACCAATGCCATTTTCTGGCTCAATCTCCATATCCATCGACTCTCCTTCAGTACAAAAATCTATCAGCTCAGGGTAATAGGTTAATTGACTACACTGTGTAGATAAGGGGAACTCGATGTAAATGTGTGGAGAAGAAAATGAGTGTGATCATGTATAAATGGGTGCAATGTGGTCAGCAAATACTTGGTGAGTTGAAGGGTCAGTTTCTGTGCTGTATCTCTCTAGGACTCTATGATTTTGTATGGTGTGCAACCACTGAATATTCAACTTGCTTAAGGCTTAGGTTTTGCAAAATGATATAGACAGTAATCCCAATTTCTAAAGTACTTGTAGATTGACTTTTCATTTTGTTTGCGGACCTTGAGTGTAGCGAACATGGCTAACACATTGTGTAGAAAGGAACTGCAGATGCTGGTATATACCAAAAATAGACACAAAGTGCCGGAGTAACTCAGCAAGTCAGGCAGCATCTCTGGAGAAAAAGGATGTTATGGCTAACACATTGCCAACCCTAAGTGCCCTTGAAAAGATGGTGCACAGTCACATTCTTTAATCATAGCAGTGTTCCAGTGATGGATCACCCAAAGTGTTGCTGGGCAGACAAACTATGATTTAGGTCCAACAATGGTGAAGGAATGGCCTTATGTTTTCAAGTCTAGCTGAGTAACTGCAATAATTTCTGAAGGTGGTTATGCAACACATTGGACCAAGAATGAATATTTAGAGTGGGGGTTGATTGAAAATCAAGCCATTTGCTTTGTCCTGATTGGAGTTGAGATTCTGAAGTGTTTGGTTTACTTTTTTAGTTTGGTGATACAGAGTGGAAACAGGCACTTCAGCCCACTGAGTCCACACTGACCAGTGATCCCCTACAAACTAACACTATCCTACACACACTGGGGACAATTTACACTTATACCAAGCCAATTAACCTACAAACCTGGACGTCTTTGGAGTGTGGGAGGAAACCTACGCAGGTCACGGGGAGAACGTACACACTCCGTACAGACAGCACCATTAGTCCGGATCGAACCCGAGTCTAAGGTGCTGTAGGGCAGCAACCCCAATACTGCGCCACCAACAGTGTTGTTGGAGCTGCTGTCATTTGGAGAGAGTTCCAACGTGCGTCTGGGTTGTGATGGTGGGAAAGATTCGGGGAGTCATGCGTTAAATCGGCACTTGAATTACAGAGCTTCTGATCTGCCACAGTAATTTTAAGTGGCTGGTGTGGTTGAATTGTGTGGTTGACACAAAAAGGTGGGGTAACTCAGCAGGACAGGCAGCATCTCTGGAGAGAAGGAATAGGTGACGTTTCGGGTTGAGACCCTTCTTCAGTCTGGTTAGTGATAAGAGAAATGAGAGGTATAGACAGTGATGTGGAGGGATAAAGAACAATGAATGAAAGATGTGCAAAAAAGTAACAATGTTAAAGGAAACAGACCATTGTTAGCTGTTTGTAGTGTGAAAACGAGAAGCTGGTGTGACTTGGGTGGGGGAGGGATAGAGAGAGAGGGAATGCCGGGGCTACCTGAAGTGAGAGAAATCAATATTCATACCAAGCTGCCCAAGCACTATATGAGATGTTGTTCCTCAAATTTGCATTTAGCTTCACTGAAAATGGAGGAGACTGAGGACAGAAAGGTCAGCGTAAGAATGGGAAGGAGAATTGAAGGATCCAGCAACCGGGCGATCAGGTTTGTTCAGGCGGCTGAACGAAGGTATATCAGCTGAAATTTCACCAGGTTAATTCTAGGAAAGGCAGGTTTATCCTTTAAGGAAAAATTAAGCACTTTGAGAACATGTGTTTAAAATAATAAGAGGTGATGTGATTAAAAGGTACAAGATACTTATAGGCCTTGACAGGGTGGATGCAGGGTCAGTGTTTCCACCAGCCAAGGTATCTAGAATCAGGAGGCACAGAATCAACATTGGTGGTTGATCTTCCAGGACTGAGATGTGATGAGGGTTGTGAATCTTAGGAATTTTCTACATAAGAGATCTGTGGATTTTCAATCATTGAATATATTCATGACAGAGATTGTTAGATGTTTTGGGGTGTTATGGAATTGAAGGATATGTGTTTAGTTCATGATAGTAGCATTGAAGTCAAAGCCCAACCCCAATCTTATGGAATGGCAGAGCAGGGAACTGGATGGGGCACTCCTGCTTCTATCCCATCTGTTCTTAGAAACATAGAAAATAGAGTCATAGTCAAAGAGTCAAAGAGTGAAACAGGCCCTTCCACCCAACTTGCCCACACCGGCCAACATGTCCCAGCTACACTAGTCCCACCTGCTTGCTCTTGGTCCATATCCCTCCAAACCTGTCCTATCCATGTTCCTGTCTAAGTGTTTCTTAAAGGATGGGATAATCCCAGCCTCAACTTCCTCCTCTGGCAGCTTGTTCCATACACCCACCACCCTTTGTGTAAAAAAGTTACCCCTCGGATTCCTATTAAATCTTTTCCCCTTCACCTAGAACCTATGTCCTCTGATCCTCGATTCCGATTCCCCTACTCTGGGCAAGAGACTCTGTGCATCTACGCGCTCTATTCCTCCCATGATTTTATATACCTCTATAAGATCCCCCTCATCCTCCTGCGTTCCAAGGAATAGAGACCCAGCTTACTCAACCTCTCCTTATAGCTCACACCCTCTAGTCCTGGCAACATCCTCGTAAATCTTTTCTGAACCCTTTCAAGCTTGACAATATCTTTCCTATAACGTGGTGTCCAGAACGGAACACAATATTCTAAATGCGGTCTCACCAAGTCTTTCACAACTTCAACATGACTTCCCAACTTCTATACTCAAGGTGCAGGAATAGGCCATTCGGCCCTTCGAGCCAGCACGCCATTCAATATGATCATGGCTGATCATCCAAAATCAGTACCCCGTTCCTGCCTTCTCCCTATATCCCTTGATTCCATTAGCCCTAAAAGCTATATCTATCTTTCTCTTGAAAACATCGTGAATTGGCCTCCATGGCCTTCTGTGGTAGAGAATTCCACAGATTCACAACTCTCTGGGTGAAAATGTTTTTCCTCATCTCAGTCCTAAATGGCCTACCCCTTATTCTCAAATTCTTATGAATATCAAGTGTAAGTAACATTTTTTGGTCATAGATGGTCATTGCCTAGTATTGTTTTAGAATAAATGGTACCTCCCTCTGAACAGCAAGCCTGAGGAAAGCAGCCAACATAATCATGGTCCATTCACGCTCTGGTTATTCTCCGATTCTTCAATGGGCCACATATACTAAGGATGAATTCCCTCTGCTCCAATCTACCTCGATGCAAATTTTGCACATTTTTTGTCTGCACGTCCTCTGTAGCTCTAACACTATATTCTGCCCTCTGTTTATTTTCTCTTTTGCACTTCCTGGTGCACTCATTGCCTGGAATGCATGCAAAATAAAGGTTTTAGCTGTTTCTTGGTGTACGCACCGCCAGCATAATCAAGGACGAGTCGCATCACGGCCACTCCCTCTTCTCCCCTCTCCCATCGGTCAAAAGGTATAGAAGTGTGAAAATGCACAACACCAGATTCAGTGACAGTCTCTTCCCAGCTGTTATCAGGCAACTGAACCATCCTACCAACAACTGGAGAGTAGTCCTGAGCTACTTTCTACCTCAATGGAAACCCTCAGACTATTTTTGATAGGACTTTACTGGACTTTATCTTGCACTAAATGGTATTCACATTATTTCCTTTATCATATATCTGTACACTGTGGATGGCTCGATTGCAATCATGTATTGTCTTTCCACTGACTGGTTAGCAGTGGAAAGCTTCCACTGTACCCCGGTACACGTGACAATAAACCAAACTAAACTAAACTAAACAAACCAATCGAAGCCTACGCTTGAACATTGTCTTGGTCCTAACACATGTGGTATGGGCTCCTTCATTTGTTGAGGAGTTGCTGAAGGAATTGAACATAGTGCAAGTATCAGAAAACATCCTAATTTCTGATCTTATCATGGAAGGCAGGTCACTGATGAAAAAGTAAAAAAAAAATATTCCGTCATGCTGATTGCATTACATGTGGCATGGGAGCACACAGCTGTCAAATGAGATATTAACTTAAAGTTTAAGTTAACCTGTTCAACTTTACAGTAGAATTATTAGCAATAAAATTGATCTACAATCACTTAGTGTGCTTGAGCACAGATGGTGGTGCTGATGTCCAGAAGGCATTGGCATTTTTGAGCAGAATGGACTGCATTCATTACAACAGAAACAATTGGAGGAATGCATTTAATTAAACAGGCTGTTTGTTTGATTTTTCTTCTCCCAATAGTTCTGGCCCTCGAGTCCTGGCAGCATCCTTGTAACTATTCTCTGCACTCTTTTCCAGCTTAAAGGCATCTTCCTATAACAGGGTGATCAAAACTGAACACAATACTCCAAGTGTGGTCTCACCGACATCTTGGTACAACTGTAACGTGATGTCCCAAGTTCTATACTCAATTCCGTAACTGATGAAGGCCAGTAGGCCATGAGCCTTTCTTCACCAACCTATTAACCTGCAACATCACTTTCAGGAAACTATTTACGATATGATACAATAGAACTTTATTTATCCCAGGAGGGAAATTGATCTGCCAACAGTCATGGAAAGGATTGGGGATGTGCAAAGATTTAGAGGAGGGGGGGGGGGGGGGCGGGGTTGGGGGGGGGGGGGGGGAGGAGTTGTAGTCAAGTTTACTTGTAGTTCTAGATCCCTCTGATCTACAATACTTTCCAGGGACCCATGTTTCAATGTGAGATCCTGACCTGGTTTGACTTACCAACACCTCACACTTATCTGAATTAAATTCTATTTGCCATTCCTCGACCCACTAGGCCAGCTGATCAAGATCACATGGTCATTGATAGCCATCTTCACTATCTATGATATCACATAGTTTAGTATAATTTGCAAACTTACTAATCAGGCCTTCGACATTCTCATCCAAATCGTTGATGTAGATGACAACCAGCAATGGGCCCAGCATGGATCCCTGAGACACACAGGTCTCCAGTCTAAAAATCATCTTTCCTCTGTAAATACGCTCTTCTAAAGCTTACCCCCAAGTCTAGTTCAGTCAAAAACCACTGATTCAAGCACTGGGACAACTAAACTTTATTTTTGGATTGAACAGCAAATTACCCTATACGATACCTAAACCACCACAGGTTTGATCCTTGTTTCTGCCTGACCAAGCCCTTCAGCTTTGTGCAAGCAGAAACACTCCAAAAGGTCACGCAGTCCCAAGCGCTTTTCCATAAGCCCCAACAGACCTTTTGGGGGCTGTCTTTTATAGGTCCCGGAACCTTGAGGGCCGAACTACATAGGGATGATCTCTTTACAATCCAATCAAACATATTAATTACATCAATACATTATTGACAGTTCCCCAAACCAATTAAAGAGTCTCCCATATATTGTTTCTGGGAGAAGCTTCTGGAAGGAAGCTACCTTAACTTGAATAATGCAACATTTACCTTGGAACTCAAACAAACCTGCCAGGGCTTAACACTTTGGCCAATCAACAAACAGCAGCGTAACTGTCTTGCAACATTGTTTAGATTATTTACAATGCTTTTGTAGTAATCCAATCAACTTTATGCATTTTACACTTCTTTGAAGGTCTTCTGAAAACATCTCATTCATACTGAAAATGAAGAGATACTCATACATTTCTTATCTGCAACACTGATCTGGGACCTAGACTTACTGGCACCATTCAATAGCTTGTCTTATATATGCAGAAACACAGACTTGGCCAAAATGGCTTAGCAATGCATGAATCCTTGCTAAATTTTGGTTCTATTCCTGCTCTGTTTTGGCCAGGATTTACATTCCTCCCTTTTATCATATGATAACCATCATTTATAATAACTAGTTGTACACTGGTGACTGTTACATTCTATCAAACATATTAACAACAAGATGATGGTGTATCTCCCCAGAATCTCCTCATCAAGCTTTCCGAGTTTTTGTGGGCGTAGCTTCATGATTCCCGTCTGATGAGTCTTCACCTCCCGAGTTTTCATGGGCACAAATCCACTCCATCCGTGTTGCCAATTCATCTGTGCTTGATCCATAGTAGAGTATAAAATTCCTAAAAGAACCTGGGATAAAGTAAGTCCATACTACCACTGATACTCTTGCAGTGGTGGAGATATACCCATGCATTCCTTTCATCCACTCTCAACAAAAGGCCTCTCTCTGTACACTGCTCCTATTCTATGATACAATCCTTCCACACTATGATCAATGCTAAAATGTAGTCAGTTATCTCCGCAGCCACTTGATGGTTTCCAATGTACTCTTAATGAAGGTTCCTCATATGAATTTCAGCTGGGTTCAGTCCAAATTTCCCTGCAAGTGTGACTTTTATTCAAAACAACCATGGGGAATGCTTCAATTCAGCCAAATTCAGTCTCAGCTTTTAATTTACTATTTTAAGTTTCAGGGTCTGTCTTATCCGTTTTCAATCCACAGCTTGTGGTCAATAAGCACAATTCAATTCAATTGCTGTGGAATTCCCAGCTTTTTAATTTAATCAATTTATTTCAATATGTTGTGGACCATTATTTTAAATCACAAATAAGGATGCTGAATCTAAGGACAATTTGCTTTACACCTTGACAAATAGTAGCCGCTTTATTATCAAGGATTAGATACATTTTGATCCACTGGTCAAATACATAGACTCTGACAACAAGCACCCACTCCCCTGGTACTTCTTCTAACCCAATGCAACTTTTTCCAGCAACTCTTTTTCTAGGTGGTCAGCATCGACTTCTTAAAGGGGAGCTTTGTTATTTGCACTTCCTCATTCCCTATTATTATTATGCCATCTCTCACGTTCCCTGGATATTCATTCATGTTCTATATTACCGGACCTCTGCCAGGTTCTAGCCTTCCCTTGATGTCCGTTCCCAATCCTTCCCATTGCTGGCTGTCTGTCTGGGGATGAGACCATAAAAGGTTAATACTCAAATTTCAAATACTTTTAAGCCATATCCCATAAAACCATTTCCAAATCTCAAATCTTAAAGTCCTTCCAATACATTACTATACAATTTGAGGGATCTAATTTAGAACTGGTCAATTTATTTGTCGTAGCTAAATTTCAGGCGCAAAGTGGGTATCCCACTTTGCCACAGAGGAGTGTTCATTCCCAGGTTTCAATATTTAGTTATTTTAAATGGGAGCTTGCCTGAATGGTTTCTAGAGGCTGTCTATATTGCTTCAAGTTCCTGCAACATCATTTTTTCTTTTTCACTGGTGTCAAATATTAGGTTATGTTGGTAAGGTTGGGCACTAGGGTATGTGTAAGGTATATAGATCTTCTTTTCCTTCTTGATATTAAATTTGCAGGAGTAGGAATACCACTGTGAGGAGCAGCCTTCTTTGTCTGTTGGCCTTTCCGTGAACGTTAAAGGGACAGGACAGCATCACTTCTTTCTCTCTGTTTGTCTCTGTCTCTGTCTCTGGGGAGCTACTTGGATGGAAATGATGGTTACGCATTCTATCTGAGCTGTGTCTTCTGCCCGTTCTTGAGGGTCCACATACTCTTTTCCACACTCCCCAGATAATGGCGTGTTATAGGCAGTAATGTCCTGAAGGCACAACAACCCAACAGAAAGTTATTAAGCGAGTTTACAATTGCTCCTATACCTCACTCCTACACCTCCTGCACAATATATTCCTTTCTCCCTCTCCCTAGTGCCAATCTGAGTTCCTTTGAGTTCTTTTCTTTTTCTTTTGACACCAGCTACTTTGTCTCTTTTCTTAGTTTTTTAAATTATTTTTTATGTTCTGATGTTGAATAGTTATTTTTATTATTTCCCCTGGACCATCTCAGTGTTATGAGGAGGTTATGTTCTATTTCCTCATTTCTGGGTTCTGAGGCCGGGGTCAGGTTACTCCGTCCACACTCTGGACTGGCTGGCAGATCAGGACTACAGAAATGGATTTGATTGCGAGAAAGGTGCTTGGTTTCCCACCCCCAGGTCCTTTGGCCAGTGTCCTCTCCTTTGATCTTCAGGGTCCCAAGTTTCCAAATAGCCCCGAGGGATCCACAGACTTCTTGGACCTCGTGACCCTCTCCTTCGACCCCCTTCCTCCTCTTCGATCCTTCATGGGGCAAGCTTTGCTCCAATGCCCCGTCTCTCCACAGACATAACATGGATCTGGCCTACCCGTTCTGTAACTTCTCCAGTGGAATTGAGGAAAAACAGGATCCCGAATAGGCATGTCCCTAAGATAATCTGGCAGGATCCAAGCCTCAAACTCTTCCTCTTCTTTTAATTTAATATCCAATTTTTGTATTCATTCTACTGGTCCCTGGAAGGAATTTGTAAGGGCAGTAAAAATAGCCTTTTCTCTGTCACCCTCTTTTATTACCCCCACCACTAAGGCTTCGTATGTAGGGTACCCTAAAATTGTCAACAATTTAGCGTATTCCTTCGGGGTGATCAATCATTGCACTGCCTCCCATAAACTTCGAGAGTCAGGATAATGTCTATTCAGGTTAAGTTTCAAATATTCCCCAAATGAAGCAGGTAAATCTTTCTTGTCTGGGTCTTCATTCATGGTCGTTGTCGAACTGGGTTTTGCTGAAGTGGGGGCGTTTGTAGCCCGGGGATGGTTTGCACCTACTGCACTATCCAAATCAAAAGTAGGAGTAGGCACCTTCCTAACAGGGAATTGCCTGCGGGGAATTTGTTCTGCTTCCATGATACGGGTGATATCAGGATCAGCTATCTTATAACCCCCTATTGTCACACCCTCAGAAGCACTGCTTCCTTTGCTAAAGGGATCCCTATATTTTGTAAGTGATTCCTTAACTTCTCCTGCTGTCTGTTTAATTTGTTCTGGCACTGGCATATAACGAACCTTACTCCTTGCTCCAGAGCCTTGAGGCTGCCTTTCTCCAATTTGTTAGCCTAACAACTTATTTGTTCACTGTCCTCTTCGTATAATACAACTCTCCATAATTCTATAAGTTCAATTCCTTCTTCGCTATCCCAACACTGCCGGATAATTCTCTCCATGTACCTTATCCCCGTTACTGACTTCAGGCCACCCATCGGCCATAATTCACTTCCTAACTCTTTATTTAACATTCCTGATAAATTTCGTAAACTGTCGGCTTTCAGAGGGAATTAATTACATATTATTTGTAATGGGTTTTCAGAAGTGGTAGTTGCATCCTTCTCCAGGCTATTCCCCATGTCTTTGTACAATAGAAACAATACAGATACAAATAAGTTTCTGAATCACTCACACTTCTTCAATAATTTACTCCCCCCTTTCAGTCTCCAAGGCTACCAAGATCACTCCCGAACAATAGGCAACGTCTCCAAAGCGCTAACAGTCTCACACCTTTCTCATAATCGTACAGTCAATCTTTCCAATCTACTATTCAATCGCTATTCAATCGTTCTATTCAATCGCTTTATTCAATTGCGCACCCGACTCTCTTATCAGTCTCGTCTCATTCACAACTACTCATCCACCATCCAAACTGTAAACAGCTCCGGAAGAATCCTCAGTCTCCCAGATTAAGTTGCTTAAAATTCAAATATATTTTTTAGCAGCAGTCTTTCCCACTGAAAATACTTCAATTTAACATAGACAAATAAACCTGCAAATAAACACGCAAGCAAAACTATACCCAAGCAAGAAACTATACCACCTATTATAAGTAAACAGAAACACACTCCAATATAAACTACAAGCATTCACTTATTATCACAATTAAGTCACACGCTATTTTAATTCCTACTCATGGTGTGCTCGGTCAACGGAACAATCCTTCCTCCGAAGCAATCAATCAGAAGGATACGAACTCCCGATCGAACAATCACGGATCGGACTCCAATAAGAATACGATCCCAACTAAACCAAATTCTTATATATTCACTTTAACCCACTATAACCCCAGTTTTATAACACTCAAAATTCTTAAACAATACACAATCAGTACAATTAAACAATCTACGATCTTAACACACTCCAAATGTATCTTACAAGCAACAAAGTATTTATACACAATTCAAATCTGAAGGAAATATGTACACTTGAAATTTACTAAATTCTATCACAGGCAATGCAATACACAGTAACCACAATGCACTAACAGCAATCCTTAATATACAGTTTCAAAAGCAAATATATTTCAATCCCGCATCACGCTGCTATAAACCAGTGAACCTCTCCCTCAGATACAGAAGAATTTCCCCTTCCTAGGGTACTCTTCGCTGAGGGGTATTAGTTCTTAATTAGCTATTCTTTACCTTCTGGTACTGTTTCCTCACACTAAATGCTTAGATTTAGGGGTACCGTTCCCGTCAGGTTACTCTTTACTAAATATTACTTTCCCTCTCTCAGTTACTCTTCGCTATCAGGTACTAATCAGCAATGAATCAGAGGGGGTACGAACTCCTGGTTGATCAGCCATGATTCGGAATCAATCTTACGCAATCTTTATACACACTTCGAAGTTATATTATAAACACAGATTAATCTGACAAAATATGTGCACACTTTAAATTGTCCAGCACCTCAATGTGAGATTCTGAATATAAGGGAATTTAAATGGAAGAATATCAATTCGCTCTGATCTGACCAATTGACTTTTGGGTGTCTAATTTGACGTATGCAAATCCCAATTCAAATTTAGTTTGGATATCGAATTCTCGAATGGATGTGAGTATTTTCAACCAATCTATACTCTAACCACTGAGTGCCCGATGCCTTTACGAGGGGCCTCCCTGTCTTTTCAGAGATCTGGATACCTCAAACAGGCGTGAACTTTAACCAAGACTTTAACCAAGCTCACCCTGTCAAAAAGGCTT
The DNA here is from genome assembly GCA_035221665.1 of Okamejei kenojei. Lineage (NCBI taxonomy): Eukaryota > Metazoa > Chordata > Chondrichthyes > Rajiformes > Rajidae > Okamejei > Okamejei kenojei. The sequence goes on from CM069134.1 coordinate 41,774,901, forward strand.
CTTCCTTTCCACTTGCTTGGCACCGGGTGTCAGCGCATAACATCTTCACGCTGGCAGTCGATGACGATTTTTGGAGCACGCTTCCTATCTGCACCCCCAGGAACGATGCAGTGCTTTGCCGCTTAGCACTGTTACACCCAGTTCGTCTTGAAAATCCAGACAATTGGATACCCGATCTGGATAGGGCCTCGAACCTCTAGTTTTACTTTTTACTGAATAGTTTTTTTTGTTTTTGTCAGCAGTTGCAGCTGCATACTACGACCAAGTTTTACGGGCCTTTAACCTAAAGGAGAGGGCCTTTAACCCAACCCTTAGCCTCTCACCCCAAAGGCACTTTTCCCCCAGTGCTTCCTAGACTCTATACTATGATCTTGTTGGGACCCTTTCCCAAGCCCGCGAATGATCGATCTGCTCCAACTGGCAAAGTGATGAAAACCAATGTGAAAACCGCACCGTGGCGCCGATCAGGAACAGCTCAACACCCTTAATTGCAAGCTTGTGTTTGGGGGTCCGTTGAGATCCCAGCGAGCCCCCAATGTAAATACTCCCTACTAAAGTCTAGTTCAGTCAAAAGCCACTGAGTCAAGCAGGGGAACAACTACACATTATTTTTGGTTTGAACAGCAAATTCCCCTAAACCACCGCGTGTTTGAACCTTGTCTCTGCCTGGCCAAGCCGTTCAGCCTCGTGCAAGCAGAAACACTCCAAAAGGTCACGCAGTCTCAAGCGCTCTTCCAGAAGATCGTCAACGGACCTCGTGGGGGCTGCCTTTTATAGGTACCCGAACCTTGAGGGGCCGAACTACATAGGGGTGATCTCTTTATAATCCAATCAACCATATCAATTCCATCAATACATTATTGACAGTTCCCCAAACCAATAACAGAGTCTCCCATACATAGTTTCTAGGGGAAGCTTCTGGAAGTAAGCTAACTTAACTTGAATAATGCAACATTTACCCTGGAACTAAAACTAACCTGCCAGGGCTTAACATTTTGGCCAATCAACAAACAGCAGGGTAATGTCTCGCAACATTATTTACTTTATTTACAATGCTTTTACAGTAATCCAATCAACGCCATGCATTTTACACTTCTTTGGAGGTCTTCTGAAAAAATCTAATTCATTCTGACAATTGAAGAGATACTCATACATTTCTTATCTGCAACACTGATCTGGGACCTAGACTTACTGGCACCATTCAACAGCTTGTCTGATATATGCGGAAACACAGACTTGGCCAAAATGGCCTAGCAATGCATGAATCCTTTACTAAATTTTGGTTCTATTCCTGCTCTCATTTGACCAGGATTTACACCACCACATCCCTCTCCTTCTTATCATTAAGCTAATTCTGTATTCAGATTATGTAGGATTTTAAGAAGGAACTGCTGATGCTGGTTTATGCTGAAGATAGACACAAAATGCTGGAGTAACTCAACAGGTCAAGCAGTATCTCTGGAGAAAAGGAATAGGTGATGTTTCAGGTCGAAAACTCTTCAGTTATTTTAAAAAGATGTCAGTCGATGGTCCATCCACTGACGGTGATGGTGAGATCAAGAAAGGGACTTCCGGTGACTGCTATGAAGCAGTGAAGACAGCTACACAGAGCTCTGCTCCCGACAAATCGTGTTTAGTCGGTTTCTAAGCCAGGATCGACTTAAAAACTCTTACTGGGATTGCTGAATGTCGTGGGAATTGACGTCATCAGACGGTGCCAGTGGAATCGGGATTTAAAACGATTTTACCAGTAAAAATAGGATGAAAAAGGGAACAGGTCAGCAAGGACCCAAGAAGACTACAATCAGTCTCCAGCACCAAATAGCTCTGGATGAGCTTGAAACCACTCCTGAATCCACTTTTGAAAGTTTGGAAGAGGAGCTGGAGTCTCAACAACCAACAGTCAAAATGGCTGCAAGAGCTGAAACAAAAGAGTTAAAAGAAAGGGAGAAAGAAATGAAAAGCTGGGAGGAAACGGTAAGAGTTAATATTACTAAAGACATTACTAAAAATCTTCAGAAGCAATTTGCTAAAATGAATTCTACAATGCAGAATAATTTTTCTACAATGGAGGATAATCTCGCTAAGAAAATTGACACTAGTTGTGGAGAATTAAAGGAACTTCACGTATCCCTGAACCAGCAGTTCAAAGATTTGGATTTGAGGACTGCTAAGGAATTTGAAAGGATGGAGAGGGATTATAACAATAAACATGACTCCCTGCTGAAGCAATTAACAAAGGCAGAAAAATTGATGGAAGAGATGGAGGGTGAAATGCAGCAGATGGCTCAGGAAATAACAGGTTTGAAAAAAGAACACAATGTGAACTGGGAGCTGACGAATAAACTGAATGAGAAATGTCAAGATTTGGAAGCCAGGTCTAGGAGGCAGAATTTGAGAATAATAGGAGTTAAAGAGGGGGCAGAGCATGGCTCTCAAATGTGTGATTTTATCACTAATTTACTTAAAGATGTTTTCAAACTGCCAGAAAAACCAAAGATAGATGTGGCTCATCGTGTTGGTCGCTTCCAAAGAGGAGTAAATGCTCCACCACGTCAAATTATCGTAAAGTTCTTAGACATTTCAACTTTGGAAAATTTATTAAAGAAGATATCCTATGGAGAAAATCTTACATTTGCTGATAATATTGTTAGATTTTACAGAGACTACCCTCAGGAAATACTGGCAAAAAGACGCCAGTTTAAAAGTGCAAGCAGTATCTTACAAGGACATTCTGAAGTTCGTTATGGCATGATCTATCCAGCTAAAATGATAATTACGTACAGTGCTAAGCAACGTTCATTTACGGATCCGGATTCAGCTTGCAAATATGCCCGGGAGATTTTAAATCAAATTCAAGGAAAAACGGAACAATAAGACATGTTGAACTTGTTTTTTGTTTCAAACAAGACACTAGAATTGTTCAGACAGTTCTCAGACCGACTTATCTGGCAAGAATGTGTTTTTTTAATAACAGAGTCCTACCTTCATCTTGAACTGAAAAGCTGCTCAACAGATGGAATGTTCAAGGTCGCAGGCTCTGCGCCAAGTTTTTCGGCCCTGGTAATTATTAGACTGTTCTTTTTTAAATTTGAAACAGTCCTGATGGTCTGCCTTTGTCTCAGTACTGTATGATCTATTATTTACATAAACAGCATATACCTAACTAACTAATTAACTATATATACGCCATAAACGTAATTAACGCTAAAGGTTTAATGTATTATACTAACATGACTAACTATATAGTAGGAAGGATGGGGGAGGTTAGACAGATATTCTAAATACTAATTATGAATTAACTAACATACAGGCTAATGAAAAGTGTGATTACTGACGAGGTACTTTAACCCATAATAACTCTATTTTATTTTAAATCTTTTAGCTTTTCTTCTATTTTATTTATTTTTTTGTTAGCTATTAATCGACCTGACATGATAATTCTGGTTATGTGGAGGAAACCGACTAACGTTGGATGATACTTTACTAGGGGGGCAAAGCCCAGCGCATAATACCATTGACGGAGGTCAATTTAAAATTATTCTTAGCCACCATAGGTGGCTTTTTTGTAAGATATCCCTTTTTTGATAACTTACACTCACTTTTTTTTGTTTATTCATTATGAGTTGTATGATTTAATAATCTTTATGAACACTTCATTTTATGTTTTTCTCTTTCCCTTAATTATATTTAATAGTGCCAGGAGATGTAAAACTAGTGCAGAAATTGTGAAGGTCAACCCTGGACTCGGGATTTCAAGGTACTTGGCTGCATCACATGAATCATACATTCTGGTAATAATAGCCAATGCAAGATAATAGTCGAATAAACAACGGAGGTCTCACTTTCTGTAGTTGGAACATTAGAGGTGCGAATGAGACTTAAGAGGGGTAAAATTCTGGCACAATTAAAATCATTAAACACAGATATTGCTTTCCTACAAGAAACGCATTTGAAACAACAAACTCAGATCAGATTAAGGTCAAACTGGATAGGTCAAACCTACTACTCCGCATTCACTTCTAAAGCAAGAGGCACGGCTATTATAATTTGGATAGGTATACCTTTTAACTTAAAGAAGTCCATATCTGATAAAGAGGGAAGATACGTTATAGTCACGGGAGAAATTTATAATACACCATTAACTATGATAAATATTTATGCGCCTAATTTTGATAACCCCCATTTTTTTAAGAAAATAGTAGATAGAATTGCAGAGCATAATTATCAAAATATAATAATGGGGGGAGATTTTAATTGTGTTATAAACCCATATTTAGATAAATCAATTAAGGTAGGGAAGCGGCTTGTTAAAACTAAGACCTGTGAATTTTTAAATATAAAAAAATAATAACATAACTGATGTTTGTAGAATAGCAAACCCAATTGGAAGGGAATATTCGTTTTACTCATCGGTTCATAAAACATATTCACGAATTGGCTATTTCTTATTGGATACAAAATTAATCCCATATACGACCAAACCATCATACCATAATAGTATTATTTCCGATCATTCACCACTGACTTTTATACTTAAAATCGAGGGAATGCCGGGTATAAAACCTTTTTCGAGATTCAACGCACAAATATTAAATAACCCGCAGGGTTATGAGTATATAAAAGAACAAACAAATTTTTTTTCGAGATAAATGAGACACCGGGTATTTCTGTACCGCTATTATGGGAAACCTTTAAGGTATACATTCGTGGTGCTATAATCTCTTATCAAAATTTTCAAAATAAAGAAATTAAAAGAGAACTTCAGAGAATATAACAGGAAATAAAATTACTGGAACTGGACAATGCAAGTAACCGAACCATAGATAAACATAATAAGATAATCTTATTGAAATATAAACTCAATAGAATATTATCGGCAAGAGTAATAAGACTATTCCTAATTACAAAACAGGCACACTTCGAATTTGGGGATAAGCCACATAAATTATTAGCGAGGCAACTGAAGCAACAAGAAAAGGAAAATACTATCACTAAAATTAAATCTGATAAGGGTGAGCTTCTAACACTACCAAAGGATATTAATAAAAGGTTTGCCCAATTTTATCATAATTTATACACAACTAAAATAGTAAGATTAAACGAGCTTACCAGTTTGAAGTTTGATCTTTATTTTATGAGGAGTCGAGTTGAGGGACTACGTGAATAGAAGCCCGTACAGCCGTTGGTGCGTCAATCTTCAAAGTAGCGGAGTGAATTCACAGCTAACAATGACTGAAGTATAATGGTTAGATGACAAAGACTAGAACTACCAGCTGAGATATATGAGGGTGGGAGCGGAGGGCACGTAGTCCCTCAACTCGACTCCTCATAAAATAAAGATCAAACTTCAAACTGGTAAGTTCTCGTTTAATCTTACTATTTTACTTCGGAGTCACGTGAGTGACTACGTGAAGACTTCAAAGCACTGTGATTTCACGCCGCAGACCCAAATCCGGCGTTCACACTGCCTCGATTGACTCAAAAGTCGTTAACAATCAATCATGCATCAATAATAACATTTGTTAAATGAATAACAGTTTATTTACAAACAAATCATAACAAACCCCTCTAACTCAGGGGGAAACTATAACAGTACTCAAAACAGAATCAGCAAACACCCCCAGCCTTGAAATCGGCTTGTGATAAAACCTCTGAAAGGTCAGCTCACTGGACCATCCTGCGGCCGCGAGGATATGGTCTATTGGCACGTCCATCGCCCTTGCCGCGGAAGTTGATGCCGCCCTGGTGGAATGAGATTTGAATTTATCAGTATCAATTCCAGCACTTCCCAGGACCTGCTTTAGCCACCTTGAAATTGTTTGCACCGACACCTTACTGTGTGGTTTTTTGTGACTAATAAATAAAGCCGACTCTGTTCCTCTCAGAGCTTTAGTAATCTCAATGTAACGAGATAAATGTGAGACTACAAACAAGCGATCATTTGTGGGGTATGCCGAAAACACAATCTTACATCCTGTCATGCCTCTTCTATTATGTTTAAGCAAATCATAGACATAAAATATAATGGCATCTGCCGACACATGCATTCTATCTAGCCGTAGCTTTTGCAACGTTTGTACACGTTGAGCTGAAACCAACGCCATAAGCATGACCACCTTCATAGTTAATTTGGCTATAGATAGGCTTGTAACCGGAGCACACTGGCGAAGAAGCATAAGAACCTCACTCACATTCCAAATACCGGCATACCTGGGTTTAGGAGGATTAGAATTGAAAACTCCCTTCATGAATCGTGAAACTAACGGATGTGTCCCTACTGTATGCAATTCTGAATTCATGGGTAAATAAGAAGACAGAGCACTTCTGGCTGAATTGATCGCACTGTAACTTAATTTTTGGTCGAAATAAAGAGCTGACAAAAACTCCAATACGTCTGTGATCCCTGCAGTGTGATACAAAATATTCTGCTGTAGACAGAATTGCTCCCACTTCCTTATCGAGGTGATATATTGCTGCTGTGTACTATCCCTGCAGGCCGACGTGAGAACATCCACAGTACGATCAGACAGTCCTCACCCCAGGTATGGCCTCCTTAAAATCTGCAAATTAACAGAGCATACGATCATGTAAAGGATGTTGATCCCCAGTTACTGGATTTACCAGTAGATTTTTATTCTTGGGAATAATCATGTGAGGCTCCCTAGCCATTTGTAATACAACAGGAAACCATGCTTGTGTAGGCCAATCTGGCACTACCAATACCCCTGAAGCGGAGTCCTCCTTGATCTTTTGCAAACATCTGCTGATGAGACAGAATGGAGGAAATACATACACAAACATTCCTCCCCAATGCAGCGAGAACATATCCACTGCTACTGCCCCAGGATCTGGTTCCCACGAAACATATCTGGGTAACTGATGATTTAATCTAGATGCAAACAAGTCAATATCTGGCAATCCATACTGAACAATCACTTGGTTAAATACATCCTGATTTAACATCCATTCAATGTTGTCATTAACTGATGTGACCTAGTGTCCGCTACAGTGTTGAATCTTCCTGGCAAATAAAGTGCTGAAAGCCAGATATTTTGGTCAATACACCAGCTCCAAATCTGGTTAGCCAGTCTATCACAAGACTGTGACTTAACTCCACCCATGTGGTTTACATATGCCACTGCTGTGGTGCTGTCCCAACAACTCTAAATAATTAATCCCTCTTAATTGAAGAAGAGATGTCTCATCAACATTCCATCTGCCTCCACAACTAGAAGACATATCTGTTGCACCCCAACCCAGTGCACTTACATCAGTCTGTAATATCATTGAAGGTGGTTCCACCAAAACCTTCCTAAAACTTTTTGAAACATGTACTATCCACCAGTGTATGTCAGAAAGTGCCCCAGGTGACAACTGCATAGGCCTATCAAAATGGCCCCTTTGTATTCTCAGTGCCTGTTCCTTTGATCGTTGTAATTGTTGATAATGTAGAGGACCATACTGCACAGCTGGAAATGCTGCCACAAACTTCCCAATCAACCTGACTACTTGTCTAATTGAAGGCTGTTGTTCTCCAACGAGATTAACACAGTCCTCAATTAACTGATTCAATTTATCCCTGGGCAAAGTTACCAACATGTGATTTGAATTAATGGTAAATCCCAGATAATCAATAATTTGGACTGGTGATAATTTAGATTTATCTGGGTGAACAACAAATCCCAATTGTTCAAAAGTGAATTTAACAACTGAAACTGATGATTGAGCTTCAGCATGAGTCTTTCCAACAATCAGAATATCATCTAAATAGGCCATTACCACATGCCCCTGAGCTCTGAGTAATGCTAACACAGGTTTTACCAATTTAGTAAATAGTCTAGGAGCTGAAGTTAATCCATTAGGCAATGCCCTGAATTGCCGCAACTGAGTCATCCAAATAAATTTCAAATATCTTCTATCATCACTATGAATAGACACTGAGTAATACGCATCCTTTAAATCAATGGTTGCCATATAACACCCTTTGGACACTAGATGGTTGGCCGTGGTAAAGGTTTCCATTTTGAAATGCCTATAACAAACAAATTTGTTCAAACTCGATAAATCCAGAATAATTCTATATCCCCCAGTCTTTTTAGATCTGGGAAATATACTTGACACAAATTGTCGACTTTGATAGACAGAAGGCTCAATTACCCCTTTCTGATATAACGACTGAAACTCTGCTTGAATAAGCACAATTTCCCTCATCTGAAAATATAAGTTTTCGACCAGGAACATGTTGATTAGGTAGACTGTCCTTAGAGCAAAATTCAATTCTCACCCCTTCAATACTGCTAAGTATGAACGAATCTGATGTCAACTGCTGCCATTGTTTGAGAAACAATTTTAACCTTCCCCCAATTTCAACCGGAACATCAGTTAATCCATTGTCTGTCAATGTTATATTCCTTACCTGCATCTGTCCTTGCAGACCTTGTTGTCCTTGACCTCTTGTAGAGAAAGGCACCTTCCCCTTCATACTGGCAGCCTGCCAGTTCCGATATTGAAAACCTGAACGGCTCGTTCCTTCTCCTGCATCCACACTAGTGCCTTTCCAATACGGATAAAACCTTTTGTCTTGCTTGCCAGCCGGCTTAATGAGGGCCATGGTTTTAACATCGTCATGAAAGTCTTTTACCCTTTTTGCAAGGTTACCTCCAACCAACAGATTTCATGGTGGTACACTGGTCGTTTTGCACAAACTCGCCAAGTTCGGATTAATCACTGGCCTAATAGCGGCCCTCCTGATATTATTAATTTCAAAAAATGCACTACAAAGAAATCCAAGTGCGTCCTGGTGTGCTTCAACCATATTGCTTGTATCAATGACTTTCACCACAGCTGTAACACCTGCTGACAACAGTTTAAGCACTTTTTGAAACTTCATTTCCTGGGCCCTAGCAGGCATACCCATCTGTGACCAAATTTGTTGATTAACCACCGGTACCTTCAGGAGTTCACAATTAACAGGAGCTTTATAGTTTTTTGCTGCTTCATCCATAGCTAGCTCTTATAACTGGTGGGAGAGCATATACTGAATTGCTTCTGCAAATTCTACATCAATTGCCTCTCCTGCCTCTCTAGGCTCTGCAAACTTTCCAGCAATGTTCTGAATTACCTCCAACCGAACTCCTTTACTGTTCTCCCCCAGCATAGAATCAGTGTCAGGCGAACTGCACTGATGGAACATCCTCCTCACAGGCAGGATATTCCTGCAGCCCTGTAACAGGTGCTGCTAGCATAGGCTCTCCCTCAGCCTGGCTTGGGCACCACTCCTCCTCACGGAGCTGGTCCCTGTCAAGCATTCTTTGCAATAAAATCTCGACCTGGGAGAGCCGTGAGCAAACGGACTCTCCTATGGAGGGTATACCTCCAGGCCCGACTCAGGGTCTACGGGCCTATCAGACTTGCCAGTGGCCTTCCGCCCTACTGGAAAGCCTCCACTGCTCACAGGCAGTGGGTCCGCAACCACTGGCTGTGTAGCCAGCACCGGACCAGGTGTACCAGACGGGCCTCCATCAACACTCTCCTGGTCACTTTCCTTCCTGCCTCCGGAGCGCCTCGCCGACACCTTCTTCATTTTCTGCAACTTTCTACAAGAGAACTCCAACCAAACTTACCTCCGTTTTTAAACTTACCGCTTGGAGGAGCGCTGCTGCTCCAACCGGCCGACTGCACCAGCGTCTGACGTCATGACGCACCAACGGCTGTACGGGCTTCTATTCACGTTGTCACTCACGTGACTCCGAAGTAAAATAAATACAGATGATGGTAAAATTACACATTTTTTAGATAATTGCAGCCTCCCTAAATTGGATAGTTTAGAACAAGAGGAATTAGGAGCACGGATTACTAGTGAAGAAATAAAACAAATAATAAACTCATTTAAAAATGGGAAGACGCCAGGACCAGATGGTTTTAGCAATTAATTTTATAAAAGATTTCAGGAGTCAATTGTACCAAGATTACTCAACTTATACATGCAGGCTTACACCGAAAATAAACAACTAGAAACTTTAGCAGAATCAACAATAACGCTTATACCAAAAAAAGATAAAGATTTAGATGAACCGGGTTCTTACAGAGCTATATCACTTCTAAATACAGATCAGAAAATCTTAGCAAAGATTCTAGCAAGAATACTGAATAATTATATTAACAAATTGGTAAACCCGGATCAAACGGGATTTATACCCAAAAGACAATCATTTAATAATTTGAGAAGGCTTCTCAATATAATGTACTCTCACAAAGAGGACATTGAAGATATTTCAGTCGTTACGCTGGATGCAGAGAAGGCATTTGATCAGGTAGTATGGCAATATTTATATAAGGTACTCCAAAAATTTAATACGGGAGAGAATTTTATTAGATGGATTAAACTACTTTATGATAAACCTACAGTAAGAATATTAACTAATAATATGTTATCTCCAAAATTTTATTGATCAGGGGTAATAGGCAGGGTTGTGCCTTATCACCATTGCTATTTGCCCTTATGATAGAACCGCTGACTGAAAGGATTAGAAATCATCCGATTATTCACGGATATAATACTAAGGACTCAAAGAATCAAATTTCATTATATGCTGATGATATTCTTTTATATATTACTAAAACACAAACGAGTATCCCTACCTTATTAACACTAATTGAGGAATTTGGTTATTTTTCAGGATATAGAATAAATTGGAATAAAAGCGAAATTATGTCTTTAAAACCACAGGATGCGAGACACTTCTTAAAATTCCCTTTCAAAATTGCAACAGAAAAATTCAAGTATCTGGGTATTCAAATTACGAGAAGACACAAATCATTATTTAGTGGCAATTTTATGCCACTATTAAATAAACTGAATGTTATGATTACATTTTGGAAAATGCTCCCAGTCTCATTGATAGGTAGAATTAACGCTATAAAAATGACTTTCTTACCACAATTAATATATTTGTTTCAAGCGATCCCAATATATATTCCAAAATATTGTTACAAAAAACTAGATTCTAATATCACAAATTTTATATGGGATTATAGAGCACACATAATGCAACAAAAGCATTTGTGTAAACCTAAAGAAGTTGCGGGTTTATCATTACCTAACTTTATGTATTACTACTGGGCAGTGCATATTAAGAACATAATGTACTGGTTGGATAGTTCCACTCACCAGTCGGAGTGGATAAGAGTGGAGAAAGAGGAGTGTTTCCCGTACGATATAGGAACGATCTTGTTCTCACCGATAAAATTGAAGAGTATAATATATAAGAACCCAATTAGTCACAATACAGTAAGAATTTGGAAACAAATAAAATTATCCTTGAAATTAAATAATCTATCAGTACTACCCCAATATTGAACAATCCTGCATTCAAACCATCTCTTATCGACAAAACATATAAACAATGGGATAGACTGGGGATTAGGAAATTAGGAGATATGTATGAATTGGGCAAATTGCTAACATTTGAACAATTAAAATCAAAATTTAAATTGAATGATAATCAATATTTTAAATATATACAGATATGTGACATTATGAAGAAATATACACATAGATTTCAAACTATATTTTTAGACCCATTAGAAGAAGCAATGAATATTAAGGCTGACTCACAAAAACTAATATCATATTTTTATAATAGTATATTAAATAGAGAAATAGAGAATCAACAGAGGCACTAAGAGAAGATTGGGAACATGAACTAATGATAAAGATCCCAAAAGATAGATGGGAAAAGTATCTGATGAACACACATAATTGTTCCATTAAGACATAATTTAATTCAATTTAAATTATTACATAGACTATATTATTCAAAAACGAGGTTGATTAAATTCTACCCAAACGATTCTGTTCCATTCTGTTTGTAGTTTGTTTGTTTGTTTATTTGTTTTATTGGGCCCATAGAATTAGTCTTCAGTAACCTAAGGACTTGGAACAACTAAAACTTGCAAAATAATTCTTCTGACAATCCTGAGGGTTTGTCAATGATAATGATAGTCATATAGCTTATTGCATAATTTTCACATCATACTCTTACTATCTGTCATATATGGACTCATAATATTTAGTGGATTCACATTTTTACCATTACACTCGCGTTACTTCATTGTGCTTTGATGAAAATGCATTGATTTGTCTGGGGTCAGCTACCTTTGTAAATCTATTTAGATATATTCAATGGAAAGCCAAAGGAAATATATAATAAATATCTCTCTTAGATTAACTTTATGCACTGTGATCAGTCCATGAGTTTCTTAACTGTAGTCTGAGGGAATGATAGAGTTACATTTTATTAAGTCAATTACATTTGAGGCATGGAGGTACAAGGAAGTGCAGATGCTGGATTCATGTGTGGTACACATAGTTCTGGAGTATTCTGGGACTCTTCTTCAGAAGACCATTCTTCAGATCTTCTGAAGAAGAGTCCCAACCTGAAACATCACCCATTCCATGTCCTCCAGAGATGCAGCCTGACTCACTGAGTTACTCCAGCACTTTGTGTTCTATGCCTTTAAGGCAGACTGTTCAAGACTGTAATAATTATTTTGAATCAGAATTCAACCCATAAAATAATGTTTTAAAAGTTGGATGAGTGCTGTGAGTTACTGAATAGAAAATAACCAAACCGACTGGAAAGATAAGTTAAATTAATTTTTAAAGGTCGACCAGGCAGAAAGAAAGAAAGTGATTCAATATGTAAGGGTGGCACATTGGCACAGTATGTTCTCCCTGTGATCTGCTTGGGTTTTCTCCGGGTGCTCCGGTTTCCTCCCACAAAACAATAAAGTTTTGTCTATTAATTGGCTTGATAAAATTGTAAATTGTCCCTAGTTTATGTAGGACAGAGTTAGTGGGTGAGGATCACTGGTCGGCGCGAACTCTGTGGGCCGAAGGACCTGTTTCCACTCTTAACTAAACTAAAAAATAGATAACGTACCATTGGCAGAATTAACCTATTTGGCGATAAATGATCACTGGCCGCACATCTGAGCCTGCTGTATAGCAGTGCAGGACAAAGACTGGACGAGCACTAATGATAGGGGGTAGACAAAAATGCTGGAGACACTCAGCGGGTGAGGCAGCACCTTTGGAGTGAAGAAATAGGTGATGTTTCGGTTGAGACCCTTCTTCACACTCATGTGGGGGTGGGGGGTGGCAGGAAGAAGCAAGGAAGAGGTGGAGACCGTGGGCTATGGGAGAGCTGGGAAGAGGGGAAGGAGGGAGAAAGCAAGGACTACCTGAAGTTGGAGGTCAATGTTCATACTGCTGGGGTGTAAACTACCCAAGCAAAATATAAGGTGCTGCTCAAGTGAAGTCAAGTCAAGTTTATTCGTCACATACACATACGAGGTGCAGTGAAATGAAAAGTGGCAATGCTCGTGGACTTTGTGCAAAAAACAAATAAACAAACAAACAACCTACAAACAGAATGGAACAGAATCACATATTCTTTTACATATTAAATATTGTGGGTGGAAGGATAAAGGGAAATAACCACAGCAATAAAAAAAAAACGGTATAATGGTACAGTAAAGTTAGTCCCTGGTGAGATAGGAGTTTACAATCCTAAAGAAACTCTTTCTCAACCTCTCCATTCTCACAGCATGGCAACGGAGGCGTTTGCCTGACCGTAGCAGCTGGAACAGTCCGTTGCAGGGGTGGAAGGGGTCTCCCATGATCTTATTGGCTCTGGAGTTGCACCTCCTGATGTATAGTTCCTGCAGAGGGGCGAGTGAAGTTCCCATAGTGTGTTCGGCTGAACGCACCACTCTCTGCAGAGCCTTGTCCTGGGCAGAGCAATTCCCAAACCAGATTGTGACATTTCCGGACAAGATGCTTTCCACAGCCGCTGAGTAGAAGCACTGGAGGATCCTCGGAGACACTCCGAATTTCCTCAATTGCCTGAGGTGGTAAAAGCGCTGCTTTGCCTTACTCACGAGTGCTGCAGCGTGTGATGTCTATGTCATATCCTCAGAGATGTGGACTCCCAGGTATTTAAAAGAGCTCACCCTATCCACAGTATCCCCATTTATCCTCAATGGTGTGTACGTCCTCGGATGATGTGCCCTCCAAAAGTCCACGATCAGCTCCTTAGTTGTTTTGATGTTCAAGAGAAGGCTGTTGTCCTGACACCAGAGTGCCAGATCAGCTACCTCCTCCCGGTAGGCCTTCTCATCATTGTCTGAGATCAGGCCCACCACCACAGTGTCATCAGCAAACTTTATTATCGAGTTGGAGCTGAACCTAGCCACGCAGTCATGTGTGTACAGGGAGTACAATAGGGGGCTGAGGACGCAACCCTGGCGGGATCCTGTGCTCAGGGTGAGGGACTTTGATGTATTCCCTCCCATCTTAACTACCTGGGGCCTGGCGGTGAGAAAGTCCAGGGCCCAGGCACACGGGGGTGTGGAGCCCTAATTCCAGTAGCTTCTCGGCCAGTCTGGTGGGAACTATCATGTTGAAGACTGAACTGAAGTCTATGAACAGCATACTCACGTAGCCCCCCTTCTGGCTGTCAAGATGAGAGAGAGTGGTGTGCAAAACCTGGGAGACCGCATCGTCCGTGGATCTGTGCGGACGGTATGCGAATTGTAACGGGTCCATATTGCCAGGGAGGAAGGCGCAGATGTGTTTCTTCACCAGCCTCTCAAAGCATTTCATGACTACCGAGGAGAGGGCCACCGGACGGTAGTCATTCAGACAGGCTGGGGAGGCATTTTTAGGTACCGGTACAATTATGGATATTTTGAAGCAGGCAGGGACCACGGACTTGTCCAGGGAGAGGTTGAATATTGTAGTGAGCATCGGAGCTTGCTGCGTAGCACAGGACTTAAGTACTCTTCCCGAGATGCCATCGTGAGCTGTAGCTTTCCGCGTGTTCAGTCAGACTTCCAATTTGCTCTTCCAATTTGTGGTGGGACTCACTCTGGCCATGGAGGAGCCCCAGGCCAGAAAGGTCGGATTCGGAATGGGACTTGGAGTTGAAGTGCTGAGCCACCGGGAGATCAGGTAGGTTAATACGAATTGTGCGGAGGTGTTGGGTGAAGCGATCACCAAGTCTGACCGATGTAGAACAGTTGACACCTAGAGCTGCAGATGCAATAGATGAGGTTGGAGGGTGTGCAGGTGAACCTCTGAGTCACCTGGAATGACTGCTTGGGTCCTTGGTGGAGTCAAGGGGGGTGGTAAAGTGACAAGTGTAGCATTACCTGCGGTTGCAAGGGAAGTACCAGGGAAGGGGGTGGCTTGGGTGGGAATGGACAAATTAACCAAGGAGCGGTCTCGGCGGAAAGCCAAAAGGGGAGGAGATGGGAAGATGTGGCCAGTGGTGGGATCCCATTGGAGGTGGCAAAAATGTCAGAGGATTATCTGTTGTATGTGATGGCTGGTAGGGTGGAAAGTGAGGACAAGGGGGACTGTCCTTGTTACGAGTGGGGGGATGGGGAGTGAGAGCGGAGCTGCGGGATATAGAAGAGACCCCGGTGAGAGCTTCATCTATAGTCGAAGAGGGGAACCCCTGTTCCCTAAAGAATGAGGACATCTCCGATGGCCTGGATTGGAACACCTCAACCTGGGTGCAGATGCAGTGTAGATGGAGGAATTGGTAGTAGGGGATAGAGTCCTTACAGGAAGTAGGGTGCGAAGAAGTGTAGTCCATATAGAATTAGAATTAGAATTAGAATGCCTTCATTGTCATTCAAACAAAGAAAGGTTTGAAGGAAATTTTGTTCCCTGCAATCATATCAGCAAAAAAAAACAAAACACACAATTAACACAGTTCCACACAAACATCCAACACAGTGAATCTCCAAACACCACCTCACTGTGTTGGAAGGCAAAAGTCTCATCTCTTCTCCCGTGGTCAGGCAGTCAAACTGCTGCGACGAGGCGATCGAGGCTCTTGATGTTAAAGCGCCCGGCGGGCGATGGTAAGTCCCGCAGCCGATTAAGCCACGCCGGGCAATGTCAAGCCCTGCGACGGGCCGATTCAGACCTTGCGATTCTCGGGACCGATTTTCGGGAAGCCCTGCAGTTGCTGTTGCAGGAGCTCCCGAAAATCGGTCTCCTACCTGGGACCTACGAGCTCCCGATTTTACCGTCCACAGGGCCTGTGGCCGAAGCCTCTGATGCTCCGAAGTCGGGTAGCAGTCGCAGTGCCACCACAGCCTCCGGTCAGCCAGCTCCGTGATGGTAAGTCTGCAGGCTCTACGACTGGAGCCATCGGATCGATTCCGGTTGGAGGTCGCCACCTCCACGGCGTGAAGCCCCAGAGAGACGGAGACACGACAAGGAAAAGGTTGCGTCCCCATTCAAGGAAGTGATTAAAAAGTTTCCCCCACCCCCCCTCAACCCCCTCTCCACCTCCCCTCCACCGCCCCCCCCCCTCCACATAAGCACAACTAAAAATAAACCAAAAACATATTCCTAACAAGACAAAATAAAAGAGAGACAGACGGACTGCAGGCGAGCCGCAGACACAAGGAGCTGCCACCGGAAATATATAGCCATGGGAGTCAGTGGGTTTGTAGTAGATGTTGGTTAGTAGCCTGCTAGGGGACTCTCGTCAGTGGCACAGAGGCCAAATGTTTACTTGTAAGAGCTGATGACCTTGTAGGATCTCTACATATTGCCTGAAGTAACTTTCATGATCACACTTAACAATTTCTTGAAGATCATGGAACTAGCGCAGTCCCAGTCTGGGGAAAAGTTAAAATCCTCTGGGACGACAACCCTTTTAGTCTCGTAGTTTTATAAAGAATGATGGTAACTGCCCAAGGTTATCTCGGAGTTAACAGTGAAATCACCTCAATCATTCATTCAATGATCAAAATACTTACTGCGTAACTTGGAATCCAATACCGGGGAGCGAGATGTTTGGTTAAACATAATAGACCCATCTCCTATTGTTCCTCAAACAAATAGTAATAACAAAAGAAGTGGGCTGTGATTAGCCAGGATACAGCACAGCTGCCTCATGGGTTCAGGGGCCTGGGTTGAACCCTGACTTTGGATGCTTTTTGTGTGGCTTCCTCTCACATTCCACAGACCTGTTGACAAATTGCTTGGTCATTCGACACTACCTCTCAGCGTTAGTAAGTGGCAAGAAAAAACAGTGGAGTTGATGGGCATGTGTAGAGAGAATAAGTTGCAGGGTGAAAATGTGCGGGAAGGAACTGCAGATGCTGGTATAAACTAAAGCTGGACACAAAATGTTGGAGTAACTCAGCAGGACACGCAGCATGTCTGGAGAGAAGGAATGGGTGATGTTTCAGCTCAAGACACTTTTTCAGTGAGAAGAAGGGTCTCGACCCAAAACATCACCTATTCCTTCTCTCCAGAGATGCTGCCTGTCCTGTTGACTTACTCCAGCATTTTGTGTCTATCATGTTGCAGGGCTGCAAGGAAATAAGAAGGCGGGGGGGGGGGGGGGGGGGGGAATTCAATGGAGGGGATTGCTCTTTAGTGAGCCAACGTGGATTTAATGGGTAAATGGCTTTCTTCTGTGTCAATGTAAGTAAGTCAAGTAATTAGGTTTTGTGGTCTTGGGTTCTCTGAATGCAGTCTTTTATCCAGAGTTGAGAGAATCAAGATTTCAGAGTATATAGGTTTAAGGTGAGAGGGGAAAGATTTAATAGGAACCTGAGGGATAACTTGTTCACTCAGAGGGTGGTAGGTACATTGAACAAACTGCCAGAGGAGGTGGTTGTGGCAGATTCCTTGACAGCATTTAAAAGACACTTGGCTAGGCAATGGCTAGGAAAGGCTTGGAGGGATATGGGGTAAACACAGGTGAATGGAAATAGCTAAAAGGGGCATCTTAGTTGGCATGGACGATTTAGGCCGTAGGGCCACTTTCCGTGCTGTATGATTCTTACCACCAAGTTGGGCGAAGCAATAGGTAAATAAGGCTTCTCAATGCAGGCTTTGAGATAAGGATGTATTCATACCCTTATGATGTTCGTGGAGCCAGGTCTATATATATAAACGCTTGCATCTGCTCGTTTGCAGCTTAATAATAGCCCACAATAGGGGAATGGGATCAAAACAAAACATATATTTCTCAAAGTCACATGCTTCAAATCATCTTCAGGACAGAATCACAGTAGTTTTTGTGACCCTTTCAATTTTATTTCACGTGATTGTGCAGCTAGATGATTTGTGCCAGGATTGTTTTGCTGAGAGAATAGAAACAAGGAACTGCAGATGCAGTTTTACAAAGAAAAGGCACAAGGTATTGGAGTAATCAGTGGGTCAGGCAGCAACTTTGGTGGATGTGAATAGGTGACGTTTTGGGTCGGGTCCTTCCAGACCTGAAACATCACCTATCCATGTTCTCCAGAGGTACTGCCTGACCCGCTGAAGGGCCTGACCCGCTTGGGCATCATTTGCTCGTCACGCAGGTGGCACGCGAGAATTTTGATAATCCCAAAATCCTGGGGCGCCACACGCTACCGCGTGTTACTACCTACGCCACCACATCTCACCACGCGCCATGCTCACGTAAATGCACGCCGTGCGCACGTCGTGCGTCGTGATGAATACATGATGTCGCGTTAATGATGCGCAAATAATGCCCAAGTGGGACAGACCCTTGAGTTATTCCAGCATTTTGTGTCTTTCTTTGTTTTCTGAGACACAGGGCTTTTTAAAAAGAATAATGGTAACTGCACAAGTTTATTTTGGAGGTAACAGTGAAATCACCTCAATCATTCATTCAATGACCAAAAAACTAATTTTTAATCAAATATCGGGTGCGAGGTATTTGATTAAACAGAATGCAGTGACTTTTTGTCATTAAATGACTGAAGAGAGGTAACAAAGAATGAGAAGAAAACGTCTCACAAACATGTCGTTAGAATGTTACTTTTGTTCCCAGCGACTCATTTATTTTAACGATTAAGTATTTGGCACGATCGTATCACTGGAACTGTATTGCTAAATGGTACAATGTTGTTTTATTGATAAGGTATGATTAAATACTGATGAATATACTGTATCATGACAAGCAGTAATTTTATTCTATTCTCTATAACTTGGGGCTATATGCATAACTAGGTTTGAAATTGTACAATGGGAAAGACCATATTACTTGCATACTCATTTTACATAATAACCGTAACAAATCCTTTCTCTGGGCGATGTTTCAAAAATTTATTGATTGTATTAGTATTCCAAATGGTACAAAAAAGTAACTGAAAAGTCTGAAGATATATTTCTCTTTGGAACGACTTCAGTTGCAGTAGGAGAGTAGCATAATAAATGTGTGAACAATTCAAGGAGATATCAAGCAGGATGTTACAGCACTGTAGTTAGCAATAAAGAACTCATCAAGTTCATGCTTTTTATTGCACTTAAACTGCACACTAATTCCGATTACGCCTCACATTTGCACTGTAAATCACTTCCACACTGCAAATCACTTTCAAATTACTTGCATTCACATAATTCAAGACACTCTTCAAATTCATAGTAATCTCAGGCACACTGCTTGTCATGCATACATTTTATTTTGTTAAATTGAAGCTAATAACATTCAAGCAACTAATTAATTTCAAAGATTCCTCCACTGTTACATTGAATATCATAGTAACACTGTTCATTGCAATCATAACAATTATCTAACAGTAGATAAAGAAGGTGTATAGTATACTCACCTCTATTAGTTGGGGTATTGTGTATATCAAGAAGTCATTGTGCAGGTCTATAATGGCCTATAACGACCTAACAGGTTTATTAGGGGTGGTACGGTGGGATGACACTAGAGTTGCTGCAGTGCCATAGAGCTGGGATCGATCCTGACTACGGGTGCTGTTTGCATGGAGTTTGCATGTTCTCCTCATGACTGCATGGGTCTTCCCCGGGTTCTCCGGTTTCCTCTCATACTCCAAACATGTACAGGTTTATAGGTTAATTGGCTTCGGTATTGGTAAATTGTCCCTAGCATGTAGGATAGTGCTAGTGTATAGGGTGATCCATGGTCGGCGTGCGCTGAAGGACGTGTTTCTGCAATGTATCCAAAATAAAGATTTTGGTTAAGATAAATTTGGAGCATTACATGTAGTTCTGTTCGCCCCATTACAGGAAGGATGTGAAGGCTTTGAACAGAGTGCAGAAGATTAAGGGGTAAAACAGCAGCTGCAAGGAGAGGTTGGACACATTTGGATTGTTTTCTCTAGAACACCGGAGGTTAAGGGGAGACGATAGAAGTATATAAAATAATGAGAGGCTTGGATAGTGTAGAGAGTCAGAACCTTTTTCCCAGGGTGTAAATATTGAAGACTCAAGGGCGTAACTTTAAAGTGAAAGAGGTAAAAATCATAGGTGATGCACTGGGGAAATTTTATTTACAAGGCGTGTAATGCTTGGAGTGCATTGCCAAAAATGTTGTTGGAGGGAAATGCAATGGTGGTACTTAAGAGGCATTTGGATAGGAATGTGGATATGCAGGGAATGGAGGGGTATGGTTAATGTATAGGCAGATGATATCACAATCACAGAGTTAATAACATCAAATATTTACGTCATACAATTGCATGGTTGACATTCCTTCACAATTGTAATAGAAATATATGTATATGAGGATACAAATCATTTATATAGTCATAGACTCATAGAGTCTAACAGCGTGGAAACAGGCCCTTCGGCCCAACTAGCCCATGCTGGCCAATATGCCCCATTATGAGGTACAAAAGAAACTGTGTGTATTATAATGCTAAATCTCGCCCATCTTTTACACCAACCCTTTGGTTACTCCACTCATATGTATCTTCAACCATGAATCTGGACTTGACTTTAACTTACAGAAACTATTACACAAGATTCGTATAATTCCATTTGCCACTTTCTTGAAATTGTGATGAATAATAGGAATCAAAGAACTGTTGTAATTTTCTGAGCATTTGTCTTACGTTTGGATGGACAGTCAGAAACTCTTTTCCCCCATGGAAATGTCAAAGAATTGAAGTCTAGATTTAAGGTGAGAGGAGCAAAATTTAAAGAAGATGTGACGGGCAAGTTTTTTTTACACAGAGAGTGGTGGGATTCAGAAGTTCATACATTATAGGAGCAGAATGGGCTGCTTGACGCTCACAGCGCTTGAAGCTCCGGAGACCCGGGTTCGATCCCGACTATGGGTGCTGTCTGTGCAGAATTTGTACTTCCTCCCCATTACCGTGTGGGTTTTCTCCGAGATCTTCGGTTTCCTCCCACATTCCAAAGACGTACAGGTTTGTAGGTAAATTGGCTTGTTATAAGGGTAAATTGTCCCAAGTGTGTGTAGGGTAGTGTTAATGAGCGGGGATCGCGGTCGGTGCTGACTCGGTGGGCTGAAGGGCCTGCTTCTACACTGTATCTCTAAACTGAACTAAACTAAATTAGGCCATTTGGTCCAGCAAGTCTACTCCACCATTCAATCATGGCTGACCTATGTTTTCTCAACCCCATTCACCTGCCTTCTCTCCATAACCTCTGACACCCGTACTAATCGTTCTAACTGATTTGTTTTTAATTTTTTTTTATTTTTTAAATATATTTTAATAAGTTCATGGCAAGTGGAAAAGAAGAGCAATTGAAGGTTCTTAAACACATCAGTCTATATATTTGCTGGTATCGGAATGTACACATTGGAAGCTAAATGTATGGGGAAGTAATTCCAGACAGACAGTGAATGTCGCAGCTCGTGTGCACACACTTGCCTCCTTAATGCGCTCGCAGACTCCTGATTAATGCATTGGTGCACAGGATGTAATTTCAGGACTTGCTGGCATCGACTGAAACTAATTGGCGTTGAAGAAAGTCATGCCAACATCACTTAAAAAGGAAGTTCTCAGCAGCTAATAGCACTGAGGACACTGCAGTGTGAGGACGTTGTATTGAAAAATAGTGTGAGTGGCATTGCAATGATCCAACTGTGATTTCAAAATCATAACTCCATTCATTTCAGGACATATCAGCATGAAGCTGGTAGTACTAGGTTACAATTTGGAATATGCTCAATTTCTGTTGGTGGATTCTACTTAAAATAACGATTGCAGAAATTAAAACCTCAAAGACAGACGTTTAATCTGACAAACAGCAAGAAACGGACTGCACTTCATGCTTATTTCATACACCTAGGATGATCTTATTATATTTTCTGACCACTTTACTTATTTACAAAAATGTGCAGATCCACATCACATATCTCTCAGGGCAAAAATCTATGTTCTTGAACATTTCAAGTTTTCAAGAGAGAATTAGATTTAGCTCTTAGGGCTAAAAGAATCAAGAGATATGGGGAAAAAGCAGGAACGGGGAACTGATTTTAGATGATCAGCCATGATCCTATTGAATGGTGATGCTGGCTCGAAGGGCCGAATGGCCTACTCCTGCAGCTATTTTTCTATGTTTCTTTGTTTCTACTTCATTCTATGCTTCACCTCCACAGACTTCTCTGTCAAGCTTCTCAATTTTGCGGTTGACACAACCCTGATTGGATTGATCCAGAATGGGGAGGAATCTGCCTACAGACAGGAAGTGATACAGCTGGCGTCCTGGTGCCATCGCAACAACCTGGAGCTCTATGCTCTTAAGACAGTGGAATTAATAGTGGACTTTAGGAGAGCTCCCCCTCCCCTCACCCCACTCACCATCAACAACACCACAGTCACATCTGTGGAGTCTTTTAAGTTCCTGGGAACCATCATCTCCAAGGACCTTAAATGGGGGGCCATCGTTGACTCCACAGTCAAAAAGGCACAACAGAGGATGTACTTCCTGCGGCAGCTGAAGAAACACAATCAGCCACAGGCAATGATCATCCAATTCTATATGGCCATCATAGAGTCTGTCCTCACCTTCTCCATCATGGTCTGGTTTGGCTCAGCCACCAAGCACGACCCCAGAAGGCTGCAGTGAATCGTCCGATCAGCAGAGAAGGTTATTGGCAGCAACCTTCCCTCCATTGATGAACTGTACACTGCAAGGGCCAGGAGGTGAGCGGGTAAGATAATCTCTGACCCCTCTCACCCTGGCCACAAACTCTTTGAATCACTTCCCTCTGGAAGGTAACTCCGGACTGTCAAAGCTGCCACAACCAGACATAAAAACAGCTTTTTTCCACGAGTAGTTGCTC
Organism: Okamejei kenojei; assembly: GCA_035221665.1. Taxonomy (NCBI): domain Eukaryota; kingdom Metazoa; phylum Chordata; class Chondrichthyes; order Rajiformes; family Rajidae; genus Okamejei; species Okamejei kenojei. The sequence continues at coordinate 41,798,024 of CM069134.1, forward strand.
AATAACCAAAAATCTGTAACCTCCTTTTGCTCTGGTATTTTATTTAATTAACATGTTTAATCAATAATGTTTTATTATTAATGTTTTATGTGTCATTCTTATGTGTCTCTGTATGTAATGTTGTCACTTGCGAGCGGAGCACCAAGGCTAATTCCTTGTATGTGAACATACTTGGCCAATAAACATATTCATTGATTACTAGGGATTGAAGTGTCCCAACCTGAAATGTCGCCTATCTATGTCTGCCAGAGATGCTCCCTGACCTGTGTGAAATCATGAGAGGAATAAATCTATGGGTTTAAGGGAAAGGGAGAACAATTAAATAGGAATCTGAGGGGCAACTTTTTCACACAAAGAGTGGTGGGTATATGGAATGAGCTGCCAGATGAGGTAATTGAGGCAGGGACTACGGCAATGTTTAAGAAAAAATTAGACAGGTCCATGGATAGGACAGGTTTAGAGGGATATGGGCCAAACACAGGCAGATGGGACGTATAGATGGGACATGTGGGTCAGTGTGGGCAAGTTGGGCCGTAGGGCCTGTTTCCACATTTGATGACCTGCTGAGCAAGTCTGGCACTTTGCTTTCTATGCAAGATTCCAATATCAGCAGCTCTTTGTGTCTCTACTTCATGGTTATGCATGTTCATGATAGATTCACTCAGTAGACTATTTTGGTTTTGATGGTTTGATTTTCTCATCTATGTAGTTGTTTCTGACTTTGAACTTTTCCTTGGAGCTTGCAACCTCTTGATGTTCTGTGACTCTTGAATCACACAAAATAAAGCCAAATGGCGACTACATCCTCCCCTTCCCAGCTCTCCCACAGCCCACTGTCTTCACCTCTCCCTTTCTTCTTCCCACCCCCCCCACCCCACATCAGTCTTAAGAAGGGTCTTGACCCGAAACGTCACCTATTCCATCACTGCATAGATGCTGCCTCACCCGCTGAGTTTCCCCACCATTTTCGTCTATCTTCCCTCCCTAACTTCTGCCACACATTGCAGCAGCTCTGTTATGAGCAGCTCCCTGCCAGATAGCTCTTCGATGGCCCACCTCGCTCTTAATTACATCCTAACTTTGTTTCATGAGTGGAATTTGCTCTGTTTGAAAGAATGACTGTATGGAAATGACTGCAGGAACATTTCTAAAGATGACTCCTCTTGCTTGGTGTCCATCATTATGTCATTGTGTTTAGACTAAATGTTTGAAAGCTTCCTTTTGACTATGGGCTACTCCAGATCCAACACCGATTTTCCGGCATCTGATGGTCCAGCTCCTCCTTTAATCCAGATAAAAGTCAGCGTGGAGTCCGGATGCAGGAACAGAAGACAGGCCCGCTGTACTGGCACCCATGGTACCGGACCATAGATGTTTACCGTTTGTATTCCAGAAGGCGTAATGGGTCACGGGTCGTGGCCTCGACTGCCGTGCAACCTCCCAATACCAAATCAAATAAAAGGCGCATAATAACTACGAACAGGATGCTTTTGCCTCAGAGTCTGCATGTAAAACCTCTGAGTGCACTCTCCAATGTTACAACATGTTGAATGATTTTTGCGTGTTGTGAGATAATAACTCCTGGATTTTCTTTGTATTTGCCATCTCCTTGAAAACCTCTCCAATTAGGATGTGAATGATTTACTTCCTGCCATATGATTTACTTGCTGCAGTTCCCTTCCACATGGTTTGTTGCATTCTATTCAATGACACTCTGTGTGCTCAACTAAATACTTCTTAAATGCCGTGAGGATGCCTGTCTCCACAGCCCACTCAGGCAGTGTGTTCCAGATGTCAACCACATACCGAGGTGAAAATAAATATTTATCAATGTTTCGCTAAATCTCCTATCCCTTACGTTAATCCAACGTCTTCTGGACGTAGAAACCTCTGCTAAGAAGAAATGTGTCTCAGTTTCTACCCCATCCATGCCTCTCATAACTTAGAATACCTTAATCTACATTTGTGCTTTGAAACTTTTCTGGGCCTTTTTGCTAATTTCATTTTGGAGTCACGTGAGTGACTTCGTGAAGACCCCACCAGGCACGCATGCGCGACATATCATCGACCGCATGTGAGCGACAAGCAGTGAGGAGCGTCGCTCCTCTACTGCAGGGACCTGCAGGTAAGAAAAATCTAACCTGCGGTCCTTTTTTCACTTTAGGGACTCTGTTCTCAGAGTACTCCAGGCCGCTTCGGCACTGACTGCGGACCGCGGGATGCGGGCAGTCAGCGGCGGCACTAACAGATTGGAGTCGGGAGAGCCCGTTGACCCAGGTGGGTCCGGGTTCACACTCGCCGGTCGGAGCGACGGCAGAGGCAACCCGACTCTACACCGCAGCCCGCAAGGACTCTGTGGGCTGTCGGCATCAACCAGGGAGTGGGGCTTGCAGGCTCGCCATGCGCAGGGAGTGATGGCAGAGCAGCAGCCCCGACTCTACACCACAGCCTGCGAGGATACTGCGGGCTGTCTAAATTAACCAGGTAGTGGGGCTTGCAGGGCAGCCCAACTCTACACCACAGCCTGCAAGGACTCTGTGGGTTGACGGTTTTAGTTACACCGGGCAGGTTGGGCAGCTCGTTGACCTGGCAGGGTCCGGGCTCACACTCGGCGTTCGCAGGCAGCGATGGCAGAGCGGCAGCCCGACTCTACACCGCAGTCCGCAGGGTCACCACGGGCTGACGGCAACACTACCCGGAAGTTGGGCAAGCCCGTGGACCAGGAGGGTCCGGGCTCAGAGACTATCATTCGTGGGCAGCAAAGGCGGAGCAGGAGCTCCGACTCAACGCCGCAGGCCGCAGGAATACCGCGGACTGACGGCAACGCTACCCTATAGAGGTAGTAGACAGAGCCGGGGCCCCGACTCACACACAGGCGGGAGCCTTGCCGTTAGCGGCAGTCTATGTCCCGCATGAGTCTGGTCACCATTGGAGTTGGGGGGGAGAGAGTGCGCTCCTCCACCGGAAGCTCATGAAGACCCTCAGGTAAGATACTAACCTTGAATTGTTTAGCTTCTGTACTAGACTTTGCTTACAGAAACAATGGATGGGAGACCAGAATGAAGGCATCGAAGTATGCCTCCCAGGACCATGGGACTTCGGGAGTCAGTCCACTATTCCCGGAGCTGCCAGCAACACCGGCAGCGCCCGCTCTGCGGGCTGGGATAAGAACGCGGAAACCAGGGAGCTCTGCGTAGCCAGGACCCGATTTTCCACCACGGCTGGCCATGGAGCCGTAAAGTGGTAGGAGCACCGCGCAGGAGCAGGGGAGGCAAGAACCTGATTCCCTACCATTGTCACCTAAGCATAGGGACAGTGGAGCAAAGGTGTGTAAGCGTGTTATCCGCTTGGTGGCACGTTCTCTCTCCCCAACTATGCAGGTCACCAGAGGGAGGACCAGGGGAAGAATCGCACAGCAGTCGGTGAAGGCCCGCTGTAGGAGCCGGGGTCGACTTTCCACCGGAGCAGGCCGCCAGTTCGCGGACCGGTGAAGGATTGAGGCCTGGGTCTGCAAGCCCCGCATGTGTGGCCGGCACAGACTCACCACCGGGGGAGCCTGCCAGATCGTGGGCTGGTGTAGTCTCATCTCGGTCACCGCACCCCCCTTTAACGGCAGGACGTGACCGAACGTCGCCTTTGTCCCAAAGGAGGACACAGACTCACCACCGGGGGAGCCTGCCAGATCGCGGGCCGGTGTAGTCTCATCTCGGTCACCGCACCCCCCTTTAACGGCAGGACGTGACCGAACGTCGCCTTTATCCCTGAGGAGGACAGGCGGCAAGCCCACGCGGACGTCGGGGTACCACGCTTTGGCGGTCGGGACCGACTCATCGCCGCTCATGTCTTATCAGACAAGCGGGCCGCCTCCGTCCGGAAGTCGGCGGGCCAGTGGCAGGTCCGCGCGGGAGTCGCTTAGCCACACAGAAGCGGCAGGCAGCGACATCCTGTCTAGGCACCCTTGTTATCACCTCGATGAGGTGCGGGGCGATGACAGAAGCCTCAGAGATTCTCCAGAACCTGAGGAAGTTGACTTGTCGTCCGCAGATGCGGCGGCGGTCGAGTGGCTCGGATGGAGCGCATGATGGAGCGTATCCTAGAGCACAATCTCTGCAGCTGGACCAGATGTCCTTCAGTCCAGGAGACATGCGGCTTAGCCACCCAGCATGTCCCCGTCATTGGTGGTGAATGCCACGGATCAGCAGCTGGCTGACACGTAAGTAGGGTGGAGCAGGAACCTGTAGTACATGAGAAAACCCAGGAGGAACTGCTGCATGTGGTCTCCAAGATTGCCCATCCGAAGCACTCAGATCAGCCTTTTGCAGCCCAAATTATTTTTTGTAAAATATTTTTATTAGAAGTAAATACATATTAAGAAGAAATAATATAAAATCGAAAAAAAAAGAAACATATTATTCGTCACATACATTCTTAATATTTTAAAAATTAACAGTCACAATTTATACTTCTATATTTGTTATTATTTTATAACAGTAGGAAGTAAAGAGAAATAATAAAAAGAAATAAGATAGAAATAAAAAATCGATAAAATGAGTGGAGTATTAAGCAAGATATTCTTCATTGGAGATATATTCGTGGTCTATTGTATATAATTCTTCATCTTCATTCAGGCTTCAGTCAGGGCCTCGAACCAGACCACCTTAACCCTTTAAGTATTCAATAAATGGAGACCATATTCCTCTGAATTGATCTGGCCTGTCCAATAGGACAAGTCTTAATTTTTCCAGGTGAAGTGTCTCCGACATTTCTGTAATCCACATTTTGATTGTGGGGGATGTGGGACCTTTCCAAAATCTTAGTATTAGTTTTTTACCAATTATTAAACTATAACCAATAAAAATTATTTGCTGTGTTGTTAGTAGCTGATCCGTTTCTAATATTCCTAATATGATTAATTTTGAGTCTGGAGTTAAATTTGCATTAACTACATTCAAGATTATCTTAAAACATTTCTATCCAAAAATTAGTAATTATTGTACATTTTTGTGAATGAATGCGTTAGATTAGCTTCTAACTGCTGACATTTATCACATATAGCAGAAACATTTGAAAAAAAATTGGATTTTGGATTTTGAGAAGTGTAATCTATGTAAAACTTTAAATTGTATCAAGGAGCGTCTGGCATTTAATGAGCAGTGGTGTATATGTTGTAAACTTTCATTCCATACTTCTACACTAATTCTTTGACCTACTTCGTTTTTCCCATGCTTGTCTATATTTTTCCGTGTTTGGTAAATCATTTTCCAGTAAGATATTATAAATATATGATATTAATTTTTCTGTATTCGGATGTTTATTTAGACATTCATCTATAATTTCTGTCTTTCTATTCCTAAAATCTGGTGCGTTTGATTTAACATAATCTCTAATTTGTAAATATCTAAAGAACAAATTGCAGCCCAAATTAGGGGCTAGCATAGACTACCTCACCACACACCAGCTGCAGGAACAGGTCCTTACCAAAGCGACAACAAATACAAGGCCCAAACAACTGCATATTGTTGAATGTACTGACAGTCAACACGCGGATCTGGGGCAACAACAGTCCCCGGATAAGGGCATAGGAGCTGAAGTTACAAAAGATCCTGAAATTGTTGACATTGGGGATTACTGCCTTTGCCAGGTCGGTTGACGGTACGGAAATGACGGCAGAGCAGGAGGATGCTCTTGCGATATTAGTCATGAAGTTAATGCTTCCCAAAATATCGCCATTTAACTGACTCCTAAACCCCATATTTGTGGGGTTGTACAAAGCATCTGCGACACCACCACCGAGACAGCTGTTCGGTGAGGACCTGCCCATACAGGTCAAGGACCTGGATTAGGAGGCGGAGGCAGTCGGGTTGATAACCCACCTCCCTCCAGCAGGGCGGCAGTGCGCAGGCAAACATCATATGCAAGATCTCGGGCCACCTGAAAGACCAGTAAGGACCTACACGTCATCAGCACCTCAACACAATTCAATGGAACACCAGGAACCAGAACGACAGGCCCGCCGTTAACCATGGAGGTAAGGGGGTCTGGTTCTCTTGGAAGTGCTGCATGTATAACCTCACAAGTAGGAGAGAGGTTACATACATTCTGGGATACATGGGTCTGATTGTCACTATCCCAGGGAACAAAGCAATAGACATTATAGAGGCATGTAACAGCCTTGCTTGCGCCAGGAAACCGACTATTAGACATGCTGCTAAGGTAATTGGTAAACATGTAGCTACATTCTAGCTACATAATTGGGCCGTTACACTATCAAAGCTTGCAAAGAGCAAAATCTCGGCATTAATAGCGAATGCTGGACATTTTTTACGGGCCTATGCAGCCGCCAATCAAGGCATAAATTGAGCTACAATGGTGGATTAGCAATGTTTGTGATTGTTAAATCCCATCATTACATAAAACCCATTAGTCGTGTTACAGACCGACGAAAGCACCAAGGGCTGGGACTGTTCAGAAATGCTGGGAGCATGTCACGGGCTGCGGGCTTAATGCACTAATCTACAGCATTCGTATGTCCATCTTCAAAATAATACCACTGAGGTGGCATATTTAAACCTTATGGGTGGTATCAAGTCAATATCTTGTGATGAATTGGAAAAAAATAATTTGGCTCTGGTGCATGGAAATAAATATTTGGATATCTGCTATGTACCTTCTGGTTAAGCTCAATACAGTGGCGGACACCAGGTCACAAGTATTTAATAACGACACCAAGTGGATGTTGAACCTCCAAATATTTGCTAAAATTATAGCCTAATATGGAACACCAGATATCGACCTCCTTGCGTCCAGGTTGAACCATTAGATACCAATATGTGTCTCTTGAGAACCAGATCCTGGGGCAGTGGCGATGGACGAGTTCTTGCTACATTGGGGGAAATGGATTTCTATGCTTTCCCCATTCTGTTTCATCAGTCAGGTGTTGCCGAAAACGCAACCAGGTTCTGCAACATATAGGACCATGGATTTCATACAGCATCGTGCAGAGAGAGTCCACTAGGAAGCAGTACCTCATCTACATAAGGATATGGGAGGTTTCTGTAGTTGGACCAAGACCACCTACATATCTGCTACGATCTCCAATGTGCTGGCATCCTCAGGGGTCTTCATTATAATGAGTCCCTCAGTTACAGTGCCGTATACAGTGTCAGGAGTGCACTGTCATCCTATCTCGACATTGGAGTGGGATCTCACCAGCTGGTATCCAAACTATGAGGGATATGTTCTATCCATCCCTCCTCGACCACGATATTATATTACCTGAGATATAAGGGTGGTATTGACCCTACTCAGGAGCTGGTCGCCTATGACGGATTTACCACTGGACTTACTCACCTTTAAATTGGTGATGGTAATGGCACTGAACACAGCACAACGGGTCCAGACTCTACAGGAAATAAACCTGGATAGAATGATCGACCCATAATAAAGTAACTTCTTTATAAAAGAGTTGCTTAAACTACACAGACCTGCGACTACAGGTCTGAAAATGGCCATCAGGAATATGGAGGCGGATCTGTTATCAGCCAGTGATGGTGCAGACTATCTCCAGGTGGCTCAAGGTGGTATTCGGTGCAGCAGGTAAGACACTAACCATTTAAAAATGTCATTCTACCAGGGCTGCATCCACATCAGCGGCGAGGACCATGGAGGTGTTCACGGATCATGTCCTTGCAATAGCGGGCTGGGCCAGTGAAACTACATTTCAGCGATTTCATAACTAACCTGTGGCCGCTCCCGCAACATTTGCGGAGTCAGTTTTAAGTGCTGTTCCCTAAACGTTTGTTCCTGAGTTCAGGGGTTTATTGTTGTATTAAGAATAATGTTATTATTTTTCAGCTTGTTCAAGTCTGAAATACGTTAACATACTTCCTCCATCAGTATTACTGCAGTGTGTGGGCATGGGCGTGATCCAGGGCATGTAATCACAGAGCTCTGAAATCTTCATGAAGTCACTCACGTGACTCCGAAATGAAATAGTAAGATTAAACGAGAACTTACTAGTTTGAAGTTTGATTTTATTTTATGAGGAGTTGCAATGAGGGATTTTGCGCCCTCTGCTCCCAACCCTCTAGTATAAGATCAGCTGGTAAATAGAGTCTCTTCATTTTAGTTCATTTCTGGGTAGTTCTGTGATTCCACACCGCTGCTTTGAAGAATGTCGCGCATGCGTGCCTGGTGGGGTCTTCACGAAATCCCTCATCGCAACTCCTCTTAAAATAAAGATCAAACTTCAAACTGGTAAGTTCTCGTTTAATCTTAGTATTTTATTGCATTCTAAAGTGATTCAAGGATAATGCTGGATTTCTGGTTTATTTGTGGTTTAGTTTAGAGATATTGCGTTGAAACGGGACCTTTGGCCCATCAAGTCTACGTCGACCAGCAATCCCCGCACACAAGCACCACCCTACATAGAAACATAGAAAATAGGTGCAGGAGTAGGCCGAACGGCTCTTCGAACCTGCACCGCCATTCAATATGATCATGGCTGATCATCCAACTCAGTATCCTGTACATGCCTTCTCTCCATACCCCCTGATCCCTTTAGCCACAAGGGCCACATCTAACACCATCTTAAATATAGCCAATGAACTGGCCTCAACTACCTTCTGTGGCAGATAATTCCAGAGACTCACCACTCTCTGTGTGAAAAATGTTTTCCTCATCTCGGTCCTAAAGGAATTCCCCCTTATCCTTAGACTGTGACCCCTTGTTCTGGACCTCCCCAACATCGGGAACAATCTTCCTGCATCTAGCCTATCCAACCCCTTAAGAATTTTGTATGTTTCTATAAGATCCCCCCTCAGTCTTCTAAATTCTAGCGAGTACAAGCCGAGTCTATCCATTCTTTCCTCATATGAAAGTCCTGACATCCCAGGAATCAGTCTGGTGAACCTTCTCTGTACCCCCTCTATGGCAAGAATGTCTTTTCTGAGATTTGGAGACCAAAACTGTACGCAATACTCCAGGTGTGGTCTCACCAAAACCCTGTACAACTGGAGTAGAACCTCCCTGCTCCTATACTCAAATCCTTTCGCTATGAATGCTAACATACCATTTGCTTTCTTCACTGCCTGCTTCACCTGCATGCCTACTTTCAACGATTGGTGTACCATGACACCCAGGTATCGTTGCATCTCCCCTTTTCCTAAGGTGCCACCATTAAGATAATAGTCTACCCTCCTGTTTTTGCCACCAAAGTGGATAACCTCACATTTATCCAAATTATACTGCATCTGCCGTACGCATTTGCACACTCACCCAGGCTATCCAAGTCACCTTGCAGCCTCCTAGCATCCTCATCACACCTAACACTACCCCCCAGCCTAGTGTCATCCACAAACTTGGAGATGTTGCATTCAATTCCCTCGTCCAGATCATTAATATATATTGTAAATAGCTGGGGTCCCAGCACTGAGCCTTGCGGTACCCCACTAGTCACTGCCTGCCATTCTGAAAATGACCAATTTACTCCTACCCTTTGCTTCCTGTCTGCCAGCCAGTTCTCTATCCATGCCAGCCAGTTCTCTACACATACTAGGAACAATTTACTAATTTACCAAGCCAATTAGCCTACAAACCTGTACGTTTTTGGAATGTGGGTGGAAACCAGAGCACCAGGAGTAAACCCATGCAAGTCAAGGGGCGAACGTATAAACTCCATACAGACAGCAACCGTAGTCAGGATCGAACCTGGATGACCGAATAGGCATGTCCCGCTTAGGACAATTTTTAGGCGATTACAAGAGACTATGCGGTCACCACATGGTCGCTACACGTTTGCGGGTGGCTGCCGGGGTGTCGCCTTCATGGTTGTGAGGAGTACCCGCATTCTCGGAACTAGTTGCGGCTTCATTCTTGTCGCCGCTATGGAGAGTAGTGAGAATTTTCGTGCCATAGGTGCAGTGGGAGTGGGTTGCCAGGAGGTCGTAGGTTGTCGTAGGCTCTCGTAGGTTCTCGCCGAGGCTGACCGGTGAATTTCATTGGCTCATTGGGAAAAAAAACATAAACAGTGGTTTTTAGAAGCAAGGATAACCGACTGGTAATGTTAATGTCCGCTGAACTTCACAGCCGTGTATCTTTGGCTTCTTAAAAATTGTCTCCACTCCTTCTCCCCACCCCGTCTCCCCCTTCTCCCCCCTCTCCCCCCCTCTAAACCCCACTTTTAAAGGAAGTGACCCTTCCCGAACACTGTGCTTTCACCGTCTTGATTACAGCGCCAAACTTCCTGTTCATCGCGGTGTGTGTCTGTATCACATTGGCTTTGCACCGTGTGATTTTCACTCAGACAGAGCTCCCCCGCTTGCCCTGTCCCCCGCCTGCATAACTGGCTGGTGAAGGAAGCGATGTGTGTATGTGTTCCACTCTGACATTCGCCGTTCCAGTTGCCGGGTTTTCAGCAACCGGCTACGACTTGACAGTCACGTGTAAAATCGCCTAAGTTGGACAGGCCCATAAGGCAGCAACTCTACCGCTGCGCCACTGTGTCGCTTTAAGCTTTACATACAGTAACAGGTAAATGGACACAGTGTCTTCCAATAAACATATTTATTCTGATGATAACAGTAAGGAACTCACTGTTCACGACATGTAAATAATTATAAATGTGATTACATCTGTATATCCTCTGGCCACATAACATTTACAGCCTGACAAAGGTTCCTGACCCGAAATATCATCTACCCATTGCCTCCACAGATCCTGCCTGACCCAGAGTTCCTCCAGCACTTTTTCTTTGCTCAAGGTTCCAGCTTCTGTAGTGCCCTGCGTTTAATATTTGGGCATATATGTACAGTTTATAATATTCATATTACCAAGCATAATCATGTCACACATTTGTATCATTCCTTAACCATCAGATTCAAGTCATTGATCACCACTACCACTCATCCTATTGACACAACATCAATATATTCACTCACCTTATATTTATACTCTTTATCACATTCTCATTATTATTTTAATGTCAACATTATTCACAAAAAGACTTTCACACTATTGCAGGCACAAACCTTTTTCATTAGTAATTGGAGTATCGCTCTACGACTCAGTCTGAAGAAGGGTCCCGACCTGAAAAGTCACCTATCCATGTTCTCCAGAGATGTTTCCTGTCCCGCTGAGTTATTCCAGTTATTTGTATACATTTTGTGTAAACCAGCACCTGCAGTCCTTGTGTTTTAGTTTTTAGTTTTAGTTTTAGAGATGCAGTGCAGAAACAGGCCCTTCGGCCCATCGAGTCCATGCCGACCAGCAATCCCTGTTCACTAGTACTATCCAACAGGGACAATTTACAATTTTACTGAAAACCAATTAACCGACAAACCTCTGTCTTTGGAATGTGGGAGGAAGCCAGAGCACCCGGGGAAAACTCACACGGTCACGAGGAGAATATACAAACTTGGTGCAGACAGCACCCGTAGTCAGGGTCGAACCTGGGTCTCTGGTGCTGTAAGGCAGCAACTGCAAAGCTGAGCCAGCGTGCCACCATTATATGGCTCAATTTTCTCATTTGGGTAATTGCTAATTTTCTGAATGTTTTTTTGACACGGTTTTATGATTTGATTTCTATCGGAAAGACACAAATCTAAGTATCAGTAAAAAATAAATATATCTTCCACGTTAACATCTACGAGGTTTACACTGCTGTTTTTTTAATGTATATTCTACCTTTTTAACTAACAATCAATGAGAAAGAAAACAAAACATGGCTCTAAGCGCGAAGACTAGTTGTGAAAATCATTAGAAATTCTGCATCAAAGTATTTGCTTTTCTTCAGCTGCAAAGTTAAAAATAAAATTTGCGGCAAGTTCCTGCGTCTGCTTCAGGGAAGCTTTCAGGTAAACGTAATTGGAACAACAACTGTGTGGCCATGATTAGACAACAGCAGGGCGTACAAACGCTGAGACATTCATAGAGGCTAAAAGTCACTGCAAGCCTTTGATTTTCTTTGTGTTCAGTGATCTTTACCTACCACTGATCTTGTAGAGCAAAAACCATATTGACTTTTTTCCATCCCTAGACATTTGAAGAACTTCCTGTAAACACGGAGCAATATATCTCAGTTAAAAATAAACTTTAAATGCCACCTCTCTGGCTGCAACTTTATTTGTGTCACATTCTCTGAGTCAATAAAAGTTCCATTATGGAATTTTCCTGTGTGGAGTTTGAACTCAGAGTTTTAGACTTTAGACTTCAGAGATACCGCCCAGAAACAGGCCCCATCGACCCACCGAGTCTGTGATGACCAGTGATCACCCTGTACACTAGCATTATTCTACACACAAGGGACAATTTAACAACTTAACAAAGCCAAACAAACTACAAACCTGTACGTCTTTGGAGTGTGTGAGGAAAACGGAGCATCCGGAGAAAACCCTCGTGGTCACATGGGAGAACATACAAACTCCGTACAGATAGCATCCATAGTCAGGAACAAACCCAGGTTTCTGGCGCTGTAAGGCAGCAACTCTACCAGTGCTCCACCGTGCCGCCCGAGTTTAGAAAAGTGCTAGTTACATCCTTGAACCGGGACCGTGATGTGTAACTTAATAGTAAGTCTGGTAGAATTCAAAAAAGGTCATTGAATTTAGAATTTAAATTGATTTTACCACTTCAGGAATTTAATTACATTAATTCAGCTACATGTACTCTACATGATTTCCCAGGATGGTATTTTTAATGAGTTTGTCAAAATATATCCAAATTAATTCTCAATGTTAGATTCCAACTATTCAGAAATATTCAGATTGCCATCAGTAGAGCAAGTCATGTATTCAGTGTGCATATTATTCATATTATGACCTTGTATTTTTCACAGCCTCTAACTACTTGATAATCTATAAAATAATTTAACTTCCTCCCACAAGATTATATTCCTAGGGTCATCTCATCACTATTATTTTTCAATCAGAGCGTTGTATTGCATACTGAATAACTGTCAGAACAGATACTCATTTGTATACAGGTAGAGCTTTGACTGAATATTTATTAATGTATGGCTGACCAAGTGTGAAACAAATGATGACACGTTGGCGCAACAAGAGAGTTGCTGACTTGCAATGCCAGAGTCTTGGGTTCGATCCTGACTACATGTGCTGTCTGTATGGAGTTTGTATGTTCTCTCTGTGACTGCGTGGCTTTTCTCCGGGTGCTCCGGTTTCCTACCACACTCCAAAGACATGCAAGTTTGCAGGTTAATTGTCTTTGGTAAAGATTGTAAATTGTCCTTCGTGTGCATGATAGTGCTAGTGTAGGGGGATCGATCACCAGCGTGGACCCGGTGGGCCAAAGGGCCTGTTTGCACGCTGTATCTCTCAACTAAACTAAACTATAATGAGCAGTTCTGATTAGAACACAGTGCCCTAAAGAAGGAGAGGTTGTTTGGTCTGTAGAATATTAAAAATAGAAATCAGAATTGTGTGAGAGTATTCATTATCAGCTTATTTAAAGCAGTTAAATCAGGCAATTTAAATTTCAAATGCTCGGCAAGAGTCAAGCATGCTTATGTGTCATATGTCTTGAAATATAAAATTCTTACTTTGCAGATAATTTTATAGATGAAAGTGCATATAGTTATTAAAACTGAACATTTACTTTGAGGAATCCAAGTGAATTTTCATTAGCTGTATATTTTTTTAAATAACTCCTTCTCACAGGGTTGGATTTCTCTAAGATTTGCTTTCAAATATTACTGCACTTTTGAGCATCACTGAAGTTGTGAGGCCTATTTTTCAGCATCTTCCTGGTGTTAACCATGCTCTTTATATTTAGTTGCAGTGATGCTGCTGATATCTTCCAAATGCCTGATTTTGGGTGTTTAAATACTCTGCCACTTTAAGCTTTAAATAAATTTAATTATTTGTCTGAAACTGATCAAAGCATGCGCCATGCAATCCCTGTACATCCTCCGGGAAGTGGATGTGAATGAGTTGGTTACAAACATAGAAACATAGAATATAGGTGCAGGAGTAGGCCATTCGGCCCTTCTAGCCATCCCTTCTATTGCTTTTTATTGATCATTCAATATGATCATGGCTGATCATCCAAAATCAGTATCCCGTTCATGCTTTCTGCCCATATCCCGTGATTCCATTAGCCCTAAGAGCTGTATCTAATTCGCTCTTGAATACATCAAGTGAATTGGCCTCCATAGAAACATAGAAAATAGGTGCTGGAGTAGGCCATTCGGCCCTTCGAGCCTGCACTGCCATTCAATATGATCATGGCTGATCATCCAACTCAGTATCCTGTACCTGCCTTCTCTCTACACCCCCTGATCCCTTTAACCTCAAGGGCCACATCTAACTCCCTCTTAAATATAGCCAATGAACTGGCCTCAACTACCTTCTGTGGCAGAGAATTCCACAGATTCACCACTCTCTGTGTGAAAAATGTTTTTCTCATCTCGGTCCTAAAAGACTTCCCCCTTATCCTTAAACTGTGACCCCTTGTTCTGGACTTCCCCAACATCAGGACCAATCTTCCTGCATCTAGCCTGTCCAACCCCTTAAGAATTTTGTAAGATCCCCCCTCAATCTTCTAAATTCTAGCGAGTACAATCCGAGTCTATCCAGTCTTTCTTCATATGAAAGTCCTGCCATCCCAGGAAACAGTCTGGTGAACCTTCCCTGTACTCCCTCTATGGCAAGAATGTCTTTCCTCAGATTAGGAGACCAAAACTGTACGCAATATTCCAGGTGTGGTCTCACCAAGACCCTGTACAACTGCAGTAGAACCTCCCTGCTCTTATACTCAAATTCTTTTGCTATGAATGCTATTCACAGCACTGCCAGAAAATTGCACAGATTCACAACTCTCTGGGTGAAGATGTTTTTCCTCACCTGTCCTAAATGGCCTACCCCTTATTTTTAAACTGCGTGTGTACTTGCGAGTATGTGTATACAGTATATACACACTGAACTTTTTTTTCTTTCTCGTTTATCATATTATTTACAGTGTAGTATGTTTACATATTCTGTGCTGCAGCAAATAAGAATTTCTTTGTTCTATCAGGGACATACAGTATGACAATAAAACACTCTTGACACTCAACTCTTGACTGGTTTGACAACTGTTCTGCTCTTGGCCACCTGAATCCACAGAGAGTAGTGGGCTCAGACCAAACCATCAAAGGCTTGTGACTTACAGTCCAACATCACTGAACATTGCATTGGGATAACTGGAAGTATCTTCAATGATGCTCGCCTTTCCTCCCTTCTATCTTCCAGGAGAAGATACAGGAGCCTCAAGGCTTAGGCATCCATAATTAAGAACTGCTTCTTCCCCACTGCTATTAGACTCCAGTGGGAGTCCAGAACCAGGGGATGGTGTGGGTCTCTGATGATGCTGGCTGCCTTTTTGAGGCAGCGACTCCGATAAATCCCTTTGATGGTGGGAGGTCAGAGCCGGTGATGGACTGGGCAGTGGTCACAACTTTTTGCAGTCTTTTCCGTTGAGATGCATCCAGTTAGAATACTTTCTGTCATGGGGTAGACTGACTCCCCTGTTGTTAGATCAATTTTCCTCCTGGGATAAATAAAGTTTTATCGTATCGTAAGGTACGATTCTCCCTTGTGCCCTTCTTGGTCTTTCAATTTTTATTCCCCCATACATTTTCAGCTACTTTTTCCCTTCTCCGATTTCCTTACAGCGCCAGAGATCCAGGTTTGATCATGAATCGGGTGCTGTCTGTATGGAGTTTGTACATTCCCCATGTGACCAAGTGGGTTTTCACTGGCTGTTCTGGTTTCCTCCCAAATGCCAAAGACATGCAGCTTCGTAGATTAATTTTCTTCTGTAAATTTCTCCCTAGTGTGTTGGATACAAATGTGGGATAAAATAAAACTGGTGACCGATGATCGGCGCGGAGTCGGTGGGCCAAACGGCTTGTTTCCACACGGTAACTCTAAAACTAAAACTGAAACTAAACAAAAACTTCCCCTAGTTGACTCCAAACCCAAGTCAAGAATGTTTAATTGTCATATGAACTGGGAATGGCACACAGAAATCTTTTCCTTATTTCTTCAGCAAACATTCCCATTCGATTACAATTCCCCCACTTCTTCAGCTCAGGAACATCTCATCCAAAATTCCTGATGCTGACAAGTCAAAATACTTTGAATTTTTCTTTGTGGCACCTTGTGTTTTGTTAACATTATAACACAAAGCGATATATTGTTTTAAGCGTCCTGAATGCAGGTGAGGCAAATTCAGTTATTCATTGGAACCACTGAGGCATAAGGTTTTGTGCTGAAACTCTGACTCACATTTTACAAGGGATCCAAGTGAAGTATAATTTATCATATCTTGTCATTCAACATGCTGAAACCAGTGAAATGGCACAGATCAATCATTTCAGCTGGGAAGCAGAAGATGATATGTTGCTGTCTGTGTTTGGCTTAATAAAACCTTTGAGGTTATTGGTGATCAGTAGGAAGGAACAGTGAGAAAACCAAGTGATATGCTAATCTTGCTTCAAATGTTTATGTTGTCTCTCATTCAGATTCCAGGGAGATATCAGAGCGCTCCGAGAGAGAAAAAAATACTTTTCACTCATACATTTGTTTAAATATCTGCAAACATAAATGACATTGGCAATCATTTTTCTTTCACCAGATTTACATATAAAATCAAATTTGATCGCAGTAATTTGCTATTCTGAAATATTGTGGTTTACAGACCTCTTCAAGTCTAGACGATACTTCATGTTTAAATTAATGCTCTACTTTTGAAAGAAAATGACATGCACGTCAGCATTTAATAAGAATTCTGAATGTTCCCTCTGAAATGGAAATCTTCGCACGGTGCTGGCCTGCCAAATAGGATTAGTGTCAACTGTGGATTTGTTGATAGAACTCTCAGACTTGGATCAAAGGGCTTCAGGTTCAAGTCTCTTGTTACGCAAAAACTTGGGTTGATGTTCGAGTGCAGAGTTTGGAATCTTGAAACTGTAAGAAGTTGAGGGTGAGTTTAGGAACTCTGTGGGAACCTGTGTGGTGATCCTTTTTGTTACCCATGCTTTCAATTTGCGTGTGAGGAAGACATACAAAATGGCTTCTTATGCAGTATGCTGAGAGAATGGTGCAGCTGGGCTTGTACACTCTAGAGTTTAGAAGGATGAGAGATGATCTCATTGAAACATATAAGACTGTTAAGGGCTTGGACACACTAGAGGCTGGAAACATGTTCCCGATGTTGGGGGAGTCCAGAACCAGGGGACACAGTTTAAGAATAAGGAGTAAGCCATTTAGAACGGAGACGAGAAAACACTTTTTCTCACAGAGAGTGGCGAGTCTGTGGAATTCTCTACCTCAGAGGCTGGTGGAGGCAGGTTCTCTGGATCCTTTCAAGAGAGAGCTAGATAGGGCTCTTAAAAATAGCGGAGTCAGGATATGGGGAGAAGGCAGGAACGGGGTACTAATTGGGGATGATCAGCCATGATCACATTGAATGGCAGTGCTGGCACGAAGGGCCAAATGGCCTACTCCTGCACCTATTGTCTATTGTCTATTGGCACATTTTACCTGTTGAATGATGAGCATTTTAGAGCTTAGTTTAGAGTTTAGAGATACTTGGGCATAACAGTGTAATCGTGGTAGAGTTAGTGCCTTACCGCGCCAGAGACGTAGATTCGATCAGGGTGCTGTCTATATGTTCTCCCTGTGACTGCATGGGTTTTCTCCGGGTGCTTCGGTTTCTTCCCACACTCCAATGACACACAGGCTTGCAGGTTAATTGGCTGGTAAAATTGTCCCTAATATCTGCACTGGTCGGCATGGACCCGGTGGGCTGAAGGGCCTGTTTCCGCACTGTATCTCTAAAATCTGATAGTCTAAACGATATAGGAATGGGAACAGATCCTCTGACGCACCGAGTTCATGCTGACCACTGATCACCCGTTCACATTAGTTCTATGTTATCCCACTTTGTCATCAACTCCCTACACACTGGGGACAATTTAAAGGGGGCAATTAATCTAAAACGTGCACATGTTTGGGATGTGGGAGAAAACCAGAGCAGCCAGAGGAAACCTCCCACATGGTCACAGAGAGAAAGTGCAAACTCCACGCAGGTTAGGATCGTTCCAGGGTCTCGGGTGCTGTGAGGCAGCAACTCTGCCAGCTGCACCACTGTGCTGCCTTTCTCAAGCCTGTGGGTTGTAATGCATTGTTTGAAAATGTTGCATGATGCCTTTACGATAATTGGCATTGAATTTGGAAACTAGGATGGTTACAGATACAAGTGCTGCTTACCATTTGTAAGATTTTTTTTTCCACTGGGTTTAATCGAGTGTCATAGAGTCAAAGAGTCTTGCAGAGTGGAAACAGGCCCTTCAGCCCAACATGCCCACACTGGCCAATATGTCCCATCTCCGCCAGTCCCACCTGTCTGTGTTTGGCCCATATTCTTAACCTGTCTTCTCCATGTACCTGTCTAAATGTTTCTTAAACATTGTGATAGTATCTGCCTCAACTACCTCCTCTGGCAGCTCGTTCCATACACCCACCACCCTTTGTGTGAAGTTACCTCTCATGTTCCCATTAAATCTTTCCCCCCTCAACCTAAACCTATATCTTCTAGTTCTCGATTCCCCTACTCTGGGCAAGAGACTCTATGCCCCTACCTGATCTATTCTTCTCATGATTTGTACACCATTTAGTTTAGAGATATAGCATGGAAACAGGCCCTTTGGCCCACCGTCTAAACCAACCATCGATCACTTGCGCACACTAACTCTACGTGATCTCACTTTCTCATTCACTGGCAAGGTATCAGGAGGAGCAAAATACAGTATATATTTCTCCCTCTGATGAATTTTCCATTAAGGTCATACTGTAAGTTATCATCTTTCACCACAAGGTCCAAAATAATTACTCAAACTGCCACTGGAAAAGGTGAATGCTGATAATAGCCATCCAGGTAGTTATATTTATTTTACAATTTAATTAAAACAAGATTAGGACAAATGAAATGATTAAATGGTGCAACTGGATGCCTCCCTGATTCAGGGTCACTGTAGTACGATTTGTTATTGAGCCTCTACTACAGTATCTGCTCAACGGAATATAAATACAATAGTCATTATCACTATAGCATTGCAAATGCTTTGTTTGGCGTGCCCTTTATAACCAATCAATTAAAATTGGAGGATGACTACCAATGGATGATGCCAAATAGCTTATGCAAGAGGTTATAATGATTAATGTGGTCAACAAACCAGGGTGGAATTTGTATGTTTCATTTACAAAGGACATTGCACTTAATTATTGACACAAAAAGCTGGAGTAACTCAGCGGGTCAGGCAGTATCTCTGGAGGAAAGGAATAGGTCGACGTTCTCGACCCGAAACGTCACCATTCCTTTTCTCCAGAGATGCTCCCTGACCGGCCGAGTTACTCCAGCTTTTTGTGTCTATCTTTAGTGTAAACCGGTATCTGCAGTTCATTTCTGCTCTTATGGTTAGACTAGATGGAGCTGAGACAAGAATATTAAATCTCTAATGGTTTTGTAGAATCTACTTTGTTTCCATGTTCCTGGTACATAGAACGGATTCCTCGAATGGATACTTCCATCCATCCATCTGTGAGAGGTGATGGTGCGGCGTGGATGTTGTCCTGAAGATAGACACAAAAAGCTGAAGTAACTCAGCGGGACAGGCAGCATCTCTGGAGGGAAGGAATGGGTGACGTTTCGGGTCAAGACCCTTCTTCAGACTGATGGATGTTGTCCTGTTTGGAGTTGGGTACCTATGCAGATAACATAAGTAATGTCTGACCAGCCTCCAAACTGCAAACTGAAATACTCTTCGTATACAATGCTTGTATGCATCACAATGTTCATATTTGATTCTGCAGCATTTTACTGGAATTTCTTTGAGTCCGCCATGGATACTGTTTTAATATAACTGAGTTATGCCAATTCATTGCCCATAAGTTAGAATATGTTTGGGGTTGTCATTTAGTCTAGTTGAATGTGTGGAGAGTTCACTCATGGCTTTCTAGACCTTTTGTCTTTACTCAATAATAAAATGTGCATTTACAATGTGTTTATACAGGGCAGCACAGTGGGGTAGTGTTAGAGTTGCTGCCATACAGCGCTTACAGCGCCAGAGTGCAGGGAGCGATCCCGACTACGGGTTCTGTCTGTACGGAGTTTTACGTTCTCCCCATGACCTGCGTGTGTTTTCTTCGAGATCTTCAGTTTCCTCCCACACTCCAAAGACGTATAGGTCTGTAGGTTAATTGGCTTGGTATAAATGTTAAAGTGTCCCTGGTGTGGGTAGGATAATGTTAATGTGCGGGAATCGCTGGTTGGTGCGGACTCGGTGGGCCAAAGGGCCTGTTTCTGTGCTGTATCTCAAAAACTAAAAACTAAAACTAAATCTTCAAGTATTAAAGGTTCCGTTTTGTTTTGGGTTTATTATTGCCACGTATACCAAGGTACAGTGAAAAGCTTTGCTTTGCATGCTAATCTATCAAATCAGATAATACAATACAAAGATACAATCAAGCAATGTATTACTGGTCCGGTTATGTAATTTCTTCTTTGTTAGTCATGTCGCAAACATTGTGACAGCCACATTCCTACAGTAATTCGTACTGACCCATTAATGAGCCCATAGAAAATATAATTAATTAATAATAGGGTTTGTAGGATAATAGGCCTCTAAAAATTGTTGCTAGTGTGTAGGGAGTAGGTATGAAAGTGAGATAACATTGAACTAGTGTGAATGGGTGATAGTTGGTCGGCAAGGACTCAGTGGACCAAAGGGCTGTTTCCATGCTGTAGCTCCAAACTAAACTAAACTAAACTAAACTAAACTACAATAGCTGGAGCAGAGGCAGAAAGCCAGAGTGCAGAATATAGTTCTAAGCATTCCAGTGTCCCAGTTGAACAAATTGTTAGAGTTGTACAATGTTTTGAAGCCTCACTATCCTTGATTCTCATAAAACATTTCAGCTTCCTTAAGATTTTATGTTCATACATTTTAGTAGAAGATAACAGTTTTACAAATCTGGAAAGGCGATGAGGCAAACTGTTTGGATTTAAAGTTCATTAATTAAACTGGGGGGTCGATTTTAACCCTTTTGGTTTGATAGACAACCGACACCATTAGTTTCAACTACAGTGTTTACTGGAGGGCTTGGACATGACATAGGGTTGTCAGATCTCCTTGGAGTTATTGTGGGAGATTTCTTCCTGTGCTTCCTACATTCAAATGTTTCTTCTAATGGCACTCACCCAGCTGATATATTCATGTTTGGCTCCACTTTCTTACCAAATGGAAAATGACCTGGGTTACACAATGGCACTGCCCTGAACTGAATAATTAATTTTACTGTGCAGGAAGGAAGTGGAGATGTATGGGAAAGAACTTCTGATGCTGATTTAAATCAAAGATAGACACAAAAATCTGGAGTAACTCAGCGGGACAGGCAGCATCTCTGGAGAGAAGGAATGGGTGACGTTTCGGGTCGAGACCCTTCTTCAGACTGATGTCGGGGAGTGGGCAGTACAGGGAAAATATGTAGCCAGAGACAGTAAGACTGGCCAGAGAACTGGGAAGGGGGAGGGGATGGAGAGAGAAGGAAAGGAAGGGCTATTTGTAGTTGGAGAAGTCAATGTTCGTACTGCCGGGGTGTAAGCTACCCAAGCGAAATATGAGGTGCTGTTCCACCAATTTGCACTGGGCCTCACTCTAACAATGGAGGAGGCCTCAGGCAGAAAGGTCAGTATGGGAATGGGAGGGGGAATTAAAGTGTTGAGCAACTGGGAGATCAGGTAGGATTAGGTAGACTGTGAGCGTAGGTGTTCAGCGAAGCGGTCGCCGAGCCTGCACATGGTCTCGCCGATGTACACAAATCCACATCTAGAACAACGGATACAGTAGATGAGGTAGAGATCTAGGTTTAACCCAAGATAGTCAGAAAATGATCATCTTATGGGTGCCATGTTTTCTTAGCCAACAATGGACCATTGTGTGCTCCATGTTTCCTTGATCATCATTACCTTTTTGCCTATCTTTCATTCATTGTTTTATATAATCACCGTCTACATCGTTCATTTTCCCTTCCCCTGACTCTCTTCTGAAGAAGGATCTCGACCTGAAACATCACCTATTCCTTTTGTCCAGAGATGCAGCCTGATCAGCTGAGTTACTCCAGTTTTTGTAATGAATGTTACCGTTATTTTTCGCCAAGGCTGGTGAGTGTAGTTTTAAAGCGATTAATATTTATTTTTTGGAGACCTCAGGGGATCTAGGAGAGTTTCTCACTGAACCATGCTCTAGATGCACATAGTGTCTTGCCCAGAGTATGGGAATTGCGGGTCAGAGGACATAGACAATAGACAATAGGTGCAGGAGAAGGCCATTTGGCCCTTTGAGCCAGCACTGCCATTCACTGTGATCATGGTTGATCATCCACAACCAGTACAATAGATTTAAGGTGAAGGGGAAAAGATTGAATTGAAATCTGAGGGGTAACTTTTTCACACAAAGGGTGGTGGGTGTATGGAACAAGCTGCCAGAGGAAGTAGTTGAGGCTGGGATTATCCCAACATTTAAGAAGCAGTTATACAGGTACATGGATTGGCCAGGTTTGGAGGGATATGGACCAAACGCAGGCATGTGGATCTACTGTAGCTGGGACACGTTGGCCGGTGTAGGGAAATTGGGCCAAAGGGCTTGTTTCCACACTGTATCACTCTATGACTATGTCACCCAGAATTACATTAGATCCCAGACTGCTGTTTTAAAATGGAAGTTCAAACCACTTCAGATCAAAGTTGCTGTGATCAAAAGCTCAAGCCCGGTCTATTCAAGTGTTAAATATTGATTTTCTTGTAACCTTTCCGCCCTTTGACACATATTTTCCCGTGTAACCATCACAAAACTTCCTGAAGATAGATACAAAATGCTGGAGCAACGCAGCAGGTCAGGCAGCATCTCTGAAGAAAACAAATTGATGATGTTTCGGGTCGGAACTCTTCTTCAGACTGGAAGATAGAGGTGAGTGAGTTGGGGGGGGGGGGGGGGGGGGGGGGGGGGGCAGCGAACTGGAGGTGAGAAAAGACGAGAACAAATCAGGGCTGGCAACAGATGAACTCAGAAAGGGTTCCTGAGGTCATCTGTTGCCTGTGTTGATTTGTTCTGGCCTTTTCTCATCTCCAGTTACCTGCTTCCCCCCTCCACCTCTATCTTTCCAACACAAAATGTCACCTATTCCTTTTAATCAGATATACCACCTGACCAGTTGAGTTACTCCAGCATGTTGTGCATATCTGTGGTATAAACCAGTAAATTTAGTTTAGTTAAGTTTAGTTTAGTGTAGCTTAGTTTAATTTAGCTTACATTTGTTTAATCTAGTTTATCTTAATTTAGTTTATCTTAGTTTAGTTTATCTTAATTTAGTTTATCTTAATTTAGCTTAGTTTAGCTTAGTTTAGTTTAACATAGTTTAGTTTTAACTTACCATAAGTTAGATTAATGGTACTTGTATCGACGTACAGTGAAAAGCTTTTGTAGTATCTGTAGTTCCTTCCTACACAATACTTACTGGATTGCCAAAGGCAATTCCACAGGCCTCCTCTAGAAGGAAGCACCTGGATTAAAATCACCCATCATGCTGCTTGCCCTGAATTCTTGCCATGAAAGCACAGCCTTATTTTGGTAGGTATACTTTTCAACCAACAGTGAATACTCATGTAAGCTTTCGAAATTTCAGCAAGATACAAAGAAAAGGTGGTCCATTGCTTTATGTCAGAAGTGGGAATGAATAATAGTAAGATTAAATGAGAACTTACCAGTTCAAGGTTTGATCCTTATTTTATGAGGAGTGACATTGAGGGATTACGTGAAGAAGCCCCGCCAGGCGCATGCACGTCATACTTCAAAGCAGTGGCGTGAAAACACAGAAAACAAATAGCCGAAGTAACGTAGTAAGGCTCGTAGAAGACTAGAACTACGAGATGATCTCTTAGATTATGAGGGTGGGAGCGGAGGGCACATAATCCCTCAACGTCACTCCTCATAAATAAAGGATCAAACTTCGAACTGGTAAGTTCTCGTTTAATCTTACTATTTTACTTCGGAGTCACGTGAGTGACTACGTGAAGATTTCAAAGCTCTGTATTTTCATGCCGTAGATGCACACCATACGACAATCTGCTTCGGTTGACACAGTAGGGAATAAATAATATATTGAACATTGCTTCGAATTATTCAATAATTATTGTTAACAATAATAAACACAGGAATAACCCCTCTGTCTCAGGGAAAATTACAAACAATGATAGAAAACAAAGCAAATGAATTAAATGTGACCCAAAACAGCATGCCCAAACCGTGGCACGGTCTGTACAGGTTTGTCAGAAAATTGTGAAAATGTTGCTTCTTGAGACCATCATGTGGCCTCGAAGATTTGGTCTAACAGCACGTCCTGAGCCTTCGCCGCGGAGATCGATGCCGCCCTGGTGGAGTGAGAGTTAAAGACAGGAATGTCGACTCCAGCATAATTGAGAACCTGTTTCAACCATGTAGAAATAGTTTGTTCTGACACCCTTTAATATGTCTTTTTGTGACTAATGAGCAGTCCTGTCTCAGAACCTCTGAGACTCCTTATTACCGTAATATATTGGCATAAGTTATATGGCGTAACTACATATAACATTTGGTCAACAAGATAGGCTTTAAACGTCACCTTGATTCCAGCCAGACCGGGCCTGCTTTGTTTGATTAAATCATAAACATAGAAGTTAAGGTCATTGACAGACAAATGCATACAAGGTATTCGTAAGAATTGTAATGTTTGTACACGTTGTGCTGAAACCAGCGCTATTAGCATAAC
The DNA here is from genome assembly GCA_035221665.1 of Okamejei kenojei. Taxonomy (NCBI): domain Eukaryota; kingdom Metazoa; phylum Chordata; class Chondrichthyes; order Rajiformes; family Rajidae; genus Okamejei; species Okamejei kenojei. Next base: position 41,822,884 of record CM069134.1, read on the forward strand.
CACAGCAAGAGTTAATCTCTGCGTAAATAATGAAGTAATTGGAACCCATTGCCGAAGCATTGTGAGAACAGGAGTGATGTCCCAGATTTCTGTATAGCGAGGTTTCGGAAGGTTTTTATTAAAAATTCCTCATAAATCGGGATACTAACGGATGAGACTCGATAGGATGTTGTTCTGAAGACTTCCCGCAATAAGAGGACAACGCACTCCGAGTGCTGGTAATGTCACTATAACGCAGGTGCTCATCAAAATGCAACTTAGCAAGAAACTCCAACACATCATATATGCTTGCATTATGATAAGACATATAGGATTGTACACAGAAACAGTTACCATTTCTTTATGTGAAGCATATATTGTTTTTTTAGTGCTATTTCGCCAGCCTGCAGTGAGAACCACCATGGCCCTGTTCGACAATCCAAGTCCTTGGAAATGCCTGGTCAGAACCTGCAGACCAACAATTAATACGATCATGTAAAGGGTGACTTTCTCATGTAACCGGATGCACCAAGAAATTACTGCAGCTGGGAATCATCATGAATGATTGAACCATCATTGAAAACACTAAAGGGAACCATGGTTGTGTTGGCCAATCTGGGACCACCAAAACACCTGTGCCAGAGTCTCGCTCTATTGTGGTGAGACAATTCAGGATGAAAAAATGGAGGAATTGCATAAAATGTTAGTGCCCCCAATGTAACGAGACTGCATCCACGGCAACTGCACCCGGATCTGGCTCCTATGAAACATATTTAGGCAACTGGTGATATAATCTGGATGGAACAGATCAATGGCTGGCAACCAAAATCGAGTGACAATTGTGTGACAAAGTTTAGATTTCAACATCCACTCTATATTGGCATGAAATGTATGCGACCTATGGTCGGCCACCACATTAGCTATAGGTGGTTAATAAATGGCTGAAACGCAGATATGCCTTGACATACACCAATGCCACATGACGGTACCCAGTTAACACATGATACTGATCGTGCTCCTCCCATATGATTAATATATGCCACTGCTGTGGTGTTATCAATCTGGAGTTGAATGTGTAAATCCTTCATTGAGGAGCAATATGCCTTTACCCATAAAATGCCCCCAATAATGCAAAATAATTTATCCCGTGTGTGTGGTAATTCAAACCTTCATGTTCATGCCAGCTACCCCCACAGCTAGACTCGGTGTCCGTAGCCCCCCATCCAAGAGTGCTGACATCAGTCTGGAAGATTAGGGAAGATTCTAGTACCCAAAATGTTATTGGTAGCTAGATTAACATTAACAATGCACCACTGCAATTCTGCGAGAGCTATGGTTGGTAACTGGATAACCCAAATGGCCTGCATTTGATTTTAGTGCTAGTTCTCATGCTCTCTGCAAATGTTGTTAATGCAAAGGCCCGAATGTACTGAAGGAACCTGCTCCCCATTTACCAATGACCATAGCGTCTTCTCGGATGGAGGGATAAGGTTTTGGGGGAGGCAAGTACAGATGACATCATCATCATCATCATCATCATCATCATCGACAACCTTGGCTGTTGGTAATGTTACTGTTATAGCAACGGAATTAATAAGAAACCCCAAATACTCAATATTTTGGGTTGGCTGTAACTTGGACTTAGTTGGATGGAGCAACCCCTAATGACTCAAGCACTGATTCTTCAGCTGACTCATTAGTGTTGCTGATAATTAAGATATCAGCTAAATAAGCAATTACAATGTGATGATGGGCTGAATAGCACCAGCACAGGTTTTAACAAATTAATAAATAGTCTGGATGCTGAACTTAATCCAGGAATCAATGCTTTGTATTGCCACAGCTGTGCCATCCAATTAAATTTCAAGTACCTGCGATAATGAGCATGAATTGGCAGTGAATAATACACATCTTGCAAACCAATAGTTGCCACATAACAGCCCTGAGATAGCAGGTGTTTAGCAGTAATGAATTTAAGTGATTGAGGACGAGAATTACTCTACAACACCCATCTTTTTGAGATCTGGGGAAATATTAGACACAATTGTGGAGGATGATTAATGGCTTTATCAATCACCAATATCTATCTGTTCAGGCTCTTGAGCAGAAAACACCCACATTTTGTTAGGCTTGTACTGTTGAGGTGGATCTATCCTGAGATAAACTCAATGGGAGACGTGAGACAGTATTTAGTATAAACATATCATACATTATACAAATTTAATCAGCAGTGATCAATCTTTCCGTGTCTTCATTCTTTTATATAAATTGGAAGAGATTGAGGTCCCAGCACAAATTCCTTTGGCACACCACTCGCTACATCTTCCAAAGTTTTGATAGCCCATCCACGCTGTGTCATTTGCTTTGAGTGTACTTCTGAAGTGTATTTCTAATATCTAATCTCGAAATGTGTATTCTGTTCCCCACAGTTCGTTACACCAAGGTCTACAGTGAGCCTACTGAACACTATCCACAAACACAACTGGTGGCAGAGTAACTTCAAAAAGGTGGAGAATCTCAAAACATGTTCATCTTCTGTCTGATTTTACTTCAGAGTCACGTGAGTGACTACATGAAGAAGCCCCGTCAGGCGCATGCGCGTCATTACGTCCGTGCATGTCGCACTGAACGGGCTGGAGGGCACAGCTCCACCAGTGGGTAAGTAGGAACTTCTAACGTAAGTGTTTTAAAAACTACTTAGAAGTATTTCCACTCCGTAAAGCTAGCTCGAGCAGTCAGTAGGAGTGGGGAGTTGGAGCTGTCACTTCCAAGGATCCGTCTTAGCGTGGGTCCAGGGATTCACCAATTTGATCGGGTCGCGAGATAAGTGCGGCAACGCCGGTTCTGATGCCGGGTGCCGTTTTACTGGCAGCAGTTAAAATTGTGCGCTAATTTTCCCCACTAGCTCCATTGACAAAAGGCAGGCCAACTGGAATTTGCTTCAGAATGAGCCTGGTCCATCTGTTTATTTCCAAGGGTGCTAGCAGACTGAGGCTGCTCCTAGCCATGAAAAGGACAAATATAAAGTCACAGACCTGGGTTCTCTGACAACAATAGTTACTCTTCCCCTGATCATACAAAACTGTGGGGGAGGTTGGGAACATGCAGCTGATGCTCCAACCTTCATTACATAAGGGTCCAAGAGCCAGTAATGTCCAAGAGGGCCATACCACGATCAACATATGGAGGGTCCATATATTGGGGTTCCTTCCAGCGCCTTGTTTAGGACTAGAGGATGCCTCCCTACTATATGATTTGGGAGAAGCGGGCAGATTGCAGCTGACCCTGATGCTGGTGTCCCTGCTTATGTGCAAACACCAGCGCGCACAAGAGCCACGCTCCGGGTGTCTCGGAAATAGCACTGAGTTGCTACTCCGGAGGGGACTGGTGAGTCAATGGAACAATCCCTTGCCAGCGGTATCAATTATGTAGTACCTCACCAGCTCCAGCAAGATATGATGCAAGTGACTGCAAACAAATATGAGACACCTGTTTAATGTGCATTACTGAAAGTGCCTATGGTGACCCAGGTTCTGGGCACCCATGCGTCCTTCTTTGACGGGACAGGGGGTTCGGTGTTAACACGTCCTCCAACTGGTGGCTGCAGCAATTACTGCATTTGGCACAATGGTCCAAGGGACAATCTTTCCTTAAACTCACAACAGATATGTTGGGTATTTTATGCAATACATTTTTCAGGAAATTGCATCAGGGAATATCGCCATCAGGCCAACACTAAACCAAAAATTTGCTGCTCTATGTAGGGCGATTAATGTACAAACGCCTGAAATATTGTTTGGAATGGACCTTGTCATGAAAATTTGTGAAATTCATGATGAGGCCAAAGCAATTGGCTTAATGTAGTCAAGCATTTCGAGGCCACCTATTCGCAACCGTGGGTTAATACTGAAGGTCAGATCCAGGTGCTGGCTCAGCAGAGGCAGGCCAGTGGGGCAACGAGGGTACCCACCGAGACAGACCGGCTACTATCCCAATATGAGCAGACAACAGCTTTACAAGTCAACTGTAGAGGTACAGGGACTTTCCTTAACGATAAAGTTCTGGTGGCCCAATCTACTATTGGAGGTTGATTATAAATGTCTTGTGTGGTGTGCCAAAGGAATGTAGCGAGTGGTGTGCCAAAGGAATTTGTGCTGGGGCCTCAATCTCTTCCAATTTATATAAAAGAATGAAGACACGGAAAGATTGATCACTGCTGATTAAATTTGTTGGTAACACAAAAGGTGGGAAGGGAAAATAACTTGTGAAGAGTGTTTAATTGTTTTACATATCAAAATGGAACAGCGGAATTGTATAGGTATGGGATGATTACAGATGAATAAAGAAGGTTTACCTGAATGGATAATATGGCAAAGGTGACATTGTCCATTTTGGATGGACACATTATTAAGGGATTCATATTAACTATTAGGTGTGAGATTGTGTTGCTCTGAAATACAGAAAATAAATGAATATCATTGTGCTTGGTTTTCAAAATACAAGTAATTAAGAAAGTTAGCAGAATATTATTATTTATTGTGAGGGGAAATTAGTAAGGAGGTTTTGCCTCAGTTACATGGAGCACTGTGTATAGCATTGGTGCCTTAATGGTAAAGCAGAAAACATTGGTAACATTATTAAACTGACACTGTAAAGGTCAGATTGTCTAACTTCATATGCAAAGGTTTCCTATTGAAAGTCATGATTGGAGGTTGGTGAGAGATCGGTCAAGGAAGAAGTCAGTAGGTCCAGCTCGCCCACCACGGACTCCGAACTCGGCCATGAGCCACTGGTGTTGTTGGGACCCACACCGCAGAGAATGAGGAGTGACCCGAGAGTGAGGTGGACTTTGAGAAAGTCAAGAGCAAAGTGGACCGTTATGAACAATGGGGGGACCCGGCGGGGGCCTTTGAGAACAATGGGGGAGCCTTCTGCCACGTGCAGGTGGGGATAGGGATGTTCGGTGAACTTCTGTAACTTAATCGGCGACAGGCCCGTGGCGACACCTGCGTACTGTCTTGTTGAGAGCTGCCCTATGATTTTACCAGGTTGATAGCGGTACAAAACATTTCACTCAAGCTAGGGCGGCATGGTGAAGCAGCGGTAGAGTTGCTGCCTTGCAGCTCTTGCAGCGCCAGAGACCCAAGTTCGATCCCGACTACAGGTGCTGTTTATATTGAGTTTGTATGTTCTCCACATGAGATCTTCGGTTTCCTCCAGCGCCTGGAGACACAAGTTCGATCCCGACTACAGGTGCTGTTTATATTGAGTTTGTATGTTCTCCACATGAGATCTTCGGTTTCCTCCTGTGCTCCAAAGACATACATGTTTGGCGGTTAATTGGCTTGGTGCATGTGTAAATTGTCCCTAGTGTGTGTAGGATAGTGTTAATGTGCAGAGATCGCTGGCGGCGAGTACTCGGTGGGCCGAAGAGCCTGTTTCTGCGCTGTATCTCTAAACTAAACTAAACTAAACTAGGTACCTGTGACAATAAAGTATCATTGAATCATTGAAGCATGAGTTCATTAATGGGCCAGTACAGAATACTGTAGGAATGTGGCTGTCGCTATGTTTGTGACATGACTAACAAGAAGAAATTACATAACTGGACCAGTAATAAATTAGTTACTTTCCATATCCAGCACAGTACTCAGTGATAAATTGCTTTATTATCTTCCATTGGGAAATATTTTGTGGAGAATCCTCAATCTGAAAAGTGGTCTTTGGGGGCTATTTAGACATGATCAAGATGTGTGGAGCAAAGGATGATCTTGACTGAAGACCGGGGATTACAATTATCCCGTGGGAGAACTGGTGCAAGGTCAGCCAAGGTTCAGGGGAAGGGAGTGGGGGGGGGGGGGGGGGGGGGGGGGGGGGGGGGGGGGGGGGGGGGGTGGGGGGGGGAGGGGGGAGAAGTAAGGGATGGGGAGAAGTGTTGGGGGGAGAAAAGGGAGGGAGAAGAAGATGTTTGTAGAGGTTACATAAAATTGGAGAATTCAATATTCATATCTCTGGGTTCAAGTTCAAGTTCAAGTGAGTTTATTGTCATGTGTCCCTGATAGGACAATGAAATTCTTGCTTTGCATCAGCACACAGAACATAGAAGGCATTTACTACTAAACAGATCAGTGTGTCCATATACCATATATAAATATATACACACATGAATAAATAAACTAATAAAGTGCAAATAACAGATAGTGGGGTTCTAAGCTATCTGAATGAAATATGAGGTGCCCATCCTCCAATTTGCGTGCGGCCTCACTCAGGCGATGGGTAAAGCCCAGCACAGAAAGGCCAGTATAGGATTGGGAAGGGAAGTTAAAGTGGTAAGCAACCGGGAGATCCAGTAGGCTGTAGTGGACTGAGCTTAAATGTTCAGCGAAATGGTCGCTGAGTCTACGTTTGGTCTCACCACTCTCTACAGACCATACCAGGAACACTGGATGCAGTAGATGAGGTTAGAGGAGGTGCATACAAAACTTGTATTGCAGACTGTTTTAGATTTAGCATGGTGTACTGAGAGAGATTTAATTGAATATCTGTCTTTAAGGATTAGTGAACATAATATAATGTAATTTCGTTTCAGGTTAATTTTGTGTGAGATTGTATGTAACAATTCAACACCACCTTAAAGCTACATAAAGCAAACTGTGAAGACCTAGAATTTAACTCGGCTCTAATTGTTTGTAAAACTACACTAAAATATATATTGGTAATCTCTAAAGAATAAAAACACGGATCACAAGTAAATACCTTCCTTAAAAGCAAAATAAAAACCAGGAAATGTCGACAAACCATAGCTATCATGTGAAGTCAAAGATTATATCAGTTCAAAGGAAAAGGTTTATAGAAAGCAATAGCCTGAGGATTGGAAAATAATCCGAATTTTGCAAAAGGCAGGTTCGGGCAGTGAATAAGGAACCAAATCTAGGCTGACAATAAACATAAAAACAGCAGGAAAAGATTAGCTATAGTTATATTTGTTGCTGACTGATCAAGGTAGGTTAAACAATTTGAGCAATAAGGAAATGTCAGTAAAATTAAACGACTATTTTGTGTCTGTCATAGCAGAAGACATAAAAAACCCTCCTGGCAACAGTGGAGGACTCTTGGGTTAGAATAAATGTAGAAATCAAAGAAATTGTCATTATTAAAGAAAAGTATTGAAGAAGTTAACAGGGCTGAAGTGTGATAAATGTTGGAATCTCATTTAAGAAGTGGTACTGAAGTATTTGGAAAATAGTAATAGGATTGACAGTCATTAAGAATGTATGAAAGATAAATCATATTTGATGTATTTTGGAAATTGAGTTGGAACGGACAAAAGGGAACCTGTTGATGTGATCCGAGGCCACACAAGAGATTATTAAACCAAACCAAATTTGATTGCACAATATTTCAGGGTAATGCAGGGATATCGATTGATATGTGGTTAACTAATAGAAGAGGAATTTTATTATATTTTCCAAAACTTGGTAACCTGAACACCCAGGAACAAAGGTGATTACAACAAATGGTGAACACTGCCCAGTCTAACACAGATACTGACCTCTCCACCATTGACGGGATCTACAGGAGGCACTGCCTCAAAAAGACATCAAGGTCCCACACAACCCTGGCCACATTCTCATTTCATTAACACCATCGGGAAGAATATATAGGAGTCTGAAAACCGTAACCTCCAGGTTCAGGAACAGGTTCTTCCCAACAACCATCAGGCTATTAGAGTCATAGTCATAGAGTGATACAGTGTGGTAACAGGCCCTTTGGCCCAACTTGCCCACACCGGCCAATATGTCCCAGCTACACTAGTCCCACCTGCATGCGCTTGGTCTATATCCCTCCAAACCTGTCCGATCCATGTACCTGTTTAACTGTTTTACTGTTTAACTGTTTCTTAATTTTAGTGTTCTTATGGAACATTACGAACACCAAATAAACTATAAACTCTTGTTTCTACTAGGGACTTTGGGCTTTTGGTTTGTTTGGCACTAACATTGTTATTTTAAATGTATTTAACCTTTTTTTCATTTGTTTATGTTATCTATTGTGTACTATGTTTACAGAACTGTTATGCTGCATCAAGTAAGAATTTCATTGTTCTGTTTCGGTACATATGATAATTGAACATTCTTGAGTCTTGAACCTTTTGGGTTGGGAAAATGTGGACAATGGAATGTCAGAATTGACCAGGGCAATTGTGGAATGGTTTCCTTCAAGAGTTGTAATAAATTGATGGGAACTGTACTGTGGAAGGTAAATGACAAATAGAGGCTTTTAGACAAATAGGTCATATAGTCATACAGTGTGGACCCTTCAATCCAACATGCCCACACCGGCCAACATGTCCCATCAACACTAGTGCCGCCTGTCTGCATTTGGTCCATATCCCTCTAAACCTGACCTATCTATTCTAAACCTTGTCCTATCCATAAAGTCTTCAAGTCCTGGATCCCTTGCTCAAATCCAGAGAAGAACTATTAACCCCATTGATTTGTGTGGTATTCTACACACCAAGGCATTACTGCATAGTGTGGATTAGGGATGTTTGGGATGAATTGCAAAAATTTGAGTCAAACCACCATGATTTCAGTGCTTTAGTATTGAACGTATTTATGACGATTGACATGAAAAGGCCAAGCCCTACCGACATGGGTCATTTAAAAGTGGAATTTTCTTTACCTTTGCTGGAGGCTTTTCACTCTTTCAACAAGAGAGAGCTAATTGGTTTTTCACAAATTGTTTAGCCATGATTTAAAATTGATATTACTTCCATTTCCACCTGTCCATGCCTCTTGTTCACCTTGTTTAAACGCCTTGTTGGGGAAATACACATCACTGACTCCATATAAACTGCTCCATATTGTTCTAAGTCACGCTACCAATACCTCCCATTATTGTGATGGGATTTGGCAAATCTCCAGTGCTAATGTGAGAACATCTTTTAGTGTTACCGTGTAGCTTGTTTCCGAAGGACAGTATAATAAACAAGTGGTAGGGAAGACAAACTAAGCAAAAGAAACACAATTGCTGGGAATTAGTTCTTGACTTAGTTATTACAAGGGCGGCACAGTGGCACGGTGGTAGAGTTGCTGCCTTGCAGCGCCATGACCCAGGTTCGATACCGACTACAGATTCAGTTTATTTTATTTTTTTCAGTTCAGTGTTTGGTGTCGTCTGTACGGAGTTTGTATGTTCTCCCTGTGACCGCGTGGGCTTTTCCCGAGTGCTCCATTTTCCTCCTACATTCCAAAGGCGTGCGGGTTTGTAGGTTAGCATGTTTCTGTAAATTGTCCCATGTGTGATGGATAGCACAAGTGTATGGGTGATCATTGCTTGGCGCGGACTCGGTGGGCCAAAGGGCCTGTTGCCACACTGTCTCTTTAAACTAAACTAAACTGAATTGAACTAAGCCTATGGAGCTTAACACAGCCACAGTTGCTATGTGGTCGACAGCCCATATATGTCTGTGATACGGTCATGAATCACTGAGCAGGATAGCAGGCATAAGTTCTTTCTATGTAGTCATCTTTAGATCCAAACTTAAGTCGTTAGTGGCAGGTGATAATGTCAGTGTGCAGACAGCTTCTCTTTAAAACAAGGCGCTTACAGAGCCCAAATTACTGGACTTCACAATTATGGAAGGATTAACATTGGTCTCTTGTCATAAGATTCCCCTGTTCTGCCATTATCAGCTGCTATTTGTCACTCATGCCGCATGAGAAATCTAGTGTATCCGGCTGTGAATGAAATGAATAGATCTGTTTGCCACAGAAATTGTGAACTGTGCCACTGTCTAGAGAAAGTGTTCCATCATCCCTGTATGTGGGAACAGCTCAGAGAAGTAATATGATATTCTGAAAACCTCCAGCAATGCTATCCTCAATGGCCTGGATGGCACCTGTCCGAACATTCGTGTTCAGCTGAGGGTTCTTGAAGGTGGACATCGCTATCATGTAGATACAGCTGAGCAGTCAGTCTAGATAGCATAGACACAAAAAGCGCTCAACGGGTCACACAGCCTCTCTGGAGAAAAGGAATAAAAGCGGTCAACTCAGCGGGACAGGGGGCATCTCTGGAGAGAAGGAATGTGGGACGTTTTGGGTTGAGACCCTTCTTCAGATTGAGAGTCAGGGGAAAGGGAAACGAAAGATATAGATCGTGATATAGAGAGATAGAGAACAAATGAATGAAAGATATGCAAAAGAGCAATGCAAATTGGAGGAACAACACATATTTTGCTTGGGAGCTCACATCCCAGCGGTATGAAGATTGATTTCTTTAACTTCAATTAACCCTTGTACCCCCCCCCCCCCCCCCTCCATCCCTCCCCCACCCAAGTTATCTTGTTGAGTCCCTTTGTCTGTAACTTGTTTTTACCCAGCCCACAGCTACCAATGGCCTGTTCTCCAGAGATGCTGCCTGACCTGCTGAGTTGCTCCAGCTTTTTGTATCTATCTTTGGTTTAATCCAGCATCTGCAGTTCCTTCCTACACAGTCTAGAGAGGATGCTCTTTTGGCTTTAACAAGAATCGTGTGCACAAGTTGCTGCTGGGCACCGTCGTGTTGTGAGCAATTATAGACAACCTTGCTGACAAGCTGCACATAACATTAACCTTTTCCTGAAGAATGACCATCGTTTGTCTTCAATGAGCTGAAACCTTCTCCGCATCTGAGTCATCTCCAGGTAATCTATGATATGTTCTCGTCCTCTTCAACGTGACCCCAGTGGTTCCTTATTCCTTTATTGGTTCCTGCACAGTTTGTGATTCAGTACACACTGAACGAGCTTCACTTTAATCCACACTTCAGACTACCCACGGTGTGTGACTTTGACCTGGTTGATGCTTTGATCACCTGGAACCATGTCACATCCTCAGCAAGGTCGGTCCCCTCTGGTGAGATGAAAGGGGAGCGAGTATATTGCCAGCCCTTGAAATAAATGTGAGCTAAGGGCGGAAGGAGTGGAGGCTGAGAACATTTGTTGTTTATTGTTTCATGTACAGAGGATGAAGTAGAATAGGGAGAGAATAAAATGTGAAGCACTCTGACAGAAATAAAATAAGGCCCTAGAGATATGGGAAGAAGAAACAGAAGTGATGGGCTCTCAGGGGGTCAGTCGCAGCAACACCTAGTAGTGGCACCTGGTAGAAACAAAGAACTGCAGATGCTGGTTTATACCAGTGATGACTCAGAGTACTGGAGTAACTCTGGGTTACGCAGCACCTCTGGAGAAAAAGGGTAGATGACGTTTCGGGTCGGGACCTTTCTTCAGACTCATTTGAGGATCCGAACCCAAAACGTCATCCATCATTTTTCTTCAGAGATGCTGCCTGACCCGTTGAATTACTCCAGCACCCTGTGTCTACTAGTGGCACCTCGCCTGGCTCTGTTGAACATCAGGATAGTGTTAAGCCTAGGCAAGCAATCGTGATAGAGGACTCGAATGTCAGAGGTACAGACAGGCAGTTCCATGGCTGCAAGCAAGACTCCAAGATGGTGTATTACCTTCCATGGTGCCAGGGTCAAGGTCATCTCTAAATGGACACAGAACATTCTGAGAGGTGAGGGTGAGGAGCCAGAGATAATGCTTCAGGTCGATACCAATAACATAAGTAGGAACGGAGATAAGGTGCTGCAAAAGAGAATTTAGAAAGTTAGATACCAGGTTTACTATTGTTGTTGTTGTTGTAGTTCGTCCTTTGTAGTTGGAGAAGACCATGACTTCAGTGTTTTTGCTTGTGGGTCCGGAGGTGACTGGTGAGACTGATCTGGGCCCGGAAGGCTCACCCGCATATGGGATACGATTGGGTGGGTGCATCAGTAGAAGTTGAAGTGGCTCGAGCCTGGCGCGCGGCGCATGTCCTCTGAGCTTCTGCGGTGCGCTTCCTCTCAGCTGCACGTGCTCCTGTGCTGATCTTGTTTTGTCAAGTTGGGCGGTCCAGAGCAAACTTAAAGCACACGGTATTGGTGGAGGAAGCAAACAGTAGGAGTAAATGGGTCCTTTTCAGAATGGCAGGCAGTGACTAGTGGGGTACTGCAAGGCTCAGTGCTGGGACCCCAGCTATTTACAATATATATTAATGATTTGGATGAGGGAATTGAATGCAACATCTCCAAGTTTGCGGATGACACGAAGCTGGGGGGCAGTGTTAGCTGTGAGGAGGATGCTAGGAGGCTGCAAGGTGACGTGGATAGGCTGGATGAGTGGGCAAATGCATGGCAGATGCAGTATAATGTGGATAAATGTGAGGTTATCCACTTTGGTGGCAAAAACAGGAGGGTAGACTATTATCTGAATGGTGGCAAATTAGGAAAAGGGGAGATGCAACGAGACCTGGGTGTCATGGTACACCAGTCATTGAAAGTAGGCATGTAGGTGCAGCAGGCAATGAAGAAAGCGAATGGTATGTTAGCATTCATAGCAAGGATTTGAGTATAGGAGCAGGGAAGTTCTACTGCAGTTGTACAGGGTCTTGGTGAGACCACACCTGGAGTATTGATTACAGTTTTGGTCTCCAAATTGGAGGAAAGACATTCTTGCCATGGAGGGAGTACAGAGAAGGTTCACCAGACTGATTTCTGGGATGTCAGGACTTTCATATGAAGAAAGACTGGATAGACTCGGCTTGTACTCGCTAGAATTTAGAAGATTGAGGGGGGATCTTATAGAAACTTACAAAATTCTTTAGGGGTTGGACAGGCTAAATGCAGGAAGATTGTTCCCGATGATGGGGATGTCCAGGACAAGGGGTCACAGTTTAAGGATAAGGGAGAAATCTTTTAGGACCGCGATGAGAAAAACATTTTTCACACAGTGAGTGGTGAATCTCTGGAATTCTCGGCCACAGAAAGTAGTTGAGGCCAACTCATTGGCTATATTTAAGAGGGAGTTAGATGTGGCCCTTGTGGCTAAAGGGATCAAGGAGTATGGAGAGAAGGCAGGTACAGGATACTGAGTTGGATGATCAGCTATGATCATATTGAATGGTGGTGCAAGCTCGAAGGACCGAATGGCCTACTCCTGCACCTATTTTCTATGTTTCTATGTTTCTAAGTGACTCCCAAGTATTGAGATTATTGACTTCCAACTATTAAAACCACAAAGATTGTAATCGGAGGATTATTACACGTGTTACAAGATAGAGATGCCAGATGTATAAAGATAGTGCAGTTCAATACATGGCCAAGGAGCTGGTGCAGGAGGGAGAGCCTCCGATGATACGTGGATCTTTTGGCCAACTTCCAGGGCAGACAGGACCTCTACAAGGTCCTGAACTGGCGGGATACCAACATCCTTGCCAGGAGATTTGCTCGTACTACTGACGAAGGTTCAAATTAAAGTGATGTGGGAGGGGGAGGGGGGAGGGATCCAGAACAATAGGTCAACAACTAGAGGAACTGGTGGGAAGTTAGAGGTTATGACGAGTAAATCTGAATGGGAAAACGGCAAGAACTGCGCTCTTGTACAGGGCCTCTCTATTCCTCTTGCAATCAATTCTCCACTTACTGACTTCACCTACTGCCTTTAGTGCTGTTATTGTCATGGGTTTTTCCTCTTTAAACCACTTCTCCCTCAACCTCTTAGCTCTTTCCTTGAAACTTACTTGATCCAACTGAAGAAGGGTCTCGACCCGAAACATCACCTATTCCTATTCTCCAGAGATTCTGCCTATCCCGCTGAGTTACTCCAGCTTTTTGTGTCTATCTTCGGGTTAAACCAGCATCTGCAGTTCCTTCCTACACACTTATCCTACTTCATTGACTGTTTTTTGGCCTTTGGGTACAAGGACTATGGTCAAATTATAGTTTAATAACACTGTGCTTTGTTTCATTTCATTAAATTAAAGTTGCTGGAAATATGGTAAAGCTGTCAGTTCACAGTTATTTTCTACTTCCACAATCTGCATTGTCTGCAGAGTTTTAAACACCAGGGTAAGGCTGTAAAGAATCCATCTTTCCAGCTTTCTCCCAACAACAACTATTAACCTCAACATCATTATATGCCTGCCTCAGATTTCAGTGATTCTGCATCTAAGGTATGAATTCATACATTTTCATCCAGAGCAATATTTAATTAGAAAGTCATAACAATGGTATATATGAAACAATGATTTGCTGCATGATCTTTAACATTTTAGCATTATATCTTACATTTTAATTTATTGTTCTGATTAGTGTATTTACTTTCAGCAAAAATCAATACTTGACATTTATGAAGCTAGCAGAGATTAATGTTCTATTCAAGCACCAATATAGTTTGCACTATAAATAAGTTGAGAAATAGCTGGTCTTACTCGTATCAGGCTAATATTAAAATTTAAATTTTATGATCTTAATTTGGTGATGTCATTTTGAATTAAGTAGCAGATATATTCATAGAATTTTTTATGCATTGTTCTCCAATGTTGTTTTTCCAATAATTTAAAATATATATTTTTAACAATGAAAAAAAAAATATTTTTAACATTTTGGTGTAGAAAGTGGTGAGGTCTCACTAGACTTACCTGCGCCTGAAGTGACGGTGATGAGTAGGAATTTCTTGAGTCAGAGGGTGGTGAATCTGTGGAATTAATTGCCGCAGACGGCTGTGGCGGCCAAGTCAATGGATATTTTTAAGGCGGGGATTGACAGATTCTTGATTCGTACGGGTGTCAGGGGTTATGGGGCAATAGGCTTGAGAGAGAAAGATAGATCAGCCATGATTGAATGGCGACGTAAACTTGATGGGCTGAATGGCCTAATTCTACGCCTATAACCTATGAATATGTTTAGGCAGTAAGAAAAGCTCATTATTCTCACTTTGGCTACTCGTTCTACTTAAAGTTATAGAGACATAGAGTCATACAGTGTGGAAACAGGCCAGTTGGCCCAACTTGTTCACACCGACCAACATGTCCCACCTACACTAGTCCCACCTGCTTGCATTTGGCCCATATGCCTCTAAACCTATCCTATCCATGAACCTGCCGAAATGTTGCTTAAATTTTGCAATAGTACTTGCCTCAACTATCTCCTCCAGCAGTTTGTTCCATACACCCACCACCCTTTGTGTAAAACAAGTTATCCCTCGGGTTTCTATTAAATCTTCCTAGGTGCTCTGGTTCTCGATTCCCCTACTCTGGTCAAGTTGCTGTGTGTGTTTACCTGATCTATTCCTCTCATGATTTTAAGATTACTCCTTCTCCTGCGCTCAAAGAAATAGAGTCCTAGCCTGCTCAACCCTCCCTATAGTTGGTTAGTTTATTAGTTTAGTTAATTGTCACGTGTACTGTAAGGAATAGTAAAATGCTTTTGTGTGCTATCCTGTCAGCGTACAGGCAATACCTGATTACAAACAAGCCATTCACAGTGCACAGATACATGATAAAGGGAATAACAGGAATATCAGGTCCTCGAGTCCTGGCAATATCCTTGTAAATCTTCTCTGCACCCATTCCAGCTTAACAGCGTCTTTCCGATAACATGGTGTCCAAAACTGAACATGTTACTCTAAATGTGGCCTTTTATAACTGCATCACAACCCCCATAACATTAGTTGTTATGCATCTAATTTGAGATAGGAAGGGTTAGGAGTCTTCCTTGAGATACCCAATGATGGATGTGCTGGTAGACAGTATATGGAAAGAAAAAAACTCTTGGTATGATTATCACAGCTTAGGGGAGCAGCTGGTAGATCTGCTGCCTCGCAGCGCAGCAGGTTCAATCCTGACCTCCATGTTGGTTTCCTCCAAATGCTCTGGTAGTGGCAATTCTCTGGGTGCTTTCAAGAGAGAGTTAGATAGAGCTCTTAGGCATAGCGGAGTCAAGGGATATGGGGGGAAGGCAGGAACGGGGTACTGATTGTGAATGATCAGCCATGATCACATTGAATGCCGGTGCTGGCTCGAAGGGCCGAATGGTCTACTCCTGCACCTATTGTCTATTGTCTATTGACTGCTCTCTGGTTGTGGTATGATGATTCAGTTGCCCGATAACAGCTGGGAAGAAACTGTCCCTGAATCTGGAGGTGTGTGTTTTCACACTTCTGTAGCTGCATCCACAATTTGCTGTAATTTCTTGCAATCATGGATGGAGTTGTTCCCAAACCAAGCAAACCAAGATTAATTTAGAGGGAAGATTGACACAAAATGCTGGAGTAACCCAGCGGGACTGGCAGCATTTCTAGAGAGAAGGAACGGGTGGCATTTTGGGTCTAGACCCTTTTTCAGGCTGATTATTATTTTAGAGGGATATGGGCCAAATACAGGCAGATGGGACTAGTGTGGATGGGACACCTTGGATGGCATTGGCAAGTTGTGTCAAAGGCCCTGTGTCTGTGCTGTATAACTCTAACTGCGGACATTTTTAAGATCTGGGTTAATAGCTATCCTCGAATTGTAAATTAACAAATCATCCAATTATTTTCATAATTCAATGATTGGTGGCTTACAGTACACATATTGGATGTTCCACTTCCAATATTTCAAAAACATATTATTGACTATAAAGCACTGTTGGATGCCCATTATGAAAGGGAGATACTGAATGTATCCCTTGTTATCCCATTTTCACACCCTACACACTCGGGCCAATTTACAGAAGCCGATTAACCTACAAACCTGCACATCTTTGGAATGTGGGAGGAATCTGAAACTCCCTGAGAAAAGCCACAGCAGTCACAGGGAGAACAACCAAACTCCATACAGACAGTAGCCACAGAGAACTCGGATCTCTGGTGCTATGAGGCAACAGCACTACCATCACAGTGCTGCCCCAAATCGCTATCTCTATCTCTATCTCTCAAACCATTTTCATAAATCTATATCCTCTTCAATGTTTTCATATCCTCGTTAACCCACGATGAGCACAATGTCGTCGCTGGGGTCAGATCTGTGTTTTATATTGGTTTAGCTTATCATCCCAACTTCTGTACTGTAAACTTCCCTTTATGAAGCCCAAGATCCAATGTGATTTGTTAACTGTTATATTCAAACACCTTCAAAAATTTATGCAACCCCTTATCTCTTTCTTTTTACAGCACATATAAAATACATTTGAGTGTGTTTTAAAAAAAATCAGTGTACCATGTCCATGGTGTACAATGTCCACTAGAAACAAAACTGCTCCCCTCTAACCTTATTTAATAGTAAGATTAAACGAGAACTTACCAGTTCGAAGTTTGATCGTTATTTTATGAGGAGTAACGATGAGGGATTACGTGAAGAAGCCCCGCCTGGCGCTGGAACGGCATACTTCAAAGCAACGGCATGAAAAACACAGAACATAATAGCCGGAGTAAGATAGTAAGGGTCAACATAGATTTAGAACTACCAGATGATCATTTATTTTACGAGGGTCGGGAGTGGAGGGCACGTAATCCCTCATCGTTACTCCTCATAAAATAACGATCAAACTTCGAACTGGTAAGTTCTCGTTTAATCTTACTATTTTACTTCGGAGTCACGTGAGTCACGTGAAGATTTTGAAGCTTTCTGTGTTTTTTATGTCGTAGACTCATTCCATACGACACTCTGGCTCATTCAACACAGTAATGAGCAAATAACACATTTTTTCCTCCAAACATTGCCTCAAGTTATGTGATAAATTATTTCACGTTATAAAAGAATAAAAGTAATGCCCTTTCCATTGAAAGGCAAATTTATCACAAAATATCAATTGATATATATATAATTTGATGGTATGAACAAAGCAACAATTATAGAGAACCCAACACTCCGTGTCCAATCCTGACACCATGACTGGTTCCATTTAATTTAATATTTATTTTACACCCTCCTGTGGCCTTGAATCTTTGCTCGAGCGGCTCATCCTGTGCCATTCCTGTGAATGTATCTACCTCGTTAACAGAGTGATTTTCCACATTTCAGTGTCTAGTTCCACTGAGTGTTATTCAAGTTTTAACCATCTAGAATACATTTCTCTAGAACCATCAGTTTGTACTGAAACCTAATGTGTTTTTTTGTGTGTAATAAGTAGTGCTTTCTCACCACCACAGAGACTCTTACCTACTTCAACATATTTCATCAATGTTGACTCACACACAATTTATGGCCGACAGGATATGCTTATAGGTTTACCTTGGTTCCAGCTCTTCTTGGTCTGCTTTGTTTGGTAAATTCATAAACATATATGATAATGTAATCTGTATCCACATGCAATTATAACGTAATATTTGCAATGTTTGCACTCTTATGTTGATACTAAAGTCATGAGCATTATTACTTTCAATGTTAACTTTTTTGAATCATTGATAGAATTGGAGTCCATTGCCTAAGGCAATTCAGGACTATATTGATATCCCGACTTATGTCTTGCAACTTTGGACAGATTATATATATATATATCTATATTTATATCTTCATATATATCCCTTTTTTCATATCGGGATATTACGAATGAACCCGATAACTTTTTGGTTAGTAGATTGTCCGTAAATAGGACGATAACACTCTGAGCCCTACTATTGGCTCTATCAATTAGATACCCAGAAAAAATGCAACCCACAAGGAACTCACATATATCTAATATGACAAATAACTTTACTGTCTACACAGACTTCTAATTTCTTATAACAAAATTTTGTTTTTTTTTAAACTTATTTCTCCAAATTGCAGGTATAACACTTCTTTTATACATCATTATTTTATTGTTATGTTGTTATATTAGTTAAAACATTCATAGACTTCGTTGACCATCAAACTGTTGTAATGGTCTGGTCAACCTGCAGATAGTCAAATTCATATTTTCATGTCATGGATGCCTTTGTACAACAATAAATTGCTGCAACTATGAATCATCACAAGTGGTTCAACATCACTCAATATTTATGAAAACCATGAAGGTCCGTTTTGGGCCACCAAAGCGCCTCTGGCAGTGTCCTGCTACATTTTCATCAGACACTGCCCTATCAGACAAAAAATGAGGAATATAAAAGAACATCTTTCCTCATGTAATTGAGAGAAATGCATCCACCTTTCCTGTTCTTGGTTTACCCACGAGAACATTTGAAAGATCGGTGATTTAATCTGTATACAACCAGATTAATCGTAAGTAATCCATATTACTGACAATGTATTTCCCCCCCTTAATTTGTTGTCTGCGATAACATTGTCTCTTTCTTAGAGATAAACAGCTGGACTAAAACATTTTAGAATATGCCACATCTGGTTACTCAGATAATCACTTGATTATTATTTTATTTATCTTATGTGATTTAGTATATGCCACAGCCGTGGTATTGTTCACCTTGATATGACGGACACTTCCATAATAGAACAATCGATATTTAATCCATAACTCCTTATACTTCAATAATTAATACAAATGTTTGGAGAAATTTCTTAGGACAATCCATTTGCAATTACCTGGTATTATTGTCCGTAGTTCCAACAAGAGACGTACCAATTATCTTTATAAGAATAGATATTATTCTTATCTTAACCCAAATATTCACAGAAGCTGTTCATCATCTGTTAATACTTGCTTCAGCTTGCAACAGCTGCTAAGCTTATAGTTGCAGCTTGTGAACCTTTTTTATCCATTACTTTAATAATGATAATGTATCATTTGGTATTTGCATAGGCCTCTCACAAAGGCATACATATTCTTATAAGCTTCTGTATTCCTTCTTTTGGAGCTTTATTTACTCTTTACCTAGGCTCCTTTTCTGATGGAGGGACAAATTATGTCAACAAAGCAATGAGACATATTTGTATCATGGAAACAATTTTCCCCCTCTTATGGTGCTGAATTACTCCTAAATCCAGAAAGTAATTTATGAATGTTTATGAATGCCTAAACATAGGCTTTATGTGATGGGTCAGGTCCTTGCCTTTCAACAGGCTTGTAATTGCAGCAGTCTAATTTGCAGCTGACTCTTTATAACCTGGTCCAATTTAAATGTGATCAAGATAAACCATGACCATGTCCTGGTTTATCTTGACCATGTCCTAAGGGGGTCGCTATACTTTGCCACAGAGAGTGAGTTCATTGGCTATATTTAAGAGTGAGTTGGATGTGGCCCTTGTGGCTAAGGGGATCAGAGGGTATGGAGAGAAGGCAGGTACGGGATACTGAGTTGGATGATCAGCCATGATCATATTGAATGGCGGTGCAGGCTCGAAGGGCTGAATGGCCTACTCCTGCACCTAATTTCTATGTTTCTATGTCTATGTCCTCTGCAAGTGCTGATCTTTTTATCAGTACAATTGTTCTTCCAGTATTCTGTTTAACAGCCTAGAACTGGTTTTAATCCTTTAGACAATGTTTTAACTTGCACAGCTGACCCATTTTAATTAATTTCAAGCACCTGTAATATTTGATTAACAATTTGTTAATAACAACTGTATTTCAATGTTGAAGATGTTTCCATTTTAATAAAATGCTTTTACACTGTGAAAGTGTATATAAAATGATGTTTTGTATGGTTTATACCATCACATCTTTACACTGAGGTAACTTTATAATATATATATGTACGTACCCCTTCTTTATTGGAGTTACTTTGGGTGCAAACCTAAAATCAATTTTTTTAGGTTTTCTTATACAGGTGAACCAATTCCTTCTACAATTTTTTGTAGTCCTTAGTTATATTAAATCAATGATCATAATACATCTGTAATCCCCCAGAATCGGAGATTTCATCAACTTATTTTGTAACAAGTTGTTTGCACCTCTTCAACGTACTTCAAGCCTTCTTTTCCCAATTATATGGGTTCAGATAAGGCTATGTTGGATAATAGTTATTTATCATACTTCTGCCTTTGTTTTGATCCATTATCAAATCTTTATATTGGATCATAATTTCCCCCCCACCCCCCCCCCCCCCCCCCCCCAAAGTTTAAAGACCAATAGTCCTGTTCTTTTGTAATCAATGTTTTGATTTATCATAAGGGAATTTTTTATTCCATAATAATCAGGAGTTTTTAACATAACCTGATTTGTATTGATCATGCAAATCTAGAGTGTATAAAACATTATTCTGCTGTTTTAAATATATTTTGTATATTAATATTTTGTATACACCATATATATATTTTGTGCTGTGGTGGGTACTTTATGACCAGCCACCACTATCAGTGCACTTTTAGGTTCAGTTTTCCATTTTGTTTTTACTGCCCTTGTTACTCCTGAGTTTTTCCCTCAAGGAGACTACCTCCAAACATATCTGAGGTAGATATTCCCACAATATTTCATCATATATATTAATATATGAAACCCCCTTAGGGTAGGTTAGGGAATGTTTTTGGGCCTTTTGAACCCTTTTTGGTTGAATTTTTTAATTTATTTTATTTTTATTTTTTGGAATCTTTTTCCATTATTTTTTAAGCCATAAAGCTTTTTTAGTCTGAAGGCCTTTTATTAAACTTTTAAATTATGGCCTTTCTGACTCTCCCCCCCCCGCCAAAAGTTTGTGGAGCGACTAAAAGTCTACCTAACGTAATTTTAACGGCCACCGGTATCGGAACCGGCTCCGCAATTAATCTCCCTTCCCGATCGCTTCCCCTGGGACGTTCTTTTAAAACTCCGTTGTTTTTTACACAGAATATTTTCTTTCTATTTTAACTTTTATTTATTTTTAGCTTTTAAATTCATTTTAAATCCTGGTGGTTCAATACCAGCCCGTACCTACCGCTGTCGAGGAGCTGCCTCTGCAGCTCATCCTCTGTCGTCAGCGTCGACGTAATGCCGTTCCAGCACCAGGCGGGGCTTCTTCACGTAGTCACTCACGTGACTCCGAAGTAAAATGTAGGTGTAGTAGCCATTTAGCTTAACTCAATATGTTATAATTATAACCAGTTACCTTTAATTTTATCTGCCTGTAATTATGTGGGTGGGATTTATACATAGCCTGGGGCATGGTTTTCAGCTAGGATTCTGGCGCAGACTCCCAAGGAGTTTAGTTTAGTTTGATGAAGATCGGGGGAGAGACATAGTTTACGACCATGCACGAGCATGACCACGAATATAATTGAAACATACTTGTACAAGAAGAAGCTTTGATTAATTATCTTACTGATTTGTACTTCAATAAAGCAACTATTAATCAAGAGACTGTTTCTGGAAAATTCATCTTTCGACGGCATTGAATGTCTTGTGGAGGGCTCATGTATGCGTATAGATTACCTTCTGATCCACGGTCATCAATTAAAGTGACTATTGAGGGCTAAACCCTTGAGACGTTGTGGAGACTGTCACTGCACTAGGATCTTTACAGCCAAGAGAGCAATAAATTTTCCTAAACCCATCTTAAGCTAGATTTGAAATATGGACTCTGAACTGAAACAATCCCACAATCATAGAACATTATATTCCATGCCAAATACCGACTTTTGCTGTACTCTCTTTCATTTATTGTCCAATGAGTTTATTTTTTCCTTCTAGAAAATAAAACATTCTGCAGGATTTTCATGTCTATAACTCTATACCCAATGTAAAGTTACAGGCCTTATCTGATTAAGTCGATATTATTTATTTAATTTGTCACCTCATAATTTTTGAGATATTGAGTGCTGTGTTTTTGACTCAGTAAATATAAGTTTGAGGATTTGAGAGAGGATTGAAATTTGAAGTGATTTTTACTGTTTCCTGTGTTCCTTGTTAATAGACAATAGACAATAAGTGCAGGAGTAGGCCATTTGGCCCTCGAGCCAGCACCGCCATTCAATGTTATCATGGCTGATCATCCCCAATCAGTACCCCGTAACTGCCTCCCCATATCCCCTGACTCCGCTATTTTTAAGAGCCCTATCTAGCTCTCTCTTGAAAGCATCCAGAGAACCTGCCTCCACCGCCCTCTGAGGCAGAGAATTCCACACACTCACAATTCTCTGTGAGAAAAAGTGTTTCCTCGTCTCCGTTCTAAATGGCTTACTCCTTATTCTTAAACTGTGGCCCCTGGTTCTGGACCTCCAACATCGGGAACATGTTTCCTGCCTCTAGCGTGTCCAAGCCCTTAACAATTTTATATGTTTCAATGATATACCCTCTCATCCTCCTAAACTCCAGAGTGTACAAGCCCAGCTGCTCCATTCTCTCAGCATATGACAGTCCCGCCATCCCGGGAATTAACCTTGTAAACCTACGCTGCACTCCCTCAATAGCAAGAATGTCCTTCCTCAAATTAGGGGACCAAAACTGCACACAATACTCCAGGTGTGGTCTTACTAGGGCTCTGTACAACTGCAGAAGGACCTCTTTGCTCCTATATTCGATTCCTCTTGTTATAAAGGCCAACATGCCATTCGCTTTCTTCACTGCCTGCTGCACCTGCACGCTTATTTTCATAGACTGATTCACAAGGACCCCCGATCCCTTTTCCCAACTTAACACCATTTAAATCTACCTTCCTGTTTTTGCTACCAAAGTGGATAACCTCACATTTATCCGCATTAAACTTAATCTGCCATGCATCTGCCCACTCCCCCAACCTGCAAGTCACCCTGGATTCTCATTGCATCCTCATCACAGTTCACACTGCCACCCAGCTTTGTGTCATCTGCAAATTTGCTAATGTTACTTTGAATCCCTTCATCCAAATCATTGATGTATATTGTAAATAGCTGCGGGCCCAGCACTGAGCCTTGCAGTACCCCATTAGTCATTGCCTGCCATTCTGAAAGTTAATCCCTACTCTTTGTTTCCTGTCTGCCAACCATTTCTCTATCCATGTCAGCACTCTACCCCCAATACCACATGCCCTAATTTTGCCCACTAATCTCCTATGTGGGACCTTAGCAAATGCTTTCTGAAAGGTACAATACTGAAATGGCTCTCCCTTGTCCATTTTCCTAGTTACATCTTCAAAAAATTCCAGAAGATTAGTCAAGCATGATTTCCCCTTCGTAAATCCTATGCTGACTTGGACCGATCCTGTTATTGCTATCCAAATGTTTGGCTATCTCACCTTTTATAATTGACTCCAGCATATTCCACACCACCGATGTCAGGCTAATTGGTCTATAATTCCCTGTTTTCGCTCTCCTGCCTTTCTTAAAAAGTGGAATAACATGAGCTACCCTCCAATCCACAGGAACTGATCCTGCGTCTATAGAACATTGGAAAAATATCACCAATGCATCCATGTTTTCTAGAGCCACTTCCTTAAGTACCCTGGGATGCAGAACATCAGGCCCTGGGGATTTATCAGCCTTCAGTCCCATCAGTCTATCCAACACCATTTCCTGCCTAATGTGGATTTCCTTCAGTTCCTCCATCACACCAGATCCACTGGCCACTACTATATGTTGAGACATACTTTGACGTTGTTTCATGGCATTTTCAATACTATTGAGTGCTTCTACATCTAATGCTCTCCCACATTCAGTCAAAGAGTTTAGTTTAGTTTTAAGTTTAGAAATACAGCACCGGAAAAGGCCCTTTGGCACTCTGAGTCCACTCTGACCAGCGATACCCATACACCAGCAAAATCCTACACACTAAGCACAATCTTACTAACACCTACAAAGCCAATCAAAGCCCCTGTCCCACTTTCACAACCTAATTCACGACCTCTGCCGAGTTTGCCCTTGCCTCATACTAGTAGCATGGTCGCCACGAGGTCGTAGGAGGTCGTGATGCTAGTCGTAGGTACTCGTGGCATCAAGTGGGTTGTGGCATTTTTTCTAGCTTGTTAAAAAATGTCCACGAGTAAAAGAATGGTCGGCATGGAAATTTTTTTACCTGTAGGTAGGTCGTAGATAGGTCGTCGGTAGGTCATAGTAGGTCGTGATGCTAGTTGTAGGTGGTTGGAGGCAGTCGAAGGTAATAGCTCCGGGATGATAAAAAGGTCAGTAGAAAAAAAAGGTTATTTAAACAGCAGAACGTCACCTCTGTCACTCCAAGGCATATTCATTCATAACTGGAGAGTTTTTTGGAGAGAAGACTTGTGTTTTAGAGATGGCACCAAAAAGGCAGCAGCGCAGGGGGAGGGCACAACCCTAAAGAAAAACGGCCATGCAGGTGTTGCCCACCCAAGTGGAGGAGTGGCAGGAGATGATGCCACAGGAGGTGATAGTGCAGGAGGAGGTGGCCCTGCATGAGAGACCCCTGGAGGAGGAGACCAGGGGGGTAGTATATGTCCCCACCACCACCCCATCCTTCACTGCCTCATTTGAAGGCAACAAAGCAGCCCTTTTTCCTGCGTCTGACGCATCATCAGAGGCAGATGCCCCATTGGTGGTGAGGGAGGGCTAGAGGAAGGTTATGCCCTACACCTTCACCAGGCAACAGGAGGGGGACCTTGAGGAATGGTTCCAGCAGAATGCCATCCTATACGAAAAGGAAAATGAGGGGTACAGGGACAGGGACAAGAATGGAATGCTTGCTATCCACTGCCCCACATGTGTGCTTAAAGTTCCATCTTTTGTCAAAGCCCAGCACCACTCTCTTCCAGTCATCTGGTGTACTGGGACAGTCCGTCACATCATCTCCATTCACCCATTGAGACCTCTTCTTGTGCTTCCTTTTCACCCTTGCTCTTCCCCTTCTGCCTTTCTTAAAAGGCTGCTGAAGCAAACGGACTACTGCAAACAGCAGTAAAACGTACATGGTCAAAGCCAGTCTTCAACAGAGCCGAAGGAGGTCTTCTTCATAGTCATGGGAGGTCTTCAACATGGTCATAGGAGGTCGTACACATAGTCGTGGAAGGTCTTAGGTTACCCCGTCCTTGATTTTTCTTTTGGTCGTTTAAAGTCATCAGAGGTCGCGAATTAGGTCATGAAAGTGGGACAGGGGCTTTACTTGCAAACCTGCATGTCTTCGGATTGTGGGATGAAAATGGAGTACCTGGGAAAACCCCACAAGGTCATAAGGAGAATGTACAAACTCCATATATGCAGCACCCGTGATCAGGTTAAACCTGGGCCTGTGATGCTGTCAGGCAGCAACTCTACCGCTGTGCCACTATGCTGCTCTATTTACTTAGCAGAATTTTGGTTCTGAGACATTTAGTGTTATGCACTTTATTGCACGCAATGTGGAAACTATAGGGGCATCTCGCTCCTGCCAACAACAGTCCTTGCTCGTATCCTCGCAAACCGACTTCTACCTTCTACCTCTGCGGAGGTACTCCCCAAATCACAGTGTAGCTTTCGTCCATCAAGTGGTATAGCAGACATGATATTCCCAGCACGCCAACTCCAGGAAAAATGCCGTGAACAAAGGCAGCCTTTGTACATGGCCTTCATAGACCTGACAAAGGCTTTTGACTCGGTAGACTGCCAGGCACTTTGGAGCATACTATTAAGGTACGGTTGCCACGACAAGTACATCAGAATATTGAGGCTTCTACATGATGGCATGTCGGTCACAGTGCTCAGCAACTGCGGCTCTGAGTCCGAGCCCCTCACTGTGGAAACGGGGGTCAAACAGGGATACATCATCGTACCCTCTCTGTTTGTCATCTTCATTGCTGCCATACTTCACCTCATTGGTGAAGAGCTGCCACAGGGGATCCCAATCCTCTACAGAACTGATGGTGGGCTCTTCAAATTTAATAGGTTGAAGACCAAGAGCAAATTCAGTAACACCGCCATCATGGCGCTCCAGTACGCGGACGACTGAGCCATTGCGCACACTCTGCAGAAGGCTTCTTTCCTACCTATTTCTTCCACAGATTATGTTTGACATACTGAGTTATTCCAGCACTTTGTATTTAACTCATGGTTCCAGCAACTTCATTCCTTGTGCTTGGTTCTGGAAAGTCAGTCAGGAGCTTTTTTCTTACTTACAATTTAAATAAAATCTTTTCCCCCCCGATTGATTGCAGCAATTTTTAAGAAAATTATGATTTAGTAGTTTAGTTTATTTTAGTTTAGACATACAGCACAGAATCAAATCTTTCAGCCCACTGAGTCCACACCGACTAGCAATTCCAGTACACTAGCACTATCCTACACACTAGGGACAGTTTTATACTTTTATCGAAGCTAACCAGCGATTCTTTAAAATGTGGGAGGAAACCGGAGCACACGGACAAATAAGTCACGGGGAGAACGTATAGACTGTGTACAGATAGCACCAGTAGGATCAACTGGGTCTCTGGCACTGTAAGGCAGCAACCCCACCATTGCGCCACCAGGCCGCCCGTACCTGAACACTCCTAGACATCAAGAACCAGAAGCATTTTGCATCCTTACCGCAGTGGTTCCAAGATTTTCCAGAATATTTCAATTGATTTTTTTTTTTAAAGACCCTTTTAATTGTATTCTAATTGCAACTTGCAGAGCACTTAAGGGCATTAACTCTCTCGCAGCGCACCGATAGTCTCTTCATTTGTAATAGGACTGAAGTTCAAATCCAGCCCTTTTTTGAAGGAATGAATCTCTCATCTGTTTGCAACGTCCCCATGAGAACCTGATCTAATATGACTCAAATCAATTCCAAGTGATCTTGAGCTTACAAAGCAAATTGCCAATAATTTAACAATAATTGGTACTAAATTGATATTTACACAAAAATGTCTTGAGGCTGTTTGATTTATAAAACTGAAATGCCTTACCGGTTCAGCAAGAGTTCATTTGCTAACTATGTGATTGATTTCAAATAGAAATCATACTGAAGGATATACAGAATAGAAAATAAATATTCCACAGAGTTTATAAACTAACAACATGCCACTCAAAGCTGTAATTTCAGAAGCATCCTAACATTCACTGTTGCAGTTCCAGTGGGGGCAGAATGCCTCGCAACACCCTTATCAAACATTTCCATTAGTGTTCTGCCATACTTCCATTGGATCTGAAACAATGCCTAATTTTCTAGCCACTGGGGCTATCCTGAGGAGCTCTAACAACGGACAGCTTCTGATAGATCAGTCTACTTGATGTCTATTCTTAAATAATACATTCTATTGAAAGCCTAGGTCACCAAGGCAGTCTCCCTGATTGCAGGACTGCGTAGTGCATGTGGAGAGGATGCTTCCACTAGTGAGAGAGTCTAGGACCAGATGCCATAGCTTCAGAATAAAATGACACATTTTTAGAAAGGAGATGAGGAGGAATTTATGCAGTCACACAAGGTTGAATCTATGGAATTATTTGCCTCCGAAGGCTGTGGAAGCTCTCAATTGATATTTTTAAGGTAGAGATTCCAAGATTCTTGATTGCTAAGGGTGTCAGGGGTTATGGGCAGAAGGCAGGAGAATGGGGTTGAGAGGGAAATATAGATCAGCCATGACTGGCCTAATTCCACTCCTTAAACTTATGAACAGGAACAATTACACGTAATGATTTTTTATTTGTGTCCAAGTTTTCCGAAGGTGCTTGGATATATTAGCTCTGAGCTCTGAACCCTTGTGGAGAACCCATGGCTGTGCATGAATGAAAATAGATTTCACTCCTTTAATTAGGACATGACATAGTGCTGATATTTTGCACTTATGTGCCCAATTGTTTGAAGAGCTGCTGTCTGCTTTGGTAGTGCAGTGTCACTGCTTTCTTTCAGAAAGAGGGAAAGTCGTTAAAATACTTTTCTGCCAGAAATCTATCTAGCACTATAACGACTTTGAAAATGAGCATGAATAAATGAACCATTTCAATGAGGATAACTTGATATTAATATAAAATAATGGTATGTACAGATCTAATATCCATATTTTATATGCTTATAGCACTGAAGGTGGCCATTTGGTCTGCAGACAACACAAAATGCTGGAGTAACAGCGGGACAGGCAGCATCTCTGGGTGGGTGAAGGAATGGGTGACGTTTCGGATCAAGACCCTTCTTCAGATTGGTCATTTTGTCTATTGAGTTTATGCTTGTTCACATTGGTCCCACACCCCATCTCGTGTCCCTGGAATGCAGTCTCTCTCAATTCCCCAACCTCCCATGATTCTCCTGCCATCTGCCTACACAAGGCAACATTTACTGTGCCCAATCCCTGGGATTCAGGGCAAAGCCAGAGCACCTGAAAGAAAGCCATGGGGAAGCTCCACACAGACATCAGCTGTGGCCAGATGAGGAGGAAGTACCAACTGCGCTGCCAATGAAGTTAATCAAGGTCAACACTCTATGTAGATCAGTGTGGGCAAGTTGGGTTGAAGGGCCTCTTTCCACGCTGTGTGACTCGAAGTGCACTTCTAGTCAAAGCAAGTTTCCATGAAAAAGTATACAGAAAAGTCTACGTTTTTTGTACGTGTAATGAATGCCTGAGAGCCTTTGATCACCAGTTACTAAAAAATCCAGCATATTGCATTTACTTGGTTCTTGGGTACGTGTATACTTTAATCGGGTCATCTCTATATTGAGCAGCTCTCTGCCTTATTGCCATTGATTAGGAATTGCAATCACTCATCCAGGCTGTAAAATTTGACCTTTTGCAATGAACGTCAATCTTCGAAATACACAGAGCTTGGCGCATTTAACTAGAATTCTAAACTCAGTCCACCTTTCATATTACCAATGACCTAACTCCTAAAGACTTCCTTCAAGTTGACAGCTCTGAAATTAGTTATCACAATGTGACGTTCCACATATATCTGAAGCAAATCCTACCTTAGACACAAGATCCGTCACCTAAGCCGCTCTCTTCTCATTGCTGGTTGACAGAATGATAACGGTGTCAGACCACTTCAAAATTAAAAATATCAAAGAAAATTGAGAAAACATCATTAAAGGTGGTTTTGACAACAATAACTAGCAAGGCAAAAAGGTTTTACTGCACCAGTGGTATTTTCAATTTTCTAATTCAAACACTGCTGCCATTATCATTGCATGATGAAATTTTTGATAAAACCCAGGATTCATTTAATTGTCTCTTACTCCAGTTCAAACTCTCCTCCTCTATATCCACCTATCACTTACCATGGTTTGTCCTGCCCCCTGCTCTCTTTTCCAGCTTTTTTTTCAAGATTCAGTGCACATTTTTCAGTTATTTAGTGTAAAAGTAACAGATGTTATCTAAAGTTGAAAGTGATGATAAATTATTTTCAGTTATCAAGATTTCAATAAGCATTGAAATTATAACGTTTCTTTACATGAAGCATCACCAAAGTTGTTACCACTGATAAGTAAAATCATGAAGTAAAGTGAGTTGTCTATTTACTATTGGGCACGTTCACTGCAATTGTTTCATTTCCTTTTGCCACTCGTAGCAAAATTGATTGTTTTTTTCAGGATTAATTTTAAGTGGCTGCTTAGAATGGCTGTCATAATTTACAATTCTCCTCAACACGAATTTATTACTTGTCTCACCTGGGACATCAATCAATGACCTCTGAGACTTGGCGTTTCTGAGTTTAAATAATTCAATTATCTCCAACTAGTCAATATATTAATTCGGTGTAGCTTTTGACCATTTTTCACTCAGTCGGAGACATGAGGTTCAAGGAAAATGGTAATCGCACAAGTCACACTTTGCATCAGAAAATGCGGAGAATATTGCCGTGCTCTTAATTCTCAGAATATTCATGAGATAGTGGTAAACTGGGAAATCAAGCACATGTCTGATATAAGTGATGATAGATGATGACATATTTGAAAATAGATTGGCCCTGTAATCAGAGTAATTAGAATTAAAACCTTTTGGGTCATGGTTTGGCATCAGATAAATATGATGTGGTTAAACTCCAAAGGCAGGTCTATTAATTCACGTTATAGACAAATACAATTGGAAAATGGTGGTCATAAGATTATTTTTTTGTCAAACAAAGTCAGTCGGTGTGTAATTCAGGACAATTCTAAAATCTTAGAGTCATGAAGTCAGGCTGCAGCTTTATAAAACGTCTTGGTTAGGCTTAAATTGGAATAGTATGTGCAGTTTTGATTGCCCTGTAACAGGAAAGATGTGAAGGCTATGTAGAGTGTGCAAAAGAGGTTTACCAGAATTCTGCCTGGATTAAATGGTATTAGCTATTAGGAGAGATTGGACAAACTTCCAATCTCCTATATTAAGGAGGTGAGGATACATTTCTTCAGTCAGGGATTGGTGAATCTGTGGAATTCTTTGCCACAGAAGGGTGTAGAGGCCAAGTAAAATGGATATTTCCAAGGCAGAGACAGCTAGATTCTTGATTAGTACAAGTGTCAGGGGTTATGGAGAGAAGGCAGGAAAATGGAGTTTGGAGGGAGAGATAGATCAGCCGTAATAATAATAATAATAATAATAATAATAATAATAATAATATATGTTATTGTCATTACACATAAGTGCAACGAGATTTTGTCATAACTTAAACGACTAATAAAATTTAGGTTTAAATACCCCGAGATCAAGGTTTGTAAAAAGAGCATTAGAACAGTAAAAGTCAAAGACTAAAGTGCAGATGTGTCTGTGGGACGTGACCATCCAAGGGAGACAGTCCATGGGGGTGGGGGGGCACTCAGCAGGGCCAGTTCAGTGCCGTTATAGCTCTGGGAATTAAGCTGTTCCTGAGTCTGGAGGTGCAGGCGTAGGAGGCCTTGTAACGTCTGCCGGAAGGGAGTAGTTCGAACAGTCCATTACAAGGGTGAGAGGATGCTGACGGCCTTCCTGAGGCACCGTGTGTGGTATATGCCCTCCAGGGCAGGTAGCGGAATCCCAATAATCTTTTGCGCTCTGTGGATGACGCGCTGAAGAGCTCTCCTCTCCGCCTCTGTGCAGCTGAGATACCACACAGATAAGCCATACGTTAGCGATAGAAGGTCATCAGCAGCTGTTGGGGCAGACCAGTCCGTTTCAATGTTCTTAGGAAGAACAGTCGTTGCTGTGCCTTTTTGACCAGCGCAGCGGTGTTGGTGGACCATGTGAGGTCCTCTGAGATGTGAGTGCCCAGAAACTTAAAGCTGGACACTCCCTCCACACTGTCCCTGTAGATGGAGATTGGGGCGTATTCCCCATTCTGTGACCTCCTGAAGTTGATAATCAGCTCCTTGGTCTTGGAGGTGTTTAGTGACAAGTTGTTCTGTGAGCACCAGTCCGCCAGATTCTGCACCTCCGCTCTGTATTTTGTTTCATCACTGTTGGTGATCAGATCGATCACCATTGTGTCGTCTGCAAACTTGACAATAGTGTTGGTGTCGAATGCAGGAACACAGTCATGAGTGAAGAGGGAGTAGAGCATGGGGCTCAGTACACAGCCCAGTAGTGTGCCAGTGCTCAGGGTGATAGTGGAGGACAGGTGCGGCCCCAGCCTCACTACCTGCGGTCGCTCCGTCAGAAAATTCAGGATCCAATCTCATATCAGTGAGCCATGATTGAATGGTGTAGACTTGATGGGCTGAATAGCCTAATTCTGCTCCTATCACGTTTGACCTTATGACTTGGATTGTTTTCTATGGAGTGTCAGAGGCTGAGGGAAAACCTGTCCCCTGTCTAATCATGTCCTTTATATTCGGCATGATGTACCCTGTACAAATCAACATGATCTCTCTTTGACCAAAGTATTTTTTGCAAGGCATCTTTCTCCTAAATTAAAGACTCCAGTAATGTCAAAACAATAGTTATTTTAGTAAAACAATGCCCATATTTATTTAAATTGAAAGATACTGCACAGACAGACCCTTTTGCCCACCGAGTCCATGCCGACCTGTTCACACCAGTTCTGTTATTCCACTTTCTTATCCACGCCCTACACATTAGAAACAATTTACGGGACAAATTAACCTACAAACCTGCACGACTTTGGGATATGGTCATAAGGCCATAAGTGATAGGAGCAGAATTAGGCCATGCAGCCCATCAAGTCTACTCTAACATCCAATCATGGCTGATCTATCTCTCCCTCCTAACCCCATTATCCTGCCTTCTCCTCCATATCCCAGACACCTGTACTAATCAAGAATCTATCTATCTCTGCCCAAAAGATATGGGAAGTAATGCAGAGGAAGCCCATGGTACAAGGCGAACAAACAAACTCTACTCCTTGTTCATGGAATGGATGGTGAAATGAGAGATCTTTAGGAAGTTACGCAATATTTTTCATCTTCTTCCTTTAGTATGTTTGGTTACGATCCATCTGAATTAGGATACTTAGAAGTATACGTCCTCTGAAGTATAAGTTGCTAAACAATAATTCAGACCTTGTATTCCATTAAAACAAACCCATTGAACAAATCAAATCATATTTGGAGTATTGGGGTGGTATCGCAGCATAGCTTGAATATCCAGCAACCAGGTTCAATCCCAAATGAGAATGTTCCCCTTCTGTGGGTGTTCTCCTGGCTGCTCTGATTTACATCCACATTCCAAAGATGTATAGTGGGTAAGATGGTTGGCTACTCTAAATTGCCTCATAGTGTGTAGATGTGCAGTAGAGGCTGTGGGGGGTCATGGGAATGTGCGGAGAATAAACCAGTATTTGTGTAGGATTAGTGTTAATGGATTTTTGATGTTTGTCAGGGACAAGGTCTTCTAAGGGAGGAAATCATTGACAGCATATTCATCGTCAAGCCTGGAGAATAAACCTGATGCAATGTGGAGTGTATTGAAAGCATGGCAGGACCGCATCAGTCATCATAAAAAATAAGCTTACAACCCAGCGGTATGAATATTGATTCCTTTAACTTCAAATAACACTTGTTTCCTTCTCTATTCGTTCCTCCTCCCCCTAGTTCTCCGATTAGTATCCTGATTAATTTTATTGATTGTATTCCTCGTTGTCACCTTCCCCATAGCCAACAATGAACAGCTAGTCCCGCTGAGTTACTCCATCATTTTGTGTCTATCTTCGGTGTAAACCAGCATATGCAGTTCCTTCCTATACTAAAAATAAGCTGTCGACCTGGTGAGGCTGCAATGCAGTTTGGCAGTAATTTCTAGCTTTTCCAGTGAGACCAGCATCATGAGAGGAAATGAGAAAAGCTGCTGGATTTATATGTTTAACTGAATGTGTGCATGCACAGTTTATGACTGTTAAGTTTCAAGCAAGATGAAAAAGCAACAATTAAACTTGTTTCCTACCTCCAGTTCCCTCCCCCTCTACTTTCAATCTGAGAAGGGTTCTGACCCAAAGCATCACCTATTCCTTTTCTCCAGAGGAAGAATTTCATTGTCCTATCTGGGACACATGACAATAAACTCTCTTGACTTGAATTGACTTGACTTGTCAGAGATGCTGCCTGACCCGCTGAGTTACTCCAACATTTAGTGTCTATCTTCTGTGCAAACCAACCTCTGCAGTTCCTTCCTGCACACAAAAAAACCCCATATAATACGTGAATACTATTTCCACCAGGTTCGAGAACTGCTTCTTCCATGCTGTTATCTCTTGAACGACCTCTCATACGTAAAGGATACATTTCTGATCTTCCAGTCTATCTTGTGTGGGCCTTGCACTTTTGTTTTACATTTGCACTTTCTTTGTGGCTGTAACACAATATTCTGCACTCTAGCACATCTAGCTTTTCAGCACTATTTTGAGGTAATGTCCATCACACTATTAAGCAGATTGTGGTATTAATGGAATCAGAATGATACAGCTCAGAGTTGAACCATTCAGTCAAAAGTACCTGCGCTAGTTCTTTGAGAGCTGATGTATTTGTGTGTGGTATGATATACCTGAATGGCACACAAAACAAAGATTTTCACAGTATCTCGGTAGATGTGACAATGAATGAATGAATGAATGAATGAATGAATGAATAAGTTTATTGGCCAAGTATTCACATACAAGGAATTTGCGTTGGTGCTCCGCCCGCAAGTGACAACGACATACAGTGACAGTTAGGAATGACACATAAAACAAGAAACATTAATAATAAAACATTATCCATTAAACATGTGATTTAAATAAAATACCAGAGCAAAAGGAGACTACAGATTTTTGGTTATTGAGTATAGTTACTACTCACGGAAAAAAACAGTTTTTATGTCTGGTTGTGGCAGCTTTGACAGCGAGTTGCCTTCCAGAGGGAAGTGATTCAAAGAGTTTGTGGCCAGGGTGAGAGGGGTCAGAGATGATCTTGCCTGCTCGCTGCCTGGCACTTGCAGTGTACAGTTCATCAATGGAGGGAAGATTGCAGCCAATAACCTTCTCAGCTGATCGGACGATTCGCTGCAACCTCCGGATGTCGTGCTGGTGGCTGAGCCAAACCAGACCATGATGGAGAAGGTGAGGACAGACTCTACGATGGCCGTATAGAATTGTATCATCATTGCATGTGGCAGATTGTGCTTCCTCAACTGCCGCAGGAAGTACATCCTCTGTTGTGCCTTTTTTTTTACTGTGGAGTTGATGGTAGCTCCCCTGCTTAAGGTCCATGGAGATGATGGTTCCCAGGAACTTAAAATACTCCACAGATGTGTTGTTATAGACAATAGACAATAGATAATAGACAATAGCTGCAGGAGTAGGCCATTCGGCCCTTCGAGCCAGACCGCCATTCAATGTGATCATGGCTGATCATCCCCAATCAGTACCCCGTTCCTGCCTTCTCCCCATATCCCCTGACTCTGCTATTTTAAAGAGCCCTATCTAGCTCTCTCTTGAAAACATCCAGAGATGCTGCCTCAACCGCCCTCTGAGGCAGATAATTCCACACTCACCACTCTCTGTGAGAAAAAGTGTTTCCTCGTCTCCGTTCTAAATGGCTTCTGGTTCTGGACTCCCCCAACAACGGGAACATGTTTCCTGCCTCTAGCATGTCCAAGCCCTTAACAATTTTATTTATTTCAATGAGATATCCTCTCATCCTTCTAAACTCCAGAGTGTACAAGCCCAGCTGCTCCATTCTCTCAGCATACAACAGTTCCGCCATTCCGGGAATTAACCTTGTAAACCTACGCTGCACTCCCTCAATAGCAAGAATGTCCTTCCTCAAATTAGGGGACCAAAACTGCACACAATATTCCAGGTGTGGTCTCACTAGGGCTCTGGTACAGCTGCAGAAAACCTCTTTGCTCCTATATTCGATTCCCCTTGTTATAAAGGCCAATATGCCATTCGTTTTCTTCACTGCCTGCTGTACCTGCATGCTTACTTTCATAGACTGATATACAAGGACCCCCAGATCCCGTTATACTTCCCCTTTTCCCAAATTGACACCATTTAGATAGTAACTTGACACCATTTAAATAGTAACTTGACGCCATTTAGATAGTAGTAGATTGTTGATGATGAGTGGGGTGAGGGGAGGGGGAGCTCTCCTAAAGTCGACTATCAATTCCACTGTCTTAAGAGCATTGAGCTCCAGGTTGTTGCGACGGCACCAGGACACCAGCTGTGTCACGTCTGTAGGCAGATTTTTCCCCATCCTGGATCAGTCCAATCAGGGTTGTGTCATCCGCAAAATTGAGAAGCTTAACAGAGGAGTCAGTGGAGGTGCAGTCAATTGGTGTAGAGAGAGTAGAGGAGAGGGGAGAGTACGCAGCCTTGCGGTGCTCCTATGCTGAGGGTTTGCAGGTCTGAGGTGCTTTCCCCAGCCTCACATGCTGCTTCATGTCTGTCAGGAAGCTGGTGATCCACCGACAGAGGGGTTCAGGCACAGTCAACTCGGAAAGTTGGGTGTGTAGTAGTTCTGGCACAATGGTGTTGAATGCAGAGCTAAAATCAACAAACAAAATCCTCCCATAGGTCCCCTGGCGGTCTAGGTGCTGGCGGATGAAGTGCAGGTCCAGGTTGACTGCGTCATCCACAGATCTATTGGGCTGATATGCAAACTGCAGGGGGTTCATGATATTTTTCAGCTTGGCCAGCACAAGCCTTTCAAGGGTCTTCATGACAACAGAGGTCAGTGTGACAGGCCTGTAGTCATTTAGACCAGTAATCCTTGCCTTTTTGGGTACAAAGATAATAGTGGAGACTTTGCAGCAGGCAGGGACAGTATATGTTTGCAGGGACTGGTTGAAAATGTCAGTGTAGACCTGTGGCAGTTGTTCA
This sequence comes from Okamejei kenojei, assembly GCA_035221665.1. Taxonomy (NCBI): domain Eukaryota; kingdom Metazoa; phylum Chordata; class Chondrichthyes; order Rajiformes; family Rajidae; genus Okamejei; species Okamejei kenojei. The sequence continues at coordinate 41,859,663 of CM069134.1, forward strand.
GCACAGAGCTTGAGAGTAGAGGTGGAAATATTGTCCGGTCCTGGAGATTTCCGGCTTTTCTGTCTTCTGGACAGCCTCTCCACGTCCTCTATTTTTATTGTTGATGATGGAGAAGTGATGTTGTGCAGCACGGAGGGGTTGGGTAATTGGGTGTGAAGTGGTGATTGGGGAGGAGCGGGTGTAGAAAAGGCCAGTCTTTGCAGACTGTGGTCAGGCTGTGAGTGGGTGTGAAGTGTTGGTTGGGGTGGGAAAGGGTCCGGTCTTTCCAGACTGGAGTCTTGCTTTAAGTAGGTGTGAAGTGGTGAATGGGGAAGAGTGGGTGTAGAAGGGTCCTGACTTTGCAGACTGGTGTCTGGCTGTGTTGGTTGGGGAGGGGGGAGGGGGTACCAGGGTTACATTTCTGCTTGTCAAACCGGCAGTAGAACTCATTCAGGTTGTTGGTCAGCTGACGATTATTCAAAGAGCTGGGATCTTTCCTCTTGTAGCTGGTAATTTCTTGCAAGCCCTTCCAAACTGAAGAAGAGTCACTAGCTGAGAACTTGCTCCTCAGAGTACCTTTCCTTGGCAGCTCTTAATCCTCTTCTCAGCTTGTACTTTGCCTGCCTGTAGAGGTCTACATCCCTGCTTCTATAGGCTTCCTCTTTAGACTGTCAGAGCTATCTGAGTTCTGCAGTAAACCAGGGCTTGTCATTGTTGAACCAGGTCCGGGTCCTAGTTGGAATGCAACTGTCCTCACAAAAGGTGAGATATGATGGTACAGTGTCTGTATACACATTGAGGCTTGTGGTTGCTTCCCTGAACACATTCCAATCCGTGCAGTCAAAGCAGGTTCTCAATGCCCTGTCTTGTTCACCTTTTCGTTGTTCTGACCACCGGCTTAGCAGATTTTAGTTTCTGCCTGTAGGTCGGAATAAGGTGAACTAGACAATGATCAAAGAGACCCAGACCCGCCCGGGGAACAGAGCGATATGAGTTCTTGATTGATGTGTATCAGTGGTCAATTGTTCTCTCCCCTCTGGTGGGGCAGGTAACCTTAAGTCTGTACTTTGGAAGGTTATGGCTGAGGTTAGCTTTGTTGAAGTCCCCCAAAACAATGACCATGGAGTCTGGGAAGTCACTCTCTACCCTCATTACCTGGGACAATAATAAACTAATGCTAATAATGGGATGGCAGAACCTCTTAAGAGGGTATGAGTGTTCATTTTGTCCCCTTTCCAGTAAAATAGATAGCTTCTTGAGTTTACTTCTCAGATAATGTTGGAAAAAAGCATTTTTGTCTTTTTATTTTATAAGGGCGGCACGGTGGCATAGCGGTAGAATTACTGTTTTACAGGGCCAGAGACCTGGGTTTGATCCAGACTACGGGTGCTGTCTGTATGGAGTTTGTATGTTCTCTCCGTGACCTGCGTGGGTTTTCTCAGAGATCTTTGGATTCCTCCCACACTCCAAAAGCGTATAGGTTTGTCTGATAATTGGCTTGTTACAAAAATGTAAAGTTGTTGGTGTGCGGGGATCGCTGGTCGGTGCGGACACGGTGAGCCGTGCTGTATCTCTAATCTGAACTAAACGAAACTATTTTCCTTTCATTTTCACCACAGAACATATTTGACAATTTTCATTGCAAAGTATTTAGTCTGAACATTTGAAGATGCTCCTTCACCTCTCAGTTGAGTTTTTTTCTGTGTTTTAAAAACAAATGTGGCTCTTTTATTTTTAATGTCCATGACTTCTTTATCAATTTCCTTCCAGCAGGTTTAATTTTGTCGAAAGTAGTAGCCCAGTTAAATGGGTTAAACAGTGTCACAATGTGATGAGAATTATGGCCATACATGAAATTAGCTACACCACCAACTGTTTAATTTGGTCTGTACTCATGCTTCCGGCAGTATTAATGTGAAAAATTAATATGTTTACAAAGAGGAATGGGTACAATCATAGATGTCAAAAAATTGCAGGCCATCTGGAGTAAAGATGCTCTCATCTTTATCATTAGTAAATAGTATTGTAGTAAGCACCAAATACATGCTTTGGCTTTACCATCGTTTATTTTGTTTAGTTTAGAGATACCGCATGGTAACAGGCCCTTCGGCTCACCCAGTCTGCACCGACCAGCAATCCCCACACATTAACACTACCCTACACACACTAGAGACAATGTTTACAGTTGTACCAAGCCAATTAACCTACAAACCTGTATGTCTTTGGAGTGTGGGAGGAAATCGAAGATCTTGGGGAAGCAGGTCACGGGGAGAACGTACAAACTCCGTACTGACAGCACCCATAGTCAGGATTGAACCCGGGTCTCTGGCACTATAATGCAGTAGCTCTACCACTGCGACTCTGTGCTGCCCTTCATCTTAGCAGTTTTGCAGTGGTTTCTTTTGCATTTCAACCGACACTTAATCTGAGGGTGATTGGCTGAAAGTATCTTGACCAGTAACAGGCAGTAGAGTGGCGCAGCTGGTAGAGCTGCTGCCTCACAGCACCAGAGTCCCGGTGACGGCTGTGGAGGTTACACATTCTTCCAGTGTCCATGTGGGTTTCTTTGTGTTTCCTCTCAATTCACAAGGATGTGTCAGTTTTGTAGATTAATTGGCCTCTGTAAATTGCTCCTAATGTGTGTGGAGCGGATGCGAAAGTCGTATAATATAGAACTAGCATGAACGGATGATCTATGGTCGGCATGGACTCGATAGGCTGAAGGACCTATTTCCATGCTGTATCTCTAAACTACACTAAACTAAACTGAATTAATTCTATTGTTGACTGAAAAATACCAAGCAGTAACAGAAAGGTAAGTTGTAATTTGATGCAAGCAGAGACCAGCTGCCCTCTTTAGCACTTGTGGTAAACAGTGCTTTATACATTCAATCGTGTTTATGCTGCTGCTACAAAATGATCCCTTTGTTTTGAGGCAATTTGCAAATCTGTTATCAAGCACCTGAACCTAGCTGACACAACCAGAGAGCAGTCCTGAACTACTATCTACCTAAATGGGGTCCCTCAGACTATCTTTGATCAGACTTTATTGGCCATCTTGCACTAAACGTTATTCACGTTATTCCCTTTATCATGTATCTGTATAGTGTGAATGGCTCAATTGTATTGACTGGTTAGCACGCAACAAAAGCTTTTCACTGTACCTTGGTACACGTGATAAGAAATAAACTAAACTAAACTAAAACCATACTTCACAGTTAGTTTGGATTAGCATTGTTATCTTTAAACAATGGGCCAGTTTACTGAAATTAGATGAGTTGTTTGATCTTAAACAGATTGCATGTTGCTATATAAATATTCACGCAGACAGTGGTGGGTATTTGGAATAAGATGCCAGAGGAGGTAGTGGAGGCAGGCACAAAATAGGTTTGGAAAGACACTTGAACAGGTACATGGATCGGAAAGCTTTAGAGGGATATGGGCCAAATGCAGGCAAATGGGACTTGCTTAGATAGGGCATCTTGGTCGGCCTGAACAAGTTGGACCGAAGTGTCTGTTTCCATGTGATATGACGCTACTAATTTCGCCACTGCTCTTCATTCTTCCTCTGATTCTCACTTGGAGAAACAGCATTTTCGAAATAAGGTCAGAAAGGCAATATAATAACTTTTCTTCCAAAGAAACTACCTCCAGGAAATCCAGTTTTAGATTTGCTCATAAAACTCGTGTGATATTATCCCTGTAGCTAAGTAATTAATTCAATCAATAGGTGGCCCATAAATTTGACAGTGTTGCAATAAATGTGACTGTCGGTGATAGTCAACCTATTGTGGAGATTTAAACACCCTGGAAGCTTGTATGTATTCTGAGAGGATGGTAATCACATTAGACTCTAGTCCCTGACACAATGTTGAAATATCCTTCCGGATACCAAATATATATAACCCATTTGATAGAGTTTGTGTTCATTTTGTTTTACCAAACTTTATATATTATTATTCATTTCTACTTCAGGTCTTCTTTCACGGCAAACAAGCAGACTTTATGTTGTTTAAGGACCTAAAAAAGACTGGAGAGAACAAGACAACATGTCACATAAGAAATGGCATATGCTGAAGTCTGAAGCACCAATCTGCTGGAGGAACTCAGCAGGTTGAGCAGAAACGAGTTTTTTTTGTGATGGGACGACATAGCTCTGAAAAGTTAAAAACTGGATTTTCAACTTTTCTGAACTATTAATATTACAAAAGGTTTACTATAGCTTAAACAATACAATTTATTTGAATTAGGCAGTCAGGCCCTTAGATAGACACAAAGGGCTGTAGTAACTCAGCGGGTCAGGTAGAATCTCTGGAGAAAAAGGATGGGTGACGTTTTGGGTCAGGACTCTTCTTTTGACTGAAAGTAGAGGGGAGGGAACTGGAGGTAAGAAAAGGGCAGAACAAAACAGGGCCAGCAACAGACGATCAAGGAAGGGTGTAGCCCATAATGGCCCATTGATGGCTGGGGAGAGGTGATAATGAAGGGAATCAAGGATGCGAACAGTGGAACTAGTAGGATGATAAGTGGAGGGAAGAAGGGGAGAGAGGGATTGCAGGGGTTACCTGGAATTAGAGAAATCAACAAATCAAGAATTAAGCAACTTAAGCAGCTCATATGATGACAATCTGACATAGACAGCAAGGAATGGTATGCAAACTGACACAATTTTATTGCCACCAAAAACACTCTTGAGCACCATCTGTGGATGGAAAGGAATTGTCAACATTTTGGATTTCGATCGGTCACCTGGGCCACTCCTTTCCATCTACGGATGCTGCTTGACCCAGAGTCCCTCCACCAGATAGTTTGTCAAAACAACATGCAGCTTTCATTTGAGAAACTAACAACTGCGGATGCAGGTCTACACCAACGATCGACACAAAGTGTGTGAGTTACTCAGCATATCTGGAGAATAAGGATGGGTGATGTTTTGGGTTGGACTGATGTCTGAAGGCAAAACATCATCCATCCTTATTCTCCAGAGATGCCTGACCCATTGAGTTGCTCCAGCTGTTTTCATTCAGCTGTTGATCCTTTTTCAACTGCTTGTTGTTTTTCCAACATCTTCTCTTTCATAACAGCAAGAATAACCAGCTTGCTCATTGACCTTATTCCTAATCCCAAAGAACTGTACAGCTCAATTATATTATTTATGGGACAGAGTTTATGATCGAACAATCCCAATCACCTCATATACTGACTTCTTCAAGACGTCATAACCGAATCATTTGCAAATGGGTAGAACACTGCGCTGAGTCACCGCACATTAGTGCTAATCTTTCCATCATTTGAACATTTTCTACAATCCATGAAGAATGAACTGATTAAAATACCCTTTTGTCAGGAGACAATTCATTACAGTTGTTCAGGTCGATTCAAGATGGTTTTGAACATTTTGCTCAAAAGTAACATAAAATAGTGCTCCATCAGTCTGCTCCAATACATGCTTACAGCCACCCTCATTGTGTCAATGAAGACTCTTTCTGCTTTCACTCTAACGACATAGGTTTAAGGTGAGGGGGAAAGATTTAATAGGAACCTGAGGGGTTACGTTTTCACACAAAGGGTGGTGGGTGTTTGGAACAAGCTGCTGGATGAGGTCGTTGAGGCAGGTAGTATCACTGTGTTTACAAAACATTTGGACAGGTACATGGAAAGGACAGGTTTGGAGGGATATGGGCCAAATGCAGGCAGGTGGGACTTGTGTAGATGGGACATGTTGTAGGTTGTGGACAAGTTGGGCCAAAGAGCCTGTTTCCACACTGTATCACTCTATGACCCTACAACTATTGATTAACACACACATATCAGCATTTCCTCTGGAGTTACTGCATGCGACTCATTTATTTAAACAAAGATAGACTCAAAGTGCTGGAGTAACTCAACAGGTCAAGCAACAATGCTTGATGATGTTCCAGGTCAGGGCCCTTCTTCTCTCTTGCACCTTTGAACGTAAGGTGAGAATCTTTTTCCCGTAATATAAATAAACTTTCGTATTTACTGAATTATTATGTTTTAGTTGCACTGGTCCCTGCATTCAAATGGGTAAGTGTGGTTGCAAATAAGGGAAATTGCAGATCCAAAAAAAGACACAAAGAAGGTTCCCAACCCAAAGTATTCTGCAGAGGTACTGCCTGACTTGCTGAGTTACTCAAGCATTATGTGTATTTTTTTGTAAACTTGCATCTGCAGTTCCTTGTGCCTAAATTGCAGAGGTTGTCCATAATAAGCAGATAAATCACGGGGTCACAGAATATTTACAGCTCAGATGGGTGCTTGGCCCATCAAAACCTTACTGCTAAGAGGAGTTAAGTTATTCCTAGTCCGCAGACCTCTCTCCATAGTGCTGTATGTTCTTTCCTTTCACATACTTACCCTGCTCCTTTTTGATCACTACTATTGAATCTTCCTCCCCTATTTCCTGACAATGTATTCCAGACGCTAACTATTTGCCATGCAGAGAAGCCGTTATTTCCATCGATTTTAATTCTCTTGCCAATTACCTTAATTCTGTGTTGCTTTGTTTTTACCTCTGCCAATGGGAAAGTTTATTTTAATCTATTTTGTATAAACCCTAATTGATTTCAAATACCTTTATTGAATAGTTTAGTTTAGAGAAACAGCATGGAAACAGTTCCTTCGCCCACCGATTCCGTTCACACCAATGATCACCCATGCACTAGTTCTGTCCTACACACGAGGGACAATTTACAGAAGCCAATTAACCTACAAATCTGCACGTCATTGTAGTGTGGGAGGAAACCGTGGTACTTGGAGAAAACCCAAGCAGTCATGAGGAAAACTCCGTACAGACAGCACCTGTAGTCAGGATTCAACCTGGGTCTCTGGTGCTGTAATGCAGAAACTCTACTGCTGTGCCACCATGCTGCCCCAAATAGTCTCACAACTTCTTATGTTAACCCAGCCTCTCCAGTTCATGGACTCACCCCTGATATGATTTTGTTTCAGATTCAGATTAGTTTATTGTCACACACACACAATGAAATTCCTTGTTCATACAAAGCCCACAGAATTAACAGCACTTTTACTGTCATGATAAATACAGCAATAAATGCAATGATCAATGCAAAATGGCAGAATGGCGGAACATTGCAGTGCAATCTGAAGTAGTGTAAAGAAATATTTTGTCCCAATAATGCAACAACCAAATAAGGTAAAGGGTAAGAATACATGGCAGCACCTCCGGGAATGGGTTGTGAAAGAGCACAATTGTTTCAGAAGTCCGATTGCAAAGGAGATAACTTGTTCAGAAGTCTGATAGACAATAGACAATAGACAATAGACAATAGGTGCAGGTCATTTGGCCCTTCGAGCCAGCACCAACATTCAATGTGATCATGGCTGATCATCCCCAATCAGTACCCCATTCCTGCCTTCTACCCATATCCCCTGACTCTGCTATCTTTAAGAGCCCTATCTAGCTCTCTCTTAAAAGCATCCTGAGAACCTGCCTCCACCGCCCTCTGAGGCAGAGAATTCCACACACTCACAATTCTCTGTGAGAAAAAGTGTTTCCTCCTCTCCGTTCTAAATGGCTTACTCCTTATTCTTAAACTGTGGCCCCTGGTTCTAGACTCCCCCAACATCGGGAACATATTTCTTGCCTCTAGCGTGTCCAAACCCTTAATAATCTTATATGTTTCAATAAGATCCCCTCTCATTTTTCTAAACTCCAGAGTGTACTCGCCCAGACGCTCCATTCTCTCATCATATGCCATCCCGGGAATTAACCTTGTAGGTCATAGCAATAGGGATGAAGCTGTTTAAAGGTTGGGATGTCCGAGCTTTCAAGCTCCTCTATCTTCTCGCAGAAGTTAGAAGAGAGGAGAAGATAGTGTTAAGGCAACAACCTCTCATGACCTTTTCCTGCAGATTATAAATTCATAAATTCTAGGAGCCGAATTAGGCCATTCAGACCATCAAGTCTACCCCACTGTTCATTCATGGTCTATCTTTTCCTCTCAGCCCATTCTCCTGCCTTCTCCCCATAACCCCTGACACCCTTACTAATCAAGAATCTGTCCATCTCTGCCTTAAAAATATCCATTGACGGCCTCCATAGTTGTCTGTGGCAATGAATTCTACAGATTCACCCCCCTCTGACTAAAGACATTTCTCCTCATCTGCTTCCTAAAGGTTCATCGAAAGGATTGAAACCTAACATGGTGCAGTCTGACTAAAGCTCTGCACAACATATATATCCAATCCTCAGTTTTGCATTATATTTTGGCTCCTGTGTGCTCCATTAGGAAAGTTAAAAATAAAATAAAACCTACTGTTTTTAGGCAAACACCTTAATTTGCCTGTCACCCAATAATCCGTCTCTCTCAGACTTAATGACTTAACCTTCACAGCTCTCGGATATAGAATTCCGAAGATTAACAACCCCCTGGAAAAAAAAATCCTTCTCATTTCAATCCTAATTGGGTGACAGGATATTCTGAATATATGCCTCTAGCTCTAGTAAGATGTGTAGAAGGAACAAATACAATGGCACAGTGGCACAGCAGTAGAGTTGTTGCCTCACAGTGCCAGAGACCGGGGTTCGACCCTGACTACGGGTGCTGTCTGTATGGAGTTTGCACATTCTCCCCGTGACCTGCGTGGGTTTTCTCTGGATGCTCCGTTTTCCGCACACACTCCAAAGGCATACAGATTTGTCAGTTTAATTGTCTTGGTAAAATTGTAAATTGTCCCGAGTGTGTGTAGGATTGTGTTAGTGTGGGGGATCGCTGGTCAGTGCAGACTCGGTGGGCCGAAGTGCTGGTTCCGCATTGTATCTCTAAACTAAACTAAACAAAACTTTACTGGTTGTTTTAGCTACCAACTGGGAGAGTCTAGAACCAAAGGTCATAGCCTCAGAATTAAAGGGTGCTCTTTTAGAAAGGAGGTGAGGAGGAACTTCTTTAGTCAAGGATAGCTAATCTGTGGAACTCATTGCCTCAGAGGGTTGTGGAGGCCAAGTCAGAGGATATTTTTAAGGCAGGGACAAATTCTTGATTAGAACGAGTGTCAAACGTTATGGGGAGAAGGCAGTAAAACGGGATTGGGAGGCAGTGATCTGCCATGATTGAATGGCAGAGTAAAACCGATGGGCCAAGTGGTCTAATTCTACTTCTATAACTTGTGATCTTGTGAACTGGTGAAACCGTGCCGAAGGACCATCTCATCGAGTGAGCTACTTGAGCAATCATGCTTGCAGTCTGCCCAATTAAATCCTTGCCAATGAACTGTCACTCTTACAGCCACCAACTCCAGAAGAAATGGATGGGTTGAGCATGCAAGAATGGTTCAAATAGATGAGCACCTACATTTTAAACAGGTTAATTAATACGACAAGTGAGAATGGAAAACCTTTTTTACATGATTTCTGGACATCATCCTTCCTATTTTAGAACTCCTGACACTTCCACAAGACACTTCTTAATCTATACTACCCAGAACTGGAATGATACTTCACTGGGTGCTGAACCAGTATTATACACATAATGTTTCATCACTACTTTAATAGTTATAAGAAGAACTATAACTATTTTATACGTCTACTTATGAAGCCCTAAAACTTAAGACTTTCTCAATCTACCCTGCCGCTTCCACTGAATTGTCTAAATACGGCATCTGGGGAAATTTAAGCCATGGCAGATGATGGAATATTTGCCAGATTTGTCCAGTCTGAAGAAGGGATATGACCCAAAATGCCACTCACTCTTTTTCTCCGCCAATGCTGCCTGACCTGCCGAGTTGCTCCAGCACTTTATGTCTATTTTTGATGTAGCACGGACACAGAACCTTGGGCACATCGACCATTTACACTAATCTTACATTATAGACAATAGATGATAGGTGCAGGAGTAGGCCATTCAGCCCTTCGAGCCAGCACCGCCATTCAATATGATCATAGCTGATCATCCACAATCAGGGCCCCATAACAGAAGCATCCATGTCACGGGGCTGGAAACTGGAAGTATCCTGAGCTAATTCTGCTACCACTATCATCTATTGCGACAAGTGATGGCTTCCACTGATTGTCGCCAGAAGCTTGTGTCCTTTTCAGGATGGACGATGACAGCGAGGTCAACATTTGTACCAAGATGGACACGAAAAAAAGTAGATCCACAAACAGTACCCTGTTATTGCCTTCTCACCATATCGCCTGACTCCCCTATCTTTAAGAGACCTATCTAACTCTCTCTTGAAAGCAACCAGAAATTTGGCCTCCAGTGCCTTCTGAGGCAGTGAATTCCACAGATTCACAACTCTTTGGGTAAAAAAGATTTTCCTCATCTCATTTCTAAAATCTCCAGCTGCTCCATTCTCTCAGCATATGACAGTCCCGCAATCCCGGGAATTAATATTGTGAATCTATGCTGCACTCCCTCAATAGCAAGAATGTCCTTCCTCAAATTTGGAGACCAAAACTGCACACAATACTCCAGTTGTGGTCTCACTAGGGCCCTGTACAACTGCAGAAGGACCTATTTGCTCTTATACTCAACTCCTCTTGTTATGAAGGCCAACATACCATTAGCTTTCTTCACTGCTTGCGGTACCTGCATGCTTACTTTCAGTGACTGATGAACAAGGACCCCCCCACTTGCTATTTTCCCTGGATCCTAGACATTACATTGTCTTCAACTCTCCCCAGGTTCGACTACACATGTACACTTTGGGCAATGTATAATGGAAACATAGAAACATAGACAATAGGTGCAGGAGTAGGCTATTCGACTCTTTGAGCCAGCACTGCCATTCAATGTGATCATGGCCGATCATCCAGAATCAGTACCTGTTCCTGCTTTCTTCCCATATCCCTTATTTCTGTTAGCCCTAAGAACAATATCTAACTCTCTCTTGAAAACATCCAGTGAATTGGCCTCCACTGCCTTCTGTGGCAGAGAATTCCACAGATTCACAACTCTCTGGGTGAAAAAGATTTTCCTAATTTCAGTCCTAAATGGCCTACCCTTTATTCTTAAATTGTGACTCCTGTTTCTGGACTCCCCCAACATTGGGGACAAAAAGACTATAGACACAAAATGCTGGTGTTACTCAGCAGGACAAGCAGCATCTCTGGAGTGAAGGAAATGATGACGTTCCTGCTTGAGACCCTTCACCTAAATGCTGCCTGTCCCACTGAGTTACTCAAGCATTTTATATCTATGGTGTAAACCAGCGTCTGCAGTTCCTTCCTACACATTTAAAAAGAGGATCAATGCTCTTATTTTTTTTGGTTTAACTTACATTGTATCCCACATGATAATAATGAGTATACCTAAAAAGACTTCAAAAGCAAAACAAAGAAGTTGCTGGAAATTTGAAATAAAAAAGTACAGAAAATTCCAGAATTTTTTGACGGGTCAGGGAGTAGGAGGCAACCGTGGCTGACAAGAGAAGTTAGGGATAGAATAAAATTAAAGGAGAAGGTGTATAACACAGCAAAGAGTAGCCAGAAGATTAGGAAACTTTCATAGGACAACAGAAGGAAACAAAACGGGCAATACGGGCTGAAAAGATGAAGTACGAAGGGAAACTGGCCAGGAATATAAAGAAGGACAGTAAAAGCTTCTTTAGATATGTTAAGGGAAAAAGAATAGCAAAGTCAAATGTGGGTCCCTTGAAGGCAGACACGGGTGAAATTATTATGGGCAACAAAGAAATAGCAGAAGAGTTGAATAGGTACTCAGATCTGTCTTCACTAGGGAAGACACAAACAATCTCCCAGATGTACTGGCGGACAGAGGATCTAAGGAGGTAGAGGAACTGAAAGAAATTTTCATTAGGCGAGAAATAGTATTGGGTAGGCTAATGGGACTGAAGGATAATAAATCCCCTGGGCCTGATGGTCTGCATGCCAGGATCCTCAGGGAGGTGGCTCTAGAAATAGTGGATGCATTGGTGATCATTTTCCAATGTTCAATAGATTCAGGATCAGTTCCTGTGGATTGGAGGATAGCTAATGTTATCTCACTTTTCAAGAAAGGAGCGAGAGAGAAAACGGGGAATTACAGACCAGTTAGCCTGACTTCGGTTGTGGGAAAGATGCTGGAGTCAATTATTAAAGAGTTAATAATGGGGCATTTGGATAGTAGTAAAAGGATTAGTCCAAGTCAACATGGATAAATGAAAGGGAAATCATGCTTGACTAATCTTCTGGAATTTTTTGAGGATGTGACAAGTAAAATGGATGAAGGGGTGCCAGTGATGTAGTGTATCTAGATTTTCAGAAAGCCTTTGATAAGGTCCCGCACGGGAGACTGATGATTAAAATTAGAGCACATGGTATTGGGGGTAGGGTGTTGACATGGATAGAAAATTAGTTGGCAGACCGGAAGCAAAGAGTAGGAGTGAACGGGTCCTTTTCAGAATGGCAGGCAGTGGCAAGTGGAGTGCCGCAAGGCTCGGTGTTGGGGCCGCAACTGTTTACCATATATATTAATGATTTGGAAGAGGGAATTAGTGACAACACTAGCAAGTTTGCAGATGACACAAAGCTGGGTGGCAGTGTGAATTGTGAAGAGGATGTTAGGAGGTTGCAGGGAGACCTGATCAGGTTGAGTGAGTGGGCAGATGCGTGGCAGATGCCATATAATATACATAAATGTGAGGTTATCCACTTTGGCGGCAAAAACAAGGGGGCAGATTATTATCTCAATGGGGTTAGGTTAGGTAAGGGGGAGGTACAGCGAGACTTGGCTTACAGGTACAGCAGGCAGTGAAGAAAGCTAATGGAATGTTGGCCTTCATAACAAGAGGATTTCAGTATAGAAGTGAAGAGGTTCTTTTGCAGTTGTCTAGGGCTCTGGTGAGACCACATCTGGAGTATTGTGTACAGTTTTGGTTTCCTAATTTGAGGAAGGACATCCTTGTGATTGAGGCAGTGCAGCGTAGGTTCACGAGATTGATCCATGGGATGGCGGGATTGTCATATGAGGAAAGATTGAAAAGACCAGGCTTGTATTCACTGGAGTTTAGAAGGATGAGGGGGAATCTTATAGAAACATATAAAATTATAAAAGGACTGGACAAGCTAGATGCAGGAAAAATGTTCCCAATGTTGGGCGAGTCCAGAACCAGGGGCCAAAGTCTTAGAATAAAGGGGAGGTCATTTGAGACTGAGGTGAGAAAAAACATTTTCAACCAGACAGTTGTGAATTTATGGAATTCCCTGCCACAGAGGGCAGTGGAGGCCAAGTCATTGAATGGATTTAAGAGAGAGTTAGATATAGCTCTAGGGGCTAGTGGAGTCAATGGATATGGTGAGAAGGCAGGCACGGGTTATTGATAGTGGACGATCAGCCATGATCACGATGAATGGCGGTGCTGGCTCAAAGGGCCGAATGGCCTCCTCCTGCACATATTTTCTATGTTTCTATGTCAGGCAGAATCTGTGGAAAGTGAAACAGAGTTAATATAAATGTTGTACTTGAAACAATATGCTTTGCTATACAGGGTGGTGATTTAATGCAGCCTGATTAATATGGTTTAAAATCTTCTTCGTCCCCCTTCGGTAATGGCTGACCATGGGTGTCTCCAGGGTGCTATTCCCTATATGGAGGACACTTGTGCGTGACTGTTTAATGTGGGGCGACTGGTGCACAGACAGTCTGTGTCCGTTCCCCCCCTTCATCGGCCTACCCAGTTGTTGTGACGCTCCACTAAGGTCTGTCATTGTCCTCCGCCTGTTCCACCATTGAGGTCTTGGTTGGATTGCTCTTTGTCAGAGACCTCACACTCGACCTTACCGCCATGGGTGTTCCTACCAGGAGCATAGCTCCGGACGGCATCGCTCTCAGGATCTCAGGTCCACACAAGCTTCTCCACCACGACAAGGTGACAATCCACGGAGAAGGGAAAATGGATCCACCTTTAATCAATACATGAGTCAATCCATCTTCTGTGGGTATTCTATTTTTCTCATTGACTCATGAAAATAAAGATAAATGGTCATCAAGTTGAAATATTAGAGATGAACTTCAGATGGTGGCTTATAAACAAAAAGAGACAAAGTGATGGTTTAAATCAGCAGGTCAGGCATCATCTCTGGAGGACATGGATAGTGACGTTTCACATAGGGACCCTTCTTCTGATTGATGATATTTTGGATCAGGACTCTTCTTCAGAGACCCGGGTTTGATCCTGACTATGGGTGCTGTCTGTATGGAGTTTGTTCATTCTCCCTGTGACTGTGTGATTTTCTCTGGGTGCTCTGTTTACCCTCCACATTCCAAAGATGTACTGGTTTGTAGGTTAATTGGCTTCTGTAAATTGTCCCTAGTGTGTAGGATAGTGTTAGTATTTGGGGCAATTGCCGAAGGACCCGTTTTCACGCTGTGTGACTCTATCTGTGGAGAGAGACATGGAGCTGATGTTTCAGGTTGGTGACATTTTGTTGGAATTGTTTGTATGATAATCGTGTAATGCACCAGTATTATAGGCGGATGACATCCAGTATTACAGGATGTCATAACACAAACAATATAATGAACAGTCTTACAAATTGGGAGATTTAAAATTGTAGTGATAAGCAGATCATGCAGCAGAACCGTGTTGATTTTTTTTACTGCAATTGCACAGAGGGAAAATTAAAAAGCAGCATTATAAACCAAAATATTTAACAATGTCACTATGGTGGCTCTTCAGGGGAAATATATTGTAGAAGATACTGTGCATCAGTTTTTGTATATTATCAAAGCAATACATCATTTTTGACATTTCAGCTCCATTAACAATATTGTATCCGCAGGCTTTAAAATCCATGTTACATGCTTATTTTATTGGAAACATATATCTCAATACTTTCAGTGCTAATAGTGTGCAATGCCATTAGTAGTTTGAACTTGGTCTAGCAGTGCATAATGTGATTTACAGACATTGGCAAATTTCCCTTTGAAATAGAGATAAGTAGGTGAAGAATAGGATTGAATATTACTGACAGCATGGAACTGAAACATATACGTCAAACGTACAAATTCAAGACAGATTCTACAGAGAGCAAAAAATAATGGAGTCAATCATGTCAGACTTTTGAATTCTCTTTCCAACATGAAAGCAGACAACATGGGAAATTGAGTTCAGTTCAGTTTAGTTTATTGTCACGTATACCGAGGTACCGTGAAAAGTTTTGTCATGTTCTAACCAGACAGCGGAAAGACAATACATGATTACGATCAAACAATTCAGAGTTTACAGATACATGATAAGGGAATAACGTTTGGTGCAAGGTAAAGCCAGTAAAGTCCGATCAAAGACAGCCCGAGGGTCCCAGATGAGGTAGATAGCAGGAAAGAAGATAGTGGTCAGGACTGCTCTCTGGTTGCGGTAGAATTGAGAAGTAGTTGCTATTCGTAGTTCCAAAAGATATCTCATTCATGTTGCTAATAAAATCAGGAGAGTGCACGTGGATTACATGTTCCAACATGAGATCTAGACAATGGCGAAGAGCTACAGTGACATCCAAGTGATGCACGAGATCGTGTTTCATCACCTGAAACAGATTCCATGACAACATCAAAATTATTAGAATCCAACATGACAGAAAAAAAAAGCATATTGGAAAATAATTTGTTTTTTCTAACACAATTGTTCAGATAGGTTTAGGAGTGAGATTAGTTTTTTTTCTGAAATCATCTGGTATAAGACTAACGACTATTTGCAAAACGAGGTGAGACAAAATCTAGAGCTAAAAAAAAAGGACAATTGCTGGAGTAACTCAGCGGGTAAGGCAGCATCCCCGGAAAACATGGATAAGTCATATCGATTGGGACCCTTCTTCAGACTGATTGTGGGTGGGGGAGCGGGGGGGGGGGTGGGGTAGAAAGCTAGGAGAGAGGAAGGGCAGGACAATGCATGGCAGGTAATAGCTGAACACAGGCAAAGGCTTTGTTTTGATAGTCAGATGGCAGGACAGAGGCCTGAGATGAAAAAAAGACCTGAGACAAAAGGATTGAGGAGTTGCAAATTGTGAAGCCAGATGAAGGAATGTAGGTGGAGGGGGACGGGAGAAATGGGTGCCAGTCTATGGGAAAAGTTGAAAACAAAAACATCTTTTAATAGGGGACATATTTTAATGTGTTTGACATACTGATTCAAATCCAAAAGCAAAGGACTTCAGAAGCTGGACGTTTTTATAACATCTGAAAAGGAAATGCTCAGCAAGTCAAGTCAAGATAAATCACACAGTCTTTTCCTAGGTAAGCGGAATCGAGAACCAGAGAGCATACTAGGTTTAAGGTGAGTGGGGAGAAAGATTTAATAGCACCTAAATGTTTCTAGAAATCTGAGGGGTAACCTTTTCACATAAAAGGTAGTGGGTGTATGGAACAAGCTGCCAGAGGAGGTAGTTGAAGCAGGTACTATTGCAATGTTTAAGAGGGATATGGGCCAAATGCAGGCAGGTAGGACTGATGGAGATAAGACATATTGGTCGGCGTGAGCAAGTTGGTCTGAAGGGCCTGTTTCCACGCTGGGTGACTGTGACTCTATCTGTGGAGAGAGACATGGAGCTGATGTTTCAGGTTGATGACATTTTGTTGGAATTGTTTGGATGAAAATCGTGTAATGCACCAGTATTATAGGTGGATGTGAAAAGGCAATACAATCACGATGGAACATAATCATGCTGGAGTAACCTTTGTAACCTCAACCTTTGTAAATAATACTGCTAGTCCTTCAATATTTTAACACTGAGCTAAAATGAGTGTTGAGGTAATGCACTCTATCCCTTCCCACACTAAAGTAAGTATTTATTATTTAATTATTTATTATTTATTATTTTTAAAAAAATTACAAATGTGCATTTGCATCGTGGCTGTTGTCTCAGTTTCAAAGCTCTCCGTTATATAAAGAATATCTGCTTGCAAGAAGGAGTTACAAAAGATATTCAAATGCATTGTTGTATCCGGGAATTAATCACAAATAAACAATGAAAAAAAGCAGGCGACACAGTGGCACAGCTGGTGGAGCTGCTGCCTCACAACACCAGAGACCCAGGTTCGATCCTGACCTCAGGCGCTGTCTGAGGTCATGGAGTTTGCATGTTCTTCCTGTGACCACATGGATTTTGTGTGGGTGTTCCGGTTTCACTTCATATCCCAAAGATATTTTAATAGGCTGCTGTAAATAGCCCCAAGTGATTAGCAAGGGCTTGCAAAAGTGGGCTAACATTAAGAACCTGTTTCCATGCTGTATCTCTAAATATATTTTAAAAATAAGCCTGTATGAAGAGCGGCAGGAAATAAATATGTATTTCTTTTGGGAGGCCTATTTAGTAGTCACAGTGATGAAAGAAAATGGACAATTAATTAAACCCAGCAACCTCTGCAAATTCAAGAATGAAAGACTGAGAAAAATGTTGGTTTACCGTGTTGCAACAAGGACTTGGAAATAAAGTCTTCGATAAAGCTGCCTTCCTTCTAATGCAAGATTGATGTTTTGAAGTAGCAACAGTGCAATGTGCTGAGCAACCAATGCCCTCTGCAAACTATAGTCATGATATTATTATCAACCACAACATTTCACAGGAAGTTACAGATGTTGATGATCTCTCTACAAGGATTTAAAGTGAAAAGCCCACTGTTCTGTTTAGAGATTTGGTTCTAATAGAGAAAATCAAAATCATTCTGATCTTGCCAATATTATCATTAGGCACTGATTTATACCTGTGCAGTGACCTTCTCTTGGATTTTCTCATGTTAGGAATTGATTCCCACTGAGCATATGCAAAAGGTTAAGATTTATGCACCTTATTTACACAGTGGCCATGGGAGCATTCAATTGCTGATTTAAAATTGGTCTTCGTTCGAGAGAGAAAAGATGACTACCACAAACCTCACTTCTCCAGCACTGAATTAATCTACATGGAATTCACAAACAAAGAACGGCACAGTTGCACAGCAGTAGAGTTGCTGCCTTACAGCCTCAGAGATCCGGGTTTGATCCTGACTACAGATGCTGTCCATGCTAAGTTTGTATGTTCTCCCCGTGACCGTGTGTGTTTTTCCCGACTTTGGTGAAATTGTAAATTGGCCGCAGTGTGTGTGTAAGATAGTGTTTGTGTGCGGGGATTGCTGGTCATCGTGGACTCGGTAGGCCGAAGGGCTTGCATCTCTAAAGTAAAATAAAGAGCTAGCATTAAAACAGAAGTCCTGCTATGGTGAAGTGAATGCGGGAATTTTCCCTGATGTCTGATGTAATTACTCACATCAGAGTATCGCTGTTTGCATTCTTTTATTGCTTACAACCAGTATTAAATTTTATACTGAATTACCTGAGAGTTTTATTTTGAAGTCTTAGACTAGAATTTGGTGAAAAATATTTCTACTTTAATTTTGGAAAGCTTCAAGTTGAAAGATTAAAGGGAAGTAACTACAATGATCAAATTGAAATTAGATATACAAGATGAAACTAAATTATAGATATAATGATTCATACCACAGCAACCGGGACGTGGAGGTAACGTCATAAGAGAACCTCCTCCCAAAATACATATTGCGTATTACATATTACATGCATATGTACAGCAACAGTAAATTGTGGTAAGCTGCTAATGTGGAATTGTTTATTGCTTAAGGTAGAAGAAGAGGCTGGATAAGTTGGGGCGTTCACCCCTGGAGTGTAAGAGGTTGTGGTGAAACCTCAGAGTTGTATAGAGGGTTTTTTCCCTAAGCTAGAGGAGTCCAACACTGGAGGTCATAGATTTAAGGCATGAGAGGAAAGATTTCTGAGGGACAAGAGGGGCATGATTTTCACATAGAATGTAGTGGGTATATGGAACAAGCGGCCAGACGAAGCTGTAAAGGTGGGTACAATTACCATGTTTAAAGAAGCTTTGGACAGATACATGAATTGAAAAGGATTAGAGGAACATAGGCCAATGCAGGCAAGTAGGACTGGTTCAGATAGACATCTTGGTCATCACGGACAAATTGGGTTAATGAGCCTGTTTCCATGCTGCATACGTCTATGACTTCAGAAAACAATCCAGCATTACAAAACTGTTCTATTTGCACTAAATTTAAATGTTACTAGACTAAGTTGGCCCCGTTGGGTCCCTGTCACATGGGAGGCCTGGTCCCCAAATGCAACCCGTTCCCCCAATGCAATATTCCACCACTCACCCATAGCCCACAACTGTGCAGGTGTGACTCATTTCCCCTTAGCCCCAACACTCTTTCCCCTTCCTCTTCACCCTCCCTCTTCTTTCCCCTCTCCTCCTCCCCTCCCCAATCCCTCCCTCCCTCTCCTTTCCCCTATCCTCAGTCACTTCCTCCCTCCCCCATAACTCCTCTCCCCTCTCTACTGTCCATCCCTCTATCTTCCACCTCCACACACCTCACACATCCCTCATCAGCTCCCACACTGCCCTCCTGTCCCTCTATTCTCCACTCCCTACCTACCCCACTCACCCTCCTCTCCCTTTATTCCCCCTCCTCCCCCTCTCTCCATCCTCACCTCCACCCACTCTCCCTCCTCACCTCCCCCTCTTCTTTCTCCTCTCCTCCTACCCTCTCCAAGTCCCTCACCTCTCCTTTCCCCTACCCTCAGTCACTCCCTCCCTCCCTCCCGCCCTCCATAACTCCTCTCCTCTATCCCCCCTCCTCCCCACTCTCCCTCCTCACCTCCCTCTATTCCCCCTCCTCACCTCCCTCTATTCCCCCTCCTCCACCACTCTCCCTCCTCACCTCCTCCATCATCTTCCCTCTCATCCTACCCTCTCCAATTCCTCCCTCCTCTCTGTGCACTTTCCCCACTTTCCCCCCTCTCCCTCCTCTCCATCAAGCCCCCCATCCTCCTTCCACACCTCCCCAGGATCTCAAGGTTGCCGCTCCTCCCCCTTCTTGCGTGCCCCGGAGGAGCATAAGCCATCAGCATCCTCAGAGCCAGGTGTGGCCCCAGAGCACAAGCAGCAAGGGCCGCACGCCACAGAGGTGGGCGGGCATCAGCATAGGGTGCCGGCGATTGACAGCTGACATGACCAATTGGTGCGGCAATGGTGCAGGAAGTGGCGCTGCCATCCCGGTGGTGACTGACAGGAAAGGAGACCAATCTGTGCATGCGCGATTTTTAATATTTTTAAGCCTTAATAACTTTTAAAATATACCACCGATCGGAACACAATTGGTTCATTTTCAGCACACGAGAATAATGAGCAAGGTGGCAACTATCGTAGCGCTATCATGTACCGTTTTTTGCACAAATGTAAAAACAATGCAATCCAGAAGATAACAAGAAGAGAGTGTTAGTTATGTATAGAGATAAAACATTACATAAAGCACAATCAGGAAAAATGCAACATTGCATTAAGCTTTTGTACATCTGTACTAAAACTTTCACCCATACCTTGGCTATCACAAAACTGATGATATCAGGACTAGGGCGGCATGGGAGCGCTAGAGACCCGGGTTCAATCCTGACCACGGGTGGTGAATGTATGGACTTTGTATGTTCTCCCCAAGACCTGGTTTTCTCCAGGTTTGTATGTTCTCCCCAAGACCTGGTTTCCTCCCACACTCCAAAGATGTACATGTTTATAGGTTAATTTGGCTTTGGTAAAAATAGTAAGATTAAACGTGAACTTACCAGTTCAAAGTTTGATCCTTATTTTATGAGGAGTTACGATGAGGGATTTCGTGAAGATCCCGCCAGCATGCGTGCGCGACATTCTTCAAAGCAGCGGTGTGAAATCACAGATAGTAGACGTGACTGAAGATAGTAAGATAAGAGAACTAACATACCAGTTGACCTTATAATAGAGGGTTGGGAGCGGAGGGCACAAAATCCCTCATCGTAACTCCTCATAAAATAAGGATCAAACTTCGAACTGGTAGGTTCTCGTTTAATCTTACTATTTTAATTCGGAGTCACGTGAGTGACATCGTGAAGATTTCAAAGCTCTGTGATTTCATGCCCTGGAAACAGGTCCATGCTCACACACTGCCATAATGACTAATGGAGGATGTATGTTAACGTATTTCAGACTTGAAACAGAGCTGAAAAACAATAATGTATTAACAACAAATAATAAATCCCTAACTTCGGGGAAATTAAGAAACAGAACTTAAAATAGTATCTGCAAAAGTTGCAGGTGTGGTCACAGGTTTGTTATTAAACCGTTGAAAAGTTGACTCATTGGACCAACCCGCCGTTGCGAGGATGTGGTCCATGGGAACTTCCATCATCCTTGCCGCTGATGTAGACGCAGCCCTGGTAGAATGAGATTTGAAAACGTCATTGTCTACCCCTGCGGCACCTAACACCACCCTGAGCCACCTTGAAATGGTCTGTACAGTTACCCTGTGGTGAGGGCGTTTAAACTGATTAAAAGGCCCATTTCCGTACCCCTGAGATATTTAGTGATCTCTAGGTAATGCCGAAGGTGGGTAATTATACAAAGGCGTCTGTCTAATGGATAGGCCAGGAACTCCAATTATAGGCCAGATGACCCAGGTCTGTTATGTTTAAGTAACTTGTTTATATAAAAGGTCACCTTATTTGGATTCGATACCAAGGTATCCAATTTTAATTTATGCAGGGTCTGGACCCGCTACGCAGTAACAAGTGCCATCAGCATCACTACCTTGTAGGTGAGCTTGGTCAATGAGAGTGACGTGACTGGTGCCTAACCCCTGAGCAGGGACAAGACCAGTCTGATATCCCAGGTTTGAGAATATCGAGGCCTGGGAGGATTAGAATTAAAATTACCCCTCATAAGTTTAGACACCAGGGGATGGGATCCCACTCCAAGGTGTTCTAACCTAAGCCCGAGGTAGTACGATAAAGCACTCCTAGCGCAGTTGATGGCACTATAACTGAGGCCCTCATCATAGTGAAGGCTACCCAGGAATTCCAGTACGTCCGTAATGGTGGCAGAGTTGTATGTGGTACCACTCCTGGAACAGAATACCTCCCATTTTTTAACATGGGTGAGGTATTGTCTCCTGGTGGACTCCCTGCACGACGCCGTGATGATGTTCATGGTCCTGTCCATCAGCCCGAACTCCAGGAGCGGTCTATTCAGAACCTGCAAGCCAACAGGTTCATGTAATCATGGCACAGATGATTTTCCCCTGTCACGGGATGTACCAGGAGATTCGGGTGTTTGGGAATCAGGAGACATGGTTCTTTTACCATGTTGAGGACCACAGGGAACCAGTAGGCCAGTCGGGTACTATCAGAATCCCTAATGCGGAGTCCAATTGAATTTTCCGCAATACCCGAGTGATGAGGCAGAAAGGGGGAAATGCATAGAAAAACAAATCCCCCCAGTGTAGCGAGAAAGCATCCATCACTACTGCCCCAGGGTCTTGTTCCCATGTGACATATGTTGGTATCTGATGGTTAAGTCTAGATGCAAAAAGGTTGATATTTGGCATTCCATACCAAGCTATAATGTCGATAAATACCTGGTGGTTCAACATCCATTCGGTGTTGTCATTGAATATGCGTGACCTGGTGTCCGCCACTGTGTTGAGCTTACCCGGAAGGTAGGTAGCTGATATCCAAATGTTTCTTTCTATGCACCAGTGCCAGATTGAATTTGCCAATTCATCACAAGATATCGACTTGACACCACCCATATGATTATTATATGCCTCCACTGTGGTGTTATCTATTTGTAGGTGAACATGCAGATGGTGCATATCTGTACAATAGGCCCGCAGTCCATGAAACACTCCCAACATTTCTAAATCGTTAATACCTTGTGTCCGAAGTAAGGTAGATTTGTGTGTATTCCATCTACCACCACAACTGCAGGTCGTATCGGTAGCTCCCCAGCCGTTAGCGCTGGTGTCAGCTTGTAAAACAACCAAAGGGTTTGTAATTGTGATGGGATTAAAGCAATGTCGAATATTGGTAATCCACCATCGCAATTCAATTTTTGCTTCGTCCAGTAGCTGCATAGGCCTGTCAAAATGACCAGTGTGGGATTTGAGTGCTGAAATTTTGGCTCTTTGTAAATTTTGGTAATGTAACGGTCCATATTGTGTGGCTGGAAATGTAGCCACAAGTTTCCCGATTACCCTTACCATTATTACAGAAGGCATTAACTTGGATTTGTCTGGATGGATGATAAATCCCAGTTTTTGAAATAGAAGCTTGGTGGCTGACAGCCAATTTAGCCAGTTCCAAGGTTTTCCCCACAATTAGGATGTCATCAAGATAGGCCATGACAATATGCTTTTGTTTCCGTAGAGACGCCAATGCTGGTTTCAGTATTTTGGTAAATAGTCTGGGGGGCTGTTGTTAGTCCATTAGGCAGCGCTTTATACTGCCATAGCTGCCCCATCCAGATAAATTTCAAATATCTGCGGTGATCTTCATGCATGGGTACTGAATAGTATGCATCTTTGAGGTCAATGCAAGCCATGAAGTACCCTTTGGAAACTAGTTGTTTAGCAGTTACAAATGTTTCCATTTTGAAGTGGGTATATTGCACAACAGTATTCAGTTGTGTCAAGTCAATGATAATGCGGCATCCACAATCTTTTTTGGTTTTGGTGAAGATGTTTGATACAAACTCAAGAGGTTTAGTTTTCTCTATTACTCCCTTAGAATGCAATCTAAGTAGTTCCGCATGACCTTTCACTTTCTCTTTTTGTGAAAGCACAAATTTCCGGTTAGGTACATGTTGAACTGGTAGGAGGAGTTTGTCAATGAATTCAATTTTGTATCCCTGATTACTGTGCAATATAAAGAGATCAGAAGTTATAGAAATCCATGCATCCCGAAACAAGTGTAATCTACCCCCTATTTGTGAAGTTACACATGCAATATTCCCAAGGCAACCAGACCCACCTACCTCCATGGTTACCGGTGGCGTTGGGTCGGCTTCTTCCGTCCTTGGCTCTTGTGAGGTGGAGGTGCTGTGGTGTGGGGTTGGCGCATTTTCCAGGAAGGCCGCTCTGGGACATGGCCTAAAAAAGACCTTTGTGTGGGTTGTGCGGCCTTCGGTTTTTCACCCTCTGTCCTGTCGGTATGGAAGCGGGGCCTGTTGGTGGTTGCATAGGGGTGCTGCCGCCGGCTGACTGTTGACCTGATGGTAGTCGGTGCCTTGATCATGCCCACCGCTTTTGCTTCTTCATCAAGGTCTTTAACCTGCTTTGGCAGGTTGTCCCCGAACTGCAGAGTAGGCGGTGGTGTGCACCTAGTTTTACACAACCCTGCGAATTTAAGGTTGAGTGTAAGATGGATCGCGCTTTTTCTGAAGCAGTTAATTTCGAACTGGACATTACAAAGTAGTGCTAAAGCATCCTGTTGCTCATCCGTCATATCGGTGCCATCTACAGATCTGGCAAATGCAGTAATTCCCGCAGCTAGCAGTTTTAATATCTTCTGCATCTTGATTTCTTGAGCCCTGATGCTGGGACTAATGTTCCCCCAGAAGGGGTTGTTGACTGCCGGTTCTCTGGAGCAAGGCACAAACCCCGATCTCCGTCCAGCTCCAGCTCCAACCGGGCAAAAAGCCGTTGCATCTTCCCATGACCCGCTGTCCCTCTCCATGCCCAGCCCTCTTCAGCCCTTGTTCCCCCCTAACCCGAGCCCCAACCCAGCACCAAACCCAGCCCCAGCCCGAACCCTAGCCCTAAAGATAGTTTTAGTCATCTCCATCATGTGATGCTCCCAAACTTGATCATCTCCACCATGTTGTGTCATATCCGTCACATGCGTATTTTGTGCTCATAATGTGTAAAATAATACAACAATTACCATAATTATCAATTGTAATTGATAAATGAACGGTACGCATTTTGCCTATTCATCTGAAGTTAATATTGGTTTTAGAGGAAGTTTGTGAAAATTATGTGAAGGTTACCATTCTTGCTGAAAATCACCACTTTTTTCAGTAGTAAACTATTACAAAGGTTGAAAATCAATGCGTTTTTTTGGTGGTTTATTTGAGGAAGATATTCTGTAATTTGAAAGACTGTGACAAAAAATTAATTTTATATTCTTAAATCAGTTATATTTTGCAGTGTTGTTCGAACAAAGGGAAGAGTTTTAGTATAATACTAGACTAAGTGGGACCCGTTGGGTCCCAGCATCACACGGGAGGGCTGGTCCCCCAATGCAATATTCCACCTCTCCACCAATTTCAATATTGGTGTCCAGTAGGGGGGGGGGGGGGGGGTGTGGAGGGGCTTTCTGGAGCGCTAGTGTGTGTGTTGTGGGCTGAAAGGACTGGTTTCCAGAGGGCTAGTATGGACATTGTGGGCTGAATGGATTCATTGACTGGCAGCTCAGTCAAGCCTGTTGTGCTGGCAGCTCACTCACTCACGGCTGGTGGGCTGGCAGTTGACTCCTTGAAATTCCATTGAAATTCCATTTCAAGCAGGGTGCAAGGCCACCAAATTCAAGTGCAGTTTCTTCAAGCAGGGTGCAAGGCCTCCAAATTCAAGTACAGTTTCATACCATTTCAAGCAGGGTGCAAGGCCACTAAAGACAGCAAGTCGTGACCTCTCCCTCCTCCATCTTGCAGAGACTGAGCCACGCCCACACGTCTGGGTTTTATAGTCCCCTCTCCCCCCCACCGGAAGGAGCGTGGCCTTCATGGTGTGATTGACAGGAGAGAGAATCTCAACAATTTTTAAACACTAATAATTCTTTTATATTTCATCGATGGGAAAAATCCTCAGCACCTGATGAGCGGAGGGGGACTGAGTAAGATGGCCAAAAATCACAGCCGTACGTGGTAGCTTTTTTTTCTAAAATCAATATAAAGCGCAAACTGGAAGTGGTCAAGATTAGACTTTTAATTATATAGCAGGCAAGGCAACTTTAATTAGGCTGTGACAAAAATTAATTTTATATTCTTGCCTTGCAACAAAGCCTTGCAACTTTAATTAGGCAAGGCAACTTTAATTTAGCAACACAGATTTAGCATTTCCAAACTATATTTTCAAACCACATTAAGGGCACTGACAGGTAGTAAAACCACTCACAATTTAGTAGACGTGTTCAGTGTTATTCACAGCTCAGACTGTCGCTCCCCCATCTTGCAGAGAGTGACTGAGGCACTGGACACTTTCGGGTTTTATAGTCCCTCCGGAAGGGGCGTGGCCTTCAGGAGAGAGAATCTCAACATTTTTAAACACTAATAACTGTTTTATTTTTCATAGACGGGAAAAATCCTCTTGTCCTGCGCAGCGAAGGGGGACTCCGAGTAACTTGGCCAAAAATCACAGCTGTAAGTGGCAGATTTTTTTCTAAAATAACAACAAAATAACAGAACAACAGGAAGTGGTCAAGATCAGACTTTTAGAAATATAGATGGATAGATTTTTATACATTTCGGTTTCACCATGCAGAAATTACAGCTGTGTTTATACATAGTCTCGCCATTTCAGGGCACCATAATGTTAGGGACACATGGCTTCACAGGCGTTTGTAATTGCTCTGGTGTGTTTAAATGCCTCCTTAATGTAGATATAAGAGAGTTCTCAGCACCTAGTCTTTCCTCCAGTCTTTTCATCACCTTTGGAAACTTTTATTGCTGTTTATCAACATGACCAAAGTTGTGCCAATGGAAGGCAAAGAAGCCATTATGAGACTGAGAAACAAGAATAAAACTGTTCATCAGCCAAATCTTAGGCTTGCAAAATGGTTTGGAACATCATTCAGAAGAAAGAGAGCACTGGTGAGCTTACTAATCGCAAAGGTACTGGCAGGCCAAGAAAGACCTCCACAGCTGATGACAGAAGAATTCTCTCTATAATAAAGAAAAATCCCCAAACACCTGTCTGACAGATCAGAAACACTCTTCAGGAGTCAGGTGTGGATTTGTCAATGACCACTGTGCACAGAAGACTTCATGAACAGAAATACAGAGGCTACACTGCAAGGTGCAAACCACTGGTTAGTTGCAAAATGGGATGGCCAGGTTACAGTTTGCTAAATACTTAAAAGAGCAACCACAGTTCTGCAAAAAGATCTTGTGGACTGATGAGATGAAGATTAACTTACATCAGAGTGATGGCAAGAGCAAAGTATGGATGAGAAAAGGAACTGCCCAAGATCCAAAGCATACCACCTCACCTGGGGATGTATGGCTGCTGAATGCACTGGCTCACATCTCTTCATTGATGATACAACTGCTGATGGTAGTAGCATAATGAATTCTGAAGTGTACAGACACATCCTATCTGCTCAAGTTCAAACAAATGCCTCAAAACTCATTGGCCAGCGGTTCATTCTACAGCAAGATAATGATCCCAAACATACTGCTAAAGCAACAAAGGAGTTTTTCAAAGCTAAAAAGTGATCAATTCTTGAGTGGCCAAGTCAATCACCCTATCTGAACCCACTGAGCATGCGTTTTATATGCTGTTGAGAAAACTGAAGGGGACTAGCCCCCAAATCAAGTATAAATGAAATATGGCTGCAACAGAGCATCACCAGAGAAGACACCCAGCAACATGTCCATGAATCGCGGACTTCAAGCAGTCATTGCATGCAAAGGATATGCAACAAAATACTAAACATGATTACTTACATTTACATGACATTACTGTGTCCCAAATATTATGGTGCCCTGAAATGGGGGGACTATGTATAAACACTGCTGTAATTTCTACATAATGAAACCAAAATGTATAAAAATGGCCTTTATTAAAATCTGACAATGTGCTCTTTAACCACGTGTGATTTTCTTCTAATACAAATTTCAAATTGTGAAGTACAGAGGCAAATAAATAAATGATGGGTCTTTGTCCCAAACATTATGGAGGGCATTGTAGATGCACAAAGCTCTGCTCACTGAATCTTAACACATATCACTTTCTGTTAGTCATTATCCCTCTGTTTGCTCACTAATGTGTTGCTCCTAATACAGAAACACTTTGATTTTAAAACTCTCATTCTAGTTATGTCACCATTTAATGTTTGGAAACTTCAAGAAAACAACACATGCAGTACAGGAATTAACAACAAATGTATTGTGCCTGTTTAAAACCATTTTAGTTTTGTGTCATTGTACAACCACCAGAGGGAGGCAAGCAGTATGATTACGTCTTAAAGTGACTTGTATTTGACATATCCAATATTATATCTACTTTCAGTTAGATAAAAATTTACATATAAAAAATACAATCAAAACATAAAATCAAACTAACATGTCCACATTTGCATCGTCAATCCGTCTGGTGCATTTGTGAAGTACGTTGCTCAATTTGCTTGAATGTCACATTAACATTTAAAAGTCATTTGGACAGGTAAGTGGATAGGAAAAGTTCAGAGGCATATGGGGCAAACACAGGCAAGCGGGACTAATGTAGATGGAACATCTTGGTTGGCATGGGCATGTTGAGCTGAAGGGTCTGTGCCCGAGCTGTATGACTCTATGACTATCATGGTAGATAGTGGCATTCCCTTAGAGTCAGGCAGCACAGGCCCTTTGGCCAACACTATTTCGTGCCCTCTCTCTCTATCTTCCTCCCCCACCCTAGTCGCACCAGCTTCTCATCAGGTCTGAAGAAGGGTCTCGACCCGAAACGTCGCCTATCTCCTTCGCTCCTTAGATGCTGCTGCACCCGCTGAGTTTCTCCAGCTTTTTGTGTACCCCAGCTTACAATGGCTTGTTCCCTTTATCACCGATACTTTTTTTGCATATCTTTCATTCATTGTTCTTTATCTCTCCACATCACCGTCTATATCTCTCGTTTCCCTGATCCCTGACCAGTCTGAAGAAGGGTCTCGACCCGAAACATCGCCTATCTCCTTCGCTCCTTAGATGCTGCTGCACCCGCTGAGTTTCTCCAGCCTTTTGTGTACCCTCGATTCTCCAGCATCTGCAGTTCCTTCTTTAACACTATTTCGTGCCAACCAAGATGGCCATCTGAGCTCGTCCCATTTGACCCATATCCTTCTGAACTTTTCTATCTATGTAGCAGTCCAAAGGTTGTTATTGTACCTGCCTCAAACACTTGTAACTTTTCCATATATGTACACCTTCTGTGTGAAAAGGTTTCCATTTGTCTTTGGATTATGGCAGAATACAAGAGCACATGGACATTAGTCACACAATTAGGGAGAGATTGTATGAACTCTACTTTGTTTCAGTGTTTGCATGTTCATCGTCACAGTTTAGGTAGCAAGCAAAGCATCCCCATCTGTTCACTGCCGAGGTTTGTTCAGCCAGGCCAAGGGGTGAGAGGAGTTACTAGTGGATTTTTGTTATGGGTTTGACATTGTGAACTTTGAATGCTGGGTTATTGAATTCTGGCAACTGTACAAATCCTCTGGCAAATTAATTGATACAATAATATACCAGCTAATATTTCATGTAACTGCTTTAGAATGAACACTCTTCTTTGTGGTTGAACAGCATTAAATCCTCAAAAAAACATTGTATTTTTGGTAGGAGCTAACCCAAATTTGTGTGATGCGAAAAACAATGTATCATCATGGTAATTTATTTCCCTTCGGTGCTGAATGTATTCACCCACTTGTGAAAAGGTACGATCACATTGCATCATGGCTGTAAACATCGTCCCACAGATGTTGTCTGACTCGCTGAGTTCTTCCGCGGTTTGTTTTTACTCAAGATTCCAGTATCTGCAGTCTCTTGTGGCTCCATGCTTGTAACCTGTTGGGCTGTGACCTGCAGAGACACAATTTAACGGAGCTACAGCAACTGTTGGTTAGATCAGCGCATCCACATTCTTATTGTGATATCCACTCATGTACTTAAGAAGTATTACATGAGTAATACTTAAGTATTAATGCCCATCTCTGCTTCCTGGTCTGAGACCATCTGAGGTTTCCCCACTGCAATTATCTTGGCTTTGCTTTGCTCACAAGCAAACTGCTAACAAGTTGTCCCTAAATGCCAACATTTATTGCAAATAGATACTTTGTGTCCATTCGTTCAATATTGCAAGCTGCTACAACAATATCACCTTCCTACAGGAACTTTGTTTTTTCTTAAGGTGAAGAGTTTGTTAACATTCTGAGTTTCCATTGGGTGATACTGCCAATTCCACGATGACTTCTTCTTATCGAGGTCACACCCAAGATTAGAAGTTAGACAAAAGTGCTGGAGAAACTCAGCGGGTGCAGCAGCATCTATGGAGCGAAGGAAATAGGCAACCCTTCTTCAGTCTGAACAACCTCCTTTGAGTACATGCATATATGATTCCATAAACTTTGTACTCTTGAAACATGTTCTCCAAGTTTGTATCATTAAGGGATTGGACAGGCTAAATGCAGGAAAAATGTTCCCTATGTTAGGGCAGTCCAAAACCAGGGGTCACATTTTAAGAATAAGGGGTAGGCCATTTAGGATTGAGATGAGGAAAAACGTTTTCACCCAGAGAGTTGTGAATCTGTGGAATTCACTGCCTCAGAAGGCAGTGGAGGTCAATTCACTGGATGTTTTCAAGAGAATAGATATAGCTCTTAGGGCCAATGGTATCAAGGGATATGGGGAGAAAGCAGGAACAGGGTACTGATTTTGGGTGATCTGCCATGATCAAATTTAAGGCGGTGCTGGCTCGAAGGGCTGAATGGCCTATTCCTGCACCTGTGGTCTATGTTTCTATGTCTCATTGTTAATATTAAATCATCCTTTTCAAATTTGAGTTAGAAGCTGTAATTATTTCATTTGGATGCCAATTCTGGCTCACACTTATTCTGACACACTATAGGCTGTGGGTGAGGCACTCATACTGTTTAATTAGTTCAATCACAAAATGTTTGGTTTCAAGTTGTATGAATTTACATTCACAGCTATGTGCAAAAATAGATATTTTCTTCCCTTACACTGCTGGAAGTCTTCTATCCTTCTGCATGTTTAATCAATGATTTTAGCAAATAGAGATAAAATCTAAAGTTGTAACCAGAATATAACAGTTGCAGGAAATTTCTATTAAAAGACAAAGTACTTTTGCTATAACACCTAGGTAAGCGCTCAACCAGGAAATCGAAGCCCAAAGCCAAAGTAGTACCACAACTGCTTACACACAAGAAACAAGAAACTGATTCAACAAAACCTGACTTGGGCTCAGTAAACCATCCATTCATAGCTAGAGAGAAACCAAGATGAAAGCAAGCAACTATAAGCCTTGTAACCATTGAAGTTAGTCTTAATTTGTTCCCCTTGCTAATTATCATTATGACACCATTCAGTTTATGCAAACATCAAATAAACAATACTTCAGTGTTAATAGACACAAAATGCTGGAGTAACTCAGTGGGATAGGCAGTATCTCTGAATAGTAGGAATGAATGAGGAAGGCTCAGTCTGAAGAAGTGTCTCAACCTGAATGAATGAATGAATATGTTTATTGGCCAAGTATTCACATACAAGGAATTTGCCTTGGTGCTCCGCCCACAAGTGACAACATGACATACAGTGACAGTTAGGAATGATACATAAAACATTAAACGTTAATAATAAAACATTATCGATTGAACATGTGGCAATGAACAGTACACCATGGCAGCCATCATCGGCGCCAGCAGCAGCAGCATGTCACCCATTCCTTCTATCCAGAGAGGCTGCCTGTCCTGCTGAGTAATTCCAGCATTTTGTGATTATCTTCAGTGTAAACCAGCATCTGCAGTTCTTTCCTACACACTTCAGTGTTAAACCTGCATTTATTCTGTGCAAATTTATTCTATTTATTTTCCTGTTGTCATTTAACCACAAGAGGGCAGTCCACAACAACTCCTGAAAAGCTTCTTAAAGTCACCCCAAGATATCAGAACCTCTCTGTCCTCCCTCAGTACATTCCTGCAATCCCACTACTTTGACTGTTACCTATTTTAAAATTGCATTGTGTGGTTCAGTGTACTTCATCCTGGGAGATGTCTTGGGATGTTCTGGCTTCTGTTCCAATGAAAATTGTGGTTGTTGCTGCGTGTGGACTTCATCAATTGGATACTTAAGGGGACAATCACAGGCAATCAAAAGAACCAGCAACAAGGTGAATCGTGGCAGTGTTACTTAAAGTCATAGTTAGGAGAGTTCCCACAGTTTAGGTCAAGATGGGACCAGAGTAATTGAAGACTGCAGAAGCGAGGGCACCTTGAAAAAGCTCTATCAACAAAGTCGGCCATTCCAAATCATTGACCACCATAGGTCAATTTATGAATGTTCTTGTTTATGTCCTAAACACTGTATTTCTAGTGTAAGTACTCCTGGACCATAAGACATGGGAGCAGAATTATGCCATTCAGGCCAATGATTCTACCCTGACATTCCATGATATCGGTGACTCTCAGACATGAATTAAATGGTTGAGCTGGCTTTAAATCGCCTTAAACCACATGCACTTACATTGTGTAGTGGATTATAGGCAATAGACAATAGGTGCAGGAGTAGGCCATTCGGCCCTTCAAACCAACACTGCCATTCCCAGTGATCATGGCTGAACATCCAAAATCAGCACCCCGTTCCTGCCTTCTCCCCATATCCCCTAACTCTGCTATCTTTAAGAGCTCTATCTAACTCTCTCTTGAAAGCATCCAGATAATTGGCCTCCACTGCCGTCTGAGACAGAGAGTTTTCAGATTTTCAGATTTTCAGTAATGAAAAGCCGAACTCAGAGAACATGGGTTAAGAAATTTCCAGTTTGCACCCTATGATATTTCACTGTACCTCGGTACATGTGACAATAAACTAAACACAAACTCAAACGAACTGTGCCATAGAGTTATACAGCGTAGAAACAGGCCTTTCAACCCAACTTGCCCACAACGACCAACAAGTTCCATCTACACTAGTCTCACCTGCCTGCGTTTGCCCCATACCCCTCTAAACCAGTCCATGTATGGGGTCTCGACCCGAAACGTCGCCTATCTCCTTCGCTCCTTAGATGCTGCTGCACCCGCTGAGTTTCTCCAGCTTTTTGTGTACCCACGATTCTCCAGCATCTGCAGTTCCTTCTTTAAAACTATCCATGTACCTGTCATGTTTCTTAAACGTTGCCTCTGGCAGTTTGTTCCATACACCCACCACCCTTTGTGTGAAAAATACATCCACCATCCTTTGTGTGATCAGAAGGACAATCTTGAATGGCTCCTTGAATGCAACTCTTCAACTTATGGTCTACAAAGATTTTTAAAAAACTGTTGAAGGAACTCAGCAGCATCTGTGGAGGCAGATGGAAGGTCGACGATTTGGGTCGAGATCCTACATCAGGACTGAGAATGTAAAAAGGAGTTAGAGTTGAGGGGCCGCGATGCGAGCCGATAAGTAATAGTTGGCTCCGGGCGAGGATGGGTCGATGGGAACCAGGTGGGGTAGAGATGGGTGAAGATAGTGACAGAGGCTGGGTGATGATTAGTGGAGACAACAATGGGCTGCACATGGAGACACAAGGAACTGCAGATGCTGCAGTCGTGCGTAGAACACCAAATGCTGGAGTAACTCAGCAGTCAGGCAGCATGTCTGGAGGACATGGATAAGTGGCGTTTTGGGTTGGGACCCTTCTTCAGACTGTTTGAGGTCGGGGGGGGGGGTAGGACGAAGTACGACAAGTGATAGGTGGACACAAAGTGCTGGAGTAACTCAACGGGTCAGGCAGCATCTCTGGATAGAAATGTTGGATGACGTTTTGGGTCAGAACCTCTCTTCAGACTGAGGTTCTTTTCTCCAGAGGTCTTGCTTGAGCTGCTGAGTCACGCCATCATTTTGTGTCCATCTTCGGTATAAACCAGCATCTGCAGTTCCTTCCAACACATGTGATAGGTGGATACAGGTGAGGGGAGGTCAGTTTGGCAGATGAGTGGACAATGGCGAGAGATTAAATGGTGACAAAAGGGAACAAAAAGGGAACAAAAAGGGGATAAGGAGACAAAAGGGTGTCCGATAAGGAGAGAAATTGATTAATGGAGGAGTGAAATGTAAAGCCAGAGGGAAGGATATAGGTGGAAGGGTCAAGGATGGATGGGAGGCTAGAGGAAAGGAGGACAGTGGCACATTATGGAATCTGATAAGTAATTAAGATTAAACGAGAACTCACCTGTTCGAAGTTTGATCGTTATTTTACGAGGAGTTACGATGAGGGATTACGTGAAGAACCCGCCTCACGCTGGTAACGCATACTTCAAAGCAACGGCATGAAAAACACAGAACACCAAAGCCGGAGTAACATAGTAAGGCTCATAAAAAGACTTAGAACCACCATTTGATCATTTATTTTACGAGGGTGGGAGCGGAGGGCACGTAATCCCTCATCGTAACTCCTCGTAAAATAACGATCAAACTTCGAACAGGTGAGTTCTCGTTTAATCTTACTATTTTACTTCGGAGTCACGTGAGTGACTACGTGAAGAGTTTTAAAGCTTTCTGTGTTTTTTTATGTCGTAGAATTAATCCGTACGACATTCCGGCTAAGTAAAACACATACATGGGAAAGCAGACAAAAGTTAGATCTTTTTCACAATTAAAATTTTTTAATGGTTGAAAGACCATATAATACCCTCCTTATATTTGAGGGAAAATTGATTACAAGTGACAAAAGATATCAGTGACTACACAACTGATTATAGCAATTAATAGCAAACAAAGCAGGTGATTATAGTGCTCCCAACACCGCGTGTCCAAAGCTTGTCATAGTGTGAACAGGTTTGTTGTAGAACTTTGAAAAAGTTTCTTCTTTACTCCACCCTGCGATTTTTAAAATATGCTCGAGAGGTACGTCCCGCCCCTTCGCCGCGGACGTAGCTGCCGCCCTGGTGGAGTGAGATTTGAAGACATCAGTGTCTACTCCCGCTAAAACCAACACCTGTTTCAACCATTTTGAGATAGTTTGAACTGAAGCTTTTGTGTGTGGCTTTTTGTGCGTAAGCAGCAATGTCTTTTCGTTTCCTCGAAAAGTGTCCGTAATTTTAATATATTGGTTCAAATGTCTAACCACACACAAAGCAGGCTCAACATGAAAAGCTTGAAAGGTTACCTTTGTTCCAGATCTGCCTGGTCTACTTTGTTTGATCAGATCGTAAACATAGAATACAACGTTATCTGTAGTCACATGCATACAGTCTAAACGCAACATTTGTAAAGTTTGCACTCTTTGGGCTGAAACCAGTGCCATTAACATGACCAATTTCAATGTTAACCTATCCAATGTCAACCCTTCAATTGGCGTCCATTCTCTAAGTAGAGCAAGAACTATGCTCACATCCCAAATCTCTGTATATCTAGGTTTTGGCGGATTCATGTGAAAAATTCCTTTCATGAATCGTGATATTAATGGATGCGACCCAATTGACTTCTCACCAATCATAAGTCCTAAATAGGACGACAAGGCACAACGTGCAGTGTTAATGGCACTGTAACTTAAATGTTGCCCAAAGTGCAAATTGGCAAGGAATTCCAAAACATGAGTAACATTCACAGATTCATCAGAAATATTTGACTGTGTGCAAAATTCTTCCCCATTTCTTAATATGTGTCATATATTGTTTCTGTGTACTATGTCGCCATGATGCACCAATAACTGTCAAAGTTTGGTCCGACAATCCCAGTTCCTGTAGTGGTCTGGTCAAAACCTGCAGATTAACAAATTCATATATGCATATAATGGGTAACCTTGATTTGTTACTGGATTAGTCAAGATATCACTACAGTTAGGAATCTGCATATATGGTTCTTTAATCATATTTAGCATAACTGGGAACCAAGGTTGAGTTGGCCAATTTGGCACTACCAACAATCCGGAAGCTGAATCTTGCTCTATTTTCTTCAAACATCTCTGGATCAGAGCAAATGGTGGAAAAGCATAAAAGAACATTTTTCCCCAGTGTAATGAAAATGCATCTACTGCAACTGCGTCCGGATCATGTTCCCAAGACACATAATGAGGCAATTGATGATTAAGCCTGGATGCAAACAAATCAATTTCTGGCAAGCCAAATTGTTTAACAATATTCTCAAATATTGCTGGCTTAAGCATCCATTCCGTATTATCTTTAAAAATCCTGGACCTTCCATCTGCTACCACATTGTCTTTACCTGGAATATAGCTTGCTGAAATCCATATCTGCCGATCAATACACCATTGCCATATCTCATTGACCAGACAATCACATGATACTGATCTAACTCCCCCCATGTGATTAATGTAAACCACAGCCGTTTTATTGTCTAATTGTATTAATACATGCAGACATTGTTTAGCAGAACAATATGCTTTTAAGCCCATAAAAGGCCCCCAATAACTCCAAATAGTTAATACCATACTGTTGGAGCAACACTTGCTCTTCAGTTTTCCATCTACCTCCACAACTGGTAGATAAATCTGTGGCCCCCCATCCGAGAGCACTAGCATCTGTTTGCAAAACCATTTCAGGCTGTTTAATCATGATCTTTTTAGCAGCTTGTGGGACATTTTCAACCCACCATTGCAATTCCAATAGTGCTTCCTTTGTTAATTGCATAGGTCTGTCAAAGTGACCTGCCTTATCTTTAAGAGCCCTTACTTTGTCCCTTTGAAGATTTTGATAATGTAATGGCCCAAACTCCACTGCCGGAAAAGCTGCCACTAATGTACCAATGACTTTTGCCACTTCTCGGATGGAGGGATAAGGTTTGTGAATGAGATAATTACACATTTGCAAAATATCATTTATCTTCTTTGCTGGCAACGTAACTAACATAGTTACTGAGTTAATTACAAACCCCAGAAAATCAATTGATTGAACTGGCTGCAGCTGGGATTTAATTGGATGAATTAAGAATCCAAGCTCTTTAAACAAAGCTTTAGTAACTGAAATTGAGTGCTCAGCTGACTCTTGACTATCATTAACAATCAGAATGTCATCCAGATAAGCCATTACAATGTGTTTCTGTGCTCTTAATTGAGCTAAAACTGGTTTCAACAGTTTTGTAAAGAGTCTAGGAGCTGAACTTAATCCATTTGGTAAAGCTTTGAACTGCCATAATTGCCCCTGCCAATAAAACTTTAAGTATCTTCGAAAGAGATGATGAATTGGTACAGAATAATAGGCGTCTTTTAAATCAATCTTAGCCATATAAGAACCTGCTGAAATCAAATATTTTGCAGTTTTAAATGTCTCCATCTTAAAACGTTTGTATTCTACAAACTTATTTAGATCTGTAAGGTCTAGAATAATTCTACAACCACCATCTTTCTTATCTCTGCGAAATATATTAGAGACAAATTGATGCTTATGTTCATAAGTTTTTTCAATTACTCCTTTTTCGGATAATTTGCCAATTTCCACATCAATCTCCATTCTTTCTTCTGGAGAAAACACATAAGCATAAGCAGGTTTATTCTGTACAGGAGGATTGACCCCTTCTTTAAAAATAATAATAGCTCCTGAAACTGCTTGTAGTATAAACCGATCAGAAGTAATATTAAGCCAGGCATTATAAAATTTTTGCAATCTCCCTCCAACTGGAGATTCATCCACAGTTTCTTTAAGGATAGAAGTCTTTAATACCTCTCCATAGGAGCGTGATGGTCTCCTCTTTCCCGAATGCAGGGAAGCAGCGGCCTGTGTAGCACGATAATACCTTCGTGACAAATTTCTGCCTCTATAACGAAAATCAAAACTCCTTCGGGCCGAAAACCCTTTCCTTTGTCCAAAGACAAAAGGCTTAATAGTGCTAAAATATTTAGCTTCTTCATCCAACTGCTTCAGTTGTTTCGGCAGATTTTCTCCAAACAAATATCCAGGAGCTTGAACTCCACTTTCTTGACACAGGCTTGCAAATCTAGGGTGAAATATGGGCCGAATCGCCATTTTCCTCATGCAATTGATCTCATAAAACGAATTGCACATTAAACCCAAAGTATCTCTTTGAATCTTGTCCATTTCCAGTTTCTCCATTTGCCTGCCAAACGCCGTGATGGCAGCTGAAAATAATTTTAGCACCTTTTGAAATTTCATTTCTTGGGCTCTCATACTTGGAGTCATAGATGCCCATACCATCGGATTCACCGTAGGCACTTCCAATGAGGCACAATTGCCTGGTGCTTTATATAATTCTGATAATTCATTCATCACAGTACTATGAAGCTGGTGAGATACCATATAATTTATATTGGCAGCCAGGCTTTCTTCCATATCCTCACCACTTCCTTCAGGTATAGCAAAACTTTGTGCTATCCCAGGCAGATCAAGCCTTTTCTTTTTACTTTGTGGCGTGCTTTCAAAAACCATTTCAAATTCAGCAGGGTCTGCCTTCTGCAGCCCTAATTTCATCGGGATATTATCCCATGAGACTTCTTCCAGCCCAAATCGTGGGTCTGGAGTATCATATTCCCAACTTGGCCCACAGCCATATTCATCATATTGAAACCCCTCAGGGATTTTCTGGGATTCATGAGGGTACTGTGACCCTTGTCTCATAATAGTTTGGAGAACTTTCTCCATATGCTCCATTTTTAGCCACATAGTTTTATTAACTGGAGGTCTTTCAAAATCAGAATCATCAGAATCCACGGGCCTCACAGTTTTCTTTTTGCATTTCTTAGGAACACTTTCCTCCGTGGTTATAATTTCTGGAGAATCTGGAAATTCTATATCGGGTAAATCAGTGGCCAACGGTATCGGAACCGGGTCCACTCTAGCTTCGCTTCCCGTATCTTTACTCTCACCCCGGGAGGCTCTTTTCACCCGCGAAGCCTTCCTTCCCGATTTCTCCATTTTGTTAAAATTTTTATCTTGTGCTCATCAGCACGTTAGCGTCTAAATTTTACTTTTGGTTTCGCTGTTGAAACATCCAGCGTAACCTAAAACCCGCGCCGATGTAACTTCACTTACCTGCGGGCCGTTCCGACCGCTGCGAGGAGCTGCTCCTTACTGCAGCTCCACCTTCTGCCGTCAGCGTCGACGTCATGCCGTTACCAGCGTGAGGCGGGTTCTTCACGTAGTCACTCACGTGAACTCCGATAAGTAATTAAGATTTGATATAAAAATGGCTTCTGTTGGACAATGGGCAAAAAAAGTTGAGGGATTGATCATCTTCCACTTCAATCTTAATGTGTAGGCGGAACTGCAGATGCTGGTTTACACTGAATATAGACACAAAATGGTTGAGTAACTCAGAGGGTCAGGCAGTTTGCCTGGAGAAAAGGAATAGGCAACATTTCGGGTCAAAACATCATCTATTCCTTTTCTCGAGAGATGCTGCCTGACCCACTGAGTTACTCCAGCACTTTATGTCTTTCTTTAAATTTGAATGCAGTTTAGTAGATGCATCCAACAGCAGGGGCACAAGGAACCTGCCGTGTCTCTGAGCAGTACTATAGATCGATTTGAATTATTTAGTTATTTTCCATTACATTTGATTTGGATCATCCAAAAACAAAATCAACACTCTCTGTAAAGCTACACATTCTAACTTGACATGAACCATTCTGCTGTGTGCAAAATATCCGGGACTGCTGCCACAGCTACGTATGCAAAAAAAAGGTTCATTTTTGGAAAGGTTCCCGATTTTCCTGGATAATATACGTAATAATTTGAATCCACAGCAATAATTGAAAGGATGTTTGAAAATATGTGCATGTTGGTGTGAAATTTCATGTATTGGGAAATAATTGAGGCTGTAGAAGCAGGGGGATGGGCGGGTGGAAGCAACATGTTCCGTGAGAAATGCATTCATTAAAGTAATTAGTTATTGAAATTTAGGAATCCTATTATGCTTCAAATGTTAATCAGCAGCAGAGAAAATTAATAAAGCCATAGTTCCTCCTAACCCTATAATTTAAGTAAAATCAAATTTGGAAGTGGAAGTCCAAATTGGATGGTGCCAAAAATGAACATAGTCATTGTACTAAATGATTAACCCACATATATTGGTTAATTGCAGGGTATAGTGAATAAAGTAATCCAGTGAGATACATATCAAGAAGCATAAAATATACTTTTTATAAAACAACTTTTTACATATAAATATATATAAAAACACTTTATATATTAACCATGTTTAGTACTATTTTTACAATTTAAATATAAAACCATATACAAACAGATTATATACGGTTATATATATATAAAAATATAATACACAAATATATATAAACATATATAAATATATATAAATATATAAAACCATATATAACCATGTTTATATATAGTTGTATATATTTAAATGGAAAAAAATAGTCATAAAACAATCACACTGACCAACAAGAAAATTAAACAGAGAATGGCTGAAGAAGGGTCCTAACCTGAAACGTCACCTATCCATTCCTTCCATTCCATTCCTTACACATATGCTCCCTGACCCGCTGAAAGGAATTAATAAAATAGTTTAAAGGGCCTGTCGCACTTGGGGTCCTAAGCTGCGAGTTAAGGCGAGTTTGCCCTGGACTTCAACTCGCAGCATGTTCGACACGAGGTCGTATGAGGTGGCTGGAACTCTCCTTCATGTTGAAGGGAGGTTCCCGCCTACTCTTGGCCTCAGCTATGTCACGGAAAAATGTTCAGGATATTGAAAAATTTTCCGCGAGTAAAATTTGGTGGGCATGGGTCTTTTTCACTCGTAGTGCAGTGGAGTGGGGTCGCTATTTAGTTACAGGCACTTGAGGGCAGCCGTAGGCCATCTCCTTCGCTGACTGGCCATTTTGATTGGCTCATTGGAGTTTCACCACCTAGGGAGACCTACCGGAAGGTAAAATGCCCGCTAAACTTATTAAACTTCTTAAAAGTGTCTCCACTCCTTCTCTCCCGCCTTCTTTCCCCTTCTCCTCCCCTTCTCCTCCCCTTCTCCTCTCCTTCTCCTCCCCTTCTCCTTCTCTTCCCGCACCCCCACCCCCGCGCTATCTAAAGGACTTACCGTACTCTGTGGCAGCCGTTTACCTTCCTCTTCATCGCGCAGACAGCGCTCCTCCGCTTTCCCTGGCCCCCACCTTCGCGATGTGTTTGTGTATGTGTGTGTGTATGCGGTCGGTAGATGCAGCTCGCGGTTCGTTCCACCCAGCTCGCGGTTTCAATGCAGCCGGTCGATCCAGCTCGAGGCATTCCAGGTGAGTGCCCTCGAGCTTGAAGGTCGAAGGCACTCTACTGGACTCGCGGATTAGGTCGCCCAAATACGACAGGCCCTTAAGTCTACATTTGTGGAAGACTGGAAACAACCTTCAAGAAGTAGTGAAGCACAATTGTTGTGGACTGAATGAGGAAAAGGAAAATAACATCCATTATATTATTCTCCAGCACTGGAGAAATCAATATGTCTAAAGGGCAATAAATCCCCAGAACCTATTGACATTCATCTCAATGTTTTGAAAAAGATGGGTGTAGAGCTAGTAAGTGCATTAGTTGTCAACTTCCAACATTTCCTGTGACTCCAGAGTGGTTCCTATAGCCTGGCTGTTTGCAAACCAATTTATGAAAAATGAGGGAGAAAGAAAAAATCTATAAAATATCCAGTTGAGCTGAAGCAACACTATGATTAAGGATGGACAGAAAATGCTGGAGTAACTCAGCGGGGCAGGCAGCATTTCTGGGGAGAAGGAATGGATGACATTTCTGGTCGAGACCCTTAAAGAAAGGGTGACGTTTTGAGTCGAGACCATTAAAGAAAGGTCTCGTCTCGAATGTCACCCATTCCCTCTCTCCAGAGATGTTGCCTGTCCCGCTGAGTTACTCCAGCAATTTATGTCTATCTTCGATTTAAACCAGCATCTGCAGTTCTTTCCTACACTACGAGTACGAAATTGCAACATTAGGAAATATTAATTTGTTTTGGCAAGAGTTAGTACGGACTTATGATAGTAAAAACATGTTTGCAAAATCTATTTGTTGTTTTTTAGATTGAAACTGTCAGTACTGTTAATGGGGAAAAGGCCTTCATTTAAATCCCATAAACAAAGCTATCGAATAATTTAGCAACTATGGAATTGGGGTAATATATTGACATTGACTGAGGATTTGACTTGTAGGTTGACTTTCCTACTTTCCTACATCTTTCTTGCCAGGGCTTTGATCTTCGTGAGTGATTCCGTGAAGATTTCAGTGCTCTGTGATTTCATGCTGTAGATCCAGTTCCATATGGCACACTGCTTCGGTTGACACAGGATAAACAAATAATGTATTGAACATTGCTTAAATTATACAATGAATGTTTTTAATAATAAAAGAACAGTAATAACCCCTCTCTCCCAGGGGGAAATTACAAAACCGAACCCAAAACAGAACCCAAAACAGCATGCCCAAATCCTTGCGTTGTGAGGACAGGTTTGTCATAAAATCATGAAAAAGTTCCTTCACTGGACGATCCTGCAGCCCCGAGGATTTGGTCTAAAGGCGTGTCCAGCACCTTCGCTGCGGATGTTGATGCCACCCTGGTGGAGTGAGATTTAAACACATCAGTGTCTACTCCAGCACAAAACCCGTTTCAGCCATCTAGAAATAGTTTGTACTGACACCTTTCTGTGAGGTTTTTTGTGGCTGATGAACATCATTGTTTCGGAGCCTCTGAGACTCCTGGTGACCTTGAATTATTGACGCAGGTGCGTAACTACACATAGTCTCAGGTCAATGGGGTATGCTTTAAAGCTTATTTTGGTTCCAGACGTTCCTGGCCTGCTTTGTTTGATTAGATCATATACATAAAACGTAATATTATCTACAGACGAATACATGCTGTCCAGTCGTAGCTTTTGCAATGTTTGGACCCGTTGCGCTGAAACCAGCACCATGAGCATGACCACTTTGAGCATTAGCTTCCGGAAAGACAGAGATGTAATTGGAGCCCATTGCCAAAGCAGTGTGAGAACTATGCTCACATCCCAAATTTCCGTATATCTAGGTCTGGGAGGGTTTTTGTTAAAAATACCCTTCATGAATCGGGACACCAATGGATGAGATCCGACAGAGTGTTGTCCCGACCCCTGCCATAAATAGGACAAAGCATTTTGAGCACTATTAATGGTACTATAGTTCAATTGCTCGTCAAAATCCAATACATCAGGTATGCCTGCAGTATGATAAGATATATTTGACTGTAAGCAGAACATCTCCCATTTCTTAATATGAGATACATATTGTTTTTTAGTACTATCTCTCCAGGCCGCAGTAATCACATCCACGGTCCTACTCGATAGCCCGAGCCCCTGGAACGGTCTGGTCAG
Source organism: Okamejei kenojei (assembly GCA_035221665.1). Taxonomy (NCBI): domain Eukaryota; kingdom Metazoa; phylum Chordata; class Chondrichthyes; order Rajiformes; family Rajidae; genus Okamejei; species Okamejei kenojei. The sequence goes on from CM069134.1 coordinate 41,902,715, forward strand.
AATCTGCAAATCAACAGATTAATACGATCATGTAAAGGGTGACTCTCTCCTGTCACATGGTGAACCAACAAGTTGCTGCATTTGGGGATAGTCATGAATGGCTGTGTCATTAGTCTCAGAACTAATGGGAACCATGGCTGTGTGGGCCAGTCAGGAACTACCAAAATGCCTGAAGCGGAGTCCTGCTCTATTTTGGTGAGACATTGACTGATAAGGCAGAATGGGGGAAAAGCGTAAAAGATCATACCTCCCCAATGTAGTGAGCATGCATCCACCGCTATTGCCCCTGGATCCAGTTCCCATGAGACGTATTACGGTAACTGGTGATTTAACCTGGATGCAAACAGATCTATGTCTGGCAATCCATACCGGATGACAATCTTTTTGAAAACATTTGGATTTAGCATCCATTCTGTGTTGTCATTAAATTTGCGTGACCTGGTGTCTGCCACCACGTCATCTCTACTTGGTAGGTAGGTAGCTGAGACCCAGATGTTTCTTGTAATACACCAGTGCCAGACGAGGTTATCCAGATTATCACATGATAATGACTTAATTCCATCCATGTGATTGATATATGCAACAGCAGTGGTATTGTCAATCTGGAGCTGAACATGTAAATCATGCATTGTTGAGCAGTATGCGTTTAGGCCATAGAATGCACCTAGCAATTCTAAGTAGTTTATGCCATGCATCTGCAGGATTAATGCCTCTTGCATACTCCATCTGCCGCCACAGCTACTCTTGGTATCTGTGGCTCCCCATCCCGAAGCACTCACATCAGTTTGTAAAATAACTGAAGGTTGTTTGGTCATAATGTCCCTAGTACATCGTGAGACATTAGTTATCCACCATTGCAACTCGGTGATAGCTTCGACTGGCAGCTGCATTGGTCTATCGAAATGACCTGCATGTTCTTTGAGTGCTTGTTCTTTAGCTCGTTGCACATTCTGATAGTGCAGAGGCCCGAACTGCAATCCAGGGAAAGCCGCCACTAATTTACCAATAACTGGCTACTCATCAGATGGAGGGTTGCTGTTCATCTACCAGATTGCTACAGGCTTCCATAATTTCTAACGTTTTGGCCATAGGGAAAGTCACTGACATGTTAGTTGAATCAATGACGAACCCCAAATAGTCAATCATTCTAGATGGTACTAATTTGGATTTAGTTGGATGGATGAGGAAACCTAACATCTCAAACATGTGTTTGGTAACTGAAACCGACAATTCAGCTGCTTCCTGGGTTTTGCCTATGATCAGAACATCATCCAAGTGTGCCATCACAATGTGATTCTGAGCACGGAGTAGTCTTAACACTGGTTTCAACAATTTTGTAAATAACCTAGGGGCTGAGGTTAACCCATTGGGCAAAGCTTTAAATTGCCACAGCTGTCTCATCCAACTACATTTTAAGTATGTACGGTATTGGTGATGAATTGGTACTGAATAATATGCATGTTTCAGATCTATGCTCGCCATATAACACCCTTTGGATACCAGTTGCATAGCAGTACTGAAAGTTTCCATTTTTAAATGTTTATACTGGACATAAGAATTCAGTCGGGTTCAATCCAGAATGACTCGACACCCACCATCCTTCTTTTGCCTGGGAAATATGTTGGACACAAATTGTTGAGGTTGATATGCCGTCCTTTCAATTACCCCTTTATTGAATAATATTTCAATTTAATCATTCACCTGTAGAGCTTCTGGTTTTGAAAACACCAATACCCGACTTGGTGTATTTTGGGTGGATGTACTTCAGAGATAAACTCTATTCGAGACCCCAGTATAAATGGATCTGATGTTATGCAGCACATTCATCATAGAACAATTGCAACCAACCCCCTACTGGTGACTGATCTCTAGAGGATATGTTCTGGACAAGTCCAGTTACTCGTACCTCCAAAGTTGCTGGATTCCTCTGTCTCCGGGTCCTGTTGGGGGGATGCATTGGTGCTTGCCAATGGCATGTAGATGGACTCGCCTGGCTTGGTCCTTGACCTGTACCAGCGTCTGTAGCCCGTCTGAAAGACCATGTTCTGCAAGGCTGCATCCTTCCCCCGGGGTGGGTTTTGATGAGGCCGATTGTCTTTGCCTCATCGTCCTTCACTTGTTTCGCTAGATCCTCCCCGAATAGTAAGTTTGGTGGCTGAATATTGGAGGATCTGCATAAGGCTGCGAATCGTGGGTTGAGAGTAGGCTTGATGGCAATTTTCCTTAAACAATTGATTTCAAAATGGGCGTTACACAGCAGGGCCAGCATATCCTGCTGTGTGTTTGATAGTGGTTCCCCTTGTACCATTCGCCCAAAAGCCGTTATTCCCGCTCCAACCAGTTTTAAAACTTTCTGCAGCCTCAACTCATGCGCCCGCATGGATGCGTCCATTTGCCCGCAGATGGTCTGGTTCACTGTGGGCACTGAGCGATGCATAGTTAACAGGTGTCTCGTATCTTCTCGAGGTTTCATCCATTACGGATTCTTGGAGCTGGTGAGAGGCCATATAGTTGATATTCCTGGGCAGGTTTTCGTCCATCTCCTTGCCAGTTCCAGCCGGTATGGCGAATTTACTTGCCATATCCGGCACACCTGGAGCGAAGCTCGTGTGCTTTGGTGTATGCTCCTCCGCTATATCATCAACTTCAGGGTCAGAGTCATACTGCCCTGGCTCTCCCTGCCCATGCCCAAGGGAGGTATCATGCAGCCCTTGACTAGGCGCTGCTGGTATGGGTCCCCAGGCAGATTCATAGTCATATGGTTCTTCCTGCAGGTATAGCTCTTTTCTATACGGACCTCTGCTAGAGGTTACTGCTGAGAGCTGCTGCTGGGGACCCCCAGGGGTATAAAACCCTGGCTGGAACACCTCATGGTTAAGTATTTTCTCTAGGAGGTGTTCCATTTTATCCAGACGTCCCCAAACCTTTTTGTTGGTAGGATGGGAGTCTTCCTGGCTTGACTCATCAGAGTCAACCGGCTTTGATGATTTCCTTTTGGCCTTCCTCCCAACAGGAGTGGCCACAGTGCTCTGGGGCACCGGAGATGCTGCCGTTGGCTGTACTACCGGCGGCTCTGGAGCCGGCGGTATGCCCGCTGACCGCGGTCAACTTTTTACTTTTATCGGCGGCACACCTCGCCTTACTTTTATTTTTTTTTCCATATTTGGAAATGTTCCTGCTGGCTCCTGCAACCAGCCTCACGGAACCTAGCAAAATCGCAGTAAAGTTTAAAACACTTACCTGCGAGTTTTTAACTTACCGCTGGTGGAGCTGCGCTCTCCAGCCCGTCGCTGCGCCATGCGTCTGACGCGCATGCACGCTGGCGGGGCTTCTTCACGGAATGACTGACGTGAGTCCAAAGTAAAATACAGGAGAGCTGTTGTACACAGGCAACCACGCGGCCTCAACAACTAGAGAGTGATCCTGAGCTACCAACTACCTGAATTGTTGGCTAAAGATTAGGCAGCTTAATCCTTGAAAAGGCAATGAAAATGAAATCGAAGAAAGTCATGGACACAGAAGGAAGTGAGAATTCAAGAAGGGGACGGAGATAATGTGGCTGGGGAGTCATCAAAGATGGCCTTATTTTTGATTGAGTTCTGAGCGGAACAGAGCAAACCATAGTGAGGTGCAAGGTCTTGACAATGAATATGGGAAAGAGAGTTTGTGTGGTGAAAGAGATCCTAGGAACATAAGAGAACGATGACATTTCAAGTGTAATCACAGAGTAATTATAATCCACTGAGTTGGTCCAGCATTTTGTGTCAATCTTCGATGTAAAACCAGCATCTGTAGATCCTTCCTACACGGAACATTTCTTGATTAGTACGGGTGTCAGGGGCTGTGGGGAGAAGGCAGGAGAACGGGGTTAGGAGGGAATGATAGATCAGCCATGATTAAATGGCGGAGTAGACGTGATGGGCCGAATGGCATAATTCTGTGTCTATCCCTTATGAACATGAAGTTATGAACAATTATAATGGATGTTGAAATCACCAAGGTCATGGTTTAGTTTAGTTTAGAGATACAGCGCGGAAGCAGGCCATTCGGCCCACCGAGTCCATGCCGACCAGCGATTCCCACACACTAAAGACTATCCTGCACACACTAGGGATAATTTTACAATTATACCAAGCCAATTAACCTACAAACCTGTACGTCTTTGGAGTGTGGGAGGAAACTGGAGATCCCGATGCCGGTCATAGGGAGCAGAAACTCCATACAGAGAGCATCATAATCAGGATCAAACCTGGGTCTCTGGCGCTGTAAGGCAGCAATACTACCGCTGTATCACCATGCAGCCCTAGGTGTAAGAGGGGCTGAAAGGAAGTCCAAGAGATTATATCTTGAAAAGATAGGCAGTATCTGCCCTGCAGTAAAACATTATTCGCAAGGATGTCAGCATCAAATCTATCCAAGAGACGTATTAGGAAATCTGCATTAACAATCGATGTGCAATGCACTGACGTATGAACTAAGTCACTGTTGTCTTGTTTATCAGGGCAAGCTCATTCATCAACATCCCTACCATACACTGGCAGCAAAGCGTGAACACGCGGGAGAATGCAAGTCAGTTTTCTATTCTTCACCACTAATCTTAATTCACGTATTCCTATGATTGATCAGCTAAAATCATTGAACCTGAGCAAGATGAAAGAAAGAGAAACCAAAAGGATAACAGAAGAGACTGCAGATGCTGGAATCTTCAGCAAAACACAAAAGTGGTGCAGTGGTAGACCAGGGTTCAATCCTGACTGTGGGGCTGCCTGCGCAGAGTTTGTATGTTCTCTCTGTGACCATGTGGGTTTTCTACGGCTGCTCAGGATTCCTCCCGGATTCCAAAGTACAGGTTTGTGGGTAAATTGGTTTCTGTAAATTGTCCCTAGTATCTTGGATAGCACTAGTGTATGGGTGATTGTTGGTCTGCGTGGACTCGGTGGGCCGAAGGGCCTGTTTCCATGCTGTATCACTAATCAAAACTCAAATAAACTAAACTTAACTTAACTTAACTTAACTTAACCTAACTTAACTAAACCAAACTAAACCAAACTAAACCAAACTAAACCAAACTAAACCAAACTAAACCAAACTAAACCAAACTAAACTAAACTAAACTATACTAAACTTCTGGAGTAACTCAGCAGGTCATACAGCATCCGTGGAGGCAATTGATAGCCATCATTTCGGGTTGGGATCCTTCTTCAAGCTGATGGAGTAGCGTGGAGAAAGATGTAACAATGAAGTGTGGGTGGGGCAGAGGCGGGCAAGCGATAGGTGGATGTAGGGAAGGGGTGTGTGATGGGCGGAATAGGTGACAAAATCTGAAGATGAAAAAAAAAAGACAAAAGAATGTTAGATAAAGAAAGAGGAGCAGGAAATTTGAAGAAATTGTGGAAGGGATGGAGAAAGAGGGATTGCAGGGGTAACCTGAAATAAGATAATTTTCTGATGCCGATTCCACTGCCAGTTCCACTGTTCATATTCATATATCCCTTCATTATCACCTCTTCCACAGCCAACAATGGACCATTGTGGGCTCCACCTTTCCTTGGTCATCGGTGCCGGCTCTGATTTGTTCTGAACATTTTCATACCTCTAGTTTCGCTCTCCCCCGACTCTCAGTCTGAAGAAGGGTCTCGACTCCAAACTGCACCTATTCCTTCTTCTTCTTGTGTTTGAGGCAGCAGAAGTTATGTAACGCCCTCCAGGCACTGTGCTGTTGTCATGGGCTGTGAGGAGGGGCGGAGGACAGCGCAGTCGAAAATAACGTGCTGTGCTGTTTGCTGCTCTGCTCAACACACGCAGGCTGCTGTTGAACGCAGCCCCCAGCGATGCATGTTGGCATTCCTTTTCCTATTCCCTTTCTTCAGAGATGCTGCCTGACCTGCTGTGTTACTCCAGCATTTTGTGTCTATCTACGGTGTAAACCAGCATCTGCAGTTCCTTCCTACACATGACAAAGGAATTGTCGATTGATTGACCTGTAACTTATATCTCCCAGTTTAAACACCAGTCCTCTGTGGACAACTTTGCCATGTCTGAATGCATTGCCCAACTGGCCTAATGCCTTAGAGGGATAATGGCCTTTGAGAGACATGCCTAATGCTGGCTGGTCTGTCTGATATAATTCTTTGTACATTTCAACCAGTGATTCGACAACTCGGTGACTTGCAAGGCTATTTTGGAAGGCATCTAAATTCTCTGCACCATACTCAATCGCCATGTAAATTTGTATCATTTGTGATCACTCTTTCCTAGAAGATCTTTACTGTGAGATTATTTGTTGAACCTGTCTCCTGCAATGCAACAGGCTTAACAAACAACCTCACATGAAGACAAGATGTAACATAATTTAAACCCTAGATGATTTCATCTGCATGATTCTCAGACACTGATTTATTTATTTTGTCATTGATAGAATGCAGACATTGTTGGAAGATCAACGTTTGATACCTTATTGCCCCAGGGATGTGTAAACCTTTGAGCCACTGCAGTCATCCGAATGAAAGGTCTCCCACTGTGTAATTGGTGATCCAGGAGAGTGATACAGAAGATTGAAAGGCTTGGATAGAGGGGATTTGAAGAGGGTGTTTCCACTAGTGGGAGAGTTTAGCATTGGAGGTCATAGCCTCAGAATTAAAGGATGTTCTTTTTGGAAGGAGATGAGGAGCCAGGGGCTGATGAATCTGTGGAATTCTTTGCCACAGAAGACTGTGCAGGCAACGTCCGTGGATATATTTAAGGCAGAGATAGATAGACTCTTGATTAGTATGGGTGTCAGAGGTTATGGGGAAAAGGCAGGAGAATGGGGATAGGAGAGATAGCTCAGGCATGATTGAATGGTGTAGTAGACTTGATGGGCCGAATGGCCTAATTCTACTATCACTTATGATCTTATGTATCCTTAAACTTAAACTAAACTAAGGGACTTTGCTACTATAGTTAGAAAATTAATTTCTTATGACAACTATCAGGAAGCAGAATTCTAAATGTATTATCTACATATAGGACATCCCTGGAAAGAAAGACTTACAATTATTTTGTGCACAGGCCAATCGTGGTTTCTATTGCCTCAAAATGAATGCACAGATAATCACGAGCAGCTAATGTTTTCCACATATTGGAACTCTTTATTTCTGGATACTGCAGATTAATATTTGGCCCCGTCATACAGTTGATATTTTAAGGCAGAGATTGACAGATTCTTGATTAGTAAGGTTGTCAAAGGTTATGGGAAGAAGGCAGGAGAATGGGTTTGAGAGGGAAAGATAGATCAGCCACGATGGAATGATGCAGTGCCAAATGCTCTACTTCTGCTATGAACTATGAGTTGTTATCCTATTAATTGGATAAGATATAGGTAATTTTGAAAGGCTATGTACCTGAAGTACATAGGAACATAGAAACATAGAAAATGGGTGCAAAAGTAGGCCGTTTGGCCCTTTGAGCCAGCACCATCATTCGATATGATCCTGGCTGATCATCCAGAATCAGAACCCCGTTCCTGCTTTCTCCCCATATTCCTGGAATTCTGTTTGCCCAAAGAGCTTTATCTAACTCTCTCTTGAATACATCCAGTGAATTGGCCTCCACTGCCTTCTGTGACAGAGAATTCCACAGATTCACAAGTCTCTGGGAGAAAAAGATTTTCCTCATCTCGGTCCTAAATGGCCTATCCCTTATTCTTAAACTGTGACCCCTGGTTATGGACTCCCCCAACATCGAGAACATTTCTCCTACATCTAGTTTGTTCAAACCCTTAATAATGTTATATGTTTCTATAAGATCCCCTCTCATCCTTCTAAATTCCAGTGAATATAAGCGCAGTCGTCTCATTCTTTCATCACGTGTCTGTCGCGCCATCCTGGGAATTAACCTGGTGAACCTGCGCTGCACTCCCTCAAATACAAGAATGTCCTTCCTCAAATTAGGAGAGCAAACTGCACACAATATTCCAGGTGTGGTCTCACCAGGGCCCTGTACAACTGCAGTAGGACGTCGTAGCTCCTATACTCAAATCCTTTCGCTATGAAGGCCAACATGCCATTCGCTTTCTTCACTGCCTGCTGGACCTGCATGCTTACTTTCATCTCTGTACATTCCATCATCCTTTCTTTCCTCCACTTTGTATCGGCTGCTTATATTACAAAATTAATCAGAAGGAAATGCAATAACTCAACAGCTGGTAATGTTGAAAATTGCATCCATCTCATCACCAACATTGATATATTTCTGCAGCTTTCCTTGATGTGATAATTACTTCTAGCTTGATCTCTTGGCAGCTGATCACTGAGGGACATTGCAAATAATGTACATTTTGTGGACCAAGTTTATACACAGAGAGTGCTGGCTACCTAGAACACACTGCCAGGGGTGTAGTGGAGGCAGATACGATAATTGTGTTTAAGTGGCTTTTTGATAGGCACATGGATATGCAGAGAACAGAAGGATATCGAAGGATATGGATCGTGTGCAAGCAGATGAGATTAGTTTCTCTTGGCATCATGTTCAGCATAGACATTGTGGGCCAAAGGAACTGTGTCTTGTGTTTTACTATTCTATGTTCTGAATAAGATTATGGTTAAATAGCAGATTAGTAAAACGATGGATTGAAGAGTAAAATAGGTGATCAAACAACTGACTAAGGCAAGGGAACAGAAACAATTGGAAAATAAATGGCAAATTTATCATTTTAAAACACATTGATGGGAACGATTGACGTTGAAACTTAAATTGCCTGAGCCGTAATTTGCACAACATCGGAAGAATTACTAGAGAGCAATAATTTGTAGCAAGGAGCCAGAAATGGCAGAGAAAACAGAACCATGGCTCCATAAAAAATACGACTGCCAGCGATATATTGCAAAGGAGGAGGAAGAGGGTCAACATAGTAGAAGCAAAAAAGCAACATAAATAATATTAAAGCAGAAGAAAATCAACAAGGATTAGGCTACAGATAAGGGGAAATTAGTCACACAGCTACAACAGATGACATGACATTTTAATGGAAGTGACGGAAGAAATTCAGTGAATTTCAGTGGAGAGAGTCAACAACTTCACGTTCCTCGGTGTGCATATATCTGAAGATCTGTCTTGGGCCCAGCATATTGATGCCATACAGCGCCAGAGACCCAGGTTCAATCCTGCCTACGGGCGCTTGTCTGTATGGAGTTTGTACGATCTCCCCGTGACCTGCGTGTGTTTTCTCCGGGATGTCTGGTTTTCCTCTCACACTCCAAAGACGTACACGTTTGTAGGTTATTTGGCTTGGTATAATTGTAAAATTGTCCCTAATATGGTTTCTGAAAAACGTCAGGTAATGCAAACTTGATATTGAGATTTTGAGGAAGATAAGTGATAGAGTAGTGGATGCAGAAAATCCTGCAAATATTGACTACTTTGGTTTTCAGAAAGCCTTTACTAATATGGAAACATAGAAACACAGAAAATAGGTGCAGGAGGAGGCCATTCAGCCCTTCGAGCCGGAACCGCCATTCATTGCGATCATAGCTGATCGTCCCCTATAAATAACCCGTGCCTGCCTTCTCCCCATATCCCTTGACTCCACTAGCCACTAGAGCTCTATCTAACTCTATCTTAAATCCATCCAGTGATTTGGCCTCCACTGCCCTCTGTGCAGGGAATTCCATAAATTCATAACTCTAAGGAGAAAAAGTTGTTTCTCACCTCAGTCTTAAATGACCTCCCCTTTATTCTAAGACTGTGACTCCTGGTTCTGGACTTGCCCAACATTGGGAACATTTTTCCTGCATCTAGCTTGTCCAGTCCTTTTATAATTTTATATGTTTCTATAAGATAGCCCCTCATCCTTCTAAACTCCAGTGAATACAAGCGTAGTCTTTTCAATCTTTCCTCATATGACAGTCCCACCATCCTAGGGATCAATCTCATGAACCTACGCTGTACTGCCTCAATCACAAGGATGGCCTTCCTCAAATTAGGAGACCAAAACTGTACACAATTCTCCAGATGTGGTCTCACCAGAGTCCTATACAACTGCAGAAGAACTTCTCTACTCCTATACTGAAATCCTCTTGTTATGAAGGCCAACATTCCATTAGCTTTCTTCACTGCCTGCTGTACCTGCACACCAACTTTCAGTGACCGGTGTACAAGGACACCCAGGTCTCGCTGTACCTCCCCCTTATCTAAAATAACCCCGTTGAGATAATAATCTGCCCCCTTGTTTTTGCCGCCAAAGTGGATAACCTCACATTTGTCTATATTATACTGCATCTGCCACGCATCTGCCAACTCACTCAACCTGTTCAGGTCACCCTGCAACCTCCTAACATCCTCTTCACAGTTCACACTGCCACCCAGCTTTGTGTCATCCGCAAACTTGCTAATGTTGCTCCTAATTCCCTCTTCCAAATCATTAATATAAATGGTAAACAGTTGCGGCCACAACACCGAGCCTTGCAGCACTCCACTCGCCACTGCCTGCCATTCTGAAAAGTTCACTCCTACTCCTTGCTTCCTGTCTGCCAACCAATTTTCTATCCATGTCAACACCCTACCTCCAGTACCATGTGCTCTAATTTTAGTCACCAGTCTCCCGTGCGGGACCTTATCAAAGGCTTTCTAAAAATCTAGATAAACTACATCCACTGGCACCCCTGCATCCATTTTACTTGTCACATCCTCAATAAATTCCAGAAGATTAGTCAAGCATGATTTCCCTTTCATAAATCCATGTTGACTTGGACTAATCCTTTTACCGCTATCCAAATGCCCCATTATTACCTCTTTAATAATTGACTGCAGCATCTTTCCCACCACCAAAGTCAGGCTAACTGGTCTGTAATTCCCCGTTTTCTCTCTCGCTCCTTTCTTGAAAAGTGGGATATCATTAGCTATCCTCCAATCCACAGGGACTGATCCTGAATCTATTGAACATTGGAAAATGATCACTAATGCTTCCACTATTTCTAGAGCCACCTCCCTGAGGACCCTGGGATGCAGACCATCAGGCCCAGCGGATTTATCATCCTTCAGTCCCATTAGCCTACCCAATACTATTTCTCGCGTAATGAAAATTTCTTTCAGTTCCTCTACCCCCTTAGATCCTCTGTCCTCCAGTACTTCTGGGAGATTGTTTGTGTCTTCCTTAGTGAAGACAGATCCGAAGTACCTATTCAACTCTTCTGCCATTTCCTTGTTGCTTACAATAATTTCACCCGTGTCTGCCTTCAAGGGACCCACATTTGACTTTGCTACTCTTTTTCCCTTAACATATCTAAAGAAGCTTTTACTGTCCTTCTTTATATTCCTGGCCAGCTTCCCTTCATACTTCATCTTTTCAGCCCGTATTGCCCGTTTTGTTTCCAAGGCAGGCAACTCACAATGGATATTTCACTGTATAAAATCTGTAGGGTTAGGATGGATAAGGAATGCCAAATTTGTTCAACATTGCCCTCAAGAATGTGGAAATTGTGGGAAGAACTGAGCTGTTTTTGTTTCCATTATGCCTTTCAACATGGGCAGCACTTCACTCTGTGGGAATTGAACTTGACTCCATGAATGTACCCTCTGAGAGATAGGCTAAACATACCTGGTGCAGGTGGTCCATTGAATAAAACAAAACAAGTTCGCTAAACACAAAGAAGAGCTTGTGAACTCAAGGCTATACCGAGACACTCTAATTTTCCTACATAGATAAAGAAGCCTGTTTCTTAGTGGAAAGTTACTGAATGTGTAAAAGGGAACTGGAGATGCTGGTTTAAACTGCAGATAGACACAATAAGCTGGAGTAACTGGAGTAACTGGAGCTGGAAGCTGGAGTTTGGTCCCCTAATTTGAGGAAGGACATTCTAGCTATTAAGGGAGCGCATCGTAGGTTTACAAGATTAATTCTCAGGATGGTGGGACATATGTCAGGAATTTTGGCGGGACATAGGACAACATGTCGTACGCTGAGAGAATGGAGCGGCTCGGCTTGTATAATCTGGAGTTTAGAAGGATGAGAGGGTATCTTATTGAAACATATAAGATTATTAAGGGTTTGGACACGCTAGAGGCAGGAAACATGTTCCCGATGTTGGGGGAGTCCAGAACCAGGGGCCCCAGTTTTAAGAATAAGGAGTAAGCCATTTAGAACGGAGACAAGGAATCACTTTTTCTCACAGTTGTGAGTCTGTGGAATTCTCTGCCTCAGATGGCGGTTGAGGCCAGTTCTCTGGATACTTTCAACTGAGGGCTAGATAGGGCTCTTAAAGATAGCGGAGTCAGGGGATTTGGGGAGAAAGCAGGAACGGGATACTGATTGGGGATGATCAGTCACGATCACATTGAATGGGTCAAAGGGCCGAATGCCCTACTCCTGCACCTATTGTCTATTGTCTATTGTCTATTGTCTATTGTAACTCAGCGGGACAGGCAGCATCACTGGAGAGAAGGGATGGGTGACATTTTGAGTCGAGACCTTTCTTCAGACGTTACCCATTCCTTCACTCCAGAGATGCTGCCTATCCCGCTGAGTTACTCCAGCTTTTTGTATCTATCTTCAGAAAGTTACGGAATGCTAGATCCCAATAGTTAACCCTGTAGACAAGTGTATGTGACTAACCTTGTTATAATGCTATCAACAATGATATAAAAATACTGCATGCTTTGAATCGTGAGGGCAGTCTCTTGCTTGACTGTTCTTCTTGTCTGACAGGTTATTGCTAATAAAGTAGCTACAGTTTGATAGTCACTCGCATCTCATGTAAATTATTCCAACAGAAGCATCTTGGAATATATTCTGTGTGAAAGGAAGAATATGAGTACATGTTAGTGTCGCTATTGAAATGACCTGTAATGCCACCACCAAATAATTAAATATAATGACTGCATTTCAGCATGGTAACACTTTTCCAGAAGGTTCCTCTAGCTTTGACACCTCGCTATGGTTCCTTAACTTTATTAATGTCTTTGTTGATGGTGTGAAGAGTTGGGTCAATGAGTTGGAAGGTAACATTAAGTCTATGCAAGTATTAAGGTGTAGGGAAGTCCAAACAAATGCAAAATAAATAGGACAAGAAAAGACACAGTAGCTCAGCAGGTCAGGCAGCATCCCTGGAGAATATGGGTAGATGATGTTTCGGGTCGGGACCTTTTTTCAGACTGATTGCAGGTGTGGAGGCTAGGAGGGACAGGAAAAAGCATGAAAGGTCATAGGTGAATATAGGGGAGGGAGGGTTTTGTTGGGCAGATAGTTGGACAAAGGCCAGAGATAAGCACACACAAGGTGTGAGACAAAATGATTAGAGAATTGTGATTTGTGAAGCTGGAGGATTGAAGGGGTGCGAATTGTGGAATTGTAGATTGTGGAAATGCAGGTGGAGGGGGAGGGCATGGATGTGAGGGGGATACAAGCTCAGCCGGGCTCAGGGGAGGGGTGTGAAGGGGAGGAAAAAGAAAAAGGGAAGGGTTTATGGGGAGAAAGGTGAGGCAGGGTTTGTTGTGCAGGAATTAACTAAAGGTGTGAGCTACCATGTGGAATTTAAGGTGCTGTTTCTCCAGTTTGTGTGTGGCCTCACTCTGGCAATGGTGGAGGATTAGGACAGAAAGGTCAGTATGGGAATGGGAACAGGAGTTAAAATCGTTAGCAACCGGGAGATCCGACAGGTATTGGTGGACGAGTGAGATAACCACTGATGAGGTATTAGTGCAGTAATCAACCAGACTTAAAAGCGACCTAACCAAAGCTTATGAAATAATTAAAGGGCTGCATTATCTAATTGTTCCTCTTTAGCATGGTGGAGGGAATCATGGATCATTTAAGAAAAAGAATAGACTGGGCCTGCCATAGTTTTTTCTTACTCAGAGGAATGAAACATATTGCTGAATAGTCACATGCACTATTTAATTCACTATTGAGACTTTTGAATCTTCTGGATATATTTTGTTCACTCAAACAGTTCAGAAATTTAAGAGGAATTTAAGACAGGAAAATGTGAGGTGTTGTATTTTGGAAAGTTTTTCATGGGCAGGACCTACACAGTAAATGGTAGGGTTCTAGGGAATGTTGGAGGGTAGATGGATCTACTGCAGGTACGTAGTTCCTTGAAGGTGGCATTGCAGGTAGATAGGGTGGTCAATAAGCATTTTGGCACATTGGCCTTCATCAGTCAGAGTATTGAGTATAGAAGTGAGGTCTTGTTGCAGTCATATAAGACGTTGGTGAGGCCACATTTAGTATTATGTTCATTTCTGGGCACCATGTTATGGGAAAGATGTTACGTTGGAAGGGTACAGAGAAGATTTACGAGGATATTGCCTGGACTCGAGGGTCTGATCTATAAGGAGAGGTTGAACATGCTGGGACTGCTTGATCGGGTAAACGCATCTTGCTCAGAGCAGGGAAATCGAGAACCGGAGGACATAGGTGTAAGGTGAAGGGGGAAAGATGTAATAGGAATCTGAGGGGTAACCTGTTCACACGAAGGATGGTGAGTATATGGAATGAAGTGACAGAGGAGGTAGTTGAGGCAGGGACTATCATAATGTTTGAGAAACAATTAGTCAGGTACATGGATTGGACAGGTTTAGAGCGATATGGAGGTGGGACTAGTGTAGATGGGACAGATTGGTCCATGTGGTCAAGTTGGGCTGCAGTGCCTGTTTGCATGCTGTATGATGCGTAGACTTGATGAAGAAAGTTAACCTACATGAACTTTAAACCAAAGCACTAATATTTTGTACCGGCAGCAAAACTTTCATTAAGATTTCATGGGCAAAGGTACAATTCATATCCAAAGAACTTCTCTCTTTACATTATTCAGTTGTAAGAATGTTTGAGCAAGTTTCATTCCACGAATTAGAATGTCTTTATTCATTCATGGCAATGATGAAGTCACTGACAAGGCCATCATTTATTGCCTGTTCCCTTGAGATGGTGACAACGATTTGGCTTCTATTATCACCACAGTCCTTGTGCTGAAACTAACAGAAAATTACAGAAACTTTTTATTGTCTTGGTCTAAATCATACATAAGATGGCCCTCTGAATGTGGCTTCACCCAAGTCTTATATTCAGTTTGAGCCTCCTCCTGCTTTTCTTATTTTCAGTCTTTTAGCCGAGCCCTCTGATCCCTTCTTCCTTGAATGGTTAAATGAAACAAAGAAATTCAAATGCTGATTAATACACAAAAGGACAAAACGATTGTCTGAAGAAAATTGTCGTCCTGAAACGTCACCCATTCCTTTTCTCCAGAGAGGCTGCCTAACCTGCTGCGTTACTCCAGCCTTTTGTGTCTATCTTTGGTTTCAACCAGCATTTTACCTTGCCGGAGATGCAATTATTTTCTGGGTCGCATCTCCGGCTGATCTGCGGCCTACCATCGATGGCGCTAGAGGCATCCTCGGACTGACTTTGGGCGCCACCGCGGGGAGTGGCCTTAATATCAGAGCTAATCCCTTGCCTAGGATAGCTTCAACCACAGCAGTAGACTTTACGTCGGGAACTCACAATCTCTGGAGAGGCCGATTCGGTAAGCTCCAATGACGCAGAGGCTCGACCAGCCCCGACGCAGGGTCCGATTGCTGGCGCGGGTGAGCTGACATACCCCCAGTGCAGGAGCTGATCGCCCCGATGTGGAGGGCCCAAACACCGCCGGCTATGGGAGTCAAGATCGTCCCGTCAGCGGAGGGCTCGAGTTCCCAACCGCTGGAGAGTATAGAAGGGAAGAGATTTGAACTTTTTTTCATCTTCCATCACGGTGAGGAATGTGGAGGAGTCACTGTGGTGGATATTTATGTTAAAATGTATTTTGTGTGTTCCGTTGCTTTTTATTTGTATCAGTGACTTGGCAAATGAAATTCCTCTTATATTGCAAAACATACTTGGCTAATAAAGGATTAATGTGATTGTGATAAGTTTAAAGACCTATATTAGGTCACCTCTTTCTTTTTAACTCAAGAGGGAAGAAACCCAGTCTCCTTTTCTGATACTTAGATCCTGACATTTCTGTATGATGTAAATGTCTGCCCCTATTTATCACGCAACAGGGTGACGGAATATATTTCTTAAAGGGGGATAATATGAAACAAGCTACTTTCACATGGTGCACTGTCATTTTCTTAAACTTCTCTGTTCTTTCTTGTCCTCCATTGTGATCAGTAAATGGCTGTATGCAAACACGTGAAGGGAAGAATGAGGAGGAACAGCATCACTCAGTAGTCCCACATAGTGCCACGACTGTGTCAGGGGTTATGGGGAAGGCCGGCGAATGGGTGGAGAGGAAAAGATAGATCAGCCACGATTGAATGGCAGCGTAGACTTGATGGGCCGAATGGCATAATTCTGCTTTTCCAACTTATGCACTGTCATGAAGATGGGCATTAAAGAGTGCTTCACCTTTGTTGTCTCTTGCCCCCTGACTGAGTCACAATGTCGGATACTTGTAGGTACATCTGAAGAGCTTCCTCAAATCCACGGTTGCAGGATGAAGTTCAGATAAAAATTGTGGTACAATTTTTCATCTCGGTGACATGGGATTTGGAGGATTAAAAATTACTTCTGATGCTTGTTTTCTCTGCTCATATCACTATATGTGTACACTCAGTGGCTAGATAGAGTCACATAGCATGGAAACAGGCTCTTCAGCCCAACTTGCTCACACCAATCAACTTGTCCCCATCTACACTGCCTGCATTTAGCCCATATTCCCTAAAACCTATCCTATCCATGTACCTGTCCAAATCTTTCTGAAACATTGCAATAGTACCTGCTAAACATTACGTTAGTACCTGCTAAACATTGCAATTGTACCTGGGAGATTTTAGTTTAGTTTAGTTTACTTTAATTTTGAGATCCAGCGCAGAAACAGGCCTTTCAACCCAACAAGTCCACGCTGATCAGCGATCCCCGCACACTAACACTATCCTACCCACTGTCCGGACAATTTAAAATTTGCCGAAGACAAACCTCTATGTCTTTGGAGTGTGGGAGGAAACTGGATCACCAGGTGAAAACCCATGCGATCACTGGGAGAATGTACAAACTCTGTACAGACAGCAACACGTAATCAGATTGAACCCGGGTCTCTGGCGCTGTAAGGCAGCAATTCTACCGCTGGGAGATCTTGGGAGATGGAAAGCCACTGTGCCCACCTACTAATGCTGATTATTGGTGGGCTTACAGTGCATCCCATTAAAGTAATCAGCCCCTTATTTATCACTTCCACCCATATAGCCTCACTAGATATTCCCCCAGAAATATCCTCTGTAGCAACATGATAGTTGCATTCTTCACATTTATTTCATTGCATTGTCATTGTATGGACCCAAATATTACACTTCACTAATGTTCTCCCACGTTTGGTCAGCTTCATTAGTACCTCTTCACATTTACATTCTGCACGTGTTCACCCTGACTGATTTTGAAACCCAAACTAAACACATGGAAGATGAGCTTCAACCCATCCAAATGCTAAATTATGGTAATTTCAAACAAGAAGAAACCACCTACTCGAGACTACGTCTTCTGTGGACAAATACTTCATCATACAAGTTCACAACCATACCTTGGAGTTCATTTTGATAACAAGATTTTAGACAATAGACAATAGACAATGGGTGCATGAGTAGGCCATTTGGTCCTTCGAGCCAGCACCGCCATTCAATGTGATCTTGGCTGATCATCCCAAATCAGTATCCCGTTCCTGCCTTCTCCCCATATCCCCAGTCTCTGCTATTTTTAAGAGCCCTATCTAGCTCTCTCTTGAAAGCATCCAGAGAACCAGCCTCCACCGCCCCCTGAGGCAGAGAATTCACCACTCTCTGTGAGAAAAAGTGTTTCCTCGTCTCCATTCTGAATGGCTTACTCCTTATTCTTAAACTGTGGCCCCTGGTTCAGGATTCCCCAACATCGGGAACATGTTTCCTGCCTTTAGTGTGTCCAAGCCCTTAACAATCTTATATGTTTCAATGAGATCTCCTCTCATCCTTTTAAATTCCAGAGTGTATAAGCCCAGCCGCTCCATTCTCTCAGCATATGACTGTCCCGCCATCCCGGGAATTAACCTTGTAAACCTATGCTGCACTCCCTCAATACCAAGAATGTCCTTACTCAAATTAGGGGACCTAAATTGCGCACAATACTCAAGGTGTGGCCTCACTAGGGCTCTGTACAACTGCAGAAGGGCCTCTTTGCTCCTATATTCGATTCCGCTTGTTATAAAGGCCAACATGCCATTCACTTTCTTCACTGCCTGCTGTACCTGCATGCATACTTTCATAGACTGATGTACAAGGACCCCCAGATCCCGTTGTATTTCCTCTTTTCCCAACTTGCCTTCATGTAATCTGCCTTACTGTTTTTGCTACCAAAGTGGATAACCTCACATTTAACTGCATTTAACTTCATCTGCCATGCATCTGCCCACTCCCCAACCTGGCCAAGTCACCTTGCATTCTCATAGCATCCTCCTCACAGTTCACACTGCCACCCAGCTTTGTGTCATCTACAAATTTTCTAATGTTACTTTGAATCCCTTCATCCAAATCATTGATGTATATTATAAATAGCTGCGGTCCCAGCACCGAGCCTTGCGGTACCCCACTAGTCACTGCCTGCCATTCTGAAAGGGACCCGTTAATCCCTACTCTTTGTTTCCTGTCTGCCAAACACTTCTCTATCCATGTCAGCACTCTACCCCCAATACCATGTCCCCTAATGATGCCCACTAATCTCCTATGTGTGTGACCTTATCAAATGCTTTCTGAAAGTCCAGGTACACAACATCCACTGGCTCTCCCTTGTCAATTTTCCCAGTTACAGCTTCAAAAAATTCCATAAGATTAGGCAAGCATGATTTCCCCTTCGTAAATCCATGCTAACTCAGACTGATCCTGTTACTGCTATCCAAATGTTTGGCTATCTCATATTTTATTGTTGGGTAAATAAAAGGCCGATAAATCCCCAGGGCCAGATAGGCTGCATCCCAGGGTACTTAAGGAAGTAGCCCCAGAAATAGCATAATTTTTCAAAACTCTTTAGATTCTGGAGTAGTCCCTGAGGATTGGAGGGTAGCTAATGTAACCCCACTTTTTAAAAAGGGAGAGAGAGAGAAAACGGGGAATTACAGACCAGTTAGTCTAACATTGGTAGTGGGGAAACTGCTAGAGTCAATTATTAAAGATGGGATAGCAGCGCATTTGGAAAGTGGTGAAATCATTGGACAAAGTCAGCATGGATTTACGAAGGGTAAATCATGTCTGACGAATCTTATTGAATTTTTTGAGGATGTAATTAGTGGAGTGGATAAGGGAGAAGCAATGGATGTGTTGTATCTGGACTTTCAGGCTTTCGACAAGGTCCCACACAAGAGATTGGTATACAAACTTAAAGCACACGGTGTTGGTGGTTCAGTATTGATGTGGATAGAGAACTGGCTGGCAGACAGGAAGCAAAGAGTAGGAGTGAATGGGTTCTTTTCAGGATGGCAGACAGTGACTAGTGGGGTGCTGCAAGGCTCAGTGCTGGGACCCCAGCTATTTACAATATACATTAATGATTTGGACGAGGGAATTAAATGCAACATCTCGAAGTTTGCTGATGACACGAAGCTGGGGGGCAGTGTTAGCTGTGAGGAGGATGCTAGGAGGCTGCAGGATGACTTGGATAGACTGGGTGAGTGGGCAAATGCATGGCAGATGCAGTATAATGTGGATAAATGTGAGGTTATCCACTGGTAGCAAAAACAGGAAGTTAGACTATTATTTGAATGGTGACCGATTAGGAAAAGGGGAGATGCAGCGAGACCTGGGTGTCATGGTACAGCAGTCATTGAAAGTAAGCATGCAGGTGCTGTGAAGAAAGCGAATGGTATGTTAGCTTTCATAGCAAAAGGATTTGAGTACAAGAGCAGGGAGGTTCTACTGCAGTTGTACAGGCTCTTGGTGAGGCCACACCTGGAGTATTGCGTACAGTTTTGGTCTCCTAATCTGAGGAAAGACATTCTTGCCATAGAGGGAGTACAGAGAAGGTTCACCAGACTGATTCCTGGGATGGCAGGACTTCCATATGAAGAAAGACTGGATAGACTTGGCTTGTACTCGCTGAAATTTACAGTTTAAGGATAAAGGGGAAGTCTTTTAGGACCGAGATGAAAAAATTGTTTTTCACACAGAGAGTGGTGAATCTGTGGAATTCTCTGCCACAGAAGGTAGTTGAGGCCGGTTCGTTGGCCATATTTAAGAGTGAGTTGGATGTGGCCCTTGTGGCTGAAGGCATCAGGGGGTATGGAGAGAAGGCAGGTACAGGATACTGAGTTGGATGATCAGCCATGATCATATTGAATGGCGGGGCAGGCTCGAAGGGCCGAATGGCCTGCCCCTGCACCTAATTTCTATGTTTCTATGTTTCTATGTTTCTATAATTGACTCCAGTATAGTCCCCATCACCGATGTCAGGCTAACTGGTGTATAATTCCCCGTTTTCGTTCTCCCGCCTTTCTTAAAAAGTGGGATAACATTAGCTACCCTCCAATCCACAGGAACTGATCCTGAGTCTATAGAAAATTGGAAAATTATCACCAATGCATCCACGATTTCTAGAGCCACTTCCTTAAGTACCCTGGGATGCAGACCATCAGGCCCTGGGGATTTATCAGCCTTCAGTCCAATCAGTCTATCCAAAACCATTTCCTGCCTAATGTGGATTTCCTTCAGTTTCTCTGTCACCCCAGATCCTCTGGCCACTACTATATCAAGAAGATTGTTTATGCCTCCTTAGTGAAGATAGATCCAAAGTACCTGTCCAACCCATCTGACATTTGCTTGTTCCCCATAATAAATTCACTTTTTTCGGTCTTCAAGGGTCCAACTTTGGTCTTAACTAATTTTTTCATCTTCACATACCTAAAGAAGCTTTTACTATCCTGCTATATATTCTTGGCTAGCTTACCTCATCTTTTCTCCCCGTATTATCTTTTTGGTTATCTTCTGTTGTTCTTGAAACATTACCCAATCCTCTTGCTTCCCGCTCATCTTTACTACGTTGTACTTCTTCGCTTTAATTTTTATACTGTCCCTGACATCCCTTGTCAGCCATGGTCGTCCCTTTCTCCCCTTGGAATCTTTCTTCCTCCTAGGAATGAACTGATTCTGCATCTTCTGTATTATTCCTAGAAACACCTGCCATTTTTGTTCCACTATCAACCCTGCTAGTGTATCTTTCCAGTCAACTTTGGTCAGCTTCTCCCTCATGGCCCCACAGTCCCCTTTATTCAACTGCAACACTGACACCTCCGATCTACTCTTCTCTCCTTCTCCAACTGTAGATTAAACCTGACCATGTTAGGTTTACCTTCGTATCTCATCTTTTGTGGAGGGAATACGTGGGCAATGGTTACTAAAGCCAACCGGACACTAGGATTCCTTAGACGAAACCTCTGGTTCTGCCCAATGGAAGTGTATATACAGCATATACAACATTGGTTAGACCTCTACTGGAATATGCTTCATGCGCCTGGGACCCATACAAAACTGGTCATATCAACAAACCAGAAGGGATACAGAGGAAAGCAGCACGCTTTTGCATCGCGAACTACAATAGAGGTAGCAGTGTCACCCAGATGCTGTCTGGCCTGGAGTGGGAAACACTGAAACAAGAAGGGCAAGGAACAGACTAGCCATGTTGTACAAGATTCAAAAGGGGGTCGTGGGCATAACTGCAGAAAGATATATACCATACTCAACAGAGTGGAGAACAAGAAAGAGAAATGATATGCAAGTAGAAATCCCATTCGCCAGGACAGATATTTATAAGAACTCATTCTTTGTAAGAACCTTAAGGGAATGGAATAAACTAGACAACAATATAGTCAAATCACCTTCACTAGACAGTTTTAAGGGGGCACTAACAGCATGTTAGTATGCACAACACATCCAAGTTGGCGATATGCAGTTCTGCCCTGCTGACTACAAATTCAGAAGATTCAGAAGATAACAGTCAGATCATCATCTCGCCTCAATATTTTACTTCCTGGTATTTAGTAGTTCACTTTCAAGTTATCCTTGCTGTGTTTGTTGTGAAGATGTAAAATGAACTGAACACAGGAAAGTGAAGAAACAAATGTAAATACTTACTACATGATTTATATTCTGCAGCTGTTTCAAACTTTAATTTAGATATATTTGCTTTGTGCTTAAACATTTATTTACAAAAAATAGAGGAGTGTTTTTTCTTGTCTCCATCCTACATGACAGAAGTTGTCTCCTTATGTTCTTTTCGTATTTTTGGGCCATGTAAAAGGGAGCATATTAAATGATTTACAGATATTTTGAATGCCATATTGCACCACAATTTCAGAAAAACCTAAGCAAATCGTTTAACAGCAACTGGTATCTTTTCTATTCTGTAAAAGTGGGTGAAGTATCCCGACGCGTTCCTTGCTTGTAAGCACATGCTTCATTGAGGAAAGGATGCATACAACATGTTGGACCAAATGAATTCTGATCAAATGAAGCATGATGAACATGAGAATTAACATTGCAGAGGAACATGGGGAAAAGCAAAAAAATAACCATTCATTTAGTCAGTCATACAACATGGAAATAGGCCATTCGCCACATCATATCCATGCCAACCAGTGAGCACAAATGTGTATTAATCCCTTATTCCAGTACATGGCCTGCAGCCTTCTAGGTTTACTTACTTACTTACATACTTACTGCCTATTATGCCTCCAGGCATGTAGGGCAGCAACAAAGGTCTTCCACTCCTGTCTGTTCTAGGCTAGCTTCTGGACACTACCCCAGGTCAGGTCCATCGTTTTATAGCCCTGGAAGTTCATTATGCCCAGTGGTGTTGATTCCTTCAGTTGCTCTTTCTGTAACATATTGGTTTTACGAGAAAGGGTTGTTAGCCCTGTGATCAACCTCCAACCAGGAGGACCAGTGGATCGCTCTTCGTCTCGCCTATACCCTTTGACCTGTCCAGCATGGGAGACGCTAACAGGAGACAAATCTCCCGCTGTCATAGCTCTAGGGGTCGTCAAAAGAGTTTATTGTCATGTGTCCCTGACAGGACAATGAAATTCTTTCTTTGCTTAGCACAACCGAACATGAGACGCACAAGCGTCACTGAGACACACAAGTTCCCTGACCACGACAAGGTTGCAATCCAACGGGGAGCTAGGTTTAGGTTTATTATTATCATGTGTAAGGTCATAGGGTCATAAGGAATGGGAGTAGAATTAGGCCATTCAGCCCGGTCAAGTCTACTCCACCATTCCATCATGGCTGATCTATCTCTCCCTCCTAACCCCATTCTCCTGCCTCTCCCCATAGCCCCTGACACCTGTACTAATCAAGAATCTATCTACCTCTGCCGTAAAAATATCCACTGACTTGGCCGCTACAGCCTTTTGTACTGACGTGCAGTGAAAAAGCTTTGGTATGCATGCTATCCAATCAGACAATACTATACATCAAATGTTTAAAAAAGAACTGCAGATGCTGGAATAATTGAAGGTAGACAAAATACTGGAGAAACTCAGCGGGTGAGGCAGCATCTATGGAGCGAAGGAATGGGTGACTGAAGAAGGGTCTCGACCCGAAACGTCACCCATTCCTTCGCTCCTTAGATGCTGCCTCACATGCTGAGTTTCTCCAGCTTTTCGTCTACCTTCTTATACTATACATCAATACGATCAAGCTTTTAAGGCAGCCTGTGTGTGTATAACAAAGTGTGCAAATTATTCACAATCTAGGTGGAAAAAATGGTCTTGGCCAATAATGTTCCTGAGCTGGAAGGCTGTGTGTAAAATGCATGGGCTTTGAGTTCTGCAGTGAGAGGATGTAAAAAAAACATTATTATAGAAAGCAGCTCTGTAATGTATAGCCTTCTCACTAATGTAATGTGACAAGCTACCGATGTCTAGTTTCCAAAGGAAGTTCAGAGATTGGAAGAATACGTCAAACCATAGGCATTTGAGATAGCAGAAAGCCATTCATTTAGGACACATAGTCACAAGCTAGGAGACACCATGATTGATAACATATGCTGGCATCTTAAGTGGCTTGTGGGGTGAAGACCTTTCAAGGCATTGTAACTTTAGAATGTTTTGGGATTGTGCACTCAGAGACAGATTTTATGTATGGTCCAAGGGACAAATGGACCCAGTTGAAGCTGTTAAGCACAAAAAGGTTTGTGCTTGATTTAGCATTTAAATATTGCAATGTCCACAAAAATAGCAGCCAAGAATGTTGGAGAATTTCATCTTGTGCCAGCCAAAATGGAACAAAATGGGAAAGATAGCCTAAGTCAAAGTGCAATTCCTAAAAATTTAATCCAGAAACAGGGACAGAACCATAAAATCATAGAGTAATTATACAACACAGAAGAAATCCATGGTGATTCTCTACCAGAGCAACTCTGATTCCACATGTGTAGGAAGGAACTGCAGATGCTGGATTACACCAAAGATAGACACACAATTCTGGTGTAACTCAGCGGGACAGGCAGCATCTCTGGAGAGAAGGAATGTGTGACGTTTGGGTCAAGACCCTTCTTCAGACTTCAGACTCTGAAGAAGGATCTCAACTCGAAATGTCACCCATTCCTTCTCTCCAGCGAAACTGGGTGACCTGCTGAGTTACTCCAGCATTTTGTGTTTATCTTCAGCGGAAAGACATTACCTGATTACAAGCATAACAAGAGGATTTCAGTATAGGAATAAAGAGGTTCTTCTGCAGTTGTTTAGGGCTCTGGTGAGACCACATCTGGAGTATTGTGTACAGTTTTGGTCTCCTAATTTGAGGAAGGACGAGATTGATCCCTGGGATGGTGGGACTGTCATATGAGGAAAGATTGAAAAGACTAGGCTTGTATTCATTGGAGTTTAGAAGGATGAGAGGGGATCTTATAGAAACATATAAAATTATAAAAGGACTGGACAAGCTAGATGCAGGAAAAATGTTCCCAATGTTGGGTGAGTCCAAAACCAGGGGCCACAGTCTTAGAATAAAGGGGAGGTCATTTAAGACTGAGGTAAGAAAAAACGTTTTCACCCAGAGAGGTGGGAATTTATGGAATTCCCTGCCACAGAGGGCAATGGAGGTCAAGTCACTGGATGGATTTAAGAGAGAGTTTGATAGAGCTCTGGGGGCTAGTGGAGTCAATGGATATGGGGAGAAGGCAGGCACAGGTTATTGATAGGGGATGATCAGCCATGACCACAATAAATGCCGGTGCTGGCTCGAAGGGCCAAATGGCCTCCTCCTGCACCTATTTTCTATGTTTCTATGTTTCTAATCAATCTATCCAGTCTACACATAGATACATGATAAATGGAATAATTTTTAATGCAAAGTCTGATTTAAGATAGTCTAAGGGACTCCTGTAAGGTAAATAATAGCTTTGGACTGCTCTCTAGTTGTTGGTAGGATTGTTACGTTGCTTGATAGCAGCTGGGCCAAAACCGTCCCTCAATCTGGAGATGAATGCTTTCAGAATTCTGTACCTTTTGCCTGATGGGAGGGGGGAGAAGAGGGAGTGACTTCAACCCAGATCACAACAGGATAATTATGCAAGAAGTAATGGTCCAACTCACTTTCATGGATGTTGCAATAATTCCGAAGGGAATTGTTCTTTTAAAGAGTTCAAGTGTTTCACAAGGCAGGAGCAAAGAGGAACTTGCGAAACAAACCAAATGCAGCATCAGCACAGAGAGAATACATTCAGCTGAAGAAACCGGAAACTGTGAATCAGCACAATACATCAACATCTATCCATTTCTTAAGAAAAGGTTAACATTTTTAAATAGCCTGTGTCCCAATAACATTCACACAAGAATTCACAATATAACATGAATTTTAAATCTCATTGTCATTAATTTATAGGCCAAATGGAAGGAATTTAGTATTTAATTCCCGTAAATTAATGGCCATTTAAATCATCTTACGAGTGAGTTTTAGTGGAACGCGATCGTTTGGAACGTTGCAGTTACAGTGAATTTAAACCCCATATCGGCAGGAAAAACACTGCCAGTTCGTATATTTACATAATCACATTTTCGCCGATGAAATTTGGATTAAAGTAATCCTAAGAAGCAAGTTTATATGTAAAATAAACGACTTACCTTATGTTTTGTCCCGTACGTGAGATCCGTCCCGTTGTCGGTGTTGATGGCGTTAGAAGTAGATTTTTATTTTACTCCAGCACTTAAATTATCTCGCCGTTTTTAAAAAAAACTTCCAAGAACGGAAGTCGGAATGATTTTTCAGCATCGGGTAGTAGCCTGAGAAAATATATCTGAGACAGGCAGGGGAAAACAGCATTTTAATCCCGCCCCCCCCCCCCTCAAAGGCACCAAAGTCACGCACAGGGCCAGTGACAGAACTGCAGTGCCACTGAAGGTAAGTTTTGTAACATACCTAGTCAAGATAACTCTTTCTTCCCAAGAACCCTTTCTGGCTTAAGTCCTCCCCCCACCAGCTCCAGTTTAAATTCCATTTGGAATATTTTGGAGGACCAAGAAATCAAGAAACAAGAAAGGGAAACGAGAGATATAGGTGGCACATAGAACAAATGAATGAAAGATATGCAAAAAGCAACAATGATTAAGGAAGGTGGAGCCCAGAATGGTCCATTGTTGGCTGTTGGGTTGATGACAATGAGTGATACAGACAGTGAAACTCAACAGGACGACAGTGAAACTAGCACATTAACTAGGGTGGGGAAAGGACGGAGAGAGAGGGAATACAAGTGTTACTTGAAGATGGAGAAATCAATATTCATTCCACTGGGTTGTAAGTTGCCCATGCGAAATATGAGGTTCCTCCAATTTGGCATTTTGCCTCAATCTGACAATGGAGGAGGCCCAGGACAGGAAGGTCAGTATGGGAATGGGCAGGGTGGTTAAAGTGTTTGTCAACCGGGAGATCATGTAGGCCATTATCCATATATGGTTATATTAAAAAGTAATTTGGTGAAAGGCCATAGAGACATAATTAACTGTGTCCCATGTACACCTGTCTCTACTGCTGCCCTGCACAATCCACAATACATTCTGAACCACTGCACATCACTGTACAATCTGTGGCTGTGGGGCACTGACTGCTCCCTCCAAATGGTACTTTACACAAAAAAACACTGATTTATTAGTTAAGAGAGGAAGGAAACGCAAGTTTGCAAGTCAAAAAAGTTTATTATCACGTGTCCCAGATAGGACAATGAAATTCTTGCTTTGCTTCAGCACAACAGAATATAGTAGGCATGAATACAGAGCATATCAGTGAGTCCATATACCATTATATAAAAACATACACACATCAATAAATAAATAGATAAAGTGCAAATAAACAGATAATGGTCTATTAATGTTCAGAGATTTGTTTCAGTTGCGTTTAATAGCCTGATGGCTGTGGGGAAGCAACTATTCCTGAACCCAGGACGTTGCAGTCCTGCCCTGTACCTTCTACCTGAAGGTAGTGGGGAGATGAGTATGTGGCCAGGATGGTGTGGGCCTTGATGATGCTGCCAGCCTTTTTGAGGCAGCGACTGCGATAGATCCCCTCGATGCAAGGGAGGTCAGAGCCGATGATGGACAGGGCAGTGTTTACTACTATTTGTAGTCTTTTCCGCTCCTGGGCGCTCAAGTTGCCGAAGCAAGCCATGATGCAACTAGTCAGCATGCTCTCTACTGTGCACCTTCAGAAGTTAGAGAGAGTCCTCCTTGACATACCGACTCTCTAATCTTCTCAGGAAGTAGAGGCGTTGATGTGCTTTCTTTATAATTGCATCAGTGTTCTCGGACCAGGAGAGATCTTCAGAAATATGCACGCCCAGGAATTTGAAGCTCTTGACCCTCTCCACCATTGACCCGTTGATATTAATGGGACTGTGGGTCCCCATCCTACCCCTTCCAAAGTCCACAATCAGTTCCTTGGTTTTGCTGGTGCTGAGGGCCAGGTTATTGTGCTGGCATCATTTGGTCAGTCGGTCGATCTCACTTCTATACTCTGACTCGTCCACATCGGTGATACATCCCACAACAGTGGTGTCGTCAGCGAACTTGATGGAGTTCACACTATGACCGGATACACAGTCATGAGTATAGAGTGAGTACAGCAGGGGGCTGAGCACGCAGCCTTGAGGTGCTCCCGTGCTGATTGTTATCGAGGCAGACACATTTCCACCAATACAAACCATCTGTGGTCTTTGAATGAGGAAGTCGAAGATCCAATTGGAGAGAGATGTGCAGAGACCCAGATCTGAGAGCTTGGTAACCAGCTTGGAGGGGATGATTGTATTAAATGCTGAGCTGTAATCAATGAATAACAGCCTGACATATGACATATTTCTTGCCCAGGTTTGCTGATTAATCATAATCGTAATTTCACAATTGTAATTTATTGGCCAAGTATGTTTTGCAACATACGGGGAATTTGGTTTGCTATACAGTCATACCAAATCAGCCAGTAAACAAGACACTCCTGCACCAATGTTTCTATGTTTCTATAAAAAATTGACATAAACATCCACCACAGCAGCTCCTCCCCATTCCCCACTGTGATGGAAGGCAATAAGGTCTTATCTTCTTTCCTCCTTTTGTCTTGCGGTCGGGGGAGTCGAACCACCCGCAGTTGGGGCGATTGTAGCATAGCTAGCTTGAACTCTTCACGTCTGTTGAAAATAATAAGGCATTATCGACTATTGATACTACACCTGGAAAGATACCAGCGGCATTTGATTAACGCTCATGGAAAGCAGCCAAACCCATTCTCTGCTGCAAATATCAATTTTGAAAAGTTGCTCTT
The DNA here is from genome assembly GCA_035221665.1 of Okamejei kenojei. Taxonomy (NCBI): domain Eukaryota; kingdom Metazoa; phylum Chordata; class Chondrichthyes; order Rajiformes; family Rajidae; genus Okamejei; species Okamejei kenojei. Next base: position 41,931,488 of record CM069134.1, read on the forward strand.
GAATCTCAATTTTCTGCCCCTGACGACCATGGGACTCAGGCAGGTGGATTTGCATAGGTCAAACGGCTAATTTCCAAATGTTAGAATAATAAATTGGAATAATTTCAATTAACTTTCCACTCCATTATTTAATTTATATTCAGTAGTTTCAAATATTGTATATTAGACACTTGGAATTAACTGAGTGTATCTTAATGTCATGTTGCAGTTCAAATCTTCTTTATTTCTACTAATTTGAATATTTATGGATCGGGTAATATTCTGGGTTTTTTTATGCCCAGAGACCTGGAATAATGATGCAGAGACATGAGTTCAAATCCCAACACAGCAACTGATGATTTTAATTCAGTTAATTAAATAAATCTAGAATAAAAAGTTAGCCTAATGAAGCTACTAGATTGTCATATAAAACAGATATTTCTTCACTAATATACATAAGGGGAGGAAATCCTCTGTCCCATATTTACTCTTGAATCTCAGTTATCAGTCATCGCTAAACCATTTCCGAAATGGAAGGTTCTATCAGAGCCATTGTGAAAATCTATAGATCACGTTCACAAGTTGGAGGAGTAGAATTAGGCCATTTGGCCCATCGAGTCGACTCTGCCATTCAATCATGGCTGATCTCTGGCTCCTAATCCCATTTTCCTGCCTTCTCCTCATTCTAATCAAGAATTTGTCTATCTCTGCCTTAAAAATATCCACTGACTTGGCCTCCACAGCCCTCTGTGGCAATGAGTTCCACATATTAACTACCCTCTGACTGAAACAGTTCATCCTCACCTCCTTTCTAAAAGAGCGCCCTTTAGTTCTGAGGCTCTGACTTCTGGTCCTAGACACTCCCACTAGTGGAAATATCCTTTCCACATCCACTCTATTTACTGATTCTCTAAAATTGGTTTGATTACATGGCATTGAACTTTGAGCAGGTTTCAGAAATAAAGTACCATAAGTACCAAAATTAGAGCACATGGTATTGGTGGTAGGGTATTGACATGGATAGAAAATTGGTTGGCAGACCGGAAGCAAAGAATAGGAGTGAACGGCAATTTTCAGAATGGCAGGCAGTGGCGAGTGGAGTGCCGCAAGGCTCGGTGTTGGGGCCGCAACTGTTTACCATATATATTAATGATTTGGAAGAGGGAATTAGGAGCAACACTAGCAAGTTTGCGGATGACACAAAGATGGGTGGCAGTGTGAACTGTGAAGAGGATGTTAGGAGGTTGCAGGATGACCTGGACAGGTTGAGTGAGTGGGCAGATGCGTGGCAGATGCAGTATAATCTAGATAAATGTGAGGTTATCCACTTTGGTGGCAAAAACAAGGGGGCAGATCATTATCTCAATGGGGTTAGGTTAGGTAAGGGGAAGGGGAAGGTGCAGCGAGACCTGGGTCTCCTTGTATACCGGTCACTGAAAGTTGGCTTACAGGTACATCAGGCAGTGAAGAAAGCTAATGGAATGTTGGCCTTCATAACATGAGGATTTCAGTATAGGAGTAAAGAGGTTCTTCTGCAGTTGTATAGTGCTCTGGTGAGATCACATCTGGAGTATTGTGTACAGTTTTGGTCTCCTAATTTGAGGAAGGACATCCTTGTGATTGAGGCAATGCAGCGTAGGTTCACGAGATTGATCCCTGGGATGGCGGGATTGTCATATGAGGAAAGATTGAAACGACAAGGCTTGTATTCACTGGAGTTTAGAAGGATGTGGGGGAATCTTATAGAAACATATCAAATTATAAAAGGGCTGGACAAGCTAGATGCAGGAAAAATGTTCCCAATGTGGGGCGAGTCCAGAACCAGGGGCCACAGTCTTAGAATAAAGGGGAGGTCATTTAAGACTGAGGTGATAAAAAACGTTTTCACCCAGAGAGTTGTGAATTTATGGAATTCCCTGCCACAGATGGCAGTGGAGGCCAAGTTACTGGATGGATTTAAGAGAGAGTTAGATAGAGCTCTAGGGGTTAGTGGAGTCAAGTGATATGGGGAGAAGACAGGCACGGGTTATTGATAGGGAACGATCAGCCATGATCACAATGAATGGTGGTGCTGGCTCGAAGGGCCGAATGGCCTCCTCCTGCACCTATTTTCTATGTTTTTATGTTTCTATGTAATACTCTTCCATAGCGTCACGAGGAACTGCAGTTGCTAATTCACAAAATAAAGGCACAATGTGCAGGAGTAATTCGTTGGGTCAGGGAGCATCTCTGTAGGACATGAATCGGCAACGTTTCTGGGACGGGTGCATTCTTCCGACCTGTTTTGGCAGGGTGGATAAAGCTGGAAAAGAGATGGGGCAGGATAGATGGATAGAGGTGAGGAAGCAGTTTAATTAACAAATGGTTGGACAAAGGCCAGAGGTGAAGATACAAAAGGCTGTGAGATAAAGAGATAAGGAGAGCAGAAGTAGGAAATATGAAGCCATCTTAAGGGGATGGGGGAGGGAAGTGGGGTTGGATTGTGGGAGAAATGTGTGAGCATCAACTTGTGGCACAGCGAAGGGGAAGGGTGGAGGTGAGGGGGCTTATGTTTGTTGGTTAGTTATCAAAATTTGGAGAATTCAGCATTCATAGCATTGAGTTGAAAGCTACCCATGCTGTTCCTAGAGTTTCCTTGTTGCCTCACTCTAGCATTGGAGGAAGCCAGGACAGCAAAGTAAGGGAACGGAAGGAGAATTAAAACAGTTAGCACCCGGGTTATCCAGCGGTCATTGGCGGACTGAGTGCAAGTGTTCTTAGAAATCGTGACCTAGTCTACACATGGTCACATTCTTCACTATCTTCCTGATGAATGTCACTGAATGTATGCCTCGTTGTCACCTTCCCCTCAGCTAACAATGATTAATTCTACATTCTACAAGCGTCTACTTTAATCTGCTGTTTTTACTCCATATCCTTCCATATCTCCAGTCCTCCTCCCCTGACTCTCAGTCTGAAGAGGGTCTCAAAACAAAACTCCATGTAGGGGGAGGGGAAGTGATTGCAGAATCAAGGACACAGAAGAGACATGGGTAAAAGATCCATCTACGACAGCTGGGGGGAAGCCCATTTACGAAGGAAAATAATATTAGTTTAGTTTAGTTTAGTTTAGAGATACAGCGCGGAAACAGGCTCTTTTGCCCACCGGGTCAGCGCCGACCAGCGATCCCCTCACATTAACATTATCCTACACACTCGAGGGACAATTCTTTATGTTTACACCAAGCCAATTAATCTACAAACCTGTACATCTTTGGAGTGTGGGAGGAAACCGAAGATCTTGGAGAAAACCCACGCGGTCACAGGGAGAACGTACAAACACTGTACAGACAGCACCCATAGTCAGGATCGAACCTGGGTCTCTAGCTCTATAAGACAGTAGCTCTACCGTTATGCCACCATGCTGCCATTATAAAATAACAAAAATACTTATTTACAACATTATCTGAGTAACAAATTCAAGAAGCTATCTATTTAACTGCATAGGTGACAAAATGAACACTCATACCCTGGAAGACTGGAAGATCAGAAATGTATCTTTTACGTATGAGAGGTCATTCAAGAAGGTGATAACAGACTCGGTGACTCTCTGCATGCTCTTCCCAGAGGAGGACTCCATCATCCGATACAATCACTCTACTTATAAAAATGTCTATTCTACCTGTAACACTAGCACCATTCCTAAATGTTCTAATGCCATTGGGCTTTGTCTATGGAACTGCCAGTCTGAAGAAGGGTCTTCACCCGAAACGTCACCCATTCCTTCTATCCAGTGATGCTACCTGTTCCGCTGAGTTACTCCAGCATTTTGTGTACATATTCTACAATGCTGAGAACTATGCATACTGTACTCTGTATCTTTCCCTTTGCTCTATTTTTTGCACTTGAGTTTGATTTGATCGTACTTATATATGGTATTATCTGATCTGATTAGATTACATGCAAAACAAAACTTTTCACTGTACCTTGATACACGTGAGAATAATAAACCTAAACCAACACTGTGTTCTTCCCACCTCTCCCTCAGCCCTCGGGCCCTGGCATTCCCTCTATCTCTATCTCCCTCCCCCACCCTAGTCGCACTAGCTTCTCATTTTCACACCACAAACAGCTTACAATGGCTTGTTCCCTTTATCATCGATACTTTTTTGCATATCTTTCATTCATTGTTCTTTATCTCTCCACATCACCGTCTATATCTCTCGTTTCCCTGATCCCTGACCAGTCTGAAGAAGGGTCTCGACCCGAAACGTCGCCTATCTCCTTCGCTCCTTAGATGCTGCTGCACCCGCTGAATTTCTCCAGTTTTTTGTGTAACCCACTGTGTTCATGTCCTCGTGATTCTTTATGTTGAATACCATGACAATGTTGGTCGGATTTCGCTTGGCAAACTCTTTATTTCTTGATTCCGAGGAGACCCCTGCATGTTGTTTGCCATAAATACTTCAACCTCTGTGGACTCAATCAACACATTCACACTCCGACCAAGCAATCATGCTGGGAGGAACCACAAACTGGAGACTCGAGATTGCAAAGCCGCAATTATTTGTATATTTGACTTGATTACAGTAACATGTGTCCATCCATAATACATTTTACTTCGGAGTCACGTGAGTGACTACGTGAAGACCCCGCCAGCACGCATGCGCGACATATCGTCGAACGCATTGCGGAAGCGACAGTCGGGAGGAGCGCCGCTCCTCCAGCGCGAGTTTTGAAAAATTACGGAAGGTAAGTCTTACCTTTTCTGGTGAGCGTGGCGACTCGGTGTGTTTCTTTTTCAGAACGGAGGAAGCACCATGGAGTCGCGCAAGGGAGAGCAGCAGCTGATACCGCTGCTGTGGAAGCAGCCAGCAGCGTGCCGTCTCTCCAGAGCTGCAGGTGCTGCCAGCAGCTCCCGGCTTCTCGCCGCCACAGACCGCAGGTGCTCCGCGGTCGGCGGCAAAACCACCCGGAAGTCGGACAGGTCCGTTGACTCGGCTGGGTCCGGACCTGAAGACACCCCGTTCACAGATAGGGACGGCGGGCGTCTTTCCCGCGGGAGCGGGTGGGGAGCAGTGCTCCAGCGTGACCTGCTTATGCAGGGGCAGAGTCACAGTGGGTCTCCTCGCAGACCCACGGCAGCATCCTTTCAAGGACTGCCCTGGGTCACAAAAAGAGAGAACAGCAGGCCATGCTGAACTGTTAAGACTAAACACAAAAGTGATTGAGAAAACAATCAGAGAATTTCAAGAGTTCGTATCAAATATATTTATAAAAAACTAAAAAGATGGTGGTTGCCGTATCATTACAGATTTGACCGAACTAAATACTTCCGTTCAGTATGCCCATTTCAAAATAGACACGTTTGTCACACACAGGGTCATCGTAAATACCTGAAATTTATCTGGATGGGACAGCTATGGCAGTATGCCTTATCCAATGGGTTGTCATCAGCACCCAGGCTATTACAAATTTATTAAAACCAGCTTTAGCATACTTAAAGAAACATAACCATATCGTCATGGCTTACCTTGATGATATTCTCATTGTAGGTGAAAATTGGAGCTGGCTACATTGGTGGTATCAGCCACAACACAGAGATTTAACGTACATCCAGATAAATCAAAATTGGAACCCTCCACTACCATGGATTATTTGGGGTTCACTATTGACTCTGTTCATATGTCTATCACCTTGCCACCAAACAAAGTGACAGACTTGATGGGAGTATGCAAAAGCCTCACTGGCATCAGGGAACCATCCATTCGGCAAGGAGCAAGAGTGTTGGGAAATTGGTGGCTGCATTCCCAGCAGCACAATTGGACCACTCCATTATTAAAAACCTGGAAGAGGGAAATTTTAGCTCTCAAAAATCATGCAGGCCATTTCAATAGGCCTATGCAACTACCAGGGAAAGTAAATTATAATTAAACTGGTGGATAGAAATGTTCAATATTATCCTAACCCCATCACCCCATTCTATATCCCTAGGGTACATTACAGACTGTGCCAGTGCTAAAGGTTGGGGAGCAACTAATACCACCGCAAGTTGTGGTGGCAGATGAGTGCACAAAAATTATTCTGTTTAAAGCACTAGGAATTAATTATCTAGAAATGCTGGGAGCGTTTCATGGACTCAGGGCTTACTGCTCAGATGAGCACCAGTTGCATGTACGGTACAAATTGATACCACACTGGGGGCCTATATATAATCATATGGGTGAAATAAAGTCGATATCATGTGATGAATTGCCTAATAATATCTGGCACTGGTGTCTGGGAGAGAGATTTGGATCTCAACCACTTACCTTCCAGGTAAGCTAAATACAGTGGCAGACACCAGGTCACGTAAATTCAACGACAACATTAAATGGATGTTGGATCGGAAAGTGTTTACAGATATTATAGACCGGTATGGGACACCAGATATCGACCTTTTTTCCATCCAGACTAATTCACCAACTACCAACATATGTTGCTTGGGAACCAGACCCAGAGGCAGCAGCGATGGACGATTTCTCGCTGCATTGGGGGGGGGGGGGGGGGGGGGGGGGATTTGTTTTGCTATGCATTTTCCCCTTCTGCCTCATCAGGCGAGTCTTACAATAATTAAACAAGATGCCGCAACGGGTACCATGGTTTCCCAACAGTACAAAGATGGTCTCAGAATCCTGCATCTGGATCAACAACGGCCAAGGAGGTTGGCACACCCCGTGCGGGAAAGTATCCGTGCCATGACTGTATGAACTTGTTGATTTGCAGTTTCTGAACAGGCCATTTCTGGGATACGGACTCTCCGACAGGACGATCAATGCCATCTCAGCGTCATGCAGGGAGTCCACGAGAAGACAGTACCTGACATATGTCAGGAAATGGGAAGTGTTCTGCACCAGGACGAACACTACATATGACTCAGCCACCAACACTGAAGTGCTGGAGTTCTGGCCACCTTTCATTTCGATGAAGGATTGAGTTACAGTGCTATTATTGTGCAAGGAGTGCCCTATCTAATATCTGGGCAGAGGGAGTGATCACCTGGCTATAGGATCACACCCACTAGTACCTAAACGAATGAGGGGTATTTGTACTCTATTCCCCCCAGGCCCAGATACACCCATATATGGGACATAGGTAGTACACCATGTTACGAGGATGGACACCAATATCGGGGCTCACTCTGGACAAACTAATATCCTAGATGGGAAGGATTATGGCACTTGGATCAGCACAACGGGTCCAGTCCTTACACAAGCTAGAATAGGACGTCATGTCTGTCACAAATGGCAGATAACCTGCTACATATAGGGGTACTTAAACAAGACTGACCCGGTTCCTTTGGCCAATATTAGAGTTCTGGCCTATCCTGCAGATAGTCGGCCCTGCATAGTGACACATATTTTCCAATATATAGTCACCAAGACACTTATGGGCACGGAGAGAGCTTTCTCATTAGCCATAAATGCCCTCACCTAAGGTCACAGTGCAAACCATATCCAGATGGTTCGGGTGGTATTACGTGCAGTGGTGGATACTAATGTTTCAAATCTCACTCCAACAGGGCTGCATCTACATCGGACGCTAGGATGATGGGAGTTCCTATGGACCACATCCTTGCCACAGCGGGGTGGAGCAATGAACGCATTCAATGCTTTATAATAAACCCGTGGGCGATCCTGAGACGTTTGCAGGGAAAAATTAAGTTCTGTAAATTAAATTACCCAATGTGGGGCATATTATTTTAGGTATGAATAATACCTTTATTGTTTTTCAGCACAGTGTCGTGTGTGAAATACGTTCATCCTCCGTCCCAGAATGGCAGTGTGTGAGCATGGTCTCGTTCCAGGGCATGAAATCACAGAGCTTTGAAATCTTCACGTAGTCACTCACGTGACTCTGAAGTAAAATAGTAAGATTAAATGAGAACTTACCAGTTTGAAGTTTGATCTTTATTTTATGAGGAGTTACGATGAGGGATTACGTGCCCTCCGCTCCCAAAACCCTCTATTATAAAGTTCAACTGGTATGGAAGTTCTCACTTATCTTACTATATTAGTCTACTCTGGTATCTGTGATTTCACACCACTGCTTTGAAGAATGTCGCGCATGCGTGCTGGCGGGGTCTTCACGTAATCCCTCATCGTAACTCCTCATAAAATAAAGATCAAACTTCAAACTGGTAAGTTCTCATTTAATCTTACTATTTTATTTTAAGATCCACCACCACGTTAATCTATTTTGGAATGTGTTGGAAACCTTCAGTGATTGGAATTAAAAACTCTCAGTTGCATATTGGCATTGGCCCTGCAATATTTCCACGAGGCAGTGCATTAATTTTGAAATTGCCACTATCAAAATCATCAGTTAAATTGAATAACACAAAACGCTGCTATAATTATGTAGATTTCACTCTGCTTTCTAGGGGCACAAAGAAACACAAGGGATAAATATTCATTTGTAGCCTAGCTCTTCTGCACGTTATTAAAATGAGATTTACAAATGACCCGAATTATAAAATTCAAGGCTATAATATTGCATCTCCATAAATGAATTAAGCTGTTGACTTAATTGGATTGGTGGGGGATGGGTAGGGTTTGACTTGTCAATGGTTGCTTAAACCGACTAATCAAGGATTTCAAGCTTGCCATTTGAGGAAAACTCCTCAAGGGTCTTAGAATCAATGTTTGTGATTTTTGAAGCAGAATTGGTTTTTATTCTGACTGTGGAGGAGCATGTTGGGTGGCATTAATCATCTATGCCTATTCATCAAAGCTTTTAAAAAAAAACAAGAAGGCATATCCTTTGTGTGAATAGCTGTGTGTGCGAGTGTGTTGGTGATATTGTGGTGTGTTTCATTAAACCACATTGTGCTCTTTTACGAAACTTAAATACTGGCACACAATGTTAACTATTTTTAATTTACTTTAAAATCTGTCTTAAGTACTATTATAGTGCAATCATTTTACCAGACTATGCACTAGAAAGGAGGTTGGAAACAAAAACGATCTTTCTTTTAGATGTCTTTATAGAAGAATATATTAAAGTATGCTGCATTAAGTCATGTTGAAATAAAATATTTTATTTTATGTTTCTTGCTCATGTGATTTATACAAAATACATTGTTTAAGATGTAAATATACTGGTTGGCATGTAGTTACTTTCTATTTCTTAACATTAGAAATATACTTTGGCTATTCCCTTCCCTCAGCTGCCCCTCAGATTCCTATTAAATCTTTCCACTCTCATCTTAAACATATATCCTCTGATTCTGTACAACTGTAATAAAACATCCCAACTTCTATATTCAACACCCTGACTGATGAAGGCCAATGTGTCAAAAGCCTTATTGACCACCTGTGATGCCACTTTCAAGGTACAATGTACCTGCAAATCTAGATCTCTCTAAACATTTTAGCATTTCCTCACCTGGAAGAAAGTAATGCCTTGGACTGTCTCGCTGTGAGCAGGAAAGCACATGGATATGGTGACTATCATTTGTAAAGAACATTTAAATGCAGATTAGTTTCCATCAGTTCGCTGCTCTGATCTCTATAGTGTAGTATACAGTAAAATAATCCCTGTTCATTTGCAAATAAAAATATTTAGCTTTGCTTGTATTTATCTATAAATTGTATCTTCTAAGGGCTAGGGATAAAAAATATAAAATATGTCATCAAGATTTAACTAATGGTCTGGCCAGATGGTGAATTGGATTACTGCTGGCGGTAAACACAATAACCAAATTACTTTCATTTATGGTTCTCCTTACACCAATTAAGAAAGACATGAATCATGCGTGATTGTTTCTAGATTTTGTGCTGCAGATATGAAAACACCATGAATCTAAAGCCTTCTGGCATATTGTCATGAATGCCATTACTAAACAAAAGCTAACACACAGTTAAGATCAGAATCTTTGATCGGACTTTACCGGCTTTACCTTGCACTAAACGTTATTCCCCAATCATGTATCTGTACATTGTGGATGGCTCGATTGCAATCATGTTTTGTCTTTCTGTTGACTGGTTTGCACGTGACAAAAAGTTTTCACTGTACCTCGGTACACATGACAATAAATTAAACTAAACTAAACTAATGAATCATCGGGAAAATACTGTTGATTATAAATAACGCAATTCTTCAATTGTTATTAGGTCAAGTATTTGGACAGCTTTAAACTATAAAGCTACAGTGTGGAAACAGGCTGGTCGATGCTTCGACCCACCGAGTTCGTGCCGACCACCGATCACCCCGTACGCTAGCACCATCCTACACACTGGGGATGAATTATAATTTTACAAAAGCCAATTAACCTGCAAGCCTGTACTCCTTTGGAGTGTCTGGAGGAAACCTGAGCATACGGAGAAAACCCACGGGATTACAGGGAGAACGTACAAACTCCGTACAGACAGCACCCGTAGTCAGGCAGCAACTTTACCACTACACCACTGTGCCACCCCAAATTAATAAGAGTTTCTTTCCCAGGACTGAATGTCAACTACTAAAAGGCATAGAAATAGGGTGAGTGAATGAAAATTGAAAGGAAATTTATGAGGCAAGTTTTAATCACTGGGTGGTAGCTGTCTGGAATATGTTGCTTGGGTAAGTGGTTGAAACAATAAACCAACATTTAAGAGGAATTTAGGCAGACGTATGAACATGTAGGTCATTATGGACTTCATGGGCCGAAGGGCCTGTTTCTTTGCTGTACTGTTCTATGTTCTATTTTCATGCTTTGATAGAACAATTTGAAAGCAATTGAAGTTAATTTATGGTTGTAAAGGAATACAAAAATGAGATGGGTATCAGACCACGAGAAGCCTGAGATATGTCCATTTCTATAACAATGAGATTTCTCTGTGTCTTGCTACACTAGAAAATATGTGGGCCAAATTCATGAACTCATTTCTCTTTAGACATTTCCCCAGCTGTTAGATGCAAAATGCTGGAGTAACTCAGCAGGACAGGCAGCATCTCTGGAGAGAAGGAATGGGTTCTCTCAACCCGAAACATCACCCATACCTTCTCTCCAGAGAAGCTGCCTATCCCGCTGAGTTACTCCAGCATTTTGTATCTATCTTCGGTTTAAACCAGCCTCTTCAGTTCCTTCCTACATATTTCCCCAGCTGCTCCCTGTTGTTATTGCATCCAGATTAGAAAATCGTTTTTTGACAAATTCAATGGACTAAATTGGTTTTCTATGCTGTTTCTCAGTTTGCATTTCTCTATCTTCACACATCATTTCGTCTGCTTTCATTCACAACCAATAATGGTTGTCAGGCGTGTCAGGTGGGAAAAATTAGTCTGTGTCACAAAACCATTTGGATCCAAATTGTTGATTGTGTTTCCTGAAGCCATTGTCTCCATTTGCTAACATAGATTACAGATCAAAAACTGTCAAAGATGTAAAGTTGGCTCCAACTCAAATATTCTACAATGACAGAGTTGTTTCTTTGTCATTAACTATTCATTAGGCAAGTCCCAAATATAAATCTATCATCCATTCTTCCTCAAATTACATCTGTGTGGTAATTCTCTAAGGTGCAATAAAAATAGATGGAATTGAAACTCAAAATTCTGCTTTTTATTTAAAAAAATCAACATGTACTAACCTTCAACTTCTACGATTCTTTCAGCAATGGGCTAATTCGCATTTATATATAGAAAGAACCTTATATAGTTCATTTCACAGAAGGATGTCTAAAAATGCTTTCCAGCCATCAAAGTACTTTGAAATGTAACCACTATTGCAATATAGAGAAAAAGAGCAGCCAATGTTTTACTTATAAATAGTAATGAGATAATGACCAGTTAATCTATTTTAGTGATGTTGATTGAGGAATAAATGTTGTCAAGGACTATGGGGAAGAACAGCTTGGTCTTCTAAAAACTAGCGCAGAAGGATAACTCATTCCACTGAGAAAGCATATCAGGCCTCATTTTAGCATCAGAAGGCTACGTCAATTGTAGGCTAGCACTCTCTCATGGCTACACTGCCTGGATTATGTGTTTATACATCTAGGTGTGACTTGAATCTTGGGTATACAAAAGGCTGGAGAAACTCAGCGGGTGCAGCAGCATCTAAGGAGCGAAGGAGATAGGCAACGTTTCGGGTCGAGACCCTTCTTCAGACTGGTCAGGGATCAGGGAAACGAGAGATATAGACGGTGATGTGGAGAGATAAAGAACAATGAATGAAAGATATGCAAAAAAGTATCGATGATAAAGGGAACAAGCCAATGTAAGCTGTTTGTAGTGTTAAAATGAGAAGCTAGTGCGACTAGGGTGGGGGAGAGATAGAGAGAGAGGGAATGCCAGGGCCCGAGGGCTGAGGGAGAGGTGGGAAGGGGAGGAGACAGCAAGGGTTAACTGAATTGAGAAAATTTAATGTTCAAGCCCAGAGGATGCAGACTCCCCAAGTGGAATATGAGGTGCTATTCCTCCAACTTGCGATGTTGCTCACTCTGGCCATGGAGCAGACCCAGGACCGAGAGGTTGGATACGGAATGGGAGGGGGAGTTGAAGTGCTGAGCCACCGGGAGGTCGGGTTGGTTAATGCGGACCGAGCGGAGGTGTTCGGCGAAACGATCGCCAACCCAGACTGGGTTGCTGGATGGGCCCGGTGCGAAGCAATGCAAAGAAAGAGAGAGAGTGCGTTTGTGACAGAAGGATGAGAGGGAGAGAGGGAGAGACTGAGAGATGGTGGGAGAGGGAGATAGAGGGAGAGGGAGAGAGAGGGAGCGGTTGAGAGAGAGAGTTAGAGAGGGACATGCTGGAACTGTGAGATAAATGAACAGTTCTTGGAAATCTGAAATAAAAATGAAGACTGGAAATATTAATCTTCCCAAGTAACATTTGTCAGAAGTCAGAAGAGTTAATGTTACAGGTGAATGATCTTATATCAGAACAAGCTAATTCCGGAACAAACAAGAAAGACTGCTTATCTGAAATATCATCAAAGCTCATATCATCAAAGGCCCACTCCACCCGGGTGATGCTCTCATCCTTCTACCACCATTGGGAAGAATGTACAGGTGCCTGCAAAGCCTGACCTCCTGGTCCAAGAACAGCTTATTCCTAGCATCAACTTCTTCAACTCTGCACAACACTAATCACAACCTCAGCAACAATCTACCAAGAGATTTGTTTTAGATACGCTGTGTATTTTGGCTTTGCACTGTTGTTGTCTGGATACCTGGTATTACTGATTATTAATCTATTGTATTTATTTTAGTTTAGTTTAGTTTAGCACCGACCAGTGATCCTTGCACATTAGCGCTACTGTTCACCCACTAGGGCCAAATTACACACATACCTATACGTGTCTGGAGTGTGGGAGGAAACCGAAGATCTCAGAGAAAACCCACGCAGGTCACGGGGAGAACGTACAAACTCCGTACAGACAAGCACCCGTAATTGGGATCGAACCCGGGTCTCCGGCACTGCAAGTGCTGTAAGGCAGCAACTTTACCACTGCTCCACTGTGCCGCCCTTCATTTGTATGTGTGTTAGTGCATTGATGTGCCAGTAAAGTTGCAACAGGAAAGAATTTCATATGACAATTAAACACTCTTGACTATTTTACGATTCCTATTATTCACTGAGGTGATGAAATACAGTTTCAGAAGTTGGATGACGTATCACAAGATGTAAATTATACATCTTCATTTAAATTACTTTCTCGTTAACAGCTGTTGCAGTCCCCCAAGTAATTACTGATATTACATCAATGCAAATTAACTTTGTGAACTTAATAATAAAATGTGCTTTCCGAGAGATGCATTTAATGCATCTAGCACCTTTTAAATCTGGAATTTGTTCCATTCTTTTTTCATGTTTATTACCTTTGAAAGTGAAATTACATTCTTTCACCTTTTTTTTCTTTTAATGGACTTTGCCTTTTAAAACTATAAAGAAAACAATGACAGCAGAGAGCTTTTGTCATGTACAAGACGATGGAGAATTGAAAGTGTGGGCGGATAATGCAGAGAAATCAAACATGTCACGTATGGAGGTAATGAAATTCTTATTCTCAGTCTTTTAATGAAAACCCTTCCATCAAAACTACTCAAGATTTACATTCATTGTCTGAAATCTCAAGGGCATGGATTTCCAATTATTTCTGATTATGTACAAAGGCCACAGAGAAAGAATGCTTGAAATTAATTTCCCACCTTTTAATGAAAAATATATTTATTTGAATTCAAATTACATGATTGATCAATTGTATGCTTAATCAGTACTTCTGTGCAAAATACTGGAAAAAATTGCACCCAACAGTTAGTGCTTGTTTGATTGCACCTTTATTAAATTTGGCTGAGAAAATGTATATAACACAAGTGCATTGATTAATCTTGGAGCACTTGCATGACTTTGTGCTCTTGGGAATGTTGGGGGAGTCAGGGGATGAGATCAGGATGTCCTCTCCCCATGTCCTTGCTGTTGACTACTCATGTTCAGTGACTCACTGAGTTCAGATCCTGCCTCTAAGCTGACAGCCAAAGTACACAATGTTTCAGTGTCTTGAATTGGTGTCTGTGAATGTGCATAATGCTCTTTCTTAACCTTGTCAGATTTCAGCTCCTGACCATCTGAAAGGTGTAACAGCTGGATTATATTTAGTTTAGTTTAGTTTAGCTTCGTTTAGTATGGTTTGGCTTTGCTTGGCTTGGCTTAGTTTAGTTTAGTTTAATTTATTGTCGCAAGTACGTAGGTGGTGTAAAAACTTTTTCTGTTGTGTGCTATCCAGTCAACAAAAAGACCATATATGATTACAATTCAACTGTCCGCAGTATTTAGAGCAAGATAAAATCCAGTGAAGTCCGATTAAAGATAGCCCGAGGGACTCAATGGATTATGGAAAGTGAGAGGATGGTGCAAGGAAATTAGAGGTGTCTCCATCGTGATCTGCAACTTGCAACTCGGAGGAGATTGTGGGTGAATAAGAAGTGAGACATAAGAAGAATTGGACATGAGCTTTGTGGTCTCGGCACTTTGTGGGAGTGCAGCGTAGGTTCACCAGGTTAATTCCTGGGATGGCGGGACTGATATATGATGAAAGAATGGGTTGTCTGGGCTTGTATTCACTGGAATTTAGAAGGATGAGAGAGGATGTTATAGAAACATATAACATTCTTAAGGGATTGGACAGGCTAGATGCAGGAAAAATATTCCCGATGTTGAAATGGTCTGAACAGACACTTTCATATGTGGCTTTTTGTGGCTAATAAACAATGCTACTTTGGAGCCTCTGAGGCTCTTGGTGACCTCGTTATAACACCGCAAGTGCGCCACTACACACAGCCGTAATTCCGTGGGATATGCTGACAGTACAAGCTTGAATCCTGACGCCCCTGGTCCATTGAATTTCCATGACCTGGTGTCTGCCACTATATTGAATCTGCCTGGCAAGTAGACAGCTTAAACCCAAATGTTCTTTTTCCAGTGCCAAATAAGGTTAGCCAATCTGTCACCAGATTCCAACTTGATTCCACCCATGTGATTAACTTATGCCACTGCCGTGGTGTTGTCAATCTGAAGCTGAACATGTAAGTGATGCTTAGTGATACAATAAGCCTTGAGCCTGTAAAATGCTCCTAAAAGCTCTAAATAATTAATTCCATGTGATTGGAGAATAAATGACTCATGCATATTCCATCTGCCTTCTCAGCTAGAAATGGTATCAGTAACATCCCAACCTAGGGCACTAACATCAGTCTGCAAAACAACTGAAGATGCTTCCATCAGAAGTTTGCGAGAACAATTTGAAATGTTTCTTATCCACCACTGTACTTCAGCAATGGCTTCAGATGGTAATAGCATGAGCCGGTTTATATGACCTGCATGTATCCTGAGTGCTTGTACCTTTGCCCTCTGTAAATTTTGGTAATGCAAAGGTCCATACTGCACAGCTGGAAAGGCAGCTACCAATTTGCCAATCAAGCTGGCCACATGTCTAATTGAAGGTGATTGCTCCCCCAAGAGCTGGATACAGCCTTCAATTAAATCTAATCTCTTGCCCTTGGGCACAGTTACAGACATGTGAGTTGAATTAACTGTGAATCCCAAATAGTCAATTAGTTTAACTGGTACCAATTTTGATTTAGCTGGATGGATGAGAAACCCCAATCTCTCAACCATGAGTTTAACAGCTGAAACCGATAACTCAGCTGCCTCACGGGTTTTTCCAATTATTAAGATGTCATCCTAAAGAAGCCATTAAGAATTAAGAAGCCATTACAATATGACCCTGAGCCCAGAGTAACCCCAGTACTGGTTTAGCAGCTTTGTAAATAATCTAGGGGCTGAGGTTAACCCATTAGGCAGTGCTTTAAATTGCCATAATTGCCCAATCCAGCTAAATTTCAAATATCTTCGATACTCTTTATGAACAGGCACTGAGTAACATGCATCCTTATGGTTTACGCATGCGATATAATATCCTCTGGAAACCAATTGCTTGGCAGTAGCAAATGTTTCCATTTTAAAATGATTATACTGCACAAACGGATTAAGTCCTGTCAGGTCCAAAATAATCCGACTCCCACCATCTTTCTTTGGTCAAGGAAAAATATTAGATACGAATTGGTGAGTTTGATAAACTGTATTC
Source organism: Okamejei kenojei (assembly GCA_035221665.1). Taxonomy (NCBI): domain Eukaryota; kingdom Metazoa; phylum Chordata; class Chondrichthyes; order Rajiformes; family Rajidae; genus Okamejei; species Okamejei kenojei. The sequence goes on from CM069134.1 coordinate 41,948,055, forward strand.
TCAATTACACCTTTTAAATATAATTTTCCAATTTCAGTTTGAACCTCCAAATTCTGATTTTGTGAGAAATGAGTGCCCGCTCTGGTATGTGCTGTGTGGGTGGACACAAATTGGGAATACATTCAATTCAAAACCCTGTATACTCTGCAGTATAAACAAGTTTGATGTTATTTCGTACCATTCTTTCAGAAACCAGTGTAACCTCCCACCAACTGGAAGATAATTCTCACTCAATCTCGAGCCTGCACCTCCATTCAATATAATCATGGCTATCATCCAACTCAGTATCCTGTACCTGCCTTCTCTCCATACCCCCTGATCCCTTTAACCACAAGAGCCACATCTAACTCCCTCTTAAATATAGCCAATGAACTGGCCTCAACTACCTTCTGTGGCAGATAATTCCAGAGACTAGATTCGGTGGCTGGATGTTACTAGGCTTACACAGGGCAGCAAACTTCGGGTTAATGGTAGGACGGATGGCGCTCTTCCTAAGGCAGTTTATCTCAAAGTGCACATTGCACATGAGTCATGGCATCCTGCTGAACGTCAGTCAGGTGCCCACCATCCACTGACCTACCGAAAGCCGTATTGCCTGATGCGAGCAGCTTCAGCACCCTTTGCAGCTTTATCTCCTGTGCCCAGACGCCTCCGCCCATATGGCCCCAGATGGCATGGTTTACGGCCGGCACTTTAAGCAGGATACAATTCGCCGGGGTTTCGTACTTCTTGGCCGTTGTATCTATGGCTAGCTCCTGAAGCTGGTGTGAGCTCAAATAATTTATACTCGCAGCCAGCTCTTCACTCAGCGCTCTCCGGACTCTGTTGGGAGAGCAAACCTTGCCGCCAGGAATGGGACCTCTGGCTCGTGCCCTTCATCCCTTGGGGCACCCTCCACTGCTAAGCCCACAGATTCGGCATCACAATCATACTGACCCGTCAGAATCATACTGACCTCCTCCAAGAGGGAGACACTAGGCAGCCCTGTAGGTGCTGCTGGCGTGGGCTCTTGGAGAGGCCAGCGCTCTTGATAGAGCATCCTCTCCAGTAGGAGCTCCATCTTGGATATCCGTAAAATGGTATCCATTCTCAAGGAAGAACCCTCCCGACCGGACTCGTCCGAGTCTATCGGCCATACAGGCTTTCTGGTGGCCTTACGCCCCTCCGGCGCAGCCACGGTGCCCTCAGACACCAAGTCTGTAGCCGGTTTTGCTATTAGCGACTCGGTAGATGAACTAGGCGGCCGCCCGCTACCCGCACCCCCGCAGTCTTTAGTTACATTCGCAACGGCTCGCCTTGCTCTCAACGATTTCTCCGTACTTGGACTTGTCCTCCTTGAACAAGATTTAACAAGGGCAGAAACGACCTCCAACAAGTTTGACACTTACCTGAGGCTTTTTTAAACTTACCGCTGGAGAAGCGCTGCTCCTCCCAGCCAGTCGCTGCGCCATGGCGTCAGATGTAATGATGCACATGCGGACTGGTGGGGTCTTCACGGAATCACTCACGTGACTCCGAAGTAAAATTAGGAGTTCAAGTCTATATTTGCAAAGCCAAATTTACAAATACTGAATTTCATATTGAAGTTCTGCCAGTAAGGTGGAATTTGAATTCCTGCATATAGAACTTCGGAGTTGCTGCAAGTCCATGATCAATTCCGAATAGTGGCTGATCAACAGAATAACCTTCTGGTCGATTGTTGACTAGTACCTGATAGCGAAGAGTACCTGAGAGACGGAACCTGTTTACTTGAAAAGTAATCCGAATAGTGAAGGGTACCCCTAATTCTGTCGAACCTAGAGAGGAGGGATAGAGGTCCCCCTATAGAAGTCCAGTCTTAGCAGAGGAATAGTAGCATTCTGGAGGAAAAGTAGTCATTTAAGGATTAGTACCCCTCAGCAAAGAGTAAATCTCAGGGTATCAGAGGGAGAGGTTCACTGTGTAATAACAGCATGACGCCATATAAAGATCGAGTGTTCGTGAACTATGCGCTAGTGCTTTAAAATAATTTCGTAAATTGTAAAAATCTAACTTTTCGTATTGTCATCGGATCCGGATTTTGTAAATATTCTGTGTATGTAAATAAATTTGGAGTATATTAAGAGTTAGAAAGTCAAGATTTAGATTGTGTTAAGTCCGCGGACCTTCATTTGTGTTGCTGCTTGTGCGAGTGTTTACGGATTTAGATACTTGAAGTAAGAGTGTGTTTGAGTTAAATATTTGTATTTGTTTAAGATCGTATTGTGAGAATCTGAATCGGGTACTTCGATCAGGGGTTATACGCTTTCGATCGTTGCGTCGGGGAGGAGTCATCCTGTTGACCGATCGTGCCACGTGGAGGATTTCCTGGAGTGTGTGATTTGTAATAAGTGAATGTTTTTGATTTATGCAGGAGTGTGGGTAGGTATACTTCTGATAAGTGGACTAATTTCCTTTCTGTGTTCAATTTTGCTCACGTGTTTAGAGTTCATTTGCATGCGATCAGACTAAGATCGGGGATAGGAGACGGGCTGCAAGAACGTGTGTGAGTCTGATTGGTTGTTTCCTGGAGCAGTTTGGTTTGAAAATAGTCTAAAACGACTTTGGTAATTTCAAAATTAGAAAGGGAACATTGTTAAGAGGTGCGAGTAGTTTAGAGTTGCTTCCTTAGCCAACAGAATAGGGAACAACGAAAAAAATAAAGATATGTCCGCTGACTCGAAAAGTCCTCTGCAAGAAATATGCAGTGAATTTCCACAAAAAGCTGATCGATTAAGAATCCTTTCCGGATCGTTAAATAGAGAATTAGGGAATGAATAATGGCCCCGAGGGGGTATAGATACAGTAAAGGGATTAAAATACATTGAGCAGATTATATTGCAGTGCAGAGATAATACAGAAGCAGAGGAATTAATTCAGAGGATGACTTGGATAGACTGGGTGAGTGGGCAAATGCATGGCAGATGCAGTATTATGTGGATTAATGTGAGTTTATCCACTTTGGTGGCAAAAACAGGAAGGTAGACTATTATTTGAATGGTGACCGATTATGAAAAGGGGAGATGCAGCGAGACCTGGGTGTCATGGTACACCAGTCATTGAAAGTAGGCATGCAGGTGCAGCAGGCTGTGAAGAAAGCGAATGGTATGTTGGCATTCATAGCAAAAGGATTTGAGTACAAGAGCAGGGAGGTTCTACTGCAGTTGTACAGGGTCTTGGTGAGGCCACACCTGGAGTATTGCGTACAGTTTTGGTCTCCTAATCTGAGGAAAGAGAAGGTTCACCAGACTGATTCCTGGGATGGCATGAGTTCCATATGAAGAAAGACTGGATAGACTTGGCTTGTACTCACTGGAATTTAGAAGATTGAGGGGTGATCTCATAGAGACTTACAAATTTCTTAAGGGGTTGGACAGGCTAGATGCAGGAAGATTGTTCCCGATGTCGGGGAAGTCCAGGACAAGGGGTCACAGTTTAAGGATAAGGGAGAAGTCTTTTTGGACCGAGATGAGAAAATCGTTTTTCACACAGAGAGTGATGAATCTGTGGAATTCTCAGCCACAGAAGGTAGTTGAGGCCAGTTCGTTGGCCATATTTAAGAGGGAGTTGGATGTGACCCTTGTGGCTGAAGGGATCAGGGGGTATGGAGAGAAGGCAGGTACAGGATACTGAGTTGGATGATCAGCCATGATCATATTGAATGGCGGTGCAGGCTCGAAGGGCCAAATGGCCTGCTCCTGCACCTAATTTCTATGTTTCTATGTTTCTAATTGAATTGTGGAGAAATTATTATGAGGAACAGAAAGCGAGTAGAGCGTAGGAAAGAATGGCAAGTTGGAAGGAAGCAAGTCTAAAACAGGGGATAGTATTAGAAGTTACTGAAGCATTTGAACCTCCAGGTAGCCTAAGGGAAGAGCCTGAGAGAAATAACAAAAAAGGGAGAAGGACATTTTTCACAGAAAGATTATCATCCATAAGTCTCAAGCGCGAGCACCCGATGGTTTGCACTTGTTACGAGGGGGATGACGATGATTATTTAGAAGACTGGGAGAGTGTTAGAACTAGAAATTCAGGTCCACCACCTTATTCACCTTACGATCCCAATACCTCAAATGCTCATCGCGGAGTTCATAATAGGAATAGACAATCAAATCCCGGGGCACAAACTTCCTTAACCCCGACCGTTCCGTCCATTACAGACAGTCCTAGAGTTCACGGTACCAGAAGCAAACTAGAAAAAAGACTGAATTAGTTATGGAGAAAGAAGAGCATACCCCTAGACAAATTGAACGAGCAGTTAAGGAAGGAAGGAAATCCTTTAGAAAGTACTGTGAACACCCTGGTGAAGACAGCCTGTCTGTCTTTTTTTATTTTTTGTCTAGTTAAATGTAGTTGTTCGTGTTTTTCTGTACTGTTTATAACTGTGTATATCTGCACGGGAGACCCGACCTTTTCCCTGTCGGGTCTCCATTGCCATTGGGGCCTAGTACCGTGGAGCGGCTTCCGACTGGGACGACCTGGGGGCTGCAGTCACGGAGCCTGTGGAGCTGCAGACTTACCATCGTGGGGCTTGCCGGCCTTGGAGCGTGGGAGCGGTGGTGGATCGCCGCTGCGGCCCGACTCCGGGGCTCCAGCTGCAGCTCCATCTGCAGCCTGCCTCCGGAGCTCCAGTTGCAGCTCCAGCTGCGGCCTGACTCCGGAGCTCCAGCTCCAGCTGCGGCCCGACTCCGGAGCTCCAGCTCCAGCTGTGGCCCGACTCCGGAGCTCCAGCTCCAGCTGCGGCCCGACTCCGGAGCTCAGTTGCAGCTCCAGCTGCGGCCCGACTCCGGAGCTCCAGCTCCAGCTGCGGCCCGACTCCGGAGCTCCAGCTCCTGCTTACAGTCGGTGGACTGTCGGGATATCGGGAGCTCGCGGGTCCGGTGGGAGACCGCTCTCCGGAGCTCCTGCAACAGAACTTCTCCAGCCCGTGTCGCGGGGAATGACCCGGAGGGGACCGTACATCGCCCGGCGTGGCTTTAATGGCCGCGGGACATTCCAGCGCCTGCCGGGGGCTCCAACTTTGTGACTTTTGGGCCTAGAGTGGGCCCGTACATCGCCCGGCGTGGCCTCAATGGCCGTGGGTCTTAACATCGCCGCCTGGGGCTTCGACATTGGGAGAGAAATGGTGCGGGGGAAAGAGAAGAACTTTGCCTTCCATCACAGTGAGGAGGAGAGTCACTGTGATGGATGTTTGTGTCAATTGAATTGTTTGTGTTTTTTTTTAATGAATTGCTTTGTTTGTATGGCTTGTTAGAATTTTGTTCGAGCCTCTCTGAGGTTTCGAATAACAAGTAATAAAATCAATCAATCAATCAATCAATCAATCAAAGGAAACATACATCTGGGTGTGAGACCATAATTGAAGAGCCTGAGATAGATCCTGAAGCTAAACAGCCCTTAGACAGTTCCCTGTAAGGGAAATGCCTAATCTTCTTTTGATCCAGCCAATGCAGTGAGTGCAAATAATCCCCATACAATTAGAGTCTATTCCCCATGGAAGCCTAATGAGATGATGGCTATTTTAACAGAACTTCTCCATTGTACAAAATCACCCGCTTCTTTTGTGGATCACTTAAGAACTACAATCACGCTGATTCCCGGGATTTATGGGCAGTGATCCAGCAAATAATTACCCCAAGTGAGCATGCCAGATTTCTAGCCAATTTAGAACATCCATCGCATGAAACTCTTGCAAATATAACAGTGGACAATGGAGCAAGGTAGGACGCTGTTTTAACAGCTCTGCCAACACGCCTCAGAAACCAATCGTATTGGCCAGAATATTAGATGTAAGAGCAAAAAGGGGAGAAGGAGCGGAGAAGTTTTTAGACTGATTCTCTGAATTATATATGGATCAATCGGGTGACTTAAATTACAGGAATGGAGTAAATTCCCCTCAATATTGTGCCATCCTACTGAATTGTCTCCTTACCAAAGTAGCAGAAGCCATTAAGGACTAATAATATGGACTGGACAGAAAATAGTGCCAGTCAAATGGCCAGGGCTGTAAGATATCATTGGAAGGACATAAAGAAGCAGGATAGCCCACCTGCAGTAATACGAAGAACTGAAAATGTGATCAGAAAAGAAACACCAAAATTCGACTCTGAATCATGGATCCCTAGAGTACCAGCAAACTATGGACTGGGAGAAGGTAGAGTTCCGGAATATCCAGACCGATGTTATAGGGAAGCATCTGCCCTAGAGCCAGTCCTCCAAAGACCAGGGTTAAGGACAGGCTGGCCACCAGGAATGAGCCAGTGTTATCATTGCGGAAGGTTAGGTCACTGGAGTAGGGGGTGCCCAAATAAAGAAAGAAAGGGGGCCACAGAAAGCATCTCCAAGATCAAAGACAATGGAGGGATCAATGGGATCCTAGAGAGCACAGAGGGAACTGGCAGGAAAATCAGGAGCCAAGGGGACAAATCTCCTTTTCTCAAAATAACCCATTTACACGACTACGATTAGCAAACCTGGTAGTGACTGGATGCAAGTCTGATGAGGAACCTATGTTGTCTCTACAGGTTGAAGGTAAAATCTGTACTTTCCTAGTAGACACAGGCGCATCCATGTCATCTCTTCAATCAATTTATAATTTACCAGAATCAAAAGAAGTTCAGAATCTGTCCGGGTTTCAAGGACAAATTTGCTAGTATCCCATCTCTGAGCTAGTCGAAGTAGTATATGGAGGAAAGACAATCAAACATAGATTTGTGATAATTATGGAAAAGAATTGACGAGGCTGCTCCTCACATCACTCGAAAGGTGAATTTCCCGGCTAGAGCTAAAGACCTAGGAACGATGGTAAGAAAGGCAATTACCTTGGCAAACCCGAATAATTATCAAAAGCAAAATTTGTCTAATCAATTTGTTGTTGTATTTTACCAGGCCCCAAGGAAGGTTGTTACCCACTTGCGTCATCATCTGGGGAGCGAGGTATACGAGTATGTGAACCCTCAAGTATGGGCGGAGGGCACTGCTCAGGTAGGATGCGTGAACATCAATCCCATCCGTGTAGCTCTCCAGAAAGGGGTAACACTTCCTTCAATCCAACAATATCCATTGAAAATACAGGCATCATAGACAAATTAATTCAGGGTTTGCTAGAACAAGGAATATTGGTGAAGTGCCAATCTATTTGTAACACCCCTATTCTTGCCGTTCCGAAACTGGGAAAGGAGGGTCCGAAAGTAGGGTCTTACAAGACTTAAGGGAAATCAATTCTGTTGTAGAACCACTTCATGCCCCAGTGCCAAATCCTGCCCATATCCTAGCCCAAATACCGGCTGAAGCCAAAGTCGTTTCGATAGTTGACTTACAACATGCATTATTTTCTCTTCCTCTTCCTCTTCATGAAGACAGTCAATATTTGTTTGCCTTCACCTATAAGGGCCAACAATATACCTGGACCTGGCTCAAGGATTTGTTAACTCACCTACTTTATTTTCCAGGTGTCTGCAGGATCAGCTAAGTTTAAAGTTTAAAATGAATTCAATATTAGTGCAGTATGTAGATGACCTAGATGTGGGTAGTAAAGATGAATCCAGTAATCGGGAAGACACTGCACAATTACTAAATCATCTAGCTGATCTAGGATATGTGGTCTCCCCATATATAAAAGTACTTGTAGTTCAGGAGAAAGTAAAATTTCTAGGGATTATAATTTCGGCCACCGAAAGAAGTCTTGAGAAGAGCAGACTCAAACCTATCTGCAAAATTCCAGTCCCAAAAGAAGCCAAACAAATGAGGCAATGGTAGACCCTGGATTCCAAATATAGCTCTGAAAGCTAAGGAGCTAACACCTTATACCAGCAAGGAGGGTGAATTTGAACTAACAAAGGAGGCACAGGAAGCATTTGAGAATTTGAAAAGATCTTTGTTGCGAGCCCCGGCATTGGGAAGGCCATTATACGATCGTCCCTTCCAGCTGTATTGTACAATTCTATCCGATTGTGCCACTTCAGTATTAACGCAAAAGCATGGGGATAGACATAGACCAGTTGCATATTACTCCTCCAGATCCAGTAGCTAGGGGACATCCTCTTTGCACTCAAATCTTAACGGCAATCTACAATGGTTTACAATCGGCTGCTAATTTGACACTCCAACAGGAAATTGTAGTGTACTGTTCACATTCGGTATCGGCATTGTTGGGCAGCTTCAAACCCAGCATTTGACAACGGCCCACCAAAATAAATATGAGATCTATCTATTGAAAAATCCGAAATTGCTGCTTAAACACTGTACATAAATTAACCCAGCCTCTTTTCTTATTTCACCCTCAGAGCAGCGAGCAGAAGCAGGACACGACCGCCTATTTGTTATAGAGGAGGAAACATCAGTGAGAGAGGACCTGAGGGATGTACCCATAGTAGACCCTGACATCACATTATATGTGGACGGTAGTGCATCCATTGGGCCATACATTGTCATTTTCTCTCGACATTGAAACATATAAGATTGTTAAGGGCTTGGACATTCTAGAGGTAGGAAACATGTTCCCAATGTTGGGGGAGTCCAGAATCAGGGCTCACAGTGTAAGAATAAGGAGTAGGCCATTTAGAATGGAGACGTGGAAACACATTTTCTCACAGAGAGTGGTGAGTCTGTGGAATTCTCTGTCTCAGAAGGAGGTGGAGGCACGTTCTCTGGATGCTTTCAAGAGAGAGCTAGATAGGGCTCTTAAAAATAGCGGAGCCGGGGATATGGGAAGAAGGCAGGAACGGGGTACTGATTTGTGTTGATCAGCCATGATCACATTGAATGGCAGTGCTGGCTCAAAGGGCCAAATGGCCTACTCCTGCACCTATTGTCTATTGACTATTGACCGCGGGGTGAGAGGTTGTCTGGGTATGCAATTATTAATCAAAAGACAGATTGTAGAGGCAGCTGCTTTTGAATCACCCTATTCAGCTCAACAAGCTAAGTTATTCACTTTAATTAGGGCTTGTATTATTGGGGAAGATCTAAAAGTAAATATTTACACTGATTCTTGATATGCATTTGGGGTGGTGCATGATTTTGGACAATTATGGAAAAAGAAGAGATTTCTAACTTCTGTAGGAACCCAAATATCACACAAACAATTGGTGACAAATTTATTGAAGGCCTCAATTCTACCCAGAGAAATCTCTGTAATAAAATACTTTATCTGTTCTTTGTCTGTCTAAAGGACAGATAAAGGTCTGTCTTTTAGTATGGGGTTGGCCCATATTAAAGGACAGACCCCAGTAGACATTGGCAATCATAATGCAGATTTAGTAGCTAAAAGAGTATCATGGGAATGTAAGGTGGTGGTACCTAGAATGATGAGGCAGACTAAAAGTATAACTAACAAGTTCCCCTTGCAGAAACTGATGCTGACCATCCAATAAATTGTTTGATTACACGACGAGGCTACTGAAGGAGATAAGGAGAGAAGGAGACAACTGGGATGTGTTCGGGATTGTATGACTGGGCTATGGACCACTCCAGCAGGGCAAACTTGCATGACAGAACCCATTGCCGTATGGGTTATCGAGTGCATGCACTATGTAACCCATTATGGTGCAAGAGCAGTAGTGGACACTCTATTAGCTACTTGGCGGCATCCAAAATTACAATCTTTTGCTCAAAAGGTAAGCAGTAATCGCCTGGTCTGCCAGCAATACAATCCAGGGAAAGGAATACGATGTGAAGGAGGGAAAATACCATTGCCTATGGGTCCTTTTGAGACATTACAAATGGACTATATTGAATTAGAAAGATGCCAAGGATACAAATACGTGCTTGTTATAGTCGATGTATTCAGCCGGTGGATCGAAGCATACCCAACCCTTGACAATAAAGTGGCTACTGTTGTCAAGGTGCTAATAAGAGAAATTGTCCCTCGATTCAGCATTCCCATTCGACTTAGCTCAGATAATGGTCCACACTTTATTGGGCAAATCAATAAAGAATTTTCTGAACAGCTGGGGATCCAGCAGCAATTACATGGTTCTTATAGAAAGGGCAAACCAGACCCTTAAAACCAAATTAGCCAAATTGAAGGTGGAGACTGGACTTGGATGGATTAAATTACTCCCAATTGCTCTATTTCAGATGAGAGTCATACCTGTAGGAAAATCTAGATTAAGCCCAGCTGAAATTATTTACGGTAGACCCTTGAAAACCCCGTGGAACCAGAATGTAATGAAAATAGTTAATTTCCACCACATGATTGCTGAGATGACTGACTATATCTTAGCCTTGACAAGAGCCTTAGGGGATTTACATTGTAGAGTGAGAGCAGCCTATGAGGATTTGCCTTCACTTGTAACTCCCATTAAAGTAAAACCTGGGGACTATGTCTTAGTGAAGAATTGGGTAAGGAAAGGATCAGAAGTTCATTGGGAAGGACCATACCAAGTTATTTTAATGACTTTGACTGCAGTAAATGGAGAAGGAAGAAATGCCTGGGTGCATCTTCATCATTGTAAAGGTATTAGTGAAGGTATCAGTAGTTAATTTGTTTTCTCCCAGGTTTTCTTAGGAATTCTAATCAAGGACCAGTGGACTGTCAAGATAGATGGATGGGAAATCGCGCCCACAAAAACTCGGGAGGTGAAGACTCATCAGACGGAAATCATGGAGCTATGCCCATGAAAACTCAGGAAGCTCGATGAAATTCTGAGAAGCTACATCAACATCTTCTTGTTAGAACATTGTTAAAGTATAGCAATCATCATTGTATTCTGGAGTTCTCATTTATGATGAGGGTTATCATGAATGAGAAAACAGAGGAATGTTAATATTGGCTAAATTAAAGACACCATAAAATGGAGGATCCCTGCACTTGTCAGAATTGCTTAACGCTAGTCAGCTGAACTTTACAGGCTTTGATTGGTGCCAGCCAGTCTAGGCTCAGACTGATATGCAGGATGGTAAGGGGCCCAGGTGTTCTCACTGTTTCTCTTAAATTGATAACATGTATAGCAGTTTTGCAAACTAACCTTAAATGCATAATTTCTATTGGATCACTGCAAAAGCATTGTAAACAGTATAAATAATGTTGCAAGATGGTCATCCTGTTAATTGATGATTGGTCAAACTGTTGAGCCTTGGAGAAATTGTTTGATTCTCAGGGCACATGTTTCAATGTTTGTTCTTGTTTGCTTCCTTCGAGAGCTTTCTTTCTTATACAATGTATTGAGCTACTGTGTTATTGGGTTAGGGAAATGTCTGTTATGTATGGGGTTAATCGATATTTGTATTTGGATTATTAAGAGACCACCCCCATGTGGTTCGGCCCTCAAGGTCCCAGGACCTATAAAACTCTGCTACCACGAGGTCAAGCGTCGATATTCTGGGAGAGCACTTGGGACTGTGTGACCTACTGGAGTGTTTCTGTTTGAGAGAGGCCTGGAGGGCTTGATCAGGCAGATACAAGGATCGAACCCACGGTGGGATAGGTACAGTAATTGAACTGTAATTGCTCTTTGTTAAAATAAAGATTAGTTGTTCAAGAGCTTGATTCAGTGTTTTTACTGAAACAAGACTGGGGGGGGGGGGGGCGAAGCTTACAATGAGCAATTATCACCACAACCCAAAGATGTGTAGCTTTGTAAGTTTGGTTTAGGTTTATTACTGTCACATACACTGAGGTACAGTGAGAAGCTTTGTTTTACATGCTAACCAAACAGATCAGATATACCCATGCATAGATACAATCAGTTTAAACTCAAGCACAATAGATAGAGTAATGGGGAAGATGCAGCGTGCAGAATATAGTTCTCTGCATTTTAGCAAATTGTAGTACATCAATGTGCTCAATGGGGTAGAGGCGAATCAAATAGTACCCCAGCTAATGGAAGCACGGTTGAAATACCTGATAACTGAGCGGAAGAATCTATTCCTGAGTCTGGTGGTGCATGTTTTCAAGTTTCTATATTTTCTACCGGATGGGACCAGGGAGAAGAAGGAATGACCAAGGTGAGACAAGTCTTTAACTGTGTTGGTTGCTTTTCCAAAGCAGCATGAAGTATAGATGGAGTCAATTGGGCAGTCTGGTCTGTGTGATGGACTGGGCTACATCCACAATGCTCTGCTTTTGTAAAATTGCCGTGATAGTAAGCGTGGACTCCGTGGGCTGAAGGATCTGTTCACACATCCTGTCTATCAATCAATCAAGCGCTGCTGCAAGATTATCAGTTTGGCGAAAGCCATTCTTTGGAAGCATAAAGAGGTTTCAGCAAGCCAATTAGATAATTGGAGCCGGTATTTCTTCATTCAGTGAACAGAATGTGAGGTATTTTGACCTGTCATCTGAGCATCTCTCTCTGACAGCACTGAGCTGGTGGTAGCAATACAATGGTGGAGAGAAGTTACTTGGCTTAAACAGAGGGATTATGATTTTTTGAAATCTCCTTTATGTTCTATCAGGGAAAATTTTAAACCCCTTGTTACTCATGCTTCCTTTCATCACTCATGTTTTTTGAGTGCATCAGACTGATAGGGAAAAGGAGAGATTGCCAGCTTGCCACTGTGTGAGGGAGCTTCGGACAGTGGCTGATGTGTGATCAGTAGAACCAGATAAGGGAGGGATGGTGAAATGATGAGAAAATGGAACCAGGTTGGAGAGAAGGTGGGGATGGGAAAGGTAAATTAAAATACCTAAATGGGGTGACATGGAGACATAGTGGCGCAGCAGTAGAGTTGCTGCCTTCCAGTGCCAGATAACTTTTATTTGAAAAGTTTGTATTAATTTTTCAGGTTGTTACTTTTGCATCATTTCTAGTAAAACTGTGTCTTGCAGAATAAGAATGGACTGTATGTTGGGGAAGATTGCAGTTTGCAGCTTGATGCAGCAGAGATGTGATGTGGTCTCCTGCATTTAGTAAGAGACTTTTGTATAAGTCTTTTGTATGAGAATTTTGTATAAGTAAGCATGTTTTGGGTTATGAGACAGGAGAAATATTGGCTGGTATTTGTGGTTTCTTTGTTTGCATTTCTGGTATGTGATCAGTAAATTGACCTTGGACAAAGCACAGCACTTGTGGAAAATGCATCAATAGGCATTGTACCTTAGGCTGGCATTATTAGCCAAGGCATTGAATGTAAGAGTACAGGGTTATGCTGGAGCTGTGGTGTAGCAATAGATTAGCTGCCTTAGAGCACCAGAGATCACGGTCACGGTGGTGCAGTGGTAGAGTTTCTGCCTTACAGCAAATGCAGCGCCAGAGCTCCGGGTTCAATCCTGACTATGGGTGCTGTCTGAAAGGAGTTTGTACATTCTCCCCATGATCTGCGTGGGTTTTCTCCGAGATCTTCGGTTTCCTCCCACACTCCATACGTACAGGTTTGTTGGTTAATTGGCTTGGTCAATGTAAAAATTGTACCTAGTGTGTGTTAATGTGCGGGGATCGCTGGGCGGTGCAGACCCGGTGGGCCGAAGGACCTATTTCCGCGCTGTACCTCTAAACTAAACAGGTTCGATCCCAACTATGGGTGTTGTCTGTACGGAGTTTGTACGTTCTCCCTGTGACCACGTGGGTTTTCTCCGGGTGCTTTGGTTCCCTCCCACACTCCAACGACGTCCAAGTTTTGTTGATTAATTGGCTTCGGTAAAGGCTGCAAATTGTAGTCAGTGTGTAGGTTAATGCTAATGTATAGGGATTGCTGGTCGGCATAGACTCGGTTGGCCAAAGGGCCTGTTTTCACGCTGTATCTCTAAAATAAAATAAAGAGAAGCGTGTATGTGATGTTGGAGGAGAGCACCAGGGATGCGGGTTAACTGAAATCTGAAAATTCAATGTTCACACCATTGGATTCTAAACGATGCAAGTAGAATATGAGATGCTGTTCTAATATGAAAAAATATTTTATGATCTTTTCAACAATGTTTTCAGTGGAAATAATGTCTTCAATTGAATTCACAATGATATCATAATTAGTATTCTTCTCCAGAAAATGTTTACTAATTAAACTAAATACTTCCATACAGGTTTGTTTGAATTGCCTAACATTTTCCGTTCATTTGTTTATAGTTTTTAGTTTTAGTTTAGTTGTAGAGACAGAGCATGAAAACAGACCCTTTTGCCTACCGGGCCCACGTTGACCATTGATTACCTGTTCACACAAGTTCAATGTTATCCCACTTTTGCATCCACTCTCTATACACCAGTGTGCAATTTACAGTGGCCAGTCAACCTACAAACCTATGAGACTTTGGTTTGTGGGAAGAAACCCACACAGTCACAGGGAGAATTTTAAAACTTAACAGTTCTACCAGCTGTGGGGATTGATGTTGTCTGGCAAACCATCCAACCAAAATCATTTCATCTAAGGGGCAGCACAGTGGCACAGCTGTAGAGTTGCTTCCAGGGTTTGATCCTGATTATGGGTGCTGGCTGTACGGTTTGTCCGTTCTCCCTGTGAACACATGGGTTTTCTCCAGGTGCTGCGGTTTCCTCCCATATTACAAAGACATGGGTTTGTAGGTTAATGTCTTCTGTAAATTACCCCAAGTATGTAGGGTACAATACTGGGAAAACATAAAACTAATGTATGTATGATCATTGGTCGGCGCAGATTTGGTGAGCCATAGGGTCTGTTTCCATAGGTAGACACAAAATGCTGGATAACTCAGCAGGACAGGATGCATCTCTGGAGAAAAGGAATGCAGGGCCGGCCTTAAGCCGATTGGACCGATTTCTCCCAAATGGGCCCCGCGCCAAGGGAGGCCCCGCATTAATGCTCCGTATTTCGTACGGAAATACAACTTCACATAGATTTTAAAAAAAACATTCGCCATACGGATTTTTTTACAAAACGAACATGGATAACAACAGCTGCACGACCATCAGACACAAACAATTTGTTAACTATTACTGTAGCACTTGTTAACAGCCAGTAGTTAACAAGTAGTTATACAATGTGTCATCAATGCATCGATCCACATTCCTCAGTAAATGTAATTGTGTTTTGAACAAGTATTAATGACGCTGTGTCCCTAATGAATACAATTCACGCGGCGTCATTAATACTTGTTTAAAACACAATTACATTTACTGAGGAATGTAGATCGATGCATTGATGACACATTGAGAATTTCTTAAAACTCGCAATCATGATTGAGGGCTTCTTCTTGGCGAGTTTCTTCTTTGTGTGCAGCAGGTTAGTCATTCAATTTACCTACCGACCAACATTGTGTCTCTCTCTCTTTCGCTCTCTCCCTCCCTCTCTCTCTTGCGCGTTCTCTCTCTCCCCTGCTCCCCATCTCGTCTCTCTCTAGCTCTCTCACTATTCCGGAACCATTGACGTTTTGCGGTAGACAAAAATGCTGGAGAAACTCGACGGGTGAGGCAGCATCTATGGAGCGAAGGAAATAGGCAACATTTCAAGTCAAAACCCTTCTTCAGACCCGGCCCGAAACGTTGGCTATTTCCTTCGCTCCACATATGGGCAGGGGCTCTGGGGAGAGGGATGGGCAGGGACTCTGGGGAGAGGGTTAAGTTTCTGGTCAAGACCCTTCTTCAGACAATAACAAGTACTCTCACTGACGAGAGTTCAGTTCAGTCTGAAGAAGGGTCTTCTCTCCAGAGTCGCAGTGCTGCCTGTCCTGTTGAGTTACACCAGCTTTTGTCTGTCCTCAATTTCAGAGTTAAATAAAATTTCTCATGGGGGGCTTATAGCGTCTATATAATACGCTAAGGTCCATGCCCAACCGCAGCCTCATGGACCTTAGCGTATCCCTAGTTCCTAAAACCCATTTCCATCACTGATTGCAATGTATATATAACACCACATTGCAGGTTCTAGAGATTTTGATTATATTGAGTGTTTATAGATTAATTTATGGGAATTAAACATTAAATTCCTTCCATCTGGCATATAAATTCACGACAGTGAGATTTAAAAATCATGTTATATTGTGAATTCTTGTGTGAATGGGATTAGTTTGTTATTTGGATACTTAGGCTATTTTTAAAAATTATCCTTTTCTTTAGAAATGGAATCTACAGGACGTTCTTAATGGGAAAGTAGTGGGCAGAAAGACATGTCATGCGTGGTTTGAAGAGCAAAAACTTGTAGTTTACAATGCCAAAATTGAAAAGTTGAGGAAAAACAAGGTGGTGATTTCCGAGTATGAAAATGGCCATAACATTTTTTAATACTGAAGATATGAAAGTGAATTAGGTGTCAAATTAAACTTCTTTTTATGCTTTATCTGATGGGATAAATTGCAGACTTGATTTTTAAAATCTCAAAATTTTGTAATATTGCTAGAAAATGTACCTGCATCTTGGAGGCCAAAGGTTAGGTTGTTAGCCAAGAAAGATAGCCTTCGTTATCCCTCAATAGAGCAACATCAAGAACAATGTTGCTGTACTGAGGGATTGCCAAGTCTATCCCTCATTGCTAGCAGCTGGTGGGAAGCGGCTGTAAAAGGACTGCGCTGCTGGGGGGGGGGAAGAGTTCCTTTCACAGTGTGTGAGTAATCTGTCCAGGGGTAAAGTTGCGGGGAGGGCAGGAACGTTGAGAAGGAGGGGACGGGGATCATGCCAGCATCCAGCTCAAGAGCGCGCCAGCGGGTGATGGATAACAGGACAGCGGGCGGTGGAGCTTACTCCATATGTCAGCGCACGTAACCTCAATTGATCCCTTGTTCGCACTGATACAGGAGTAAGCTCCACCACCCACTGTGATGTTATCCATCACCCGCTGACCGACTCCGCTCTATCATCTTTGCTCTTGAACTGGTTCCCTCACTATTCTGATGGAGAGCACTGCCAGAGGTGAGCGGGTCGGCAGAAGGCGCTGAGATGGCAGTCGGTTCCGCTGTCCGGTGATGGCGGCTGCTCGTAGCCACTCGAGCTACTTCCCTCCCCGGCCAAAATGTGGTGGCTCCGCGCCCGGAGCGCTGCGGCAGCAGTGAGTGAGTGGGTTACTGGCATGAACCCAACCCCATCCTTCTCAACACTCCTGCCCTCCCCACAACTTTACCCCTGGCTGGTACTCCCCACACGCTGTGAAAGGAACTCTCCCCCCAATTGGTCCCTTGAACTAGTATAGTCATTCAATAAGATCAAAGTCAAAGTAAAGTATCCTTTATTGTCATTCAGACCTTTCGAAGATGACAACTGATTCATGTTGTCCCGGTGTGCTCCCGATTTTCCCACCATCTTTCCACCTACCGTCACCCTCCACCCCCCACCCATTGAGTAATTCAGAAAGAAGGAGATTTGGAAGCCTTGGGCAAATTGAAGTGTTACTTTATTTATTTTTATTTTTATTTTTACGGAGAGGAGAACAAGATTTTTTATAGCCGACTGACTGTCATATTACTCATGACACGTGACTCCTTTATATTTATTTATTTATATTTCTATGAAATTTGTTCCCAATTGGGCCCCGCTCCTCCTAAGGCCAGCCCTGAAGGAATGGATGGCGTTTCGGGTCGAGTAGCTCCGGGTCTGTTTCCATGCTGTATCTCAAATATAAATAAGATTTTATTTGATACAATAAATCACAAAGAATATCATTGTAAAATTAATATATGAATTTATTAAACTAAAATTTTGTCTTAGTTATTCATTTCATTAATAGCCTGGGAACACTAGATAAAATTGGGTGACTATGCTGATGGAGACAATTTGATTAGCAAGATATTGCATGGACGTTTTACTTAAGTTTTTAAAATTTTCATCCTATTATACATTTTTAACCAGGAAGGAATTTGAAAAGCTTAATGTACTGGGACCAAAATAGTTGGTGTTACATAAATGGTAGCTCATTTCCTCATTTATTGATTGATCCACAGATACAGCTAAATCCAAACTCTCATCTCAAAATAAATTATCGGTGCTCAAAACCATTCTTTTATGTTCTGTAACGGCAGGAAATGTCCTGTTTTTTTGGTGTTTTTTTTTCATTTACATTTCTTCTGGCTATGCAGCAATCTAGGTTGAGAACGCATGTTACTAATGCTTATCCATACCATTACTTACCATACAATAGTACTTAGATCTGATTATTATATGGAATTATTTATATCAGATATTGATCCTTATGTAATCAGTCCATTTAAAAAAATCTTCATTTGATGTTGTACAGAGAACATCAGGAATATTTATCATTTACCATCAGCAAATTTAGATTGACAGAAGGTTTATTGAACATCTATTTTATTACAATTCATAAATTCAGCCCTGCTTCATAAAGGGGGCACATTATTAACTTAATAAAAGCAATGTGTATACTTGTCAAATATAACCTTTGAGTAGAAGTGAAATCACAATTCAACGGTGACTTGCTAAGAGAGAGACATTAATCTGCCGGTGATGTCAAATTACTTCCTTGAGTTCTTAGCTGAATTCTCAAAGCAGCTACAAGATTGCATGAGGATGGAGGAAGCTTCAAAAGCAAGCAACAAGATATGATCAATGGCTCCTACAGCTAGAATTCTGTTTATTTTGTTATATACTCATATACTTTGACAAACTAGATAAATAGTTACTCATCCACAAATGCATTGAGGGAAAGTTTAATTCATCCATTCATTTTTTCTTAAATGCGCCAGCATCTACAATCTCAGACAGCATCTCACCCATTCACTGCAACCATGCAGTTATTCAGCCAGCAGCCATGCAGCCATTCACTAATCATGAGAGGAATAGATCGGGTAGATGCACAGTGTCTCGTGGCCAGAGTAGGGGAATCGAGGACTGGGGGGACATTCATTTAACGTGAAGGGGAAAAGATTTAATAGGAATCTGACGAGTAACCTTTTCACATAAATGCTGGTGGGTGTCTGGAATGAGCTGCCAGAGGAGGTAGTTGAGGCAGAGACTATCGCAACATTTAAGAAATGGTTAGACAGGTACATGGATAGGACAGGCTTGGAGGGATATGGGCCAAACACAGGCAGGTGGGACTAGCGTAGATGGGACAATATGGCTGGTAATGGCAAGTTGGGCTGAAGGCCCTGTTTCCATGTTGTATGACTCTACGGCAGCCAATGAATTATTATCGGTACTGATCACTAATGCCACTGTACCGATTCACAACAAAAATTTTGAACTATTTTTCATAGCTAAATACTCACAGTATTAATATTTCCGAAGAAAACCCACGCGGGCACAGGGAGAACATACAAACTCCGGATAGACAGCACCCGTAGTCAGGAAACAACCTGAATCTCTAACCCTGTAAGAGAGCAACTCTGCCGCTGTGACACTGTACTGCGCAAAAGATAGGCGGCCCTTGACCTTGCTTTTTATCTCTGCTTCTATCTCTGCTACAATCTAGATGTTAATGTAAGAGATATGATTAGTAAATGCCCAGATGACATGAAGATATTTGCTGTGGATTGGTGAAGAGGGTTAGTCTTCAGCTACAGAATTATATTGTTCAGTTGTTAAGGTGGACATAGAAATAGCAGATCAAATTTAATTCTGAAATATAATGCACAACATTTTGAACAATAAAATGAACAATGATTGGTTGGGACCAATGGAGTATTGAGGAACAGAGGGACATTGGTGTTAAGGATCCTTGAACGCAGCAACACTGCATTATAAGGTGATTTAGAAGGTATTTGAGATACTCCTTTCCAATAAGGTATACAGTAGATTATAAGAAAAATAAGGTTATTATACTATATAAAACATAAATTGGTTGCAGCTGAGTGAATGTGTAGTTTTGTGTACTGCACTTTCTCCAGAGATGCTGCCTGTCCTGCTGAGTTACTCCAGGATTTTGTGTCTATCTTTGGTGTAAACAGGCTTCTGCAGTTCCTTCCTATGCTATAATAGGTGCATGGCTTGGAAATGTTTAGAGGGATATGGGCCAAATGCAGTTCAATGGATTTTGCATTGATGGAGCATCTTGGTGGGCATGGACAAGATGGGCTGAAAGGCCTATTTGTATGCTGCTTAACTTTATGACTCTATACAACTTTATAACTACAGACATGCATGGTCAATTGTAGAAGATATTTATGGCATTATTAGGACTGCAGATGTCACAGTACAAACACTTTTTTGATATAATGCAGCAAACCACAATTCCAAAATCAAAGGAAATTCTCTGACAGACCATTAGAATTTTTGCCTGACAATAAAAGTTACCATGTTGCGACATTTGAATGAAAATTTTATGAGTTCAGTGGTAGGGAAGTTTAATGATTTTTGTTGCTCATCAACTAAGTGTATTATATTCCATACATCTTCACAATCATAATATATATAAAGAAGATGTTGTCTGCAAGTATTCAGGATCGTTTTCAGGATTTTCTTTAAACTAGCAAATCATTTTCAGGCTCTACATTTAAGTACAGAGCCTCCTTTCAAACTTTGCCGTTAAAAGTCAGTGGGAAGTAAATACATGAAACCGAAGGATGACATGTAACCACGAGATGGTGCAAAAGAACAAAGGGTGACCAGCAATTATGAGTATTTTAAGTCAGTGTACTGCCTTATGTTACTGTATTAGGTAGCAAAAGGGTTTTCTGACAAGTGTCTTTATTTGATGTTGTAAAGACAATGCTTATTTCTAACTCAGTAAAGCTCAGTGTGGAAAGCTAGGAAGGCTCGCAAGTGGCATGGTGGCGTAGTGGTAGAGCCTTACAGAGCCAGAGATCTGAGTTCGATCCTGACCATGGCGGCTGTCTGTATGGAGTTTGTACATTTTCCCCCGTGACCTGCCTGGGTTTTTTCCGCGATCTTCGGTTTCTTCCCATACTCCAAAGACGTGCAGGCTTGTCAGTTAATTGGCTTGGTGTAAATGTAACATTGCCCCTAGTGTGTGTAGGGTATTGATAATGTGTGATGATAACTGGTCCGGGCGGACTCGGTGGGCTGAAGGGCCTGTTTCCGCATTGTCCTTATTCTTTAGGGAACGGGGATTTCACTCTTCCATCATGGATGAGACCATCGCACAGGTGACCTCGGTATCCTGTAGCTCTGCCCTTGCTCCCCCTCTCCCCAGTCGCAACAGAGACAGAGTTAGCCTGGACCTCACCTTTCACCCCATCAGCTGTCGCATACATGTTCCTTCCCTCCCCCATCGTAGTCCTCTTGCCAATTTCACCATTTGTATTCCTTCATTATTACCTCGTCCCCAGCCAATAATGGTCCATTGTGGGCTCCATATTTCCTGAGTCATCGATGCAGGTTCTCCTCTCTCTGGGCCTGTCCCGTTTGCATGGCCTAATCCGCGAGTCGAGAAAAGTGCCTTCTACCTTCAAGCTCAAGGGCACTCTCCTGGAAAGCCTCGAGCTGGATCGACCAGCCGCGTTGAAACTGCGAGCTGGATCGACTGAACCACGAGCTACATCTGCTGACCGCACACACACACACACACAAACAAACACATCACAAAGGTTGGGGCCAGGGAAAGCGGAGGAGCGCTGTGTGCGCGATGAAGGGGAAGGTAAACGGTAAGTTCTTTAGAGAGTGTGGGGAGTGGGGGAGAGAAGGAGAGAGGGGGTAAGAAGGAGAGAGGTGAGAGAAGGGAGACAGAAGGGGAGAGAAGGGGGATAGAAGGGGGGAGAAGGGGGGGAGAAGGAGTGGAGACACTTTTAAGAAGTATAATAAAGTTTAGCGGGCATTTTACCTACCAGTAGGTCTTCCTAGGTCCTGAAAACTCCAATGAGCCAATCAAAATGCCTGGTCAGCATAGGAGATTGCTTATGGCTGCCCTTGAGTGCCTGTAAGTAAATAGCAACCCCACCACTGCACTACTAGTGAAAAAGACCCATGTTGACCAAATTTTACTAATTTTTGTACAAATTACAATGATAACATGAGATTCAGATTCATTGATAACATGTGATTGGTTTATTTTTGCACAGTATACAAGAGTTCTAAGCATGACTTGGAATTAGGGCCATGACGGCCAGGAGTGCCTCCGAGACAAGCTCGGAAATATGGCCAGAGTTGTCTTTCGAGGCAGGCCCAAAATTATGGCCAGAGTTGTCTTTTAAGGCAGGCTCAGTATTATGGCCAGAATTACCTTCCGAGATAGGCTCAGGAATTTGGTCAAAGTTGTCGTTCGAATGAAGGATGTCGGTTCATTTTTGATTTAACTCATATGTGCAACAGAGCCTTTTCAGAATGTGGAATCTTGTTCCTGTTAACAACTGATTTCCATTCTCAGGGATCATTGGAGACATTTGAATGGGACAATGATAACAGTTAAAGCGTTGCAAAATGGGCTAACTTCAGCTCCCAGGTTATTTACCAAATTATTAAACCGGTGCTTGGACTGCCAAAAGCTCAAAAACACTTGTTCAGGCTTATCTGGATGGTATTCTAAACCCTGTTTTCAGCTGCTAATTATAATTAAGAAATTGAGGTTCCTCATTTATCCAGTAAAATTGTTAGTTGATACCAACTACCGTCATTGAGTATTGGGGTTTACGTTTAATTATTAATTTGTCTGTGACTCCGCCCTGGGGCAAGAGATTGGAAACTATTGAAGCCTGTAACAACCTTGTTGCTATGAAGCAGCCTTCTATCCATTAAGTGTAATTGGCAATTGGCAGCTGGGGTTCAGTTGTGCAAATTGAACCGTTGCATTATCAGAATTTGCAACATGCAAAGTAGTAACTTCTCAGGTGCTATGTACATCATTGTTAACAGATCTATGCTATTACAAGCTTAAGCCACCAAAGACACAATGGTGGACAAACAATATTCAGCATTGCTCCAGTAGGTTTGATCACTAAATCTTCAGTTATATTACAAAACTGCTGCTAGCGCTCACAAATGAAAAAATTACGAATGCCATCCCCAGTCATGGAGGCAAAAGGGATTTGCATGAGTTACCAATTCCCCAGTTATTGATATCAACTATCTATAGACACTATGTGCATTCTAGGGGTTAAAGGGTTATTGTGTGAATATGCATAATTTGCATGCTCAATTCCAAGTTGATACACTGTGGTGGTGGCATATGTTAGTCACATGGATGCAATCCAGTCAAAGTTCTGGTCATACTTACCTAACCTCATTTAGCGCTGGTATATCATCACGTAAAATCAACATAGAATAGATGTTGGATCACAAAGTATTTTATGACATTATGCTTTGATGGAAAACCAAATGTCGATATGTTTCTATCCAGACTCATTCACCGGTTGCAAAAAAATATGAGGTTCACAGTAGCAAGACATGCATCCTCGCTACATGAAGGAGGAATGTTCTTTTATTCCTGTTATTACTATCTATACATGGGTATTAATGATTTAATTAGTCATAATATACTTCTTGTTTATGTTAATCATTCAACAACAGATGGTTAATACAAGTCAAACATAATACAAGGGCATCTTGACATTATTCCATCTCATCTTTCAAGCAGACCGTGTCATTGCCCCCTCTCCGTGCCAATCATAATTCCCCATTTACTGTAGCGTTTCCTGTCCTAGCAGTGGGGGGGGGGGGGCGTGGGTGATCTACCCAGCTATTGCTTTTTTAGATCACTACAGTCACCGACATTACAGGGTTAACTATTGTAATCTTGCATTCATTAACTTTCCACGGAGAAACAGGCTTCCTTATCTATGTCTTAATTTGTGTGCCTTATTCGCCATGCTACCCATTCCCAGACAAGAGATAATGCGTCTGAAACTCATTTTGCAAAATTCCAATGATCTTCTTCTGCACCTAGTCAACGAGAGATGCCAATTGTCACATCTGCACATCCTTTTGTTATCTTATTAAATTAAGTAAATTAAGTAAATTAATATTTTAATTTTTTTACTTCTACACTAATACACTAAATAATCATGTATTATTTTTCTGCTGACTGGTTAGCATACAACAAAAGGCATTTCACTGTACCTCGGTACATGTGACAAACTGAAACTGTAAGATGTACAGGTTTGTAGGTCACTTGGCTTCAGTAAAATATGTAAATTGTCCCCAGTGTGTAGGATAGTACTAGTGTATGGGAATTGCTGGTCGACCGGTACTCGGTGGGCCAAAGGGCCTGTCTGCGTGCTGTATCTGTAAAGTAAACTAAACTAATCAGATAATGTGAAGTAAACATTTTGCTCTCATTGGAATATGATTAATAGATTAGCAAGGTCCTGCAGCTGCTTTAAGGTCTATTATATTTAAATAAATTTAAGCTGAAAAATTCATAACGCATTACATATTTGAAACCAATAGGGTTGCAAGGACATGTCAGGCCACTGCTGCATGGGCAGGTTATCCTGATGAGCAGGGAAGTTTTTTTAGAATTACTAATCATGAAATAATTAAGAGGCACGTGGAGAATTTTGAGTTAATGAAGGAGATTTATTACGGATTAGTTAAAGACAAATTGCATTTGTGTAACTGGATTGAATTTTGTGATGAGGTAACAGAGAAGGCTGATGAAGGGGAGGCAGCAGATGTTTGTAATGATTTTTGACACACATTTGACAAATACAATAAAGGCCCATAGTGTAAAGGGATCACTGACGATATGGATTGGTACTTGGCTCAAGGACAGAAAATAGAGAGTGACAGAGTAGTCCTCACAGTGAGGATGGTCGTGGTCTTTCCCAGGAATGTGTGCAGGACCGTTTTAGACTTTAGTTTATAGATATACAGTGCGGAGGCAGGTTCTTCATCTCATCGAGTCCACGCCGACCAGTGATCACCCCGTACTCTAACACTATCCTACACACCAGGGACAATTTTACTGAAGCCAGCTAACCTACAAACCTGTGTGTCTTTGGAGTGTTAGAGGAAACAGGAGAACCCAGAGAAAACTCATGCAGTCACAGGAAAACATATAAACTCTGTACAGTCAGCACCAGCAGTCAGGATTGAACCCGGGTTTAATTTACTTTCGTTTAATTTAGAGATGCAACGTGGAAAGAGGCCCTTTGGCCAACCGAGTCCACACCGACCAGCAATCCCTGCACACTAACACTATCCTACACACACAAGGGACATTAAAAAAAAAAACAGGTCAAGTAACCTACAACCTGTATGTCTTTGGAGTTTGGACGGAAACCGAAGATCTCGGAGAAAACCCACGCAGGTCAAGGGGAGAATGTACAAACTCCAGACAGACGGCACCCGTATTCGGCTCTCTGGCGTTGTAAGGCAGCAGCTTTATCGCTACGCCACAGTGCTGCCCTGTTTTTTAATAGAATATATAACAAATAACATAGAACAGCACGGCGCAAGAACAGGTCCTTCGGACCACAATGTCTGTGCCAAATATGCTCTTATCGCCCTGCACGTAATCCATATTCCTTCAATCCCTGCATTTCCATATGCCTAGCGAACAGTTTCTTAAATGCCACTAACATATCCGCCTCAACCTCTAACACCAGCTGTGCATTTCACGCACTTACCACTCTTGTGTAAAGAAGTTGCCCCGCACAACTCCATTAAACCTTTCTCCTCTCATCATAATACTATTGCCTCTGATATTTAACTTTACCTTCCTGGGTAAAAAGGTTTTGAATGTCTGTCCTATTGATACAACTCATGATTTTATATTATTCTATCAGATCTCCCAGTAACCTCTGTCATTCTAGAGAACACAATCCAAGTCTGTTCAATCTCTGCCTGTAGTCAGTAGCCCCTAATCCAGGCATCATTTTGGTAAACCCCATCTGCACCCTTTCCAAAGCCTCCACATTTTTCCTGTAATGCTCCAAATGTGGCCTAACCAAAGTCCTATAAAACTGCATCGCGACTTCCTGACTGTAAGGCTCAATCTTCTTCTTAATCATCAGCTTAATCTTTTGGATAATCCTACCTTGGGGGACTTTATCAAATGCCCTATTAAAACCGATGTAGACAAAATCCGATCAATTCAGTAAGGCACAACTTGCCGTGTACAAAGCCACACTGACTGACTCTAATTAACACATTTTCTTTCAAATGGGAGTTAATGTTCTTCTAAAAAATCTTCCCTAGTTGCTTCCCTGCCACTGATGTGAGGCTCACCAGCCTATAATTCTCTTGACTTCCCTTCTTAAATAAAGGACCAGCATTAGCATTAGTCAGTTTGAAGAAGGGTCTCCACCCAAAACGTCACCTGTTCCTTTTCTCCAGAGATGCTGCTTGACCAGCCAAGTTACTCCAGCCTTTTGTGTCATCTTCAGCATGAGCTACCCCCAGTCATCTAGAAACTCACCCGTGTCTAAAGTGGATGCAAAGATCATCGTCAGGGCTCCCACAAAGTCCTCTCTTTCCTCTCTCTATAACCGGCGATTGGTTATTATTTATGTTAGAGAAATAGATAGGGTATCAAAGCATAAATCGAGTAGACAGGGGTATAAATAGGATAGCAGTCAGACACTATTTCCCAGGGTGAAAATATCAAATGCTAGAGAGCACAGCTTTATGGTGAGAGGTGCAAAGTTTGAAGGAGATGTGCAGCGCACGTTGTTTACACAGAGGGTGCTGGGTGCTTGGATTGTGCTTTTGTGGGGAGGTGGTGGAAGTGTAATTCCGGTCCAAAACTTACCCCCCTTGGTCTGGTTCAGTCAAACACTGAATACGAGCACTGGAAATCCAACTCTCTTTTATCGTGCACAATATCAATACCAATACCAATACAATACCTATTCCAATACCGTGGGGCCGATCCATGTCTCTACTCACTCGAGCCCAACAGCCCCACACAAATAGAACACACACCCCAGAAGATCGGCCCTCCCCAATGTACTCCCCACTCTTTTATACCCTTACAGACCCTTGGCATGAAAATACATGGTGGGGGGGGTGGGGGGGGGGGGGGGGGGGAGGGCAACACCTTCAAGCCAATTACTGATAAGGGCTGCAAAATACATCGAATGACAGTTCCATAACTAAATCATACAATAGCACATAACATAGTTTCAACATAAAGACATATAAGATTATTAAGGCTTTGGGCACGCTAGAGGCAGGAAACATGTTCCCAATGTTGGGGAGTCCAGAACCAGGCGCCACAGTTTAAGAATAAGGGGTAAGCCATTCAGAACGGAGACGAGGAAACACTTTGTCTCACAGCGAGTTGTGAGTCTGTGGAATTATCTGCCTCAGAGGGCGGAAGAGGCCGATTCTCTGGATACTTTCAAGAGAGCGCTAGATAGGGCAATTAAAGATAGCAGAGTTAGAGGATATGGGGAGAAGGCAGGAACGGGGTACTGATTGGGGTGGATCAGCCATGATCACATTGAATGGTGGTGCTGGCTCAAAGGGCCAAATGGCCTACTCCTGCACCTATTGTCTATTGTCTATTGTCAAAACACTTAGTGGGAACACATTTCTGTTAAGTAAAGTAACATTATCCCCAGGTAAAGAAAACATCTTTGGTGAGACCCCTCTCCTGGACCAATCACAATTAGCAGCGGGAAGACTCTGCAACATAATTGTATCCCATCATTTCCCCAACCAATCTCAAGCACGCATTTTCAACAGGACCTAGCTCCTTCTGCAAAATCTCATACATATTAACAACTGCAGGCCATCTGGACATCAACCTCTATTCAACCCTTTCCCAGGCCACATACTTTCTGGAGCCATCCATAACTCATGGTCCTGCAGCTTTTTGTAAAAGATGCCAAGCAGGTTTTACAGATCTTTTTATCAGACATCCTCCATTTTATCAAGTACCTCAAAATGTCTGATATTAACAGAGGCAGATGCGATAATAGCATTTTAGAGACTTTTGGATAGGTACATACTAGATAGGCAGGGAATAGAAGGATATGGATTATGTGCAGGCAGGTAAGAGGTGGTCTTGGCATCATGTTCAGCATATACATTATGGGCCGAAAGATCAGTTTTTGTGCTACACTATTCTATGCTCTGTATTCTAGGTCCTATGAGAATATAAGTAAATTAAATAAATGTTTTATCTGCGGACAATATGTATCTGTATATGCTGGAATATTGAGCACAAGAACAAAGTGCTGGAGGAACTCAGGGGGTCAGGCAGCAAATGGAGAGATGATGTTTCGGGTCGGGACCCTTCCTCAAACTGATTTGAATGAGGGGATAAAGCTAGAAAAGAGTGATGGGGCGAGTCAAAGTCTGCCAAGTGACAGGTTCATACAGGCGGGGGGGATGCATCACAACTTGGTTTGGGTATAGCTCCACCCAAAACCGCAAGAAATTGCAGGGATTTGTGGATGCCACCCAGACCATCACACAAAGCAACCTCCCTTCTATTAACTCTATTTATACCTCACTCTGCCTTGGCAAGGCCAGCAGCATAATCAAGGATAAGTCACATCCTGGCCACTTCCTCTTCTCCCCTCTCCCATCAGGTATACAAGTGTGAAAACGTACACCACCAGATTCAGGGACAGTGTCTTCCCAGCTATTATCAGGCAACTGAATCATCCTACCACAACCAGAAAGCAGTGCTGAACTACACTCTTCGATGACCCTCGGACTATACTTGATTGGACTTTGCTGGCTTTACCTTGCACTAAACGTTATTTCCTTAACATGTATCTATACACTGTAAATGGATCAATTGTAATCATGTATTGTCTTTCTGCGGACTGCACACAACAAAAGCTTTTCACTGTACCTCAGTACACATGACAATAAACTAAACTGAACTGTGTGGGTTGCAGTGACGTGCGGTGAGGTCAATGGCTGGGGAGGCACTGGCTAGTATCAACATAAAAACATCCCCCAAAAGCAGAATCAACATTTCCTACAGTGAGGGAAGGCACCGCTATGGCCCAGAGCCTCCAAATCAGTCACTTCCCTACCGGAGACCATGGCTTTCAAAGTCCACAGGCCGAGCTGGGCCTAGATTCAACGCTGGCGACCCCCGCGATGTTAAGGTCAACGCCGCCCGCGGCTGGAAAGTCAGCGCCACCTGCGGTGGAATCCAGTACTGCGCCGCCGCTGCTAAAACTAGCTAACGTGAGGGAGAGCGAGGCAGCGTCAATTATGTGGGCTGAGCCTACGTAATTGATGCTCGCTCTTCCTCCACTGGGCTCAAGACACACCCCCTTGTGAGGCAGATGTGATGGCTGCCTCCACTGGTGCTTTTACATTGCAGTTTTATGTGAGACCAGCGAGCACAAATTTAATATATTTATATGTCAAATAAGTTACCTGGACTATAGAAGGTGAGGACATGTAATGAAGGGGTTTACAAACATTACATTGGTGACATACATAGAGATAGTAACAGGCACACGCTTATTGCCCGCGCTCCATGCAGTTTCTGAGGGGTTGCGCAATCAGAGGGGAGGCTCAGCTTGGTGTTGCTTCACCTCTCATCTCTCCCCATATTTGCAGCAGAGCTGAGCAAATTTGGCGATTTTGACTATAAAAAATGATTAGATTCATATAGAAATGATGTTTATAACAGATTAGTGGAAACATCTTTATATTTATTTTATTTTATTATTATTTTTCTTTACTTTTCTTAACAGCTATTATCACTGGGAGTATGACAGGTGAGGCTCTGCCTCCCTTGACCGCACGTCCCTGGAGGGTTGATTGGTAGATGAGTGGATTAAGTAACAAAAGGATGGATGAAAAAAAACGAACAGTGTTTAGTGGATGATACAAGGAGCCACAATGGAATTGTCTGAGTAGAATCTGCACTATAAGACTGATTCCTGAGTCTGGGTTTGGTACTAAATCATCCTTAACATAATTTATGCAAAACATGAGGGTCATATTTGCTGTTCATCTCTTCATGGTTTTTTCAGTAGTTTGCAGACAAACATTCCTGAGGGGCATGTCCTTCCTACTAATCAATGGGTGAAATATTGGGCTAAAATGATGCCACAGACAAATGCTAATTAAATATTATGGATTAGAAATTCATCTATACTAGATCCAGAGGCCATAATCTCAGAATAAAAGGACGGACCTTTAGGAAGGCGATGAGGAGAAATTTCTTTAGTCAGAGGGTGGTATATCTGTGGAATTCTTTGCCACAGACAGCTGTGGAGGCCAAGTCAATTAATATTTTTAAGGAGCAGATTGACAGATTCTTGATTAGCACTAGTGTCAGAGGCCATGCAAAAAAGGCAGGAGAATGGGGTTGAGAGGGAAAGATAGATGAGTCATGATTAAATGGTGGAATAGCCTTGATGGGCCGAATGGTCTAATTCATAAGATCATAAGATCATAAGTGATAGTAGAATTAGGCTATTCGGCCCATCATGTCTATTCCGTCATTCGATCATGGCTGATCTATCTCTCCCTCCTAACCCCATTCTCCTGCCTTCTCCCATAGCCTCTG
Organism: Okamejei kenojei; assembly: GCA_035221665.1. Lineage (NCBI taxonomy): Eukaryota > Metazoa > Chordata > Chondrichthyes > Rajiformes > Rajidae > Okamejei > Okamejei kenojei. The sequence goes on from CM069134.1 coordinate 41,978,253, forward strand.
ACACCCATACTAATCAAGAATGTATCGATCTCTGCCTTAAATATATCCACTGACTTTGCCTCCACAGCCTTCTGTGGCAAAGAATTCCACACATTCACAACCCTAGAACTAAAGACATTTCTCCTCACCTCCTTCTTAAAAGAACGTCCTTTAATTTTGAGGCTATGACCTCCTGTCCTAGACTCTCCCACTAGTGGAAACATCCTCTCCCCATCCACTCTATCCAAGCCTTTCATCATTGTGTACATTTCAATGAGGTCCCCCCTCATTCTTCTAAACTCAAGTGAATATAGGTCCAGTGCTGTCAAACGCTCATCATATGTTATGGTAAGTTCTTGGAGCCTAATTCTGGCTTAGAACTCGTGAACTTATGAAGAAAAGTGCTGCTTCTTTAAAAATGAGATTATATAAGAGTAGTTCCATTTTTCACATATGCCCATGTATGTTGGCACCCATGGGGAAATTAATTTCCTTAATATCTGGCAAGATTTTGTTCTTCCTAGCACCCTATTTTCTGCTATAAACCACTAATAAATGTTGTTAACAGTATTGCCTCATGCAGTATTCATCCGCAGTGAGATTTTCAACCTCATGTGTGAAAATTTACAGTTCTTATTTATTCATTGAACAAGCAGAGTTTACGGACCCTGGTTCCCCTGAAATTAAGAGATATGCAGAAGATCGAGTGCCTGGAACGTGTTGCAGGGGTTGGTGGTGAAGTCAGATATGATAGTTGCATTCAAAAGACTTTTAGACAGGCATATGTATTTGCAGGGAATGGAGTGATAAGGGTTATGTGCAGGGAGATCAGAATTGGTCTTGGCATCATCCTCAGAATAAAACAATCCTTATTATATCACTATAAAACTCTGATCTTGGATGTGTGTGAGTGTGTGTGTGTGTGTGTGTGTGTGTGTGTGTGTGTGTGTGTGTGTGTGTGTGTGTGTGTGTGTGTGTGTGTGTGTGTGTGTGTGTGTGTGTGCGCGTGTGTGTGCGCGTGTGTGTGCGCGTGTGTGTGCGCGTGTGTGTGTGTGTGTGTGTGTGTGTGTGTGTGTGTGTGTGTGCGTGTGTGTGTGTGTGTGTATTTATTTGTTTATGTGTTTTCACATCTCAAAAGAACGATGCGCAAACGGGAACATTTTTATACATATTCTGGTAGAGATTTACCCTCCGGACTGTGCTTTATTTCTTGAGTTATTAATAAAAATCTTCACAAATCCGATCCAACTTTGAATTCAAAATGCCTGTTTTTTTTTGCTGATGACGTGACAATGGATCTTCCTGCCGTCTGCTCGCTCTGCGACTGATGTCACCTCCCACCCTTCCCTCCTCCCCCCGTTGTTCAAAAGTCACCCTGTCGACTGAAGACGTTCGCCCACTCGCGCCTTGGCTCAGGCCCTGTTCTTGAGAGCTTTGGTCGAGAGCAGAAGATGCAGAAAGAACAAACAAGTCAGGCCCTGTATCCGAGAGATCCCGACTCCCCTCTCTCTCTCTCTCTCTCTCTCCCCCCTCTGTCCCCTTTCTGTACCCCTCCCTCCCTCTCTCCCCCTCCCATCCTCTCTCACCCGCTCCCTCTCTCCCCTTCTCTCTCTCGCCCTCCCCTCTCTCTCTCTCTCTCTCTCTCTCCCCGTCCCCCCTCTCTTGCCTCCTCCCTCCCCAATCTCTCTTGCCCCTCCCCCTCTCTCCTCCTCTCCCCCCCCCTCTCTCCCCCCTCCATCTCCCCCCCTCTCTCCCTCCTCTCTCTCTCCCCTTGCTCTCCCCCTCTCTCTCCCCCTCTCTCTCCCTCCTCTCCCCCTTCTCTCCTCCCTCTCTCTCCCAACCTCTCTCCCCCCTTTTCTCCCCCACCTCTCTCTCCCCCTCTCTCTCTGTCTCTGCCCTTCTCTCCCTGTCTCTTCCCCTCTTTCTCTGTCTCTGCCCTGCTCGCCCTCTGCCTCTTTGTCTCTGCCCCTCTCAGTGTCTGCCCCCTCTCTCTCTGCCCTCTCTCTCTCTACCCCCCTCCCTCTCCCTCTCTGGGTGCCTGAGTAGGGGGCTATGCATGAGTAGATAGGATGGGGATGGGGGTAAGAGGAGCAAATTAATAATATTAGTATAATATCAAGGAGGGTGGTTAGTGTGTGTGTGGGGGAGGGAGGGGTAATTAGTGTGTGGGTGTGTGTGGGGGGTGGTTAGTGTGTGTGTGTGTGTGTGGTGGGTGGTTAGTGTGTGTATGACGCAGCAGGCGACTCCCACCCCTCCCCCCCCACAACCGCGTGTTGAGGGGACGGGACCCAACGGTCCTATTTTGTCTAGTGTACCTTAAAAAAGAGATGAGGAAGCGTTTCTTTGGTCAGAGGGGGGCGAATCTGTGGAAGTTCTTTGCCACAGATGGCTGTGGAGGCCAAGTCATTGGGTATTTTTAAATCGGAGATTGAATAGGAAGTGCATCAAAGTTTATGGAGAGAAGCCAGGAGAATAGGGTTTTAGTGAGAAAAATAGATCATCCATGATTGAACGGCGGAGTAGACTTGATGGCCAAATGGCCGAATTATGTTCCTGTAACTAATGAACTAATGAACTTATGCTTTGTACGGACATTGTGGACCAAAGGCCTATTCCCATGTTGTGCTCTTCTAAGTTCTATTTAACAGACCAGAACTCAAATTCCATAATTTGTCCTCTTTGAGATCTGTGACCATATATGACGCACATATAACCTAACATCTGTGCTGTGATTGATTTGGCCATGGAAATCAGGGTTATGGGCAATCTCAGCTTCCAAGTCTCAGAACCATTCCAGGCTGGTACTGCTGATCTCTGCCGCATCCCGCAGTGTTTTGCTCCCTGCTGCATTATGAAGTCATCCAAACTCCAAACCCATAGGTTGGAGACTTGCCTTCTATTCCTTAACTACACAAGAGCATGCAGAGTGCTTAGGGAGACTGATGGCATTGTAGGCTTTCCGAAACTGCAGGTATTCAAGATCATCCATACTTCTGGCAGGAAGTTGCCAGGAAGGTCTCTGCAAGGATTTAAGTACGATTTAGTTTAGATTAGTTTAGTTTGGTTTAGTTCAGTTTAATAATTTATTTTAGTGTCACGTGCAACGAAGTACAGTGAAAAGCTTTTGTTGTGTACTAACCAGTCAGCAGAAAGGCTATACATGAGCACAAGCGAGCCATCCACAGTGTACAGATACACAATAAAGGGAATAATATTAGTGGTAGATAAAGTCCAGTAAAGTCCGATTAAAGATTGTCCGAGGGTCTCCAGTGAAGTAGATATAAGTTCAGGACCCCTGAATAAGGTATTCCATTTCCCTGATAACAGCATAATATCCTCACTTCCCATGGAGCAGGTTTACAATGATCCTCTGCAGTTAAAAGAATGTCACTGGTATTGTACGTAACTTTAAGAACTGCATGCTAAAGTTGTTTATGTTGGACTATGCAGCGCGCCTGGTGTAAACTTGCAAACCATTAATAGTGAATTCCACTCTGAAAGCAACGAAATCAGCATCTGCACAGCACTACAAAGAGAATACTGATAAAGCCATTCTGCGTTTCTTCACAAAACACAAAGTGCTGGAGGAACTCAGTGGGTCAGGCAGCATCTGTGTAGGGAATGAACAGGTAATATTTCAGGACAGGTTTAAACCTGGTCCTGACCCAAAAATAGGAACCTGAGAGCAACCATTTCATACAGTGGGCGGTGGATATATGGAACAAGCTGAGCGAGGAAGTAGTTGATGCAGGCACAATAGCAACATTTAAAAGATGTTTAGACAGTAACATGGATAGGAAAGGTTCAGAGGATATGAGTCAAACACAAACAAATGGGTCTAGCTTGGATTTAGCATCTTGCCCGATATGGGTAAGTTGAGCTCTGCTGTGTGACTGTATAACTATGATTTAAGATACTAAATCACTTTGACCAACTACAGTAAGTTGATGTACTTTCTCAATTTTTAAAGATCAGTTCACATTGCCTACGAGTTATACCATCAATCTGAACTGCCAATTAAGCCATTGCACAGTTTGCAACAAAAAACATTTCTTCAGCTGCAGTGTTCTGACAAAAATGTAAAGCTGTCAATTGAATTGTCTATTCATTAATGTTTGATTGAAATCATTAAAATTATGGCAAGTTTCATCCCTAGGTTATATTTTATAAAATTGTGCAGATCAGAATCAATATAGTGGATTCCCTGGGCCACACACACAGCACTAAATTATTCTGGTGTTTCTATACTCATTGATTGACTGAGCAGTATTAGATGCTTTGCAAAATAAGCCACCAGCCTAATGAAATAACCATGTTGCACAATGAAAGTGTCAGGGGTAAGGTGTTTCACAATAGAATGGGACAATCACTGTAGCCATGTCATATTGACTGGATAATCAGATGCTGTACAACTATGATATTGATACATACCTAACATATGTGGAGAAAGTCCAATCCACACAAATATAGGCTTGGACAGCTTACAACCAAGAGGTATGACCAGCGATTTTACTCCTCCATTTCCCTCACTTCGCCACCCCACCCCCCAACCCCCCCACCCCCCACCCCACTCACGATAGTCATTCTACACAAAGGGTGTATGGAACAAGATGCCAGAGGAGATAGTTGAGGAATGTACTATCGCAATATTTAAGGAACATTTAGACAGCTACATGGATAGGACACGTTTAGAGGGATATGGGCCAAAGGCAGGCAGGCACGTGGGACTAGTGTAGATGGGACATATACTGTAGGTCATGATGGGCAAGTTGGGCCAAAGAACTGTTTCCACACTGCATGACTATAATTCTATGACAATAGTTGGGTAGTTAATGGCACCTTCTATGCTTATTCCCAATTTGACCTTGTTGACCCCATTGTGAGCAAGAGCTGAAATCAATCAACCACAGTAACATATCAACAGAGGATATAGATGTTGATGATGTGAGTGCCAAGTTCCTTTCTCACTGTATCCCAGAAAAGCCAATAGAATAAACCTCATGTACAGGGCGACATGGTGGCATAACAGTAGAGGTGCTGCCTTACAGCGTCGGAGACCTGGGTTCAATCCCAACTACGGGTGCTGTTTGTATGAAGTTTGTACATTCTCCCCATGACCACGTGGGTTTTCTACGAGATCTTTGGTTTCCCCCCACACTCCAAAGATGTACAGGATTGTAGGTTAATTGGCTTGGTGTATGTGTAAATTGTCCCTAGTGTGTGTAGGAAAGTGTTAATGTGCTGGGATCGCTGGTGGGTGCGGACTCAGTGGGCTGAAGGGTCTGTTTCCGTACGCTATCTCTAAATAAACTAAACTAAACTACTGGAATTATGTATTTGCTCTCTTTTACTGCCACAAATGATGAGAGCCTTCAAAGTGCTGTCACATGGAAATATTGTATACTAATGGAGTTAAGTTTCATTATATTTATGCATTACAGGAAGCTGTGACTCGATCCACGTCAATGCCACGAGATACGATATTGGGAAAAATGGTGTATAATAAATAGGTCCCATAGTAAGCTATAAGCTGATAAAGAAGCCATTAGTTGCCCTTTAAAGAGACATTAAAATGCAGCAGTGTGCAGCTTTTTGTGGCTATTGAAAAGATGCCAGGAAAGATGGATGCAATGTTATAAGGCAGCTGATCAATTTTTCTCCAGGTTTATAAAGAAAGGCCACAATGTTCAGTCAGAGAACGTGTGTTAGATCCAGATGAGTCACTTTGGCCATTGGCATTGATCGTTGTCATCTCATCTCAGGTAACCCAAACAATTATGCACACCAGTTGTGGAGGGCATGACAATCAATGTGGATGTGGAGAGGTTAAGAGTGTGGCAGCAGAGATATTGATAATTCTGAGATTGCAGGGCTGGGCTCAGAGAAAACTCCATTCATCCAGGGGAACAATTACACCATTGTGGACCATTGTGGGCTCTGTTTCTTTCTCTTGTAATATTGCCGAGCATGCTCATAGTTGTGAAAAATGGGTACTTTTAATGAAATACAAATAAGGTTGAATGAAGATGTGCAAACGCACAGCAAAATTACTTCCGCCTAAAGGCAAAATAACTAGGGAGCGGCAAGCAGGAAGGGAAAAAATAGGAATTGCGATGGTCGAAGGAAATAGAGATTCAAAGAATGATTTTCAAGGTATGATAGGAATTGACAAGAGTTAGACTTTGGAAGAGTTTCAAAAGAAAGGAGGAAAGGCTGACCAGCTGCCAATTGCGAAGGCCAGTGCCACGGGAGTGACTGCATGTATGTTACAGGATGAGGTTACAGGCATGGGGTATTATAGGGCACCGTCCTGTACGGGTATGGCTGCCCAGCCTGCAGCTGTCCGTTTTTTCTCTCTGTTTTTTATTTTTAGTTAGTTGAATTTTTCTGTTTATCGGAGTCCTAGCCTTTTTTATGTGGGGGTGGGGGAGGGGAAGGTGGAAACTACTTTCTAGGGTCCCTACCTGGTCGGAGAGGCAGCTTTCTCCGGGCTGCACCGTCGACCCGTCCTCGCGGCCTACCAGCAAGCCTGGAGCGGCATTTCCTGGGGGGACCGCCCAGAACCACGGCTTCGGCAGCAGCGCAGCACTGGAGCGCCATTGCGGAGCAGAGCGGGCGTGCAATGCCTTGCCCGGGTCGCAGCGCTGGAGCTCCAGTGAGCTGAAGACCGCAGGAGAACATCGCGGAGCTGCGGGACTGTGGGGCGGCTGGCCGCGGGCAGCGGCGCTGAACTTTAACATCGGGAGCCTGGGATCTCTCGGCGAGATCGCCAGTTGTGTAGCTCCATTCAGCGCGGCCTGTTGGCGTTGGAAGCCGCGGTCTCCAGCAAGGAAGCGGCCGTTACAGGCACCCCGAGCCGCTGAGAGGGTTCTCCAGTCGCCGGAGCATCATCACCCGGCGAAGAAGGGCCTGTAACATCGGCCCCCATAGCGGTGACTGTAGAGGCCTCAATAGGCCCGACTATGGGTGAACTGGGGATGGGGTCTGGACTTTGTGCCTTCCCTCATAATGGGAACCATTGTGGGGGGATGTTTTTTTATGTTTTATGTTAAATTATTTAATGTTATGTCTTATCTTTATCTATGTGCTGCATGGCAAGACAAATTTCACTACACCAATTGGTGTATGTGACAATAAATGTCCATTTGTCCTTTGTCCTTTGTCCTTTGTTGAAGAGTGATTTGAATATGGACATGATCATTCAAAGCATTGTTGCAAGAGAGACACGGTTGTGCAGCAGCAGAGTTGCTGCCTTACAGCACTAGAGATCCAGGTTCGATCCTGACTACAGGTGCTGTCTGTATGGAGTCTGTACATTTTTCCTGTGACCTGCATGGGCTTTCTCTGGGTGCTCCAGTTTCCTCCTACACAACAAAGAGCTACAGGTTTGTAGGCTAATTGGCTTAGTAAAATTGTACATTGTCCCTAGTGTGTAAAATAGTGTTAATGCGCAGGATTCATTGGTTGGCACGGACCCGGTGTGCCGAAGAGCCCGTTTCCACGCTGTAAACAAAACTAAATTAAACTGAACTAAACAAAACTAAAAGAAGACAGAGGTTACACTATTCCATCTTCTTCTTATCGAGTCCACGTACAAGATTAGAAGTTGTTCAGCCAGGGCTGAACACACTTCTCGGCATCTGCACAATGGTGTCTGTCTTGCGCTTCTTGGGCTTCTTGTGCGTGGTGGTGGAAAGATTGGTGGAAACAGGGCCGCAACGTGAAAGCTCTTTCCTTGACCCCACAGTATTCCAAGTTAACCTGCAACTTTTGGTGAGAGTGGAGACCAGCGAAGAGATCATTTGAACAGTTGATTGCTGAGATGATGAATTAATGACCTTGAATTTCAGTCGAGATAAGAGAAAGGGTACATTAGAAGCATTGAGACAACGTGTAAAATTGCAAAGTACAGCAACTAGATATCAATACCAAGAATACTTGCCTTGAAATTCAATGGCGGGGTTCTGTACTTGTTCAGCAATACGGAATTGATATTTTATCTGGATTGGCACAGGTTAACAATGGCACTACCTGTTGAAGGCCAATGAGACAAAAGCTTTTTTGACCACCCTATCTATCTGTGGTGCTACTTTCAGCAAACGATGTACCTGCAATCCTAAATCTCTCTGCTCTACAATATTCCCCAGAGCTCTACCATTCACTGTGTAGGTCCTGTTAGGCTCCCTAAAATACAACACCTCATATTTGTCTGTGATCTTATGAGGGAAATAGATGGGGTGAATTTGCACAGTCTTTTACCAAGGGTAGCGGAATTAAAAACAAAAAGACGTATGCTTAAGGTGACAGTGGCAAGATTTAATACATACCTGAGAGGCATGGAGGTCAGTGTGGGCCAGTTGGGCCAAAGAACATTTTCACATAGAGGATGGTGGGTTTATGGAACGAGCTGCCAGAGGAAGTAGTTGAGAGAGTTACTACAACAGCATTTAAAAGACACTTGTAGAGGTACTTGGGATATGGGCCAAGTATCTTCTTCTTGCGTATGGCGTGCACAGCCTAACGTTGTACGACAACTTGTTCTATTTGATCTTATTTGATTGTTCACACCAGGTTGATTGCATTCGTCAAAACAGGGCGGACCATGTGAAGGTTGCAATCTCCCACCCCGTGTCAAGTATGAGTAAATGGGATTAGTTTAGATGGGGCATCTTGGTTGGCACGACAAGTTGGAATGAAGGACTTGTTTAGATGCTGTTTGAATCTCTGACTTGCTATCTATGCAATGCCCATTGAATTACAAATGACTCTGATGGCCTTTGGTAGTAGATGAGTTTTCATCAATGCAGCGTGACGTAACAGTGACCAAAGTGGTCATCTAATTTGCCATTCCAGTACACTCTAAAATCAAGGCAACTATCCTTTCATCAAAGACACCTTGAACTGGGTGGCACGGTGGCACAGCAGTAGAATTGCTGCCTTACAGCGCCAGAGACCCGGGTTCGATCCTGACTACGAATGCTGTCGGTACAGAGGTTGTCCATTCTTCCAGTGACCCCGTGGGTTTTCTCCGGGTGCTCCGGTTTCCTCCCATACTCCAAAGACGTACAGGTTTGTAGGTTAATTGGCTTCTGTAAAAAATGATAAATTGTTCCCAGCGTGTAACGGGATCGCTGGGCGGCATGGACTCGGTGGGCCGAAGAGCCTATTTCCCCGCTGTATCTCTAAACTAAACTAAACTAAGACTGGCTGTTGTTGATTTAAGGCACTAATTAAAATTTCAAGCTTGAGCTGAGCACGAATCCATGAGCCTGCCTTTCAATTGGCAAAACAAAAGAAAACTAAAATGCGTAGCCAGGCAGAACATAGTTTTTTTGAGGTTTTTTTTGTTTTGAGACTGGGCTATCGTGGGTGTCACTGCATTTTCCTGGCATGACTTATGAAGATGTTGTCAGTGACCTTCAGTAGAATTGACTTGGCTCAGTCCTGCTGAAAACTACGGTAATTGTTTGTTTCATTTCACTATTAATAGCCAAAAGCACGTAGCTGAGTTTAATGCATTGCGAGGCGAATACCAGCTCAAATTCCATATTTGGTCAGACAAACTCTCACATGGATTGTGCAAGCTCCATAAACCAGCTATCTCAGTTACATAGTGCATCTGATTGCTAACCCATAAAATTACAATGTAATTTACACCGCAAGAATTTCTGGAGCAATAGCTGATACTTCATCCATCATTGATGACTCCACAGACATACTGGAGAAAAGCCTCTTGGACAGCCTGTTTTAAACTTGACGATCAAATTTGACCACTAGAGATCAATCTAACTCAAAAGAAAGCAAATATTATATATTAAAAATGTAAAAAAACAAATACAGAGAATTTTCAGAACTTTTGCCCATTTAGTTTAGTTTAGATACAGGCCCTTCGGCCCACCAAGTCTGCACCAACCAGCGATCCCCGCATATCAACAAAAGCCTACACACACGAGGGACAATTTACACTTATACCAAGTATACAAACCCAAGCCAATTAACCTAAAAACGTGTACATCTTTGGAGTGTGGGAGGAAACTGAAGATCTCAGACAAAATCCATGCCGTCATGGGGAGAATGTACAAACTCTGCACAGACAGCACCCGTAGTCGGGTTCGAACCTGGGTTTCTGGCGCTGCAAACGCAGTAAGGCAGCAACTCTACTGCTGCGCCTCCATGCTGCCCACAGCATTTAACTATTGTCATATTTATTTTTAAACCATGGTAAACGCTACCCAATGTTCATGATATCAACACAAGTACTGGAGTAACTCAATGGGCCAGGCAACATCCCTAGAGGACATAGAAAGGTGACATTTGAGGTCTGGACATAAGTATTCAATTTATTTTAATGCCTTCGCACCTTCACAAACATTTATGTGATAAATATGCATCTTACATTCATATTAAATCTTTCTGCAGACTTAGGCCATCCGGCCCATCGAGTCTGCTACGCCATTCGATCATGGCTTACATTTTGTTTCCTCTCAGCCCTATTTTCCTTCCTTCTCAATAGACAATAGGTGCAAAATTAGGCCATTCGGCCCTTCGAGTCAGCACCCACATTCATGGCTGATCATTCACAATCAGTACCCTTGTTCCTGCCTTCTCCCCATATCACTTGACTCTGCTATCTTTAAGAACTCTATTCAACTCGCTCTTGAAAGAATCCAGAGAATTGGGATCCACTGCCTTCTAAGGCAGAGAATTCCACAGATTCACAACTCTCTGGGTGAAAAAGTTTCTCCTCATCTCCGTTCTAAATGGCCTACCCCTTATTCTTAAACTGTGGCCTCTGGTTCTGGACTCCCCCGACATCGGGAACATGTTTCCTTTCTCTAGCCTGTCCAATCCCTTAATAATCTTATATGTTTCAATAAGATCCCCTCTTATCCTTCTAAATTCCAGTGTATACAAGCCAAGTCACTCCATTCTTTCAACATATGACAGTCCCGCCATCCAGGGAATTAACCTCGTGAACCTACGATGCACACCCTCAATAGCAATAATGTCCTTCCTCATGTTTGGAGACCAAAACTGCACACAATACTCCAGGTGTGGTCTCACTAGGGCCCTGTACACTGCAGAAGGACCTCTTTGCTCCTATACTCAACTCCTCTTGTTATGAAGGCCAACATGCCATTTGCTTTCATCACTGCCTGCTGTTCCTACATGCTTACTTTCAGTGACTGATGAACAATGACACCCAGATCTCGTTGTACTTCCCCTTTCCCTAACTTGACACCATTCAGATAATAATCTGCCTTCCTGTTCTTGCCACCAAAGTGGATAACCTCACATTTATCCACATTAAACTGTGTCAGCCATGCATCTCCACTCGCCCAACCTGTCCAAATCACCCTGCATCCTCATAGCATCCTTCTCACAGTTCACACTGCCACCCAGCTTTTTGTCATCTGCAAATGTGCTAATATTACTTTTAATCCCTTCATCTAAATCATTAATGTATATTGTAAATAGCTGCAGTCCCAGCAACGATTATCCCACTAGTCACTGCCTGCCATTCTGAAAGGGACCCGTTAATCCCTACTCTTTATTCCCTGTCAGCCAACCATTTTTTTATCCGTCAGTACCCTACCCCCAAGTCAATGTGCTCTAATTTTGCCCACTAATCTCCTATGTGGAACCTAACAAAGGCCTGTCAAAAGAAGGGTCCCGACCCAAAACATCATCTATCCATATCTTCCTAAGAAGCTGCCTGGCCCGCTGAATTACTCAAGATGCCAGCATCCACAGTTCCTTATGTCTCCATTTATGATATCAGGTTAGAGTGTACACCGTGTATGAAAAATGCCATTATACTTTCATAATAAGCAAATAATTTTGATGAAGATACTCAATTTAGTGAATGAAGTTAGGGTACAAGATGAGATCAGTGTGAACCCAATGACTGGATAGCAGGCAGCATTCCTTCTTTTGCTTGTTAAGGGTCTGTCCCACTAACGCGACTTTTCAGCGACTGTCTTCTACCTTCAAGCTCGAGGGCACTCGCTTGAAAAAACTCGATCTGGATCGAGCGTCAACGATGAAACCGTGAGCCGGATCGACCATCTGCACACACACGCACGCACGCACACACACACACACACACATCGCAAAGATGGGGCAGGGAAAGCGGGGGAGGGCTGTCTGAAATTCACACCCGCGATGAACAGGAAGGTAAAAGATGGCTAGCACAGTTATGGTGAGTCCTTTAGAGAGTGCGGAGATGGGGGGGGGGGGGGGGGGGGGGGGGGGATGGGGGGAGAGAAGGGGGGGGGGGGAGAAGCAGTGGAGAAACTTTTAAGAAGCAAGACAACTTTTAATAAAGTTTAGCGGGCATTTAACATTACCGGTCGGTTTACTTGCCTTTTTTTTCTCAACGAGCTATTACCTTCGACTACCTTTGATTACCTTTGATTGCCCTCGATTACCTACGATAGCATTACGACCTACCACGACCTACCTCGACTAAACCTACGAGTAAAAAAAGTATCAATTTTTTCCATGGCGACCTTTTTTTACTTGCGGGCATTTATTAGCTTGTTAAAAAAAACGCCGTGACTTAACTGAGGCCTCAAGTACGCGGGGACTACTCTCAAGCATGAAGGAGAGTTACAAAGACCTCCTAGGACCTCGTGTCGACCATGCTGCGAGTACGAGTCGAGGGCAAACTCTTCTAAACTCGCGAATTAGGTCCCCGCAGTGGGACAGGACCTTTAATTAGCATGATTCTTTCAGGATCTAATGCTAAATGCAATGTTCATTGGTCACACAGCACAGAGTCTTTAATTGTATTTTCCTGGAATAGCTTCAGTTCAGTTTAGTTTATATTCACATGTACGGTGGTACAGTGAAATGCTTATAACTTTCCAATTGGCCTTTGCATTTTAAAGTTAGGAGGCAGCTTTTAAAGGGAACCTGCATTATGAATAATAATTGTACAGCAAGTAAACCAGGGAAATAATGAAGATCGCTGAAGTTCATAAGTGATAGGAGCAGAATTAGGCCATTTGGCCCATCATCTACTCCGCTATTCAATCCATGGCTGATCTATCTTTTCCTCTCCATTTTCCTGCCTTCTCCCCATAATACCTGACACCCTTACTAATCCAAAATCTATCTATCTCTACTGTGAAAATATCCATCGACTTGGCCTCGACAGCCTTCTGTGGCAGATATAGATGGAAATGGACTGTGATGTTTTCTACCATAATGGTCTTTGTGAAAGAAAGGAAGCTATCCATTGGAGTCATCATGCTTCCCAGACACAAAACAACTGGCAGCAGGTAGCCATGGAAATACAATGTAAAGTTAAAGCGAAAAGACCTTGGGGTTTATATAAACTGCTTGACAAGTCCCACTCAATCTAGAAAGGCAACCTAGAAGGGTCAGAAGAAGCATTCCGACCCAAAAGGGTTCCGATCCTTTTTATCCAGCTGATTTATTCCAGCACTTTATCGTTCTATCTTAGGTATAAACCAACATCTCCAGTTCCTTCCTACACACTTGATTGGCTCCAATGACTTGAGGGTTAATGGACCTATCAGCAATATAACTGGGAACATTCTCATCTGTGGTACAGTGGCAGGGGCAGGGGTAGAGTTGCTGCCTTGCACCACCAGAGACCCAGGTTCGATCCTGACCACGGGTGCTATCTGTACGGAGTTTGTATCCCTGTGATCCCCGTGAATGTGTGGGTTTTCTCTGGGAACTCCAGTTTCCTCCCACACTCTAAAGACGTAGAGGTTTGAAGGTTAAATGGCTTGGTATAAATTATAAATTGTCCCTAGTGTGTGTAGGAAGGATAGTGTTGGTGTGCAAGGATCGCTGCTCAGCGCGGACTCGGTGGGCTGAAGGGCCTGTTTTCACGCTATATCTCTAAACTTAAACAACAATATAGTTGGGCAACGGCAGAATGTATGTTTGGTCTGAATTTGCTGTGGCTCTATTAATGTATGATGAAAGTCTTGAGATCTAGCTTCATCTTTATTGAGGTTTAGATTTATTATTGCCACATGCATTCATTCATCATTGTTGAAAACATTAGCGACTCAGTGGTGCTGGTTTCCAACGGGAACGGTGACGGACGCACCACACATCTCTGTCCTCCAGCTCCTGCGGACTTCCACCGCTGGAAGTATAGGATTTTGGTGTTTATCATCATTCCTTACAATGCTACGTACGACAGTGATCGCAACTTCTCCTAAAGTGTGGATGGCCGTTGGCTCGCTAGAAGCTCATCCGCCCTTTGACAGGACTTGCTTTTGGTCCTGCAGGGGGCCTACAGTCCCCTCCTCACCTGGCAAACCAGGTGGGGGAGACGGTTTAGTCGCTGACTATCCAACCATGTAGCAGGGAGCACGGGATTACATTGTACCCGTGGCGGGGGGAACTGACCTTGTCACGTGCACCAAGGTACAGTGAAAAGCTTTGTTTTGCATGCTCTCCAAACAGATCAAATATACCATACATAAATGCAATCAAGTCAAATGCAAGTTCAGTGGCTTTGAGAGTAGTAAGTTCTAAAAAATCTAAAAGGCTGAGTGATTGGGCAACAACAGATGAAATTTGGCATGGACAATTGAGAGGACATTAACATTGGTAGAACGAGAAGAGCCAAATATTTTTAAATGGTGAGATTAGTTGGTGTTCTGAGGGACCTGGGTGCTTTCCTACATGTAACAAAAAATTAACTGCATTGTGGCAGTATATTCACCAGAAGGTCTTCAGCATTTTGAGGCACCTCAACACTATTCCAGAACAATGAAAGAAGGCCAAGAGGAACGGTGGTGCAGTGGAAGAGTTGTTGTCTTACAGCGGCAGAGACCCGGGATCCCGGTTACCGACACTTTCATTCCCTTCCCCATTCCTCAGTTGGCCTTTATGTCCTTGGCTTCCTTCATTGACAGACTGAGGCCCCACGCAAAGTGGAAGAATGGCACCTCATATTCCGCTTGGGTGGCATACAATCCAACGGTAATTTTCCAATTTCAAGTAATACCCCCCTTTCTATTCCCCCACCATTCCGGTGTGCACACGATTCTCCAAGCATCTTCCCCCCACCCTAGTTACCCTGCTCCTTCCCCTCCTCCATATGCTCATCTCCAACCCTAGAATCCAATATCCTCTGTTCCTCCCCCCCCCCCCCCCCCCCCTCCTCCAAGTTTACTTTTTGCTCGTCCTCCACTTTCCTTATCTAACATCCATTTGGTTCTCTTGGAACTCTGTCATTTACTCCACCTATCTGCCTGTAGCAGCTATTCATGCTTAGGCTAGCTATTGTTAGCATATTATATTATTTTGTCTAGATATTACTAGCAGTATTATTTTGAACGTTTTGGGTGGGCATTTGATATGTAGATGGGCATGATGCATATGATAGAGAGAGGGACTGACCAGATCAGAACAGCCACGGGATTTGGAGAGAAAACAGTTCTTACCAGATAGTAAGAACGGAAAGCTACAATTTGTATAAGAATAAAGAGGATCTGGTATGTTCATTTTTGTGTTTGTAATACTACTTCAATAAAGAATCAATAAATAATGATTGGAAGATCCATTTTTTCTTGTCTGCGTAAGATCACTCCCACCACCTGTGTAGTAATGGCAATGGAAAGTTGGACATTGGAAAAGTTTGAAATTGCCATTGCATTAAGGAAAGAACTGATCTCTATGAGTGAAACTGGAGCTTGAAAACTTGGAACAAAGGATCTGCCTGATGCCATCAACTCGACAAGGTCGACTCCTGTGCTATCGGAAGAATGACAATTGGAAACTTCAGAACCCAACGAGCAGGGACAGCGCGAGTGCCTACGACTGAACGTACTGCATAAAGCTTTATTGGAACAGCTACTATAGGAGAAGCTATAATGGAATGGCTCCATTAAGCTGTATTGGAAAACGGCTGTTACTATGGAGATTTGAGAAGTGACCTTGAGAATCACAACGCTATCTGTTGTTTTGAATTTCCACTCAGTTGTTTTGAATTCCAGTCTGGCAGCATACGGCATTACGTCAACACGTCTTAAAGGTGTAGTGAGCCAGTATGTCTAAGGCTCAACCACAAGAGGGAGATGTGGAACAGGATTCTGGAAAAGAAAGAAGAACCATTAAACTCACCGACAAAGGCCAGGTATTGGTCATGGAAAAATGTCAGGTCAAGCAACACAATATGCAAACAAGCTGACAAGTTAATTGGAAAGCTGACGAAGTTCATGAAATCAGATGAAAATGCAAAGGAAGTACAATCTAACCTGGTTCAATTAAGTGAGCACTGTTATGAAGTCAGAAAATACCATGTCATTGCTGGAAATACCAATGCCCAAAAGGGAGCTTGAATGGCAAAATCAGCGGTTTCAAGAAAGAATGGAATTTTTAATGGTTTTAAACAAAATGTAGGAAGGTGATTATCTGAAGTTGGACAGCAAACTATGCACTCTATAGTTGAAAGTGCCATACAACAAAGTGTTGTGGTATCAGAAGAAATTGGACCTGAAGACAGTATTTCAAATATCTCAAAAAGAACAAGCTACAAATCTAATTCTTCATGTGCATCTTCAAGGCTCTCTGCTCATATTGAAGTTCAGGCAGATAGGGCTGTTCTCTTGGAACGGGCTGCCACCATGAGAAAAAAGCACAAGCTTGAGGCACAAAAGTAGCAATGGAAAAGAGAGACAGCCCTGGCAGCAACCAATGCCAAGCTTGAGCTTGAGGCACAAGAGAATTATTTTAAAAGGGAGATGGGATAGTTGGAAGTATACACGGAGCTGGGGACAATTGATGCAAGGTTTAATGCACAATGTCATGGGGTCAAAAAGCAGTTCTAGAGTATCTCATGGGAGGAGCTCTTATGCGAGAATAGGAGCTGCTCAAAGGGAAACATCAGATAAATTAAATCTAGAAGCAGATGAATATTTATCTGATCATGTGCAACAGGTTGTTAGACCAAAACAAACAGCTCTCAGACCACCTGTTAGAGCTCATATGAGCAGGGTATGTAGGGGCATGTAAATACTACCCTCCCTGCACTGAACGATGGAAACCAAAGTGATATCTGGAAATTAATGAAGAAGCAGAATGAGATTACTACTCTTCTGGCTCAACAAAATCTCTTTACCACCAAGAGACAGTTGCCGACATTTGCTTCCAGCCGAGGGCTATCAAAAGGCAAAAGCTCTGCTTAAAGAATATTTTGGTAATGAACATAAGATTGCCAATGCATACATGGCCAAACCTTTTGCTCAGTCAGTGATCAAGCCAGAGGATGTGAAAGCATTGCATACGTTCTAGCTTTTTCTTAGAGGTTGTTGCAATGCTCTGGAACATCTCACCTATATGGAGAAAATGAATGTTGCTATATTAGCATATTATATTATTTTGTTGAGATATTTCTAGCAGTATTATTTTGAACGCTTGGGGTTGGGCATTTGACACGTAGATGGGCATGACATATATGATAGAGGGAGAGGGACTGACCAGATCAGACCAGCCACGGGATTTGGAGAGAAAACATTCCTTCCCAGATAGTAAGAATGGACAGCTACAATTTGTATAAGGATAAAGAGGATCTAGTATGTTCATTTTCTTGTTTGTAAAACGACTTCAATAAAGAACCAACAATTAAGCTGGAAATAATGATTGGAAGATCCATTTCTTGTCTGCGTAAGATCACTCCATCAGTAATGGCAACGGAAAGTTGGACATCCCCCCCCCCCAACACACATCTGCGTCCATCTATCACTTGCCAGGCTTTGCCGTACCACGCCTCTATTTTCCAGCTTTCCCTCTCCTACTCCATCAGTCTGAAGAAAAGTCCCTAATCAACATGTCATCTGTCCATTCCCTGCATTGACGCTGTCTCTCTTTTTTATCCAATCCTAAGAACCGAATTGAAAACAAGTCATTCTTGACCTTGGGGACCTGCATAATAAGGAAGTAGATCCTGGCTCTTCCCCATAATCTTTGAGTTACCTGTAGATCTAACATCTAAGTCAGTGTTTCTATGTTTTTCTACACAATGATTCAGTGTCTGTAGCTCTGGCACAAAGAATTCTAGTCTCATGACTGGTATAGAACTTTACTTAGATCCTCATGAGAACCAGAGGCCATAGATTTAATAGGAACCCGAGGGGTAACATTTTGCACAGAGGGTGGTGGATTTATGGAACAATCTGCCGGAGGAGGTAGTTGAGACAGGTACTATCACAACTTTTCAGAAACATTCAGACAGGTACATGGATGGTTTAGCTGTAGAGGGGTAAGGGCCAAATGCAGGCAGTTGGGACTAGTGTAGATGGGATAAATTGGTCGGTGTAGGTAAATTGGGCCGAAGGGCCTGCTTCCACGCTATATGACTCTATGACTCTAGGGAACTCTATTCCATTTTTGGCTTCAGATAGCCTTGAAAGATTGGGCGAGTGTGACTTATGACAACAGATGAGATATTTTAAACTTTTAACATGATTTTTCTAGGGTGTTCTGGTATCCTCCTACATTTAAAAGACGTGCAGGTTTGTAAATTAATTGGCTTTGGTAAGTAAATTGTGAATTGTCCCTAATGTGTAGGATAATTCTAGTGTATGGGGTGATCACTGGTCGACATGGACTTGATGGGCCGAAGGGCCGTTTCCGTGCTGTATCTCTAAAGACTAACTCTCTGGGTTAGTAAGCATTGTAGCATTTCAATAAGAAAGCATACCATCGCTGCCGCGAGGGCATTAAGAACATGCTTGCCCGTCCCTCATTGCCCTTGTCAGTGTGCCAGAGACTGAATTAAAAACCCTGTATTCTCTATTCAGGGTAGGCACTGTACGCTACACCCACGCGTCGCCACCAAAAGCATGAGGAAGAATGAGCAATGTCCAACAGTTTGTTTTACTGGTAAAAGCTAAGGGGGAAATTTTTCAATGACTTCTGACATTTAATAATATAAAAGGAACCCAGACTTCAATACACTCTTATTGAATTCTGCAAAGATGGTCTATATAAACACAGCACGTTATTTGTCAAGGCTAACCTATACTGTCCTTCACATTTAAGCAACCACAAAGAAAATGAAGAAAACTGTGCCTCGGTGCACAGTTTGAGCTTCTAGCTCAGCATCACTTAACCATGTGGAGACTGGATTTCTTTTGCAGTTTCTCTCCCCACTTTGTCTTCACATCAATTCATGTGATCTTGCACGGTTGGCCACTGCGCCAACTTGACTTTGTTAAGAAACATAAAAGAGGGAGAAAATCTTTACAAATATTAAAAACAAATGAGTGACATATTCTCAACGTAAAATTAAATAGTTGAAAAATAAACTTTGGTTCACTTTTTTCTTTAAACATCCATCACCATCTTATTCCACCTGTCCACCTCTAAAAATGAATTAAACATTAATTCTGAGATTAGCTTTAAATTTCAATAGAGCCCTGAGACTACCTATAGTTGCCTGGTAACAGACAATGTCAGCTCTCTAATGGGAAACTGGGTGATTTATTTTCTAAAAGTGTAATTTGCTATGAACGTTTCAGCAGCTTAGGACCTGTGTTTTTTATTACTAATTGCCATTCCTGATTCATTCTGTTACTCAATGGTGCTGTCCCCTATGTGGTCATGTCCCATATTGAAAAAAGAGCAGAATGTAGCAAACAATTAGGATCTACCAATTATTTATTATTAATGTTAACATTTTCATGCAAACCTCCTCACTCCCAGCCTTTTCTAAGTAGTATTTCATCCTTAAACATACTTTTTCTAGCCCTGTAACCTCCTAACATCCTCTTCACAGTTCACCCTACCACCCCGCTTTGTGTCATCCGCAAACTTGCTAGTGTTACTCCTAATTCCCTCTTCCAAATCATTAATATATATGGTAAACGGTTGCGGCCCCAAGACTGAACCTTGCGGCACTCCACTCGCCACTGCCTGGCATTCTGAAAAGGACCCGTTCACTCCTACTCTTTGCTTCCGGTCTGCGAACCAATTTCCTACCCATGTCAACACCCTACCGCCAATACCATGTGCTCTAATTTTTAGTAGTTCCTTACAAAATGTTCACTACCTCAGTGTAACATCCTTTTTTTTAAACTTTCTCTTGTCTTCTAAATGGAATGGGATAGAAAGAGGCCATTTGCCCCATTGCTGCATGCTAACCCCCAAAGGAGCCATGTGATTAGTTCCATTCCCCCTATCCTTATTCCTAATAACCTTACAACTTCTTCTTTCACACACAGCCTCATTAATTCCCCTTTGACTCTTTATGGCCATTAATCACGCTAAATATAAAGTAACCTATTAATCTAGCACTGCGTCTTTGGGATGTGTGAGCAAACTGGAGCATCTGGAGAAAGACCACACAGGAAGAATCTGCAACCACTGCACAGACACACCTGATGTCATATCTTCTAACATCTCATAACTAACCGCGTTACTTAAGCAACCAATTCCGGGGATTTAGACAAGGTTTCTATGCTCTTGGTATACAATGCTGATGGAATAGTTCCAATAACAAATGCTGTTCGCCCAACAACTAAGTGGAATGTTTGATTGCTTCTTAAATTACTGGCAAAACCACCCAAAGGACAGTTGAGTGATTCACTGCCTGAAGTTTCAGATTTCACCAGCCGTGAAACTGGAAGGAGCACATCTGCTCTTCCAGACTCCTTAGGAAAATGTGCATGGAGTCGACTGCTACTGAAGAATGATGGACAGAGGTGTGTGCTCATTGTACACTCTTCGCTGTGAGGGGAACTAAAGCAAGGATTGGGCTCTGAATTTGCTTGAACAGGAGACTTGCCTCAACCAGTTAGCAAGATAATGCCTGAAGATGGCTTGATAATATTTTGTGTCAGGTACTTTTGAGGCACAGATCTTGAATACACAAAATTGTGCATACTTTCTACTACTTGACAACTATAAAGCAAGTTTAGTTTAGTTTAGTTAAGAGGTACAGCAGGGAAAATCGGCCTTTCGACCCACCGAGTCCGCACTGACCAGCAATCCCCGCACATTAACACTACTGTACACACACTAGGGACAATTTATATTTATACCAAAGCCAATTAATCTACAAACCTGCACGTCTTTGTAGTGTGGGAGGAAACTGAAGATCTCGCAGAAGACCCACGCAGTCATGGGGGCAAGATAAATCTTACAGAGAGCACCCATAGTTGGGATCGAACCCGGGTCTCCGGCACTGCAAGCGCTGTAAGGCAGCAACTCAACCGCTATGCCACCCTGCTGCCCTATGTGCAAAATGCATTCACTGCATAGTAACTATTCACTTCATAGTAAATTTGAACTATAGAATAGACTAGACTAAGTGGGGGGACCCATATGGGTGTTGTGGGCTGGTGTCCAGAGGTCTAGTATGGACATTGTGGGCCAAATGGTTTCTTGCGCTGGCAGCTCAGTCACTCAGGCCTGGTGGGCTGGCAGCTAAGTCACTCAGGCTGGTGGGCTGGCAACTCAGTCACTCAGGGCTGGTGGGCTGGCAGCTCAGTTACTCAGGCTGGTTGGCTGGCTGCTTGGAAACTGCCAGAAATTCAAAACAGGTGAGAGGCTCTGTGAGCGAGAAGGGGGAGAGGGTGGAGAATCAATTTTAGACATTTTTCATCTTTTTCTACAGATCACAGCAATGAAGGGGGAAGTCTATCCTGGCCTGGATCTCACAGGGAGCCAATGAAGGGAGGGAGAAAAATAGTGGGATGAGATTTAATACTTACAGGGGTATAACCACTGATGGACCGAAGGGACTCCTCCTGGGCTAGTACATGCCTGATGGGCCGAAGGGACTCCTCCTGGGCTAGTACATGCCTGATGGGCCGAAGGGACTTAAAAAAAACCCCCAAAAAAGTGAAATCTCAGTGAAAGGCACTTTTTGTGGACTTATCCTGGCCTGGCACGGGCCTTTTGGGCCAAAATGCTTCCCCTGGGCTAATATGAGCATTTTGGGGGAAAGGGACTGGTTTCTGGGCTAATACGGGCCATGTGGGCCGAAATGAGTGATTTCAGGTAGGCCAAGGGTGGGATGGCAGTTCACTCACTCACAGCTGTTGGGCTGGCAGTTGACTCACGGCTGGTGGGCTGGCAGTTGATTGACTCACGGCTGGTGGGCTGGTAGTTGATTGACTCACGGCTGGTCGGCTGGCATCTCACTCATGGCTATTCCTTGAGATTCCATTTCAAGCAGAGTGCAGACCACCAAATTCAATTTCATACCATTTCAAGCAGAGTGCAGGCCACCAAATTCAAATGCAATTTCATACTTTAGTTCAAACCAACCACCACCAACCATTTGCTGTGCTTTAGTTCAAACGAACCACCACCAACCATTTGCTGTGCTTTATTTCAAACCAACCAAAAACATTTTCAAACTACATTAAGGGCACTCAAGGTCAGTAAAACCACATTTACAGTTTAGTAGACATGTGTTCAGTGTTATTCACAGCACAGACTGAGAAACATGACCCTCTTGCTTTCCCCATCTTGCAGAGACTGAGGCACTCAACACTTCCGCGTTTTATAGTCCCTCCGGAAGGGGCGTAGCCTTTAGGAGAGAGAATCTCAACATTTTTTAAACACTAATAACTCTTATTTTTCATCGATGGGAAAAATCCTCTTGTCCTGCGCAGCGGAGAGGGACTCTGAGTAAGATGGCCAAAATTCACAGCCATAAGTGGCAGCGTTTTTTCTAAAATCAATATACAGAACAATAGGAAGTGATCAAGATCAGACTTTTAGTAATATACCATTGGGTCCCATGTTCACACGTCAGGGCTGGTCCCCCGAAGCAATATTCCACCTCTCCACCAATTCCAATATTGGTGGCCAGTGGGGGGGGGCTTTCTGGAGTGCTGGTATAGGTTCTTGGGGTGGCTGCTCAGTCCCTCAAGCCTGATGTGCTGGCAGCTCACTCACGGCTGGTGGGCAGGCAGTTGACTCATGGCTATTCCTTGAAACACCATCTCAAGCAGGTTGTTAGGCCAAAAATTCAAATCAATTTCCTACCATTTCAAGCTGGGTACAAGGCCACCGAATTCAAGTGCAGTTTCCAACCACTTCAAGCAGGGTGCAAGGCCACCAAATTCAAGTGCAGTTTCCTACCACTTCAAGCAGGGTGCAAGGCCACCAAATTCAAGTGCAGTTTCATACCACTTTCAGCAGGGTGCAAGGCCACCAAATTCGTTGCAGTTTCATACCACTTTCAGCAGGGTGCAAGGCCACCAAATTCGTTGCAGTTTCATACCATTTCAAGCAGCATGCAAGGCCACCAAATTCAAATGCAGCTTCATACCATTTCATGCAGGGTGCAACGCCACCACATTCAAGTGCAGTTTCATACTATTTGAAGCAGGGTGAAACCACCATAAAACCACACAAAACACCAAACTCAGAGTTCAGTAGACATTCAGCGTGTCCAGTTGATTCACAGCTCAGACAAAGTCCCCCATCATGCAGATACTGAGTCACACCCACACTTGCGGGTTTTATAACCCATCCCCCTCCCACCGGAAAAGGTGTGGCCTTCATGGCATGATTGACAGGAGAGAGATTCTACACTAATAACACTTTTATTTTTCATTCATGGGAAGAATCCTCTGCACCTGCTGAGCGGAGGGGGACTGAGTAAGATGGCCAAAAATCACAGCCGTAAATGGTAGCGTTTTATCTAAAATCAATATACAGTGCAAACAGGAAGTTACCCAAAGCACCCAAGCCACCATTTGCAGTAGTGCCTTTTAACTTCAAGCCAAAGCACCCAAGCCACCATTTGCAGGCAGTGTCTTTTAAGTTCAAGCCAAATCACCCAAACAACCATTTGCAGGCAGTGCCTTTTTACTTCAAACCAATCATATTTTCATTTTCCATCCACATTAAGGGCATTTGCAGTTGAGTAGACATGTGTTCAGTGTTACTCAGAGAGAGGTGACCCTATGGCTTCCTCCATCTTGAGAAACTGAGTGAGGCACACCACTTATGGGTTTTATAGTCCCTCCCCTCTCCCACCAGCAGGGGCAGCAGAGAGAATGGCAATTAAAAAAAAACATTAATATCTCTCTGTTTTGATTATAATCAATGTTTCAGAAGGAACTGCAGTTGCTGGTAAAATCAAAGGTATAATCAAGCTGTCCACAGATAAACGGTATGACATTTAGTGGAAGATAAAGTTTGGTAAAGTCTAATTAAAGATAGTCTCGAATGGGGTAGAGGTCAAGACCGCTCTCTAGTTTGTGAGAGTTGCCTAATAACAGTTTCAGAAGTTATCACATGGCATAATACAATTGAGAAGCCTAATGCTCAACATACGCATTTGAAATAAATGTTCAAATGCTTTATATCTCCTGCAGGACAGAACGACACATGAGATCCTTCTTCCCTGTGGCTATCAAACTGTACAACTCCTCCCCCTGGACAGAGATTGATTGCCCCCCCCCCCCCATCATGTGGAATGTTCTGAGTCATTGAAACTTAACAAATAGTGAAAGGTGTGGATAGAATGAATGTGGTGAGGATGTTTCCACTGGTGGGAGAGTCTAGTACTAGAGGCCATAGCCTTTAGAATAAAAGTACATAACGTTAGAAAGGAGATAAGGAGGAATTTATTTAAGGTGGTGAATCTGTGCCGTAGAGGCCAAGTCAATGGATACTTTAAACGTGGAGATTGACAGATTTTTAAGGGTATTCGGGTTATACGGAGAAGGCAGGAGAATGGGGTGAGGAGGGAGAGATAGATCAACCATGATTGAATGGCAGAGTAGACTTGATGGGCCGAATGGCCTAATTCCGCTCCTATCACTCATGAACCTATCAGATTGATTACCTCACCTGGCTTTGACGTCACATTTTCAGGGGGACTTCCGTTGGGGAAATTTTAAGTGTGTTCTCATAATTTTGTCCAGATTATAGGAGGTGCCAGTCTACCAGTTGCCGGAAAATCAATGGTGGACCCGTATCTGGTTTCAAGATGAAAGATATAAACCACAGAATAAACTGTTGTGCATGAAGCATCAATATTTGGTAAGGGAGATTTGTAGAAGCATGAGCTTGAGCATATGAAAAGGATTATATAATTCCAATTTTTTATGATGTGAAGAAATTTAATTACCGGTAAAAGCTTGATCAGTAAACTGGATTGGGTACCCAGTGGAGCAGCAACTTGGTTGGGTACTCTATACTTGCAGAGATTGACAGATTCTTGATTAGTACGGATGTCAGGGGTTATGGGAAGGAGGCAGGAAAATGGGATTGCGATGGAAAGTTAAATCACCATTAATTGAATGTTGGGGTAGACTTGATGGGCCGAATGGCCTGATTCTGCTCCTATAATTTATGAATTTATGAGCTTATTTCCACCAAATTTATGACTGATGCACATCATAAAAATGACAGTGGCCATTTTTATAGAAATGTGGGACCAACTATAATACAACCTAATATGGACATGCCCCTGCTGATGCAAGGCCTGGCACGTCGACCCACTTACTGGAAGATCCCATTAACATTCCCTACTAACCTCTTGTTGAGAATCTTCTACCAATTTCGTATTGTTGATCCTGACTTGCCCAGTACCTGATTTTCACCCTGCCCACCAAGATGATCTCTACTTCCCCACTCCACCCAGTGGATGCACTGACTGAACCTCACACTTCAGGGCCTGTCCCACTTGGGCATCATTTGCGCGTCACGCAGATGGCTCGTGAAGTTTTGAACATCCCAAAATCCTGGGGTGCCGCGTGCGACCATGCATCACTGTCTACGTCACCACGCACACATCACATCACTACCTACGTCACCACCACACATCACATCACGCGTAATTTACGCTACATCATTTACACATCACGACGCACGACACGCGTAAATGATGCTGCGTAAATTACGCGCAAATGACGCCCAAGTGAGACAGGCCATTTCAAGTCACAATCTTCCTCCAAGTGAAGTACAAGACATTGCTAAGGCCACATTTAAAGTATTGTGAACAGTTTAGGATAGATTCAGAGGGATATGGACCAAATCCAAGCGGGTGGGACTAGTACAGATGGGGCATGTTGGTTAGTGTGGGCAAATTGGACAAAGGGCCCGTGTCCACACTGTATAACTCTAAGAAACATCTCCCTTACCATTTGGCACCACCCACAGCTCACAAGCTATTAAAATGCTACCACTGGATCTGCAGTGGACAAGCCAACAGAGAAAGTACATTTGTGCTCAATATGTAGGCAAGGCCAAAGCTACAGTGTTCAATAACTTGTGCATTTTGAGGCAAGGATGCACTGCTAGCCCCATCATTCTTTGAAAAAACTTCCATTCTTCAAATACACAAATGTTCATGAAATAAAGCTGCTGTTCCATATTATAGATTCTCAGTGTAATATAACTAATTAAGGTAATCCATGAATTCACAAATCCCTGAAGGATGTATTAAATTCAAACTCATTTAATTAATTAGCAATAAGTGTGCTGTTGACTCGCCAGGTTTTTTTCCCTATAGTGAACCTCAAACTAGTTGCAGTAGATATGACAGTGCGATCTGGACTCTCGCACCTGCCTAATACTGCACAGAGGATGGAACCCACCAGTGGTCAGACATGCACCTGATCTCTTGCTCCACCAGCATTATATTAGTAAGGGTGTCAGGCAGGAGAATGGGGAGAAGGCAAGAGAATGGGGTTAGGAGGGAGCGATAGATCAGCCATGATCGAATGGCGAAGTAGATGTGATGGACCAAATAGCCTAATTCTGCTCCTGTTATTTATGAACTTATGAACATTGGATCCAAGCTTTTTAGTAGTGATTGAGCTGAGGATATACTTTGCCTGGCATTACTTTCCACTGTCTGTGACTCATTGTGGTGGTGGGGGGACAGAGAGAGAAAGCTGGAAGAGAGATGGAGGCAGGACAAAGCCTAGCAAGTGATTGGTGGAGGGTTACACAAAAAGCTGGAGAAACTCAGCGGGTGCAGCAGCATCTAAGGAGCGAAGGAGATAGGCGACGTTTCGGGTCGAGACCCTTCTTCAGACTGGTCAGGGATCAGGGAAACGAGAGATATAGACGGTGATGTGGAGAGATAAAGAACAATGAATGAAAGATATGCAAAAAAGTATCGATGATAAAGGGAACAAGCCATTGTAAGCTGTTTGTGGTGTGAAAATGAGAAGCTAGTGCGACTAGGGTGGGGGAGGGAGATAGAGATAGAGGGAATGCCAGGGCCCGAGGGCTGAGGGAGAGGTGGGAAGGGGAGGAGACAGCAGGGGTTAACAGAATTGCGAAAATTCAATGTTCAAGCCCAAAGGATGCAGACTCCCCAAGCGGAATATGAGGTGCTGTTCCTCCAACTTGCGGTGTTGCTCACTCTGGCCATGGAGGAGGCCCAGGACCGAGAGGTCGGATACGGAATGGGAGGGGGAGTTGAAGTGCTGAGCGACCGGGAGGTCGGGTTGGTTTTTGCGGACCGAGCGGAGGTGTTCGGCGAAACGATCGCCAAGCCTCCGCTTGGTGGATACAGGTAAGGGGTGGGGGAGGGGGGGGGGGGGTGGGGGTTACAGGCACTGTAGGTGGATAGACAAAAGTTGGACAAGATATATGGTTGGACAAGCGGTTAAGAGCCAAAAAGTGTGAGATAAGGATAGAAGAGGTGCGAATTGTGAAGTCAGAGGAAAGGGGACAGGGGGATAGGGAAGAGGCAAAATGGGTACAAATCCAGATGGGGCAGAGGAACTAGAAGAGGGAAGGGAATAGGTGGGGGGCAGGCCGGGG
Source organism: Okamejei kenojei (assembly GCA_035221665.1). Taxonomy (NCBI): domain Eukaryota; kingdom Metazoa; phylum Chordata; class Chondrichthyes; order Rajiformes; family Rajidae; genus Okamejei; species Okamejei kenojei. The sequence goes on from CM069134.1 coordinate 42,005,976, forward strand.
AAGCTAAGTATCAGCACTCACCATTTCTGCTTTAAGGATATCCATGACAACTCAGCTTTTGTCTCTCCACAGACACTTCCTAATGATGTACAGAGCATTTCCAGCATTCTCCCTTTGCATTCCCTCTCTCCCTCCCTCCCCCAGCCTAGTCGTCCTACTACTTCCACTGTTCGCATCCTGGAATGCTTTCGTAATCACCTCTTCCCCAGCCAACAATGGGCCATAATGGGCTTCCTTGGTCACCTGTTGACAGCCCTAATTTGTTCTGGTCTTTTTCCTACCTCTAATTCCCTCCTCTCTACATTCACGCTGAAGAAGGATTCCGACCAGAAATGTCACCCCACCTTTTTCTCCAGAGATGCTGCCTGGCCCGCTGAGTTACTCCAGCACTTTGTATTTATCTTCGGATATAAACCAGCATCTGCAGTTCCTTTCTACACATTTTCCATTTGGTTTCAGGTTTCAGCTCGGTCCTGCTTTTCACAGCTTTAACCTGTCTCATTGATCGTTTTCTCTTTCGCTCTAACTTCCCACATCGATAAAATAAATAGACAACTAAAATATTAGGTCACCTTGGTATCGCTGGACTATCAGAAACATTCCCTGTAGAGAATCCAAACGTCATGTACAAACATTGTTTTTATTAAGACATTACAGGTTTGGCATACATGCAGGTTTGGTACACTCTTAAAGTCAAGTTTTCTGCTGTTGTTGTTGGACACACCCCCTAACGTTCTCTTCCCGGCAAACAGTCACGTGACTGTTCCAGTTCTGGTGACATGGGTTTGATCGCTTTTACGCCATGAAACACAACCGGCAAAGTTGAGAGTGGTGAGGTTGGGCCACCTGTACGGGCTGAACAATGCCCCAAATGAGCGGGCTGAAGACGAGCCACCCATGTCGAGCACAAACGTCATGTTGGGTAGACACACAGGCAATCCTTGATGGCGGAAGTGGGTGGGACGGTGAAACAGAAGAGAGCGAGCCCACTTTCCGGAAGGTGCGCCAGCATGGTCGAGGGCGGCTCCTGCTGTGGGTCTGTGGGCATCCTGGCCGTGGGTCGAAACTATGGGCCCGCAGGCGCAGTAGGCGCACTGGCAGTAGGTGTCTCCAACATAGAGGCGATGTTGCTAGCCGGCCATGGCAGCCATTGCTGGTGGCCAGGTGAGGCGTTTCCCGGATGCTTGCAGGTCAGTCGGCCTCGCCGGGCCTCTAAACCATCACTGGAAGTACCACGTCCCTTCGCCAGTGTCACTCGAGACCGGCTGTGCTGCCATGTCCTCTGTGAAAACAGGAACCGGTGACCGTGGGTCGGGCTCATGGGACCCCCGGACGCAGTCGGCACTCTGATTGTGGGCCATCCCAGCTGTGGGCCATGGAATCCATCTCGGTACAGCTGACTCATGACCGACCGAGCTCCATCCTGCTGCTGGGCCAGCCACAGGTCAACAGTATCCCTAGCCAGCGGAAATCCTAACCGGCGAGGAGCAGGCGGACCTCATCAGGCCTCCGCCCCAGGTAAACCTGCTTGATTAGGAGGCAGGGCCGGCGGCCGTCAATCATAACATAAAGTCATTGTTGCTGCTGTTGAGCAAGGTTGTTGACTCGCGATCTCAAGCTAAGTTTCTGCTGTTGTTGTAGGATACACCCCTAAACTGATGACATTCTCTTCCCACCAAACGCAGTCACGTGACCATTCCAGCTCTGGTGATGAGGGTTCGATTAGTAAGTGGCTTGACCACCAGGTGGCGCCACACCCCTTCTGCTATCCATCCCTCCTCCACAATTCCTGCAATTTAAAATTAATTAGATTACATGTTTTTTCAGTCATAGAGTGATACAGCGTGGAAACAGGCCCATCGGCTAAACTTTCCCACACCGGCCAACATGTCCCAGCTACACTAGTCCCACCTGCCTGTGTTTGGCCCATATCCCATCAAACCTGTCCTATCCATGTACCTATTTAACTGTTTCTTAAATGCCGGGATAGTCCCTACCTCAACTACCTGCTCTGACAGCTCGATTCATACACCCACCACCCTCTGTATGAAAAAGTTAAAACATTAAACTTTTCTCCTTCCACTGATGACTGTTCACAGCCCAGAGCTAGCCCAGAGCTTAGGTGGATCTTGGACAAGCAGCAACAAAGAGAAACAGGGACAAAAGCTGATTAGCTGAAGCCCATGGGAAAGGTGTGTCAGAGGTGAGTCAGAGGTGGGAAACTGTTTAAAAAGTGCCAAAAAGCAGCCAGTAAGCCCAGAGCTAGCCCAAAGATGACATGGATCTTGGACAAGCAGCAACAAAGAATAGCAGGGAGAAGAGCTGATTGGCTGAAGCCCATGGGAAAGGTGAATCAGAGGTGAGTCAGTGGGGGGAAACTGTTTAAAAAGAGTGCCAAAAAGTAGCCAGAGTTAGCCCAGCTAACCCAGAGCTTACGTGGATCTTGGACAAGCAGCAACAAAGAGAAGCAGGGAGAAGAGCAGATTGGCTGAAGCCCATGGGAAAGGTGAATCAGAGGTGAGTCAGTGGGGGGAAACCGTTCGAAAAGAGTGCCAAAAAGCAGCCAGAGTTAGCCCAGCTAACACAGAGCTTACGTGGATCTTGGACAAGCAGCAACAAAGAGAAGCAGGGAGAAGAGCAGATTGGGTGAAGCCCATGGGAAAGGCGAGTCAGAGGTGTGTCAGAGGGGGAAAACCATTTTAAAAAGAACAGAGTTCTAGCCCAGACCTTAGTGTTAGTCAGAGTGGAAAAATCGTTTAAAAAGAGCGCCAAAAAGCAGCCAGAGCTAGCCCAGAGCTTCATAGAAACATAGAAACATAGAAATTAGGTGCAGGAGTAGGCCATTCAGCCCTTCGAGCCTGCACCGCCATTCAATATGATCATGGCTGATCATCCAACTCAGTATCCCGTAGTAGCCACAAGGGTAGCCAATGAACTGGCCTCAACACCCTCTGTGGCAGAGAGTTCCAGAGACTCACCACTCTGTGTGAAAAAAGTCTTTCTCATCTCGGTCTTAAAGGGATCGGGAACAATTTCCTGCATCTAGCTTAAGAATTTTGTAAGTTTCTATAGAATTGAATCAGTCTGGTGGCACTCCCTCTATGGCAATAATGTCCTTCCTCAGATTTGGAGACCAAAACTGTACGCAATACTCCAGTCTCACCAAGACCCTGTACAACTGAAGTAGAAGGCTATGAAAGCTAAATACCATTCGCTTTTTTTACTGCCTGCTGCACCTGCATGGACACTGCATCTCCCTTTTCCTAATCGGCCACCATTTAAATAATAACCAAAGTGGATAACCTCACATTTATCCACATTATACTGCATCTGTTTGGCCTAAAGTCAAGTCTCCTAGCAGCTAACACTGCCCCCCAGCTTAGTGTCATCCGCAAACATGTTGCTCATCCAGATCATTAATATATATTGTAAATAGCTGGGGTCCCAGCACTGAGCCCTGCGGTACCCCACTAGTTACTGCACCTCTTCGGTGGATCTTGGACAAGCAGCAACAATGAGCAGGGAGAAGAGCTGATTGGCTGAAGCCCGTGGGAAAGGTGGATAAGTCACAGGAGGAAAAACAGTTTAAACTGAGGAATTTGGTTTGTTAATTGGTAAATTAGGCAATTTATCAGTCAATATAAGCAAGGCTGAGCAGGCCTTGTGAGGGAAGTGTGAGTCTTTGGCTCGAGGAGGTGGCCACACTAAACACTTGAGAGGAAGAGACGAAGGAGATGTCAAGCAAACATTCAGTGTGATGCTTGCAGTATGTGGGAGCTCAAGGACACCACTGGTGCCTCTGGCTGCTACAAATGTGAGAAGTGTATCCAGGTACAAATGAGATAGTCAAGGATGGAGTTAAAGGGAAAGGGAGTAAAGGGATAGTTAATGACCCCAGAATTAACGGGTAAGAAAGCTCACAAAGGGATAGGAGAGTATGGCCAAGTGTAATAGGGATCGATGTGAAAGGTGAGATGCGGGAGGAATTAAAAATATTGTATATGAATTCGCAAAGTATAAGAAGTAAAGTAGATGAGGCTCAGTTAGAGTTTGGTAGATATGACATTGTGGGGATTACTAAGACGTGGCTGCAGGAGGATCGGGCATGGGAACTTAATATTCAGGGTTATACATTCTACAGAAAGGACAGGCAGGTGGGCAGAGGAGGGGGAGTTGCTCTGCTGGTGAGAGATGGAATTCAGTCCCTTGTGAGGGAAGACATAGGGACTGACGAGGTAGAGTCACTGTGGATTGAGTTGAGGAATTGTAAAGGCAAGAAGACACTAATTGGTGTTATTTACAGACCCCCATATAGTAGCCCGGATGTAGGGTGTAATTTGCAGCAGTAGTTAAAACTGGCATGTAACAAAGGTAATGGCACAGTGGGGATGGGGGATTTCAATATGCAGGTAGATGGGAAAATCAGGTTGGTTCAGGACCCCAAGAAAGAGAGCCAGGGGCCACAGTCTTAGAATAAAGGGGAGGCAATCTCCTCAGTCCAAATTAAAACTAGTCTGAGCTTGGTCTTCAGCCTTCAATAGTGTCAGCCTCCACAGGCAGCCAGACCAATAGATCCTCACCCCCCCTCTGGCTGAAATCCTTTCAAAATCATTCCTGATTCTTCCTCTGTCAAGTGTGCCTCAGGCCACAGCTTCCAGTAAGTTATTTTATACATTTTCATTCAAACTGGAAGAGGAACGCATGCCTCCCTTTGGATTGCAAACACATGCACAGAAGCCAAGATCAGCCTTATTTTCCTCATCATTGGAAATTCAAGGCCATATTTTTGTAATAGTCACCAGCTGCTTTATTTGCACTCCTATCTCTCTTTATGTTGCTTGGTCATAATTCCAAAATTGACCTTAGGGATCCAGGCAGCACGGTGTCGCAGAAGTAGAGTTGGCACCATACAATGCCAGAGACCCGGGTTCGATTCTGACTACAGCTGCTGTCTGTGCGGAGTTTGAACGTTCTCCCCATGACCGCATGGGTTTTCCCTGGTGCTTCGGTTTCCTCCCACACTCCAAAGGTTTGTAGGTGAATTGGCTTTGGAAAAACTGTAAATTTGTGTGCAGGATAGTGTTAGTGTGCGGGGATTGCTGGTTGGTGCAGACTCGGTGGAGTGAAGGGTTTGTTTTTGCGATGTTTCCGTAAACTAAACAAAACCTTTCGTTACAAGTATCAGCACTCACCACTTCTGCTTTAAGGTTATCCACGACAACTATGCTTTTCTCTCTCCACAGACACTTCCTCATGATGTGTAGGGCTTTTTACATCATTCTCCATTTGCATTCCCTCTCCTTCCCCCTCTCCTCCCCGCCCCCCACCCCCACGCACACCCTAGTGGTCCTACTAGTTCCACTGTTCACATTCCTTTATCTGTTATTACCTCTACCCCATCCAATAATGCACCATTATGGGCTCCACCATTCCTTGGTCAAAGGATGCCGACCCCTGCCGATCTCTAAATTTAACTAAACAAAACAAAACACTCTATTCTGCCAATCTGAAGGAGGGTCCAGACCGAATCATCACCTATCCTTTTCCTCCAGAGATGTTGCCTGACCCGTTGAGTTACTCCAGCACTTTGTGTCTACCTTCGGTATAAAGCAGCATCTACACATTTGGTTTCAGTAATAGCTCGATCCTGCATTTCACAGCTTTATCATGTCCCATTGTTTGTTTTCTCTAATGCTCTAACTTCCCAAATCAATAAAGTAAATAGACAACTTCTGAAGCATTAGGTCACCTTGGTAACCCTGGACTATAAGAAATATTCCCGTTCTCATATCCATCCCTCCTCCACATATCCTGCAAGTTAAAATTAATTTGATTTCATGTTTTTTCAGTGTGGAAACAAGCCCTTCAGCTCAACTTGTCCACACCAGCCAACATGTCCCAGCTGCCTGTGTTTGGGCCATATCCCTCCAAACCTGTCTTATCCATGTACCTGGCTAACTGTTTCTTAAATGTCGGGATAGTCCCTGACTCAATTATTTCCTCTGACAGCTCGATTCATGCACCCACCACGCACTGTGTGAAAAAGTTAAAACATTAAACGTTTCTCCTTCCACTGATGCGGCTTGACCTGTTGGGTGTCTTTTTTTAAACCTCTGTCCTCGACAGATGCGAATTATTCCGTATTGTACCTCCGTCCACCATTGCGGGCTAACTACGTGGTGCTGGCAGTTCCTTTGCTGAGATCGACTTTGGGAATTCCAATCGCGGGAGCCTGCAGACTGAACGCAGTCCCTTGGTTACGGATCGACTTCGGGAGCTCCAACCGCAGGAGCTTTGATCGCGGAAACTTCGATCGCTGGCAGCGGGAGCTTCGATCACGCTGACTGCAGATGGTTCGACTGCCCCGACCGCCGGAGAAAAGGAGGGAAGAAGGCAATACATTATTGCCTTCCATCACCTGCGCTGTGTGGATATTTATGTTAATTTTTATGTTGTTGTGTGTCTTGTTGCTTTTTTGATATGACTGTATGGCAAATCAAATTCTTTGTATGTTTTTACATACTTGGCTAATAAATTAATTACAATTACAATTAATTACAATTGAAATTCAGTGTAGACAATTGGAAAATTACAGAACAGCATTTAGGGAATGTATTGTACCATGCCGACTTGCAATTATAAGGCTTATTTGTTCCATCTAAGGCCACTAGAAATTGCAGCAAATTCTGGACCCAGCCAGACCATCACACAAACAAGCCTCTGATCCGTTGACCATTTATACCTCATGATGTCTCGGCAAGTCCAGCAGCATAATCAAGGACAAGTTGCACCCTGGCCACTTCCTCTTCGCCTCTCTCCCATCAGGCAAAAGGTAGAGAAGTGTGAAAATGCATATCTCCAGATTCAGGGACAGTTTCTTCCCAGCTGTTATCAGGCAACTGAATCATCCTACCACAATCAGAGAGCAATCGTGAATTACTATCTACCTCCTTGATGACTTGGACTATCCTTGATCAGACTTTGCTGGCTTTTCCCTGCATTAAACGTTATTCCCTTATTATCCATACATTATAAATGTATTGTCTTTCTGCTGACTGGCTAGCACATACCAAAAGCTTATCACTGTACCTCAGTACACATGACAGTAAACTAATCTGTAAATGTATTGTTATAGCTTATGTGCGAAATGATCTCCTCTGGTAGTGACAAGGACACCAGCAGTTTCCTGACACACCATTAGTTGGATGCCAGTAAAAAAAACTGACTGCACGATGTTACTTTATTAGTCCGGATTGTAAGTGTTTATTCTGTTCGCTTAGTTTGTAATATCTTCATAGCAGATAAATGAATATTAAAATGCTGCAAAGTTCAGTTGCATTTTTACAGGTTTGTATATAAATTCAATCGTATGTCTGTGAATCCTGGAACAAACATTAAATTGCTTCTAAAGCATATCAATAAAGGATATAAATTGTGAAGAAGGTTATGTAGATCATTGCATTACAGTACAAACCCCACAACTGTTTGTTTTTCATTATCTTGTTATAGATAGGGATGGTAATATTGCAGGTCAAAAATATATACAGCAACATCTTGTAGGAAAACTTTGCTGGTTGATCGCACTCCCACACTTCCTTTCCTTTCTGAGAAAGATCCATCTCCAAGCAGTTGCTTCAATATTTAATCGTAAAATTATGGAATAATTTGGATGTACATTATTCATGGGGTCAAAGTGCAGATGTGTATATATGTCACCGGTGTATAATAACACAATATGCGCTATCAGTGAGCTGACAAAACAAAAATAGTACCATTCTGCTTCAATTTCCCTTAACAAAGAAAGATACCGCTGTTTGTTGTAAGTGGAACATGGAGTAAATGAAATTTGGATGAAGAGGGTGATTTTCTCTCAACTCTGGCCTGGAGTGTGTTGAAATGGAAAGAGGCTGTCACAGTGGCACAGCGGTAGAGTTGCTACCTTACAACGCTTGCAGCGCCGGAGACCCGGGTTCGATCCCGCGACGGGTGCTGTCTGCATGGTGTTTGTACGTTCTCCCCATTGACCTGCGTGTGTTTTCTCTGAGATCTTCGGTTTTCTCCCACACTGCAATTTAGACATACAGGTTTGTAGGTTTTGGCTTTGCATAAGTGTAAATTGTCCCTAGTGGGAGCCAGATAGTGTTAATGTGTGGGAATCGCTGATCGGTGCGAATTTGGTTAGCTGAAGGGCCTGTGAAAAAACTATAGAATTAACGTTTAGATTAAGTTTAGGTTTACATGTAGGTTTAAGTTTATTTTGAGATGTTTAGAGTTTAGAGTTTAGAAATACAAACTCCGTACAAGGTACAGTGGAAAGCTTCAGTTCATGGGGTTTGATCAATTAAATAGCCCAAGTTCTTACATCTGGGATAGGAGGGAGAAAAATCTGAAAGGTTATAACGGCATATGGATGCTTGAAATAGATCAATGAAATTATAACCACCTGAAACCATCAGGTCTGCTGAGAAAGGGGGAAAATGGGGAAAAGTGTCTGCCCTTCCAGATACCAAGCCTTAAACTTCACTACGGCTTCCATATTCCCAGTTTCTGCTTCTCTAAGGATACATTTTAAGAAACATTTAGGCAGGTACCTGGATAGGACAGGTTTAGAAACCAAGCAGGCATGTGGGGCTGGTGTAGATGAGACATGTTGGTTGGTGTGGGCAAGTTGGACCGAAGAGCCTGTTTCCACACTGTATGACTCTATGACTGTGACTCTATATTCTTCACCCAGACTGTGCCTGCTACACTGGGCTCTATTCCCAGAACCTTCATTTAATTGGACCTAACAGTGAAGGATTGGTCAGACCTGTTGCCAAGCAACATGGCTTGCCTTTTCTGCAATTACCTCCAGCGCTCGAGTCCAGCTCAAACTGGTCGCAGTTGCTAATCAGTCTATAGATCGAGAGTAGGTCGAGCAAAAGACGGTTTCACACCCATTAAAGTGGATTGCATGGCTGACGTGTGTGCAGAGAAGTTGTGCCAAATTATGGATTCCCTCCCTAACCCCATTTTAGAGAGCATGCCGACCAATGCACGAGTGATATTCTGTCAGCCTTCTCCTGATCTGGGTTAACCAGGTGAATGGCGACACCCAGTCCCCTCCATAACCTCCATCAGTAGAACAAGACTTTCAGCGGTCTTCTACTTTTGTTTAGCTTTGTTTTGTCACGTGTACAGAGAAAGGTTTTTATTGTATGCTATCCAGTCAATAAAAGTACTATACATGATTCAAATCAATCCATCCACAGTGTGCGGATGAAGGATGAAAGGTATAAAATATAGTGTAAGATAAAATCCATTAATGGTAAGAAATAAAATTCTTGGTGAGCTTTGAAGAGGACTTTTAGACTTCAGACTTTAGAGATACTGTGCAGAAACAGGACATTCGGCCACAGAGTCCGTGCTGACCAGTGATCACCCACACACAATAGTTCCATCCTACACCCCTAGGGACCATTTACAGAAGCCAATTAACCTAAAACCTGCACAATGTGGGAGGAGACCAGAGCACCCTGAGGAAACCCATGAGGTCACGGGGAGAGCATACAATCTCAATACTGATATCACCCGTAGTCAGGATTGAACCCGGATCAATGGTGCTGTAAGGCAGCAACTCTACCGCTGCAACACTGTGCTGCAACCTACCTCCTTGCTGGATATCGTACAGGTTTGCTCAGATAGATTACCAGCCACAGAGCAGACTTCACACTGTTGCTGACAGGTCCAACCATCTCAGCCCTAAGAAATGACAGGACACTGTGGAGGAGTACAATAGCAAAATACAGCAGAGACTGCAAATGTGAAGTTAAAACAGAGATTTGTAAAACAATATGCAGTATGTCAGGCAACATCACTGGATGGAAAAATTAAGTTAATGATTCAGGTTACCCAAGCTTATCCAAGCCTCTCACTCTTTTGATCACTCGAAAGGAGCCCTGCTAATGAGCTAATCTACTTTTCTTTGCACACTCTACACTGGCACACTGTGTGAAGGTAAGACATATTCTAGCTGAATTGAATTTACATGCATCTACCTCTGGTCAGAACAATTATTGGCCATTTGTACAGCCAGTCACTTCAGCACATGCTATTTAGATGATTTACTAATGTTGGCAAAAGACTAGACAAATAACATCTCTGATGAAATAGTCACCTATCCATGTTCTCCAGAGATGCTAGCTGACCCACTGAGTTACTCCAGCATTTTGTATCTTTCTTTGTAAACCAGCATCTGCGGTTTCTTGTTATAACATTTCTGTGTAATGTGAAGGTGTAATTTAAAAGGATTATAATTTCATAAGTTATAGGAGCAGAATTAGGTCATTTGGCCCATCAAGTCCACTCCACCATTCATTCATGGCTGATCATTCTTTCTCTCACAAGCCTATTCTCCTGCCTCCTCCCCTAACCCCTCACACCCTTAGTAATCAAACATTTGTCAATCTCTGCCTTAAAAATATCTATGGACAGCCTCCTCAGCCATCTGTGGCAATAAATTCTAAAGATTCACCACCCTCAAAAGAAAATCCTCCACATCTGCTTTCTAAAAGAACATCCCTTTATTCTGAGGCTATGGTCCCTGGTCCTAGACTCTCCCACTGCTGGAAGCATCCTCCATATCCACTCTATCCAGGCCATTCACTATTCGGGGTAAGTTCCTATGAGGTCCCTCCTTTTAATTTTTTAATAGAAAGTTATTGATTAAATATCATTCACGTGGGACTGGATCTACAAAAGAGCCTAAAAGGTCTAAAGTTCAGTTTATTACTGAGTTCAGTTCAGTTTCAGTTTAGTTTAATGTCACGTGTACCGAGGTACAGTGAAAAGCTTTTCTGCGTGTAAATCAGTTAGCAGAGAGACAATATGTGATTACAATCGAGCCATTTCCAGTGTATAGATACATGATAAGGGAATAACGTTTAATGCAAGGTAAAGCCAGCAAAGTCCGATCAAGGATAGTCCGAGGGTCACCATAGAGGTAGGGAACAGATCAGTACAAGTAAAGCTGTTCAGATTTTGCCCATGAGTGCACCACCCCTCATTATAACTCCATGATGAGTCATGGCATTATCAATCTAATATAATATATTCCAAGCTATCACTTTGTAAATTATAACCCATGAATGGAAACATGTAAATTGGTGTTTACCTTTACCTGAGATAATTTGTGTATTGAAAGTAATTAGAAATAATAATTATACCATATTCAGAACAAAAATAAAGCAACATAACCTTTATTCATTACTTCCTCTCAAATGATACATTTAATTGTTTATTCCTATTTTAAGATCACTCATCTCAATTAATGAGATTTGACTTTAGGTATCAATTTAAACTAATTCTTGACTTCAATGAGCAGATTCCCTCCCTTATTAATCATCATGACCTCCTCTGCAGAAATTCAACTTGCATGTTATGGAGTATTGTACTCTAAAATTAATGACGGAAACAAAATAATTAATCTTGGCATATACAAGTTAATTTGTAATTAATGGTAGTATGATGGAGCATTGTTGCAAGGAGAAGCCAAACAATAAATATCATAAATAGCATATGTGCAAACAAGTGTAGGAGGGAATTGCGGATGCTGGTTTGAACCGAAGTTAGACACAAAATGAAGGAAGTCAGGCAGCATCTCTGGAAAGAAGGGACAGGAGATGTTTCGGGTCGGAGACCCTTCTTCAGACTGAGAGTCAGGGGAGAGGGAAACTAGAGGTATAGAAATATACCGAACAGATCAGAGCCGGCATTGATGGCCAAATAGCCCACAATGGTCAATTTTGGCTGTAGAAAAGGTGATTAATGGGAGGGATACAAACAGTAAAACTAACAGGATGACTAGGGTGGGGGAGGGATGGAGAGAGAGGCAATGCAAAAGTTACTTGAAATTAGAGAAATCAATATTCAAACAGCTGGGTTGTAAGTTGCCCAAGTGGAAACATTTACTTTAGGAAATACTGAAAACCCTGTATCCACAATCTGCATGATACAAGTTTAATAACCAACCCCAGATTTTACAATGAAACTACTGAGAACAATGGAAACAACAGACCCAATATTCATTCATTATTGTAAATAAGGTCTGGAAGGTGACGGACTGCTACATCTATCTAATCCATAATATGTTTGGCAAGCATTCAGCACATAAACATGTGGGGTAGCACATTCGCTATGTTACAGGACTAATAATCCAGAGACCTGCACAAATGATCCTGAAACATAAGATTAAATCCCAGCACAACTACTAGGGAATTTAAATGAATAAATCTAAAATTGAAAAGATGGCATAATTAATACTATGAAGCCATTGGGACATAGTAAAAACCCAACTGGTTCACTTCATCAATGAAGGAAATCTACCATCCTTACTCAATTTATGCCCTTCAGTCCCATAACAATGCAATTGTCCCTCAAATGTGTAGTGAACTACTCAGTTGTACTAAACTGCAAAGAAAAACATTAACAAAAACAAAATTGGACCACCAATGATTAACTCAGACATCAAATGCAGATCAGATATAAAGGCATTCAGCTGAGTTGACCTGAGGGAAAATTATTAATATCTGGGGAATTATGCCAAAATTAAAATTTTGTGAACAGCTAATTTTCTACAGGGTCTTGTAAAAACGATTGTTCTTTGCATCATTGTAAAGATATTTCATAAATCAACAAATGCTACATAAAGAAGTGCCTGTTGTTCACTGCTGCATCTTTGCATCAAGTACACAATGTGATGGACAAGTCACTTGTAAAGCATTCAGTTCTTAATCCAAAATGGATCTCAGTGAGGACTCTTTGAACAGGAGTCGTTTCAGTGGGATCAATTCCCACACATTGAATACCCTGTCCGTTTTTTGTATAGAACGTAGAACTGAATTGAATTGAATTGAATATTTTATTGTCCCTTGTGACAGGTCACAGTGAAATTCTTTGCTGGCATATCCAAGGTATGCAAATAGTCACCACGTGAAGGGTGCTGACAAAGTTACAAAGTATCCCATGTCAGGTCCTCCTTTATTCTCCCCCCATCACCACCCACCCCTTATGGCAGCTGTACTGCACATAGTACTGCACAGGAACAGGCCCTTCAGCCCAAAGTGTCTGTGCTGATCATGGTGCCAGTTTGTACTGCACATCTGTCTACACCTGATCTGCATGTGTCTCACAATATTATGGTCTAGTCAAGAGTCAAGTCAAGACATTTTATTGTCATATGTTCCAAATACAACAATTAGATCAATGAAAACCTTACTAACAGCAGCACAACAGAATATGTAAATCATATACTGATTTATGAATATGTAAACATAATATATCTAATGCATTTTGCAGTACTTGAGTTTGACTTGATTGTATTTATGTGTTGTATATCTGATCTGTTTGGATAGCATGCACAACAAAGCTTTTCACTTTATCTTGGGAGACAAGACATTAAAGCTAAATCTAAACCTCAACCTAGTGCACAGCATAGAGTAAATGTTACGGGCTCTCCCAGCATTGCTGGGATGGAGATGAAGTCATACCGACATCTTCTACCATCAAGAACGACAAGGGAACAGTTAGGATGATGACTCCTCTCCATCTTCTCAAAACCAATAAGGGGTGGGCAATAATTGCTTATTTTGCCAGAAAAATCCATATCCTATGAATAAATAAAAATCAGTCCAGGGAAAATAAGTTTAACATCCAGCATTCACTTGAATTCTGAGGGCTGCTTAGACACTGCCACAAGTCACCTGTAAAGCACTCAGTTCTTAATCCAAAATGGATCTAAGTGAAGACTCTTTGAACAGGAATCTTTTCAGTGGGATCATTTCCCACACATTGAATATCCTGTCCTGTTTTTGTATAGAACATAGAACATGGATTTGATTTGAATATTTTATTGTCGCGGTGACACTGAAGTCTTCTGCTTTATACCATCTATCTTTGACACCAGCATCTCACACCCTTCTTCTTCTGCTTTAAGTGAAGGAACCACTATTCAATTCTGTACTCATTCATGTATGTCTCAACAACAGTTCTATTTGCCATTGCATGACTGCTCAGGAAATTATCTTTGATCTTTTACCAGAAGGTTGTTGAACCAAAGTGACCTTACGCTCATGTCATGATGCTACTGGAAGGAAGCATCTCTTGCTACAAGCTTATGTTTCATCTTGTACACCTTATGCTTCATCTATGGGCACATGATAGTATTACCCACACTTCGCTAAAATCATCTCAAGGTAATGCCCAGGAGATTTGGCATGCCTGGCTGCCTTGAGAGTTAACGACTGAATATAAACTTGAACCGAGAGCTTTCTATTCTCTCTCCTATTGCCAGTTAGGTGGGAGTATGTCAGGGATTATGTGGAGAAGGCAGGAGAATAAGGTTAAGAGGGAAATATAGATCAGCCATGATTGAATGGCGGAGTAGACATGATGGGCCAAATGGCCTAATTTTGCTCCTATCACATATAATTATGAACATGATAAGATAACTTTATTCTGTATAACTGATATATAACTGAACCACAAATCAGCAATACACCAAATATAGGAAAACATATATAACTGAACCACAAATCAGCTATATACCAATTATATACTTAACATTTTTTGCTTTAAAGAGCATGCATTTCTTGAGAAAATAGTAAAACATTAATGTTGACATTATAGAGAGTTATAAAAATGTAAGGCAAATGAAAATAAATGCATTCCACTGTTATTGAGCTCCAGTGTATAAAGCTTTAACAAATGGTATATATTCCACACTATTAATCCACTTTGTTTATTAATTTACTGCCAATTTTGTTTATCAAAATAATAACTCTTTGGCATTTGTTTTGGACCTTTATATCACCTCCACGACAATATATTATTTTCCTTTCTTTTCAATTTTCAATTTCAATCTGTATTGATATGAAAATATATTGCTTGATATTCTGAAATAAATTACATTATTTTTTTTATTTTACCTCAGCTAGGTTTCTCCATCATTGTTATATAAAACTCCATGAATAAGAAAAGAATGATCGATTCTTGTTCTGGTTGCAACTATGGTTGTAATGGAGAAGTTAATGGCATAATGTTTTGTAAAGATGTCACTTAGGATTAGTGTATTTGCTGCAGCTAGCAAGTTAGGCACAGGTTAACAAAGAAAGATAATTTTAACCCTGTCAGAAAGCTCATTTTATATTCATTAAATGGTGTTTACTTCAAGCTGTGCACAGTTTCACAACGTCATTTGAAAAGTACTCAGCAACACAGCAAGGTCATCTTCTACCAATGCCTAGTGGGTGGCCTTGAAGACAGTAACAAGGTAGATAATTGCAGGCAGAAATAATGCACAGGACAAAATGCTTGAGGTGCATAAAAGCTTCCTAATTGTGCTTTCACACTTAACATTGAGGTGCTATGGTGTATGTACTTTGATAATTACATATGAAGTGCACATTAGGTGAAATTGACTCCCAATGGTGGCACAAAATTGGTGATAATGAAATCCCAACTCAATTTGTGCTTCCATCAATAACTGGGAGAGCATAAGACCTCCAAGACTTGTACTCTGCCCTTCACTGAACTCTCATTGAAGAATAATTGAGCACAAAAATGAATGAAGGAATGAATGAATGAATGCTTTACTGTCACATGTGACAAGTCACAGTGAAATTCTTTGCTTGCATACCCAAGGTACGCAAATAGTCGCCCATATAGGGAGCTTACAAAGTTACAAAGTATCTGCGCAAGGCCCCCCTTTACTCTCTCTCCTCCCCCTCCTTCATGGTTTTCCCATGCTGGGTCCTCTTTTTTTCCTTCCCCCATCCACATTTCCACGTAGTCTGTCCTCGTCCGTCGGTCGGCGCCATCAACGACCGCTGCACCCCTATCGCTGTGTTACCATGTGGAAACATAGCATTTTAGTTTAGTCATAGAGTCATGGAGTCAAAGAGCATGGAAACAGGCCCTTCGGCCTGGGTCAGTCAAAGGGAATGTAGGAATGAGTAAATGGTATCATCTATGGCTGTATTTTCAGATTCTGTTGGTTAACTATACTTGCCATAGCCTTTGAATTGTAAAGTACCCCAGAACAGATACAAGCAAGAAAAGTTGTAGGTTCATCACAGTCCCCTTTGTATATGTACTTCATTGTATTACTATAGCCCCTGTCCCACTTAGGAAACCTGAACGGAAACCTCTGGAGACCTTGCACCCCACCCAAGGTCTCCGTGAGGTTCCTGGATGTTTTGGTCATTCTCCCTAATAGTCGAAAGTGGTTTCCGCATAGTTGAGGCTTCTTCTATGTTCCTGCGATTATTTCAACAAATTCAAAACCGGCCTCGACTAAACGTAGTTGCCGTTTGGTCGAAGCCAGTGGAGTGTGGTTGCTATTTACTAACAGCCAGTCGAAGGCAATCTCCTTCGCTGACCGGCCATTTTGATTGGCTCATTGGAGTTTTCAGCAAAGATCCTATAGGATCTTTGGTTTTCAGGACCTAGAAGATCTGCCGGAATGTAAAATGCCCGCTAACTTTATTAAACTTCTTTAAACCGTCTCCGCTCCTTCTCCACCCCCCCCATTTTCTCCCCCTTCTCTCCCCTTCTCTCTCCCCTTCTCTCTCTCCTTCTCTGTCCTTCTCTCCCCTTCCCTCCCTCCCTCCCGCGCCCTCTAAATGACACCGTGCTCTGTGGCAGCCGTTTACCTTCCTCTTCATCGCGTCGACAGCACTCCTTCGCTGTCCCTGGCCCCCACCTTCGCGATGTGTTTGTGTATGTGTGCGGTCGGTAGCAAAGATCCTGTAGGATCTTTGGTCAGTAGATGCAGCTCACGCTTCAGTTGAGGCTTTCCAGGCGAGTGACCAAAACCTCTGGCGACTCATGGAAACCTTGGGTGGGGCGCAAAGTCTCCAGAGGTTTCCATTCAGGTTTCCTAAGTGGGACAGGGGCTTAAAGCTATTGTCGCTGTTGGCTGAAGGTGAAATAAAGGTTTCAAACTAGGGAACGTGTAGCAAACACTCAAATGAGAAAATAAATTCAATTTTGTTTCTGACTCAGAGCAGATATCAGGAAAATACTGAGTACAATATTACAACAAATGACAATCTCCTTCGGAGATAGGCACAAAAAACTGGAGTAACTCAGCGGGACAGGCAGCATCTCTGGATAGAAGGAATGGGTGACGTTGCGGGTTGAGACCCTTCTTCCAGTCTGAAGAAAGGTCTCGACCCGAATCGTCACCCATTCCATCTCTCCAGAGATGCTGTCTGTCCCACTGAGTTACTCCAGCTTTTTGTATCTATCTTGGGTTTAAACCAGCAACTGCAGTTCCATCCTACACAATCTCCTTTGTAATTGTGCTAGAATAATAAGGTATTATCAAATCATTTCTTTAGGATTAGGTTGTTAATGAAAATGAGGAGTTGTACCAATATTGCACCATGATGGCAATTTAGTTTTTATAAGTTGTCTCATTGAGCCAATAGAATGTCGATCAACATGCCCCGAAGTGGGAACGATAATTCAGTAGAAGCATTGTCCAAATTGTACAGAACTCTTGTCAACCTAAGCCTTGAATGCTGTGTCAAATTTTAGTTGCTAAGAAACAAGGAAGTCAGTTGCTGCTGTAAATGCAGAGAAAAGTGGCAAGCATAATCCCGCAAAAGAGTGTATATATTATAAGGAAAGACTGAAGGAAAATGAATTTTACAGGCTGAAAGTAGCAAGAACTGAGAGAACATAGTAAAGGGTCATATTAAGTTGAAAGTCATATGGATAAAATATATCTGGAATACAATTTCTAATTGAAATGTGGACACAGTTATTGGCTTACCCTACAAACTCACAACATTGCACTGTACTAGGAAGTGAATAGAAGTTATCCCTTCGAGTGAGGTTTAGCCCTATGATGTGAGTGAGTTGGCTTTGAATACTTCCTGAACCAATTTCAAGGTTTCAAGGTGAAATTCGAATTACGAATTACAGCCATACTAAAAAAAAGCAATAAGACACACAACAACATAAAAGTTAACATAAACATCCATCACAGCAGATACCCCACATTCCTCACTGTGATGGATGGCAATTAACGTTAATCCAAGAGTCAAGAGTGCATTATTTTCATATGTGCTGAAATGGTAAATTCTTACTTGCAGCAGCAGCAGCAGCAGCACAATAGGTTTCTAAATGCAGTACTCAAATAATATAATAAACAAAGAGAAAAATAAATTTGAAAATACAAAAACGCAATATAGTGCAAAAACACAACAAAGACCAAAGTTCCTACTGCAACCAAGGCAGTTTGCAGTTCAGAGTTTAGTTGGAATTTGTAGTGCTCAATAGCCCGATGGTTATTGGGAAGAGGCTTTCCCTGAACCTGAACATTACAGGTAACTGAGTCCTGCTTCTTACTGATGGCAGGAGTGAAATGAGAGCATCGGCAGGGTGATGTGGGTCCTTAATGATGCTGGCTGTCTTTTTGAGTCAGCTGCTCTTATAGATCCCTTCAATAGTGGGTAGGTTAGTACCCATGGTGGAATGAGCATTGTTTATCTTTTTTTGTACTCTCATTCATTTCTGGGCTTTAGAGCTTTTTTTGTACTCTCATTCAACTCTGGGCTTTAGAGCTACCGAAACAGGCCATGATGCAACTAACTACGGGAAATGGCAAAATGAGAGCTTCCCATCAGATGAGCCAATTCTACACTCTGATAACGAATGCAGGAAAATACACAAGGAACTGACCTGGGCAGGCAAGATAAATACGTAGTTTTCAGATTGGAGCATCTTGTCAATATTTAGAGAAAAATAAGTTTGATTTGTCAGTGCAGCATCATTTTGGAGAGAGTGAGAAAGTTGTTGAAATATTAATGCAGTGCTAGGAAAGGGAGTTGCTTTCAGAGGTACTTTCTGACTGATTTATGTTTGTTTATTCGGAGCCGAGTCTGCAGATACTTTAAACATACACATTTGTTCCTTTCCACACTGATGAAATAGGGAGCTTTTGTTTCTGCTAAAATAAAAATACATTTTAAATGTTCTCAAAGTTGTAAGGAACCCGAAATCAAGCTGGCATTTCAGTTTCAATATATTCCTTCCCACACATCAGCTCAACCTAATCTTTCCCCTAGCATGATGAGCTGGTGCAAAACAGAGCCTAGCAGAGTCTGAAGGAACTTAGCAGACACTAGGGGACAGCCACAAGGCACAGGGAGTCCACGATTCAACTATTGAAGTATTGAAATTCAAAACATCTCCATTACCAGTTACGTTATAGAATTTTAAAAAACAGTGTGTGTGACACAGTGGCACAGCGGTAGAGTTGCTGCCTTGTAGCATCAGAGACCCAGGTTTGATCCCGACCACTGGTGCTGCCTGTAAGGAGTTATCCCTATGACCATGTGGGTTTTTTCTGGGTGCTCCGGTTTCCTCCCACATTGCAAAGACATACAGGTTTGTGGGTTAATTGGCTTCTGTAAATTGTACCTAGTGTGTAGGATAGAACTCGTCGTCATGGCTATCCCTCGAGGTCGAGGATGATGGTCTACATTCTGTTTTTTTTATGGACTCTCGGGTGGCTTATGAGTCCAATCCTGGCTTTGAAAGTTCTTCGACATTCAGTTCAGGTAATTCTAGATGGCAGATCGGGCTTTGGTTGTTGCTGCCTCTAGTGTATGGGTGACTGCTGGTCAGCATGCATTCGGTGGGCCCAAGGGCCTGTTACCAACATCTATCTCTAAACAACTATCCACCTCTTTGATGACCCTCTGGCTGTCTTTGATCATACTTGCTGCCTTTACCTTGCACTAAACGTTATTCCCTTATCATGTACCTATCCACTGTAAAAGGGTCGATTGTAATCATGTATTGTCTTTCCGCTGACTGGTTAGCACGCAACAAAAAGCTTTTCACTGTACATGTGACAATAAACTAAACGAATAACTAAACTAAATTCAGAATTTGTTTTAGACAAGCATAATCAGTTACTGTTGGTTTTGAACAGAAATCATTACAGTCTAATTTCGCAGAGCTAGGAGTGGAAAACCCTTCTTACCATTTAATCAAGCTAGCCTCTTCTTCAAAAGATATGTCACTATTTTTCATGTGGTTGACTGTGAAGTGTAAGAAAGAAGCAGATATGGAAATGCCCAGGACTGTTTTACTTTGAGATGTTATTTCAATGAATATTATTATTGTTCTGCCCCATTGCTAGAGATGCTGCACTCTGTGGTCCTATCAGACTTCAAAACGATTAATTTTTAAATAACTAATTAAAAAATGTTACTGCTAAAATATTCATTCAAAAAGTGTGCTAGATTGAAGTGGTGGTAAACAAATAATAAATGAGGTTAATTAAATATTTTCAAACCTTAAAAAAAGGGAACAGTCGTGATTACATTGGAAACGTTGCATTAAGTTCTACTTAATTAGGCATAAATGGAAATATCAATCCAAATAAAACTCAAAACAAAATGGCAAATTGATAAATTAGCGAGCAGGTGAACTTATGCTTGGTTATTCGGCGTAGATTTATTTTTCAAAATAGTTAGAAATAATACCAAATTAATAAAATTAGATAAAGGTCCACACCAATTTAAAAAAAAAATCAGTTAAAGTGACTTAAAGTGAATAATACAACATTGTCAAATGAGATTGAGTTTTAGATGTAAAAAAACAGGTAATGTACACTTAAAATATTCAGGGAAACAAAATGCTTTAAATATTTGACATCCTGTAAATGTAGAATCCAGAGTTACACAGAACGTAACATATGGAATAGGAGTAGGGATAGGCCATTTGGCTCTCTGAACCTCTCATTAATCTAGATCATGGCCAATCTTCTCTGTTAACACAATTTTCTTGCCCAACCCCCATATTCTTTGATTCTCTCAACATTCAGGCATCCATCAATCTCATTTTTTAACATATTTATTTAATTAATCTTCACACTCCTCAGCAAGAGAACATTCCAAAGTTTTACTAGATTCTGAGTGAAATAATTCCTTCTCATCTCATAACTAAATGGCCTACACTTTCTTATGAGATGCAATGAAACTCAGATCCAGAAAAGCAACATTTTTTTTGGAAAAAGCACGCGGCTGAGAAAGCCAAGGATGAAGCATTCAAAATCACCTTCAGCCATAAGTGCCGAGTGGATGATCCAGTTTGGTGTACGTTCTGTCCCTGTCATTACTGTAGCCAGTCTTTAGCCAAAGATAGAAACAAAATGCTGGAATAACTCAGAGAGTCAGGCAGCATCTCAGGAGAGAAGGAATAGGTGACGTTTCGAGTCGAGACCCTTCTTTAGTCTTTAGCCAATTCAATTCATCTAAATGGTATCAGAAAAGGTTGAAAATAATTGTCATGGAAAGAGTCTTAGCCTTTGCAATATGCACCTCAGCAAAAGGCATAATAGCCTTAGCAAAAAATGTGCTGCAGATTTAGAAATCTGGCCACATCACTGGGTAAGTTATAGTGTGTGCATGCTAAACACCAGATGCACATTGAAGATATAGCTGAGGATTCTTACAATGAATGGATCAGATTATTAATTTTAGTACAAACTTAACTCTGGCATCTCACCAACAATGGGAAATTGCTCAGGGGTTACGGAAAGCAAAATAAATCTAAATCAACAAATAACCCTCCTTCCTTGCGATTGTTAGTGAAATCGGAGAAAGGGACGATGACAGTGCAACCGAGAAACACTTATCCATCAGTAAATGGTCAATGCCATTCAGCTTGGATTATTCCTACACAATAAGCACAAGGTCTAACAACTACTTAGATTCCAATATACTGTAGTCAAAAGAATTGGACACTGGAGGTAATGTGAAGTTTACAGTCTCTAAGTTTACAGCAAGTGTGAAACATAGAAACATAGAAAATAGGTGCAAGAGGAGGCCATTCGGCCCTTCGAGCTGGCACCGCTATTCATTGTGATCATGGTCGATCGTCCCCAATCAGTACCCCGTTCCTGCCTTCTCCCCATATCCCTCGATTCCACTAGGGCCTAGAGCTCTATCTAACTCTCTCTAAAATCCATCCAGTGATTTTGCCTCCACTGCCCTCTGTGACAGGGAATTCCACCATTTCACAACTCTCTGGGTGAAAAAGTTTTTTCTCACCTCAGTCTTAAATGGCCAGCTCTTTATTCTAAGACTGTGGCTCATGGTTCTGGCATCGCCCAACATTGGGAACATTTTTCCTGCTTGTCCAGTCCTTTTATAATTTTATATGTTTCTATAAGATAGCCCCTCATCCTTCTAAACCCCAGTGAATACAAGCCTAGTCTTTTCAATCTTTCCTGATATGACAGTCCTGCCATCCCAGGGATCAATCTCGTGAATCTATGCTGCACTACCTCAATCACAAGGATGTCCTTCTTCAAATTAGGAGACTAAAACTGTACACAATATTCCAGATGTGGTCTTACAAGAGTCCTATACAACTGCAGAAGAACCTCTTTACTCCTGTACTGAAATCCTCTTGTTATGAAGGCCAACATTTTACTTCGGAGTCACGTGAGTGACTACATGAAGAAGCCCCGCCAGACGCATGCGCGTCATTACGTCGACACATGTCGCATTGAACGGAGCTGGAGAGCGCAGCTCCACCAGTGGTAAGCAGAAAAACTCGCAGGTAAGTTTTAAAAACTTCCAGCGAGACTTAAGCTCTGTAAGGCTGGCTTGTGAGTCAGCAGGGGCTTGTTCAGCTGGAGGAGCAAGCATGGGCCACGTAGCATTGTGGTCTCATTGCAGCGATCGGCTGCAGATAAGTGCGGTGCCGGTTCCGATACCGGTTGCCGTTATTCCGTAGTTAATACCCTCCAGCTGCTCTTGAGTCATACGGGCTGAGGCCACAACAACAGGTAAGCATACAAGGTCTGCTCTGAGTATGTGTTACCAGATGCAGTTCCTTAGTTTGATGTGTATGATTAGGATATGTGCATTATTAAACTTCTCATCCCTGCTCTGAGAAAACAAGCAGGTTAAATACAAAGGTTTGATTCTGGGAGTCCAGCAGAGGCAGGGAGAGGGGTACAAAGTATTATACCCAATACAGCTACATCAACCCTTATATTGGGAGAACTGTGTGATACTGAGATTAAAATAAATATTCTGCAAGTAGAATGTGCCTGTCAGAATTTATAATTCTAAACATGATCTAAACATGAAACAGTAAATCCAAAGGGTTTCTACAGCTATATTAATAGCAAAAGGATAACGAGGGATAAAATTGGACCATTAGAGATGGGGGAGATATTGAACAATTTATTTTCTTCGGTATTCACCAAGGAGAAGGATATTGAACTCTGTGAGGTAAGGGAAAAAAGTAGAGTAGCTATGGAAACTATGAGATTCAAAGAGGAGGAAGTACTGACACTTTTGAAAAATATAAAAGTGGATAAGTCTCCAGGTCCTGACAGATATTCCCTAGGACATTGAGGGAAGTTAGTGTAGAAATAGCAGGAGCTATGACAGAAATATTTCAAATGTCATTAGAAACGGGAATAGTGCCGGAGGATTGGCGTACTGCGCATGTTGTTCCATTATTTAAAAAGGGTTCAAAGAATAAACCTAGCAATTATAGACCTGTTAGTTTGACGTCAGTGGTGGGCAAATTAATGGAAATGATACTTAGAGATAATATATATAAGCATCTGGATCAACAGGGTCTGATCAGGAACAGTCAACATGGATTTGTGCCTGGAAGGTCATGTTTGACAAACCTTCTTGAATTTTTTTGAAGCGGTTACTAGGGAAATTGATGAGGGTAAAGCAGTGGACGTTGTCTATATGGATTTCAGTAAGGCCTTTGTCAAGGTTCCCCATGGAAGGTTGGATAAGAAGGTTCAATCTTTGGGTGTTAATGGCGGAGTAGCAAGATGGATTCAACAGTGGCTGAATGGGAGATGTCAGAGAGTAATGGTGGATGGCTGTTTGTCAGGTTGGAAGCCGGTGACCAGTGGGGTGCCTCAGGGATCTGTGTTGGGTCCACTGTTGTTTGTCATGTACATCAATAATCTGGATGATGGGGTGGAAAATTGGATAAGTAAGTATGCAGATGATACTAAGATAGGTGGGGTTGTGGATAATGAAGTAGATTTTCAAAGTCTACAGAGAGATTTGGACCATTTGGAAAAGTGGGCTGAAAGATGGCAGATGGAGTTTAATGCTGATAAGTGTGAAGTGCTACATCTTGGCAGGCCAAATCAAAATAGGACGTACATGGTAAATGATAGGGAATTGAGGAATGCTGTGGAACAGAGAGATCTAGGAATAACTGTGCATAGTTCCCTGAAGGTGGAATTGCATGTAGATAGGGTGGTAAAGAAAGCCTTTGGTGTGCTGGCCTTTATAAATCAGAACATTGAATATAGGAGTAGGGAAGTAATGTTAAAATTGTACAAGGCATTGGTAAGACCAATTCTGGAGTATGGTGTACAATTTTGGTCGCCTAATTATAGGAAGGATGTCAACAAAATAGAGAGAGTACAGAGGAGATTTACTAGAATGTTGCCTGGGTTCCAGCAACTATGTTACAGAGAAAGGTTGAACAAGTTAGGTCTTTATTCTTTGGAGCGCAGAAGGTTAAGGGGGGACTTGATTGAGGTCTTTAAAATGATGAAAGGGATAGACAGAGTTGACGTTGATAAGCTTTTCCCATTGAGGGTAGGGAAGATTCAAACAAGAGGGCATGACATGAGAATTAAGGGACAGAAGTTTCGGGTAACATGAGGGGAACTTCTTTACTCAGAGGGTGGTGGTGGCTGTGTGGAATGAGCTTCCAGCAGAAGTGGTGGAGGCAGGATCGATTTTAACATTTAAAAGTAAAGTGGATTGGTATATGGACGGGAAGGGAATGGAGGGGTATGGTCTGAGTGCAGGTAGATGGGACTAGGGGAAAACAAATGGTCGGCATGGACTGGAAGGGCCGAGAGGGCCTGTTTCCGTGCTGTAATTGTTATATGGTTATATGGTTATATGAACATATATGATTATGCACAAATACACAAGAAAATGTAAAGAAGGGTCTCTACCCGAAACGTCGCCTATCTCCTTCGCTCCTTAGATGCTGCTGCACCCGCTGAGTTTTTTCCAGCCTTTTGTGTACCCTCGATTCTCCAGCATCTGCAGTTCCTTCTTTAACAAAATGTAAAGAAAGTTAATCTCCTCCAAAAAAGGACAAGAATGTCGGGGAGACTAGAAATGGAGAAAATGCTCCACAATTTACTCAGTCAAGGGTCCAAAGACCCAAAGATTCCCAGGCAGCCTCCGAAGGAGTTCCATACACTGAGTATGGTGCCTGTTAAAAAAAGAGATAAAATGGGAATCTGACTCTCCAGTGGCTTGTTTAGGTCTGGTTGAAGTCTCCTAGAGCAAGACTTGGGAGTGCCAGGGCAGGAGGAGACTGATCCTGAAGCTGGTGTCCCTACTTATGTGCATACACCAGAGCACAAGAGCCACGCTCCGGGTGTTCCCAATGTAGCATCCAGTTTGCTATATCGGTATGGACTGGTGAGGCTATGGATGAGACCTGGCTGCCAACATTATTTGGTTTCTCACCTGCTCCAAGAAACTGTTATGACTGAAACAGTAAAATATATTAACACCTGTCTATTGTGCCTCGCTCAGGGTGTCAACAGTAAACTCAGTAATTTGGGCACCCATGAGTGTTACGTTGCAAGGGCAGGAAATGTGGTTCCAGCATGTCCTTTAGCTGATATCAGTTGGCATCTCTGCATTTGGGGAAGACATACAAGGGTTGATAAATGTCCGAAACTTATAAAGACAGGCTTGCGTTACTCTGCAGTGCCTATTCGAACCTAATTGTATGATGAAAATTGACATTTGGCCAATATTATACCCAAAATTGCAGGACTATGTAGGACAAACAATAACCAGATTAATTATTGGTGAAAATCTGCCAAAACAATTCAGGATATTACGGAGGTACAGTAACTTCATTCCATCACACATAGAACTTCTGGGGTACAACCTCTGGTAGGGTGTAAGGTTACAATCGTTTTATAATGAATGATGCTGCATAATATTGATCGGTTTGGTGTTTGAGTATAGGCATTGTCAGTATAGGCATTTAAAAAAGTACATCTTCAACACTGTAACGCAGTTGTTATCACAAGGCTGCTATATGGTGACTATAGATGTAAAAAAAAAAGAGACATTATTCAGTACCAATGCATCATTATCGCAGGTACTTTAAGTTAATTCGAGGGATCAGCTGAGGCAATTTAAAGAATTACCTAATGGGTTAACTTCAGCTCTCAGGCTGTTCACATAATTATTGAAACCAGCACTGGTGTTACTGAGGGCTCAGAATCACATTGTAATGGCTTATCTAAAGGATATGTTAATTGTAAATGCCACTCAGGAGACAGCTGAAGAACTGGTTTCAGCAACCATAAGCCTATTGGTATATATATATTCACCAATAGGCTTATGGTTGCTGAAACCAGTTCTTCAGCTGTATATATATATATATATAATAAAATAAAATAAAAAAATAAAAAGCATGCAGGTCATTTGATAGGTCCATGCAGTTACCAACTAAAGTTTTAGCTGAATTGCAATGGTGGATTCTCAATGTTGCACAAGCTACTAGAAAATATTTTGGTTCAGCAACCTTCAGTGGTATTACAAACTGATGGGAGTGCTCACGGATGGGGAGGTAAGGACAGCGCCACCAGTTGAGGTGGTGATGGACTGTTCAAGACGATTAATTCTCCTAACACTTGGCATCAATTATTTGGAATTATTGGGGGAATTTTATGCATTGATAGCTTATTGTTCTACAATGAATGACTTACATGTTAAATTACAAGTAGACAATACCACAGCTGTGGGAGAGACAATATTGTGGCAGACAACAGATCATGAATGTTCAATGACAATACAGAATGGATGTTAAATCCAGAAGTTCAAAAAGATTGTCAGTCGGTATGGGTACCAAATATTGATCTGTTTGCGTCCAGATTAAATCTCCAGTTGCCTAAATATGTCATAGGAGCCAGACCCAGGAGCAGTAGCGGTGGATGCATTCTCGCTACATTGGGGAAGTATAGTCTTCTATGTTCCCCATTTTGCCTGATTAGGCAATGTCTCACCAAAATAGAGCAAGACTCCGCCGCAGGCGTTTGGTGGTTCCAAACTGGTCTACACAGCCATTGTTCCCATTGGTGCTCAGAATGATGACAGCCATTCATGACAATCCCCAGTTGCAGTAATTGTTGGTACATCCAGTAAAGGAGGTCATCCATTAAAAGATCGTATTAATTGTTAATCTGCAGGTTCTGGTGGACTGTTGGATAGGACAATGGATGTTATAACTGCAGCTTGGAGAGATAGCACTAAGAAACAATATATGTCTCATATAAGGAAATGGGAAATCTTTTGTATACAGTCAGATATATTTTATCATACTGCAACATATCGGATGTATTGGAGTTCCTTGCCATGTTGCACCTGAGATATAGTGCCATTAATAGCTCGGAGTACTTTGTCCTCCTATTTAGGACAATTTTCAGAATGACAATCTATCGGGTTCACCCCTTAATATCCCGATTTATGAGAGGAATTTTAACAAAATCCTACCAAACCCAGATATACAGAAATCTGGGATGTCAGTATAATTCTCACATTGCTTCGGCAGTGGGCTCCAATTACGTCACTGACTTTTCAGAACTTAATATTTAAAGTGGTTATGCGCATGTCATTAGTATCAGCACAATGAGTACAAACATTACAAATGTTGCGCTTAGATTGTATGCAGTTGTCTGTAGACAAAATTACTTTTTATGTCCATGATCTAAGCAAGCAAAGCAAGCCAGGGAAGGCTGGAATCAAGGTAATCTTTAAAGCATACCCTGTCTACCAAACATTGTGCGTGGTTAAGCATCTGACTAAATATAGTAAAGTAACTAAGAGTCTCCGAGATTGTGAGACACCAATGCTCATTACCCACAAAGAAATTTTTATTTTTTATTTTTTTAAAGTGACAATACAAACTATTCTAGATGGTTAAAACAGGTTCTGTATTTAGCTGGAGTTCACACTCATGTGTTCAATCTCAACTCCACAAGGGCGGCAACAATGTCCGCGGCGAAGGCACAGGATATGCCGCTCGACCAAATTCTAGAGGCTGCAGGATGGTCTAAAGAAGTGATTTTTATTTATTTATTTATTTTAGATTTATGATAAACCTGTTGTCACAGTGCCAGAGTTGCACATGCTATGTTGTGTTCTGTTCAATTTGTTTGCTTTGTTTCATATCATTGTTTCATATCATTGTTTCATATCATTTGTTGTAATTTTCCCCTGGGTTATTACTTTCCTTGTTATTATTATTATTAACATAGTTATTGAATAATTTGAAGCAATGTTCAATATATTATTTATTCTGGTAGGCAGGATTGCCACTGCTACACGGGTGGTTTTAAACTGAATAAGGGGGGTGGGGTGTCAAATGAGATAGTCGACGATGGAGTTAAAGGGAAAGAGAATAAAGGGATGGTTGATGACCGCAGAATTAACGGGAAAGGAAGCTCACAAAGGGATAGGAGAGTATGGCCAAGTGTAATAGGGATCGATGTGAAAGGTGAGATGCGGGAGGAATTAAAGGTATTGTATATGAATGCGTGAATTATAAGAAGTAAAGTAGATGAGCTTGACGCTCAGTTAGCGGTTGGTAAATATGACATTGTGGGGATAACTGAGACGTGGCTGCAGGAGGATCGGGCCTGGGAACTTAATATTCAGGGTTACATCCTATTGAAAGGACAGGCAGGTGGGCAGAGGAGGGGGGGGGGGTAGCTCTGCTGATGAGGGATGGAATTCATTGCCTTGCGAGGGAAGACATACGGACTGACGAGGTAGAGTCACTGTGGATTGAGTTGAGGAATTGTAAAGGCAAGAAGACACTAATTGGTGTTATTTACATATAGTATGCCCGGTTGTAGGGTGTAAGTTGCAGCAGGAGTTAAAACTGGCATGTAACAAAGGTAATGCCACTGTGGTGATGCGGGATTTCAATATGCAGGTAGACTGGGAAAATCAGGTTGGTTCAGGACCCCAAGAAAGAGAGTTTGTAGAATGCCTCCGAGATGGATTCTTAGAGCAGCTTGTAATGGTGCCGACCAGAGAAAAGGCAATTCTGGATTTAGTGTTGTCCACTGAACTAGATATGATAACAGAACTCGAGGTAAAGGAACCGCTTGGAGGTAGTGATCATAATATGATTAGTTTTAATCTGCAATTCGAGAAGGAGAATGTTAAATCGGAAGTGGCAGTGATGCAGTTGAACAAAGGGGACTATGAAGGCATGAGAGGGGAACTGGCCAAAGTAGACTGGAAAGGGATCCTAGCAGGAATGACGGTGGAACAGCAATGGCAGGAATTTCTGGGCATAATCCGGAAGACGCAGGATCATTTCATTCCAAAAAGGAAGAAAGATTCTAAGGGGAGTAGGAGGCAACCATGGCTGACAAGAGAAGTTAGGGATAGAATAAAACTAAAAGAAAAGATGTATAACACAGCAAAGAGTAGCCGGAAGCCAGAGGATTGGGAAAACTTTCATAGGACAACAGAAGGAAACAAAACGGGCAATACGGGCTGAAAAGATGAAGTGTGAAGGGAAGCTAGCCAGGAATATAAAGATGGACAGTAAAAGCTTCTTTAGATATGTTAAGGGAAAAAGAGTAGCAAAGTCAAATGTGGGTCCTTTGAAGGCCGACATGGTGAAATCATTATGGGCAACAAGGAAATGGCAGAAGAGTTGAATAGGGACTTCGGATCTGTCTTCACTAAGGAGGACACAAACAATCTCCCAGATGTACTGGAGGACAGAAGATCTAAGAGGGTAGAGGAACTGAAAGAAATTTTCATTAGGCGAGAAATAGTATTGGGTAGGCTATTTGGGACTGAAGGATGATAAATCCCCTGGTGGACTGCATCCCAGGGTCCTCAGGGAGGTGGCTCTAGAATAGTGGATGCATTGGTGATCATTTTGCAATGTTCAATAGATTCAGGATCAGTTCCTGTGGATTGAAGGATAGCTAATGTTATCCCACTTTTCAAGAAAGGAGCGAGAGAGAAAACGGGGAATTACAGACCAGTTAGCCTGACTTCGGTGGTGGGAAAGATGCTGGAGTCAATTATTAAAGAGGTAATAATGGAGCATTTGGATAGCAGTAAAATGATTAGTCCAAGTCAACATGGATTTATGAAAGGGAAATCTTGCTTGACTAATCTTCTGGAATTTTTTGAGGATGTGACAAGTAAAATGGATGAAGCGGTGCCAGTGGATGTAGTGTATCTAGACTTTCAGAAGGCCTTTTATAAGGTCCCGCATGGGAGATTGGTGACTTAAATTAGAGCACATGGTATTGGGGGTAGGGTGTTGACATGGATAGAAAATTGGTTGGCAGACCGGAAGCAAAGAGTAGGAGTGAACAGGTCCTTTTCAGAATGGCAGGCATTGGCGAGTGGAGTGCCGCAAGGCTCGGTGTTGGGGCCACAACTGTTTACCATATATATTAATGATTTGGAAGAGGGAATTATGAGCAACACTAGCAAGTTTGTGGATGACACAAAGCTGGGTGGCAGTGTGAACTGTGAAGAGGATGTTAGGAGGTTGCAGGGGGACCTGGACAGGTTGAGTGAGTGGGCAGATGCGTGGCAGATGCAGTATAATATAGATAAATGTGAGGTTATCCACTTCGGCGGCAAAAACAAGGTGGCAGATTATTATCTCAATGGGGTTAGGTTAGGTAAGGGGGAGGTCCAGAGAGACCTGGGTGTCCTTGTATACAAGTCACTGAAAGTTGGTGTGCAGGTACAGCAGGCAGTGAAGAAAGCTAATGGAATGTTGGCCTTCATAACAAGTGGATTTCAGTACAGGAGCAACGAGGTTCTTCTGCAGTTGCATAGGGCTCTGGTGAGACCACATCTGGAGTATTGTGTACAGTGTTGGTCTCCTAATTTGAGGAAGAACAGCGTAGGTTCACGAGATTGATCCCTGGGATGGCGGGACTGTCATATGAGGAAAGATTTAAAAGACTAGGTTTGTATTCACTGGAGTTTAGAAGGATGAGGGAAAATCTTATAGAAACATATAAAATTATAAAGGGACTGGACAAGCAGGAAAAATGTTCCCAATGTTGGGTGAGTCCAGAACCAGGGGCCACAGTCTTAGAATAAAGGGGAGGTCATCTAAGACTGAGGTGGGACAAAACTTTTTTACCCAGAGAATTGTTAATTTATGGAATTCCCTGCCACAGAGGGCAGTGGAGGCCAAATCACTGGATGGATTTAAGAGAGAGTTGGATAGAGCTCTAGGGGCTAGTGGAGTCAAGGGATATGGGGAGAAGGCAGGCACAGGTTATTGATAGCGGACGATCAGCCATGATCACAATGAATGGCGGTGCTGGCTCGAAGGGCCGACTGACCTCCTCCTGCACCTATTTTCTATGTTTCTATGTTTCTCCATTTCCTTGTTCCCCATAATAATAGTAGGATTAAACGAGAATTTACCATTTCACAGTTTGATCCTTATTTTATGAGGAGTGACGTTGACAGATTACGTGAAGAAGCCCCGCCAGGCACATGCGCGTCATACTTCAAAGCAGCGGCATGAAAAAAAGAAAACAAATAGCCGATGTAACATAGTAAGGCCGTAAGAAGACTAGAACTACCAGATGATCTCTTAGATTATGAGGGTGGGAGCGGAGGGCACGTAATCCCTCAATGTCACTCCTCATGAAATAAGGATCAAACTTCAAACTGATAAGTTCTCGTTTAATCTTACTATTTTACTTCGGAGTCACGTGAGTGACTACGTGAAGATTTCAAAGCTCTGTGTTTCCATGCCGTAGATGCACTCCATACGACAAACTGCTTCGGTTGACACAATAGGAAATAAATAATATATTGAACATTGCATGAAGTATTCAACAACTATTTTAAGAATGATAACAAAAAAAGTAATAACCCCTCTGTCCCAGGGGGCAATTACAAACAATAATCGATATAAACAAAGCAACAGAATTAAATTGAACCCAAAACAGCAGGCCCAAACCGTGGCACTGTCTGAACAGGTTTGTCATAAAAACGAGAAAAAGTTGACTCTCTAGACCATCCTGCGGCCTCGAGGATTTGGTCTAGTGGCACGTCCTGAGCCTTCGCCGCGGATGTAGACGCCGCCCTGGTGGAGTGAGATTTAACACATCCGTGTCGACTCCAGCATAATTGAGAATCTGTGTGAACCATCTAGAAATAAATTGTACTGACACACGCTTATATGGCTTTTTGTGACTAATGAGCAGTCCTGTCTCAGAACCTCTGAGACTCCTTGTTAACGCAATATATTGGGTTAAATGTTTAACTACACATAACATTTGGTCAACAGGATATGCTTTAAACGTCACTTTAGTTCCTGACATCCCTGGTTGCTTTGTTTGATTAAACCATAGACGTAAAAAGTAATGTCATCGAGAGAGAAATGCATACAATCTATTCTTAACAAGTGTAATGTTTGTACACATTGTGCTGAAACCAGCGCCATTAGCATAACCACTTTAATAGTTAATTTTTGCAAAGATAATGATGTAATTGGAGCCCATTGCCAAAGCAGTGTGAGAACTATACTGATATCCCAGATTGCTGTGTATCTGGGCTGAGGAGGGTTTTTGTTAAAAATTCCTCTCATAGACCGGGATACTAACGGACGAGACCCGATAGGTTGTTGTTCTGAAGACTGCCCTAAATAAGAGGACAAAGCACTGGGAGCAGTGTTAATAGCACTGTAACTGAGGTGCTCATCAAAATGCAAATTAGCAAGAAACTCCAACACATCACTAGCAGTGTCATAATATATATTGGATTGTACACAGAACATCTCCCATTTCTTTATGTGCACCAGGTATTGGTTTTTAGTGCTATTTCTCCAGCCTGCAGTGATAAGCTCCATGGTCCTGTTCGATAATCCAAGCCTTTGGAATGGTCTGGTCAGAACCTGCAGACCAACAAAGTGAGACGGTCATGTAATGGGTGATTTTCTCCTGTGACCGGATGCACCAACAAAGTACTGCAGCTGGGAATCATCATAAATGGCTGTGCCATCATTCTCAGTACCAATGCGAACCATGGGACCAATCTGGGACCACCAAAACGGCAGTAGCGGAGTCACGCTCTATTTTGGTGAGACATTTCGCGATCAGGCAGAATGGAGGAAATGCATAAAAGAATGAGTGTCCCTGAGAATGCATTCACAGCTACTGCACCTGGATCTGGCTCCCAGGAGACATATTTAGGCAACTGGTGATTCAGCCGGGATGTGAAGAGATCAATATCTGGCAATCGAAATCGAGTAACAATCGTTTGAAATATTTTAGCATTCAACATCCAGTCTATATTGTCATTAAACTTTCTCGACCTAAGGTCTGCAACCACATTGTCTATACCTGGTAGATAGATGTCTGAAACCCAGATGTTCCTGGAAATACACCAATGCCAGATAACATCAGCCAAGTTATCGCATAACACTGATCTAGCTCCCCCCATATGATTACTATATGCCACAGCTGTGGTGTTATCAATCTGGAGTTGAACGTGTAAATCATCAATGTGGAGCAATATGCTTTTAACCCATAAAATGCCCCCAATAATTCCAAATAATTAATCCCAAGTGTGTGGAGAAGCAAGTCTTCTTGTTCAGTCCATCTACCCCCACCGCTAGACTCTGTGTCCATAGCCCCCCCCATCCAAGAGCGCTAACATCAGCCTGTGAGATCATTGAAGGATCGTCCACCAAAATGCGATTGGTGGCGTGACTAACATGAACAATCCACCACTGCAATTCTGCTAGAGCCGTGGTTGGTAACTGCATAACCCGATCAAAATGGCCTGCATTTCAGTTCAATGCTTGTTCTCTTGCTCTTTGCAAATGTTGATAATGCAAAGGTCCGAACTGTACTGCAGGAAAGGCTGCTACCAAATTCCCAATGACCTTGGCGACTTCTCGGATGGAGGGATAATGGTTTTGTGTAAGGCAAATAGAGACATTAACAATATCGACTACCTTGGCTGTTGGTAATGTGAGTGTCATATGAACTGAATCAATAAGGAAACCCAAATACTCAATTTGTTGGGTTGGCTGTAACTTGGACTTAGTTGGATGGACCAAAAACCCCAATGATTCAAACACATTTTTGGTTGTTGCAACCGATTCCTCAGCTGACTCTGTAGTGTTGCTGACAATTAAGATATCATCTAAATAAGCCATGACAAGGCGATTGTGGACCCTCAATAGCCCCAGCACAGGTTTGACCAATTTAGTAAACAGGCTAGGTACTGAACCTAATCCATTAGGCAATGCTTTATATTGCCACAGCTGTCCCATCCAATTAAATTGCAAGTACCTGCTATAATGAGCATGAATTGGCACCGAATAACAGGCATCTTGTTAATCACTGGTGGCCATATAACAACCCTGTGACATCAGCTGCTTTGCAAGGGGCCCCGATTAGAGACAGCGAGAGCTGAGTTGGAGGGTGGATGTTTTTTTCTCCCATTTCTTTCATTAGTAGTAGGACTAGTATTAGTAGAATTAGATTAGTTCTAGAGGCCCATGGCTTCAGGGAATGGTGGGGCTAAAGGTGGTGGGTTGCAGACTGTAGGTAAGGAAAAGGGGGGATCTAAGAGAGAGGCATCGAGCGAAAGACCCGAAATGTCAGAAGATGATGGAAATAAAATTAGGAGAATTAGAATTATTGAAGAATTTGTTGTACTGTTTAAAGTTAAAGGAACAAATCAAGGAGATGCAGGATTTAGAGCAGTGAATCCATTAAAAATTACTGCCGCTTTGGAGAGCCAGATAGGCAGGGATTTTCAGGCCAAGATTCTGTATAATGGGATGATAAGAGTTTGTTGCAAAGACAGAAAACAGTTTAATGATGTTAGGGGTGTGGGGAAATTGGTGGTCAAGGTGGAGAGTTTGGTCCCTACAGGAAGACTGCAGGGAATAAAGGGAGTGGTGTATGGGATGTATGCTGGCTTGTCTGAGAAGGAGATTTTAGTAAATGTTAAGGGGGCCCAGGTAACTGATGTTGTGAGATTTAAGAGTAGGAATGGAGTCAGGGACCTGCCGGTCCTGCTTACATTCAAAGATGGAGTACTGCCACAGAGAGTGTTTCTTGGCAGTATGGCATATCAAGTGAGGGAGTACATTAAACCTCTGTTGCACTGCTATAACTGTCAGAGGTTTGGACATGTTGGTGGGTCTTGTCGGGGTAACAGAAAGTGCGCAAAGTGCGGTGGATCCTAAGTGCCCTAACTGTGATGGGGATCATGCAGCATGGTTTCATGGTTGTGAGTGCGTTGCTCAGGCGAAGCGAGTGAAGGATCAGAATAACGTGCCATATGCAGAGGCAGTTCAAAGGGTGGCTAGAGAACACGGAGATGTGAGTGCTGGGACTAGAGTGGTGCTAGGGAGCCAGATCACTGTGCCAAACTTGCCATCGGCTTTTCCATCTGACATGTTGATTTTTAATGAGGAGTCATTTCTGTCTTTTGATTCTGATTGTTTGGTAGGAGCTAAGAAAGCAGCTAACCGGTCAGATATCCTCAGGTTAGTGGTGGGGGCAGCTGAAAGGTTCATTAGTGTAAAGCAGTTGCCAGAAAAGTTGCATCAATACATGACGGAGAGTCAGTGTATGGAGAGGTCACAGTTGTCGAGAGCTAGCAGTATGGAGTATGTCAGTAAGGTGGATGATGACGATCCTCATTAACATCATAATGTTTTATATACTTCAATGGAGCGCCCGGAGTCTGATTGGAAATGGTCAAGAGTTAAAGAGATTTGTTGATGAATTTACAGAAGCACGAGAATTAATATGTATCCAAGAGAATTGGTTAAAGCCCTGTCTAGATTTTGTAATTCCAGGTTATGATTGTGTGCGATTAGATAGATCTGATAGATCAGGTGGGGGTTGTGCAACTTTTGTTATGACTGGGTTGCAGTATAGGAAAGTTGACATTAATTCTAATCTTGAGGTTTTGGCTGTGGAGGTTTAGAGCAGTCAGAATTCTATTACTGTGATAAATTATTATAATCCCTGTCAACCCTTGATATTGTCAAATTTTGATGAGATAATGGCGAAGGTAAGGTGTCCTGTTATATGGATTGGAGATTTTAATGCGCATAATCCTTTATGGGGTAGTGATCACAGGGATAAAAATGGTGTTATTGTTGAAGAATTTCTAGATAAGTATGAGTTGGTATTGTTAAATGATAGAAGGTCGTCTAGGTATAATATTGTGAGAAACACCTGCAGCCACATAGATTTATCAATTGCTTCATCTAACTTAGCAAGAATTGGTGAATGGGATGTAATGGATAGATATACACTAGGTAGTGATCATTATCCAATTTTATCTAGGTTTGGTTGGGATTTGAGGTGAGAAGTGGAAAAGAAAGTTCCTAATAACTTTTCTCAGGCCAAATGGGATAAATTCCAAGAGAAGGCTCAAAGTTTAGTTGGAGAGGTTAATAGTGAGGGTTCGGTAGTTAGTTGGAATACTTCCATTAGTCTCATGATTCATGAGGCAGGTTGTTGTACTATTCCTGTGAAGCAGGAACCTAGGTCCCGTATGTCTGTTCCTTCGTGGAATAAAGAATGTGATGAAGCTGTAAGGAATAGGAATATAGCCTATCGAAAATTAAGAAAGTATGCAATTTTGGTCAATGCGATGGAGTTCAAGCGGCTAAGGGCAGTAGCAAGACGAGTTGTAAAGGATGCAAAGAGGAATAGTTGGAGGACGTTTTGTGGTACGTTAGGCCCTGAAACTCCAGTAAGGCATTTGTGGTCAGCTGTGCGTAGAATGTCAGGAGTATATAAAAGGAGTTTGTTACCAGTGTTGCAGAAGGGTGAGGTGGTAGCAGTTTCGAATAAGGAAAAAGCAGACGTGTGCTGACAGTTTTCAAGCAGTGCATAGATCAGAGAGCATGGGAGTAGAGAGGTGTAGAAAGAGAATTGAGCTGATGGCAGTTAATCAGTGGAAGCTGGAGAGGAGTTTAGTAATTGATAATACTTTTAATCTGTTTTTTACCATAAAAGAGTTAAGGATGCAATTATGTCCAGGGCAAATACCTCCCCGGGGAGAGATAGGTTGTCGTATGAGTTATTTAAACATCTGGATGATATTGTACTTGATGAAATCTTAGCTTTGTTTAATACTGTGTGGGCAAAGGGTTATTTACCAAAGGAATGGAAACATGCAGTCGTGGTCCCTATTTTAAAACCGGGCAAAGAGGCATCTGACCCTAGTTCATATCGCTCTATATCGCTCACAGCAGTGCTCTGTAAAATTATGGAGAGGATGGTAACTAACAGACTAGTTTATTTTTTAGAAACCAGAGGACTATTTGTTGATGTACAGAATGGCTTTAGGAATGGAAGGTCTACAATGGAGTCTTTATCAGTTTTGGATCAGGATATTATAAGGGCATTTAGAAGCAAGGAAATAGTAGTGAGTGTATTTTACTTCGGAGTCACGTGAGTGACTACGTGAATAGAAGCCCGTACAGCCGTTGGTGCGTCATGACGTCAGACGCTGGTGCAGTCGGGCGGGGGGAGCAGCAGCGCTCCTCCGAGCGGTAAGTTTAAACCGCGGGTTACATGGAAAGCTGGAGAATTCAGCGGGTGCAGCGGGAGCGAAGGAGATGGGCGACGTTTCGGGTCGAGACCCTTCTTCCATTCTCCAGCAGTTTTCGTTAACAAGTTGAAAACGAGGTAAGGTTTGTTGAAATACTTTACCACAGGTCTTTTTCTGCAACGGTTGGGAGTTTTTGTAGATATGTTGCAGAAAGGGAAGAAGGTGTCGGCGAGGCGCTCCGGGGGTAGAAAGGAAAAGTGGCAGGAGAGTGTTGAGGATGGAGGCCCGTCTGGTACACCTGGTCCGGTGCTGGCTACACAGCCAGTGGTTGCGGACCCACTGCCGGGGGGCAGTGGAGGCTTGTCAGTAGGGTGGAAGGCCACTGGCAAGTCTCTGTGGCCTGTAGATGAGTCGGGCCTGGAGGTTATACCCTCCATAGGAGAGTCCGTTTGCTCACGGCTCTCCCACGTCGAGATTCTATTTCAAAAGAATGCTCGACAGGGACCAGCTCCGTGGGGAGAGTGGTGCCCAAGCCAGGCTGATGGAGAGCTTGTGCTAGCAGCACCTGTTTCAGGGCTGCAGAACTATCCTGCCTGTGAGGAGGATGTTCCAGCTCCGTGAGGAGGAGTGATGCCCAAGCCAGGCTGATGGAGAGCTTGTGCTAGCAGCACCTGTTTCAGGGCTGCAGAACTATCCTGCCTGTGAGGAGGATGTTCCATCAGGGCAGTTTGCTGACACTGTTTCTATGCTGGGGGAGAGCAAGGTGTTCGGTTGGAGGTAATTCCGAACATTGCTGGGAAGTTTGCTGAGCGTAGAGAGGCAGGAAAGGCGATTGATGTAGAATTGGCCGAAGCCATTCAGTATATGCTCTCCCACTAGTTACAGGAGCTAGCTATGGATGAAGTAGCAAAAAACTATAAAGCTCCTGTTAATTGTGATCTCCTGAAGGTACCGGTGGTTAATCACCAAATTTGCATAGATGGGTTTGCCTGCTAGGGCCCAGGAGATGAAGTTTTAAAAAAGTGCTTAAACTGTTGTAAGCAGGTATTACAGCTGTGGTGAAAGTTATTCATACAAATGATATGGTTCAAGCACACCAGGATGAACTGGGACTCCTTTGTAATGCATTTTGAAATTAATAATGTCGGGAGGGCCGCTATTAGGCCAGTGCTAACCCGAATTTGGCGAGTTGTGCAAACCGACCAGTGTACCACCACGAAATCTGTTTGGTGGTAACCTTGCAAAAAGGGTCAAAGACTGTTATGAGGTTGTTATAACTATGGCCCTCATTAAGCCAGCTGGAAGCAAGGCAAAAAATGTTTCTCTACAAGAAGTCGAGGACAACAAGGCCGCAAGGAAAGATGCTGGTAAGGAATATAACATTTGACAGACGATGAATTAACTGATGTTCCTGTTCAAATTGGGGAAGGTTAAAATTGTTCTCAAACAATGGCAGCAGTTGACATCAGATTTGTTCATACTTAGTGTATTGAAGGGGTGAAAAATTGGATTTTACTATGGCAGTCTACCTAATCAACATTTTCCTAGTCGTAAACTTATTTTTCAGATGAGGAAAATGTGCTTATTCAAGCAGAGATTCAGTCGTTACATAAGAAGGGGTAATTAAGCCTTCTGTCTATCAAAGTCAACAATTTCTGTCAAGTATATTTCCCAGATCTAAAAAGACTGGGGGATGTAGAATTATTCTGGATTTATCGAATTTGAACAAATTTGTTTGTTATAGGCATTTCAAAATGGAGAACTTTACCACGGGCAAACATCTAGTGTCCAAAGGGTATTATATGGCAATCATTGATTTAAAGAATGCGTATTACGCAGTGTCTATTCATGGTGATGATAGAAGATATTTGAAATTTATTTGGATGACTGAGCTGTGGCAATTCAGGACATTGCCGAATGGATTAACTTCAGCTCCTAGATTATTTACTAAATTGGTAAAACCTGTGTTAGCATTGCTTAGAGCTCAGGGGCATGTGGTAATGGCCTATTTAGATGATTTCTGATTGTTGGAAAGACTCATGCTGAAACTCAATCATCAGTTTCAGTTGTTAAAATCACTTTTGAACAAATGGGATTTGTTATTCACCCAGGCAAATCTAAATTATCACCAGTCCAAATTATTGATTATCTGGGATTTACCATTAATTCCAATCACATGTTGGTAACTTTACCCAGGGATAAATTGAATCAGTTAATTGAGGACTGTGCTAATCTCGTTGGAGAACAATGGCCTTTGATTAGACAAGTAGCCAGTTTATTGGGAAGTTTTTGCAGCCTTTCCAGCTGTGCAGTATTGTCCTCTGCATTATCAACAATTACAACCATCAAAGGAACAGGCACTGAGAATACAAAGGGGCTATTTTTGATAGGCCTATGCAGTTGTCAGCTGGGGCGATTGCTGACATACAATGGTGGATAGTACATGTTTCAAAAAAATTTAAGGAAGGTTTCGTGGAATCACCGTCACTGATATTACAGACTGATGTGAGTGCACTGGGTTGGGGTGCAACAGATATGTCTTCTAGTTGTGGAGGCAGATGGAATGTGGATGAGACATCGCTTCCTCAATTAAGAGGGATTGATTATTTAGAGTTGTTGGGCACCTGGTATGGGCTCAAAGCTTATTGTTCTACAAGGAGGGATCTGCATGTGCAGCTCAGATTCACAACACCACAGCAGTGGCATATGTAAACCACATGGGTGGAGTTAAGTCACAGTCTTGTGATAGACTGGCTAACCAGATTTGGAGCTGGTGTATTGACCAAAATATCTGGCTTTCAGCACTTTATTTGCCAGGAAGAGGTCACGTCAGTTAATGACAACATTGAATGGATGTTAAATCAGGATGTGTTTAACCAAATGATTGATCAGTATGCATTGCCAGATATTGACTTGTTTGCATCTCGATTAAATCATCAGTTACCTAGATATGTTTCATGGTAACCAGATTCTGGGGCAGTAGCAGTGGATGCATTTTCGCTGCATTTGGGGAGGAATGTTTGTGTATGTATTTCCTTCATTCTGTCTCATCAGCAGATGTTTGCAAAAGATCAAGGAGGACACCGCTTCAGGGGTATTGGTAGTGCCAAATTGGCCTACACGAGCATGGTTTCCCGTTGTATTACAAATGGCTAGGGAGCCTTACATGCTTATGCCCAAGAATAAAAATCTACTGGTAAATCCAGTCACTGGGGATCAACATCCTTTATAGGATCGTATTGATCTGTTAATTTGCAGATTTTAAGGAGGCCATACCTGGGGAGAGGACTGTCTCATCGGACGGTGGATGTTCTCACGTCGGCCTGCAGGGATAGTACACAGCAGCAATATATCACCTATATAAGGAAGTGGGAGCAATTCTGCCTACAGCAGGATATTGTATATGACACGGCAGGGATCACGGATGTATTGGAGTTTGTGAACTCTTTATTTTGACCAAAAAATTAAGTTACAGTGCAATTAATTCAGCCAGAAGTGCTCTGTCTTCTTATTTACCTATGAATGCAGAATTGCATACAGTAGGGACACATCCGTTAGTTCACGATTCATGAAGGGAGTTTTCAATTCTAATCCTCCTAAACTCAGGTATGCCGGTATTTGCAATGTGAGTGAGGTTTTTATGCTTCTTCGCCAGTGGGCTCCGGTTACAAGCCTATCTATAGCCAAATTAACTATGAAGGTGGTCACGCTTCTGGTGTTGGTTTCAGCCCAACGTGTACAAACATTGCAAAAGCTACGGCTACATAGAATGCATGTGTCGGCTGATGCCATTATATTTTATGTCTATGATTTGCTTAAACATAATAAAAGAGGCATGACAGGATGTAAGATGGTGTTTTCAGCATACCCCGCAGATGATCGCTTCTGTATAGTCTCACATTTATCTCTTTACATTGAGATTACTAAACCTCTGAGAGGAATAGAGTTGGCTTTGTTTATTAGTCACAAAAAACCACACAGTAAGGTGTCGGTGCAAACTATTTCAAGGTCCTCGCGGCCACAGGATGGTCCAGTGAGCTAACTTTTCAGAGGTTTTGTCACAAGCCGATTTCAAGGCTCGGGTGTTTGCTGATTCTGGTGTCAGTACTGTTACATTTTTTCCCCTGAGTTAGAGGGGTTTGTTATGATTTGTTTGTAAATAAACTGTTATTTCATTTAACAAATGTACTACTGATGCATGATTGATTGTTAACGACTTTTGAGTCAATCCAGGCAGTGTGAACGTCGGATTTGAGTCTGCGGCGTGAATTCACAGTGCTTTGAAGTCTTCACGTAGTCACTCACGTGACTCCGAAGTAAAATAGTAAGATTAAACGAGAACTTACCAGTTTGAAGTTTGATCTTTATTTTATGAGGAGTCGAGTTGAGGGACTACGTGCCCTCCGCTCCCACCCTCATAGATCTCATCTGGTAGTTCTAGTTTTATCATCTTACAGTTATACTTCGGTCATTGTTGGCTGTGAATTCATTCCGCTGCTTTGAAGATTGACGCACCAACGGCTGTACGGCTTCTATTCACGTAGTCCCTCAACTCGACTCCTCATAAAATAAAGATCAAACTTCAAACTGGTAAGTTCTCGTTTAATCTTACTATTCCTTGATATTGAGAAGGCATATGATTCTTTGTGGAAGGAGGGATTAATGATTTAACATTTTTGACTTGGGAGTCAGGGGACGAATGTTCAACTGGATTAATGATTTTTTATTGAATAGAACAATACAAGTAATGGTTGGCAGTGTCAGATCAGAGACTGTAGAGATAGAGAATGGAAACCCGCAGGGAAGTGTTATCAGTCCAGTTTTATTTAATATCATGATAAACGACATATTTTGTAAATTAGAGAGAGGATTTGGTCTGTCTTTGTTTGCAGATGATGGGGCCATCTGGAAAAGAGGTCGTAATGTAGAGTTTGTTTTAAAACAGATTCAAAGAGTGTTAGTGTCTGTAGAGGAATGGGGGAACACATGGGGCTTTAACATCTCTGCCTCTAAGACTAAATATATGGTATTTGGTTTTAAAGTTACCTAAGATAGGGCTGTATATGTATGGGTCTCTATTGGAGAAGGTAGAGGTTTTTGGCTGTTTGGTTTGAAGAGCGTATGACTTGGGCTGTGCATGTAGGTAAAATTGTGTTGAAATGTAAAAACGTTCTGAATGTTATGAGAAGTCTGGTTGGGTGTGAGTGGGGGGCTAACAGGGAGACAATGCTGCTAATTTATCAGGCCATGATCAGATCTTCTCTTGACTACGGGTGTTTTGTGTTTGGGTCTGCGTCTACAACTGTTCTAACTGTTCTGTTTAACTGTTCTGCTAAACTTTGTGGGTGTAATGATACCTTCCCAGCTAGGTGTTTGTTGCAAGAGGTTGATGATGGTAACAAATATAACATTTTTTGTCATTATAAATCAGTGGGCTAGGAAGCAGGGTTTGGAATAAGGGGGTATTATAGAGCATAGAATATGGCTACCTGTGCCCTATTGGGTTCTTCCTGAACTGTTAATTGAGCTTGCTTTTCTTCAGGAAAAAGATAAGCACGAGGTAACTCCAAGAATAGTGGAATATCTTAATTCAATCAGTGAGAGTACTTTGATTGTTTTTACAGATGAATCTAAAGATCCAGTTAGTGGGAGAGCTGGGTTTGGTGTATATGTGGAGCAGCTTAGGTTGAAGATTGGCCGACGCATTTCTGATGGAAGCTCTGTTCTCACGACTGAATTAATGGCAATTCAATGGGCTCTATGGTGGATTGAGGAAGCCAGTTTTAGAGAAGTCATTATCTGTTCTGATTCTGCAGCTGCTCTTGAAACTTTAAGAGTAGGGAAATCTAATGCTCGTCCTGACATTCTAAATTAAATCTTGAGTGTGTTTTCTAGAATTGGGTTTGCGTGTAACATCACTTTTTGCTGGGTTCCCGGGCATGGTGAGGGGGAATGAGCAGGTGGACCTCATAGCAAAGGAGAGTTTAAGAAGAGAAATAGATAACCATGTATCATTGGGGAGAGTGGAACTGAGAGAAATAATTAAAGAGGGCTTAACAATAGAATGGCAGAGAGGATGGGAAAAGGAAGTCAGGGGTAGACACTACTTTTCTGTACAAGCTGAAGTTAGAAAAATATGTTTCTGTACATCTGTCCCGTAGGGACTCAGTTAGACTGTGTAGATTGAGGTTGGGACATTGTGGGTTAAATTACTGTTTGTGCATTGTAGGGAAACATGTTTCTGGCTTGTGTGAATGTGGGAGTAAGGAGACAGTTAAGCATGTTTTCCTAGAATGTAAAAAGTATAGGGTAGAAAGAAAGGCATTGTTTGCTAGACTGACAGGGCTTGGAGTTGGGGCTCTTTCTGTTTTATCTTTGTTTGGACACAGTGAGAAACATAAGCTGATATCCAGGGCTGTTCTTCAATTCCTGCATGTTACAAGACTGTATGTAAGAATTTAGTTCAAACTTTGACCTGTGGAGGGCAGTAATACGCTTAGCAGCGTCTAC
The DNA here is from genome assembly GCA_035221665.1 of Okamejei kenojei. Classification (NCBI taxonomy): domain Eukaryota; kingdom Metazoa; phylum Chordata; class Chondrichthyes; order Rajiformes; family Rajidae; genus Okamejei; species Okamejei kenojei. The sequence goes on from CM069134.1 coordinate 42,050,138, forward strand.
ACTGCCGGAATTCTAGAAGAAGAAGCTGCTTTGCAATAACGAATGTGTCCATTGTAAAATGCCTATAGAGAACTGAAGCATTTAATTGAGTGGGTGCAGAATTACTCTACAACCACCATCTTTTGTAGGGCTGGGAAAAATATTAAACACAAATTGTTGAGGATGATGAATGGCTTTTTCAATCACACCTGTTCGGGATAAATTCTCAATCTCCACATTTACCTGCTCAGTCTCTGGAGCAGAAAACACCAACATGTTACTAGGCTTGTGCTGGTGAGGAGGATCTATCCCTGAGATAAACTCAATGGTAGAACCAGACACAGTATTTAGTATAAACATATCAGACATTTATACAGCACCATTCTGTATAAACAATTGGAATCTACCTCCAATAGGAGGTTGCACACCAGAATTCTTAACTTGAACACAAAGCCCCTGTACCTCTCCAGGTGGCTTGTAAGGCTGTTGTCTGGCCGTGTCGGGGTTGTAGGCAAACTGCCGTGGTGGATATCCTCGTTGCCACCCTGGTCTCCCCCTGCAGGGCCCAGCACCCGGACCCTATGGTTTGTGCTTCCTAGTCAATATCCCGAATTTGTTTCACGAGATCATTACCAAAGAGGAGGTCAGGCATTTGGACATTGGTCACCTTACAGAGCGCAGCAAACTTTTGATTCAGAGTCGGCCTGATGGTCAGCCTGATGGCGATTGTGCAAATACAATTAACCTCAAAGAAAGTGTTGCACTTCATAGCCAACATGTCTTTTTGTAATTGAGTTAACACTGTCCCTCGGACCATGGTGCCAAATGCAGTGATCGTAGCTGCCACCAGTTTGAGGATGTGTTGGGAACGTCCTCCTGACCCCTCATAGGTGCCCATATTACTTTTAACGACGCACAGTTGACATGTGTTTTGTATTTATTACTGGTCTCTTGGATGACCGATAGCTGTAGCTGGTGAGAAACTAAATAATTAATGTTATTTGTAAGGTACACCTCCATTGCCTCACCAGTTCCCTCCGGAATAGCAAAGATCATCGCTATATCCGGGACACCCGGAGCGTGGCTCTTGTGCTCTGGTGTTTGCACATAAGCAGGGACACCAGACTCGGGGTCAGCTGCATCCTGCCCCGCATCTCCCAATTGATAATCCAGGGAGGCATCCCCCAGTCCTATACCAGGCGCAGGAAGGAACTCCCCTTGGCAGCATTGCATATAGTCCCCTTCATAAAGGCCCTGCTGCTCAGCAGCCTGGGGAAGTACTGGGGCCTCAGCCCCCTGGTGAAACAGAATCTGCAGCATATTCCCCATGTGCTGCACTCTGCCCCACAGTTATTTAGTACCTGGGGGAGAGTCACCAGCTTGATCAGACTCGTCTGATAATACTGGCCTGTTTGAATTTCGTTTAGTCTTCCTGTGGCTCTCAGCAGGCTCAGCCTGCTCAGTTTGAGGAACTATCCTAGAGGATTCGCCAGTGACTTGAGCTGCTGGTGAAACGGCACCCGGTATCGGAACCAGAGTTGTCACGCTTATCTCCCGACCTGATCGAAAGTGCGAGTCGCCGCTGGACCCATGCATTGAGCGAACCCTCCGATGGCTTTGGTCAGAATAAATTGGAAATTGTCGCTAGTGTTTAGGTTAGTGCTGTTGTATGGGGTGATCATTGGTCAGTGCGGACTCGGTGGGTAGAAATGCCTGTTTCCGCACTATAACTCTAAAGTCTAAGAAGTCTAAATCCCAAACATTCACAGCCATTTCACTGATGCTTTAAGACAGTTGGGGTAAAGATCACTTAGGGTTGATCAATTTCCATCATTGACCATGACATCAGGGCAGCACTGTTAGTTTGGGAGTAGGTCGGTTTTTTTTTTTTACTGCTAGACCTCTTTGAGAGAGAATAAAATGAAATGAAATATTTCAACCAAACTAAAATAAAAAAAAATCAGCATTGTTAGCTAATGATAATAACTACAAGAAAACAAGAAGTTAGTTTCTAATGTATATTATTTGAACAAATATACTCTGGCAGCCCATGAATACATTTTAAATTTTCCCTTTCAATAATGTGATAACTGTTACTGACTGAAGTGTAACATGGAATTATCCAGCCCAAGGGGCGGGAAGACAGCCATCTGTGAAGAGTCTTTGGGTCAGCAGAATGCATTGCAAGAGAAAGTGGGGTCCCAATAATTTTGCAGGCCCTCAGTTCTTTTCGACTAGTCATCCATGCCTTTAAGCAACAAGTGAGTCAGCAGCTCTACCCGCTGCATCACTATGCTACCCAAGTTCACAATGCTATAGCAGTGCACAGGGGCGGATATCACTGTCAAAACATGGGGGGGGGGGGTCACAATTTCTTGGTGGCCGCACGCGCACATACACACACATGCACGAGGCTTTGGAGGCTTCGGCTGTGGGCCCTGTGGATAGTAACATCGGGAGCTGACCTGGTTGGTGACCGACTCTGAACTCCAGCAACGTCCGCCCCGAATTGCGAGGCTTGAATCGGCCTGTTCGCCGGGCCTTTCATCGCCTGGCGCGGCTTAAAACAAGCCATGGGATTTTCCATCCCCCGGCAGGGGCATTAACATCGGGAGCCTCGATCGCCTCGACACAGCAATTTGACCACGGGGCAGTGGAAGATCCCGCAGCGGATTTTAAGCCACGCCGGGCGATGAAAGACCCCGCGAATGGGCCAATTCAAGCTCCACTCTACAATCTTTGCTCCACCAGGATGTCTCCCTCCTCCAATCACGCACTCTATCCTCAGTCCCACCCCCTTACTTCTGCCTCTGACCGATACCTCCCTCCTCCAATCATCGCGTTGAATCATCATGTCCTGCCCCCCCTGCCTCATGGCCTGCTGACCGACGTGTCCCTCGTCCAATCAGCGCCCTCGATCATGAGTCCCCCCACTGTCTTCGCGGAAAGTGGAGATTTTTAATTGAATTTTTTTCACCAAATTTCAAAATCCGGATTACAAAACATGGGGGGGGGGGGGGGAATTGTTCCCCACCTCTCAAAACATGGAGGAGATGTGGTCCCCCATTCCCCCCCGGATTTTCGCCGATGACATAGATATACTGGGCACATTGTGTGAAGAGGAAAAAAGACAGGTATGAGATTTTCTTTGGTTGCAGGAGAACATTCCATAAGACAGGGAGTGGTTAGTGGGGAGTGATAAAGGAACTGTTCCTTTGTTATGCAAAAATGGGAGGCAAGTATATCTCTTGTGGTGGAATATCGTTTCAAATTGTACAAATTGCAAAGGATAATCCATTGAATGCAGACAGGAAGGTGAGGTCCAGTTCTTGGCTTTGGCTCTGTTCAGGAGGAAAGCGGGTGAGAACAGAGATGTAAGAAATAGATCAGATATGGTCAAAGATTCAGTCAACGATGTTAGAGGGAGGACACAGTTAAGAATGAAGGAAGGCACCTCTGATCGAACTGCTTGGAAGGTCTCAATGCAGAAGATCGACAGAGATGGAGGAACAGGAAAATTGAATAAAGTTCTTACAGGAAACGGGGTGGGAGAAAGCATGGGTGAGCTAGCTGTAGGATCATGCAGGCTTGTAATAGATGCTGATGGTAGGCCTACCTCCTAAGATAGTGATACAGAGAGGCAAAGGGAAGAATTAGAGATGGAACATGATATAATGAGAGCAATGTGGATATATTAGCAGCAAATGTAATTACATTTTCGAATTCTGTATGAATGCAGGAAACAGTACTGATATAACGCAGAAAGAATTAAAGAAGGGGTCCAAGTGGGACGGAAAGAAAAGACTAAACGTTTGTGTGATAACTCCTGACAGTGACAAATATTAAATAATGATTCAATTTAAACCTACCATAAAAAATTTAGAAGTACATT